>CM068319.1:22654468-22748858 GCA_034766995.1 Acanthacorydalis orientalis
GTGAAAACACGTTACAATACAATATTATAAATCTGTATTCACGAGTGTTGAAGGATAAAAAAGAAAAAAAAACGAAAAAGGGATACCGTTCCATATCGAACACGAAAAAAAAATGTATAATATAAATACCGATCTAGTGACATATTCTGCACACGCGAGCGTAAACCAATATCAATGAAAGCTCATAAAATAAATTTGAAGGAACAGTGGCTGCCCTTCAAAAGAGTAAGAACAAGAAGTCATCGTCACACCACTACGTGCGCCCGGCCCGACACAGGAACAAACATTTCTTTATATTCAATCAAACTTGTACCTCTCTTCACATGCGAGCGCCCATCCAAATTGAATTTTTTTTATTAGAAGTCGCGGATGGCGTTGACGAAACGAAAATAGTCTACAGATTTTACTGCCAGAGGTCAGGTCAGTCGACATGTTATGAAAATAGCTATGATTCGTGACGTGAAAATTGATTTGCCTACTTCTTGGTATTTTATTTTATTATACATACGTACATGTTATATTCATATACAGAAATGTGTGCATACATAACACACACACACACTTGACTGCCTTGTTATAATGAACATTTTGAAAATATTTATAATCATTGAAAGTCGCTGATATAAAATATAAAATTATATTGTTACTTATAAATGTTAAAAAAATATTATATTATTTTCTAAGAAACGTATTGACATCTAAAGAAAAGATATAATAACTAATCATTATCTTCAGAAATTAAATCATGGCAGTTTTTTTGATTTCATGTTGTCTAATAGTTTTCCAAAAATGGTCGTGAAAACGGTTTTCATGCATATGATTGACTATATAGAATAATGTTAATTACTTTTTATTCAATTTTAACTCGTATGGGCATTTTTGATATATAATAAAACATGGGTATGTGTTATGTGAGGATAACATAGGTTACAGGTTTGAAATTGAAACACAACTATTCGTTTAGTATTATAGTTTATTGATGGGTAGTGCATGTACTGCTACGGCTTCTATTACTTCACTGACCTTTATTTTATTTTAAGTTAGTGACCAGAGTGATCACGTCAGGTATGTGATAGATAGGTTGTTTTGATTTTCAACTGGTTTTTTGTACTGTCCTGTGGATAATAAATTATTTTATTTTAAGTGTGTGACCTGAGGGATCATGACAAATCTGAACATTCGATTAGTTATAGTTCAGATGTGCAAGTTCAGTTCGTAAATGATTAACATTAAATAAATATTCTTGATTACAAATAAGTTAACCTACATTAGTAACAAGGTGGATACATAACAATGATCTGATCAAATACAATCAAATTACACAAAGATATTCAAATTAATATCATTCTTAATTCTAATTTAAGTACATAAAAGTATCCTTTCAATTTATAATTTATCTACTCTATATCTGACAAATGTGAGACGAAGTACATTTTTAATTTGGCCCTTTAGATTATAGTCATCTATCTACCAAATCAAAATTTCACACATCTCTACATATTTATTTGTTGTAAAAGTTGCAAACATATTAAATATTTTATTTTCATTTATTTTGTTAGCGTTTATATTGTGTAAATTTTTAATTATGAATTTATGGATCTTTTAGTTCATCATCATGATTTTTTATTGAAAAATTAATGGTATAGAGTATTATTAGATCGTTCATGAATTAAAATCATCAAATTAAATCACAGGTGTGTGTGTATTTATATTTGTATAACAAAAATTATTTATTTTATGGTATGAATAGTTGTTTTTTTATTTTCAACAATGCTATATAAGATTTTGTTATTTTCTTTCAATGTGATATATATATATATATATATATATATATATATATATATATATATATATATATGAAAGAGGGATTCAATAAAGTAAACTCAAAGAAAATATTAATTATCACAATTAAGAAATACCTGCACGTGTTTGGAATCGAAACTAAAATAACTAAATATAGAAAGAGCTTCAATAAGTCGACACTTCAGCATGTATTTGTACGTGTATTCGAAGAAAGTTTGTAAACTGAATTATTACAGTGCCAGTTCCTCATTATTTCGTTACTCGTTGCATTATAGATACGGGTTCGATATAAAGTTCACTATAAACGTTAATTAGAACACGCACTTGCAGCACAGACAGTTTCCTGATCGTAAGAAAAAGGAACTTGTTTTAATACCAATATCACGTCCCATTTTAGATCATAGTACTAATCGTCAAATCCGTCGACGCTCTGTAAAATATCAAATGCATGCTGGTATTTCCGACTTTTATGACAGCAACAAAAGAATATAACAACTTTATTGTGAATCCCAATAAAAATATTCAAACGTTTCGGAAGTTCGCTACATAAAGGTAATGACCATGTTCTCTCTGGTTTATTCTCGTGCACCGGGCACGCAATCTACCAGACAAAGTGTGAACCAGTGACGTACCACCCAAAACCTGTACATATTTTTCAATGAATTTATACAGTTGCATATATATATATATATATTCATGTATATTTAACACACATATACTAACACACGTATGTGTAAATTATAAACCATTAACCTTTCCAATAGCCTATTTAGTTCTTCAATTAAAATTAACATCATACATTATTCATACTTAATTGGTTCGTACAAACCAACTTATAAATTACATTGAATTGTTTGATATATGAAGTGTTTATCTGTTATTCATTATCATAGAGTAGTGTAAATTTCAAGATAAGAATTGCTATTTCACGCGATTGAACACAGTTGGAGTTTTGTGGTGAAAATAAATTACCTCGTTACAAATGTCAATGTTAAATGTATAGATATATTTTACATCACATATTTTTTGTAATGTGTTGCAAAAATTGATCATTTCACAGTCTTAGTGCTAGTTTTTCGATAGTTTCGTATGTGTTAATGATAAAATTGTGTCACATCTAATGTATCAAATGTTTGTACTTGATCTTTTTTATTTTTAAATTTCGAGCATTAATATGTAATTAGTTTTTAATGTTTAATTAGTTAAAGTTTAATTAGTTAATGGTCACGTTTCATAATTATTTATTTTTACAAATTATCTCATATTTATTCTAAATGTTTTCGTCGATTTTTTTTAATATTCGTATGTACATAAAAAATAATCAGAATATTCAAGGTCAGTATATTCGAACATATAATCTATGATTTTCGTACCTTTAGAGTGTACGATAGTATACCGTATTTCCTGTTACGTATTTTTCATCATTGTAGTTCAATTGTTGTCTTTTATTGGTTGTTGCGAGTATACAGTATACATTGTAGATGTGTTTGTACTATCTGCTGTTTTGTATTTCATAATATGTACAACGTTAGTATCAACATTGATAGTAATTTCAAAATTAAGGTACGCCAGAGGAACGGGAAAATTTCAAAACGCAATAATTAAATATTTTTTTATTTTTACATAATTTTGTTTACATGTTCTTGTTAGATATAGTGCATCCTTTTATTTTTTAAATATATATTTTGACAGATAAGCACTATTCCGGTGCGCACGCTCGTATAATTTTATTCGGAAATTTTTCATCACGCATCGTTGTATGTCTGATGGAGTTCTCACAATTACTTCTTGGATTTCTAATATAAGTCCAGGGATAGTGTCTGGACGATCAATATACACCTTGCTCTTTAGATAAGTCCAAAGAAAATAATCACACTCCGTTAAATCTGAGGATTTTACTGACCGAACATCTACATATTTGCGTTAGAATATCTTAACAAAAATTCATACTGGCAGGTAAATCAGTATCGTTTAACTTCTGAACAATTTGTATTTTGTGCGAATGAAAATTTAAATCTTTATGTAACATTCGACGTACCGGTGTGTTAATAATATTCAATGCAGATGTCGAGTCGTGGGCTGCACGTTACAGTAACTCAAACACGGTCGTTGTTTTCTGCTGTTATTATAGTTCTTCTGCACTTGTGATGCTTCAAATTTAATGTGGAACCAGTTTCCTTAAACTTCTGAACCCACAAGGTGATGGTATGAACAGTCGGTACTTACCCACGACTCTGAATGTTATAATGATTGCGAAATAGCTGTTGTACAGTTGTAGCAGACTCGCCATTTTTGTAAAAGGATTTCATAGCGAAAGCTCGATGTGCACCGGACCACTACTCCATGTTTGCTAAATGACCATGAATAACTAATAATGTATCACTTACTTTGTCTTCTCACTCAAAAAATAAGTGAATAAGCCTGCTTTTAAAATTTCCTACTCCACTGGCCCACCCGTATATATATATATATATAATATTAATTTTCAACATTCACAACATCAAATATTTTAAAAAAGTATTCATTGTAATGTCAATAACTCACTCAAATCTTCAAAACTTTTAATTTCACAGAAAATTGCTATGAAAATTTCTAACTGATATTTCTTCATACTTTGTTTTTTCTCCATGTTGATTCTTCTTATTAAGTATAGTATTTTGACACAAAAGCCAACCGGAGACAAGAATCGAGACGTGAAAATTATAGTTTATAAGCGTGTAGTTACCAACCACGTTGTAGAGCTTTGAAACTGTTAAAATACAATTATTATGAATTGCTTTTAATTTGGTTATTTTATATAAAATTTGTTAGAATTAGTATTTTTGGATATTCTTTTCTTTCTATTTTATATAACAATTTACTATTGAAATCACAATTTATTAATTGCTATTACTTGTCTCGACTCTGTAATATTTATTTCTTTTTTGATTGGAAAATACTTCAGTATACCTTGATACGTTTTTTTATTTTATTAATCTGCTGTAATCGTGAATTTAAAATGTTTTTAAGAATATATCGACAAAAATCAATTCCTGTAATCTCTATTAATAACGAAAAATTAAATGGGATTTATCTAGCTATTTTTAATCAGGAAAAAAATAGTACATCTATTAAACTTAAATATTTGATAGACATTTTCTAGATATGTTAACATATAAAATAATCATATTTTTAAAGAAATAGCTTCAACAGATGAGATACCCGATTAACACAATAGGCGTTAATCACATCGGTGTATACAAAATTGCCTTTGCCTCGTATATTATTACACTTTATCTAAATCATATCGGTTTTATTTAAATAAATGTTCAGTTTTGTTAGTTTGTTATTTGTGCAATACTATGAATAAACGCATTAATCATCGAAAGAAAAATAAAAAAATAATATCTAATCCTGCCACTACTAGTTTCACCTTAGAATTGTATTGATATATTTTTAAAATGAATAAAATTATTCTCTAATGACTTTAGAAAGAAAATATATTTACTGATTTTTTGAAAATAAATATCATATAAAAATTTTAATGCCAAATGAAGCGGAGTAAATATTCAGCTACACATACAGTATCGTTTCAAGCATAGTATAATTCTTTAGAATCATACTTCTTCTCTAGTGTTTCTGTTGTATTATTTAATATTTAACGGATACGGTAACCGAAATAATTTCATTTATTTTAATTCACTTTAAAAAAGTTCTTTTGTTTTATTTCATATACTACTATATAATTTAATTTTATGTTTATTTTATCATTTATAGAATTACATATTGTTTTCTACTTTTCCATGAAATTGAAGCCATTGTATTTAATATCAGTTTATTTTTACGTACTGAAGGTAGTATGTTAAATAAACAATATTTGTTATACTTAATATAGAAAAAATATAATGTTTCAACTTATAAGTCATTGGGTTATTCTTGTCTCTTGTAATATTTATTTATATTATATTTCGTGATCTATTAATAAATCTTAATACTGAAAAAGTGATTGCAAAGAAAAAATAATGTGAGAAACAGTTTATAAACAAACAAAAAATGATCAGAAATTAACGATAATATGATATTTATTTTCATCATAAATATCTGTCTATTTATATACTGCGGTATTTATTTAAAGCTCGTCATGAAAAAAAAACATTTTATTATCGTTTTTGATTCAAAATCTGTTTTTCAATTACATAATTCAACGTAACGTACGTCACTGAACTTAAAATATACACGTACCCGTAACAGAGACATGCTGAAGCAATAAATCGTTGGCAATCCGCCTTTAAAAGAAGCACAAATGGCCCAGTGAAACGGACACGAAGCGTGTCCTCCTTCGTGCAGGGTCGTCACGGGCTGTACCCGAGGGCCCATCGGGCCGAAATTTCACAATAAAACCAACGAATTTACATCCCGTTGCGAGGGGGCGCCATAAAACCGCATTGACGTGTGCAATAAATTTTCAAAAACGTTAGTGCACCCGTTCGCAGGACAACGCATAATCAACAGCGTCGCCGTTATCACGATACGCCCGTTGCGAGCGTTTCATGTAGGTTGTCAGTGATATCAGGTTTAATGTTTTGTGTTCGTTACCCGCCTATAAAAAGTATCTCGCGAATGTGGTCGTGTATTTCTTCACATCTGCCTGCCGCTATAACCGAAATAGGCCTATTTTTAAGTGCGCAATGCAATAAAATTGTTATTTTATCGAACTCGGTACTGTTTTTAATGCCGTCCGTGACCTTTCCATTTTTCTCTCTGTGTACATATTTACATAATATATAAAATATACAAAAGGTTGCTTAGAATCCCTGGGGTTTCAGGAATATAATATAAATTTTAATTTTATAGTTCATTCATTTCAATAAAAAAGTTGATTATTAAGTAGTTATTTTTGTTTTTATGAATAAAAACATTACATTAATTTTTTAATTTGTATACTGTTGTTTTACACATAAACGGGTACATAAATATATATGTGTGTGTATATATATATATATATATATATATATGAATCAGCCATAAAACAAGACAAGCAGTTTATTTATGAAATTCTTACTTTATCAATATTAATGTCAATAATTTTTGAATAATTATATTTAAACTTCATGCAATAAATATACATAATGATTTATATTTTGTATTATTCCATTATATTACGGTTTAAGCTCGTGTACAAATAAATATAATGTATAAAGGTGCAAAAATAGGATCTATTTTTTGCTATCTATTTTTGGATCTATAAACTGGAATTAAAATTGATACTACGAAATTATATTTGCTCATATGTATATATATATATATATATATATATATATATATATATATATATATATATATATATATATATATATATATATATATATATATATATAATATACTGTTATAAGAAAAGGAATTAAAACATTTTTACACATTTTAATAATCAATTCGTTTATAAAATTTATGGAATATACAACACACATTGGAAAACATGTCACAAGTTCCATTTTTCGTGTAAGTTTCACACAAACTAATAAAGTGAATTTTTATTCCAGTATATAAATTTAATTTTACGACATTTTTACTGGTACTTATTCGATAGTTAAACAACATTTACTCTTCGAATCGTTATAAAAACCAGTAATATATTAATAGAAATTAGTGTTTTGATTTTTCGAATAAGAATAAAAAATGTATCGAACGTACATAAATTATTTCGATAGATTTTTGAACGTTCAAAGTCCATTTCTAAAACGTATTCAACTAAACACGGAGATATCGAGACAAAAATAGAAATATTCAATTTTGTTCCGAAGTTATTATTAATATTAAATGAAACCTTATACTTGTTTCTCGAAGCACGAGTTTTCATTTATAAAAGACGAAAAATATGTATTTAATACGTCACAACTTGCCTTCATTTCAAGTTTCAAAATTTTTTTTCTCGTTTATTGCAAGAACAATAACATATGTGGTACATTTAATTTTTTCAGGTATTTATTTTTTATTAAGCTGCACGGATTCTCGGTTTTATTGTTTATATGAATATTTTCAACTCTATTTCATTTTATGTAGACATTTATTTTATTGTCCTATTTCCAGATTAGTCTGTAATAATGAATATTATAACCGCAAACGTATACATTTTTATTGGATGTTAAATAAATGAATATATGTTTTGGTATTTTAATGAAATCGGTATTTTTATTTTGTACAAACTGTTTAAAATAAATTAGACAATCTGTCAATGAATTTAAATACCATTATTTAAAATAATATTTAAATGCATACCAGTATGTTTTATGTTTTTAGAGTACAAAAAATAAACTGAAAACACATAGATACAATATTTAAAAATTTCTACTAATTTATAAAAAGATTTAATGTATATTAGAAAAAACTGTTACATGTACTATTTTTGATTCAAAGTATATATATATATATATATATATATATATAAGGTTTATGTTACATAAGTTTGATGAACTTCTGAATTATCTTTGGCAAAGTTTGTAGACTGTTGCGTTTATGTGTGAGATTAATGATTTAATACTACAATCTTCGTGTATCAGAAAATAGACAAACTCTATCATCTCATGATTCTTTAAAATACAAAGATATGTAAAAAGATTTGCTTGTGTATATATATATATATATATATATATATATATACATGTATTAAAATATATTTTTTCCATATTTTTTTTTAATTATATTAATGAATTCTTACTTTATTTGTAAAAATTACAGCAAGTCAAGATTCTAAATTATTTGAAAAAAATCGTCTGATTGATATTATAGATTTATTAATTTATTTCAGTATTATATATTAGGAATAATTTAATCTTCAAGTTTCTACACTATTAGTTAATTCAGTGTGTGTGATCAATCGTTTTTTTATATAAAACTATACAAAATTGGTAACTTTAATGGCTAAAAAATCTCTTTTTGAAAATAATGTGGTTCAGAAAAATCTTTATTTATGTTAATTATGGTCAGTCCATAAATTAACTCGTCTAGAAACTGTACCTAATAAGTGATTTGGTGAAATTTGAAAATGTGATTAATAATTTATGCTAGATAAAGTGCAATTCCACTTGAAAGGCTCTGTGAATAAATTATTCAAGTACTGTAAACTCATTTAAAATTTTATACATCAAAATCAGTTACACAATCGTAAAGTCTCAATACGATATTCAGTGACAATTTTCTCATTTCTTTGACTTGCATTTTATATATTTCGATACGTTTGCTCTCGTTGAATCTAATAAACATGTATAATTCTAGTGTGTGTGTAACATGTATGTGTCTAACATGTATATTCTATATTCATTACTTGAACGTACATCTAAGTCGATTCCTAATGCCAAATGTTCATAAAATACTTTTTAAATCTATATTCATTGATTATTTTTTATTTTAATTATTCCATTAACTTAAGAAATGTACACTTTGTTAATGTTTAATCATGAAATTCTTAATACTGATCCTTCTGTGTGGTATAAAATGGTCAAATCGGATAGTTTGCTTGTTGGATATCATGTCATTTACTTACTATTGCAGAGAATTTAGATGGATATATTTATATTTCGACATTATATTACAGACAATCAGTACACTTGTATGTATATATATATATATATATATATATATATAAAATTTAAATAAACTAGTAATTAATCTAATTACAAGTATACTTTTGTCACTACAACTAAGTTCACTTTCATACTGGAAATTTGACTTCCTAGAAACGATTTTTTTTATCAAAATATTCAATAATTAATTATTGATCATATTTATTATAACTGATTTCAATTCCAATATCCAATCTCAAGTTGCATTTTACAAGAGTTTTCGTAACCAATAAGCCTTGAAAATTTTGATCCAAAAAGAAATATAGTTTATAATAAATAATAACATGTGAGAAAATGTAATAACTCAAATTTTTTTCGATCTAACTGATTATTGAAAAGTATATTTGGTATCAGTCTGACTTCAAACTAAGATCTTTTTATAATAAAGGCATTTTTCGAACATTTAATGCTTTATATCTTGAAATAGTTTTAAATTAATAAAAATAACAAAAACAAAATCTTATCTGAAAAGAAAAACACAATTTTGTTTGATCAAAATTTATTTGTTGCACGTGTGAAATACTTAATACATTTTTAAAACATAATTATTTATATTAAAAAAATGGTATTAAAACTTATATATATATATGTGTGTGTGTGTGGACATGTGTGTATATATATATATATATGTGTGTGTGTGTGTGTATTAATTTGTATATAAATAAAAGTGTGTTATAACCAACACATCATATATTTTGCTTACTCGTCTATAAAATATAAAATTATGTTTCCACGAAAATCCACCGCAACATTCCATTAGATCGATCACATTTTTTTTTGTGTACGTAAACCGTTAAATTAATTTTTTAATCCTGCACATTTACAAGAGCCAGTGTTGTTTCCACTGTTATTATTCATACCGGCATGAAATCTCATCCTTTGTTTGCGGACATTTTGCTCTTCACATATCTGATTGGCGTTCTCAATCAGTCCTTGTAGAGAAGACCTTTTGGTAGATATATGATCTGTGCCAATCAACGTCAATATGAGGCCCCGTGGGATTTAAACGTATGCCGTATCACTTGATTGACTGACGTGTGCAGATATTCAGTTGCTGTTCCTGATTTTTCATTTTGTAGTATTTATTTTTTATTTTGTTGTCGGATTTAGAAGCTCGATTTAATTTTATATAACATATAAACACATACATATATATATATATATATATATATGTGTGTGTGTGTGTGTGTGTGTGTATTTATAATCACGATTTTTGTAATTGTTTTATGTAAAATAAATTTAAGTCTATTTAATATCTAAACATAAAAAAATCCAAATTAATTTATATGTCTAATAGGTTTTTTTTGTAATTTATACAGCACTATCCTTTTTAAGAAAAAATCTTTTCATAACCCTCTTCAATTATAAAATAATCTGTCCAAATATTTATCTTTTTACATATTCGGAATGCTTTTTCGTACTTTCTCTCTTTTGATGTCTCGTTTTTCACGAGAGTATATCACATTTTTTCTTTCATTATTTTACCCCTTTATAAGATAATGGTATATATATATATATTACCAAATCACTACTGAAATTGTAAACTGACAAAAAAACTGAAAGCCACCGTGATTTCTTTTGATCTCGTATATTTTTATTTACTGCAGATTTTGTTCTAAATAGATTTCTGTAATATAAATACTAGCTAATATCAAGTAAAACATATATTTTCCACCATTTTATTAAAAGTACACGCTTGGAATAAATCTTAATTTAAGGTTATTGTTCCTGTCTTCTTTTCTAATTATATTACATTATTTAATAAAAAAGTAACTACAATTTAATTAATATTTTAATCTGTTAGTTATGTATAAATATCTGAGATTGTTCGAATATCTTTTCTTTTATCCGCTTATGGCACCTTTTGGTAAATTGTTATTTCACTGATCTGAACAATTTTATATTTTAACATTATGTAGCATTACCATGTAAATGATATTTTTTCGTTATTAGGACGAATTGAATGACATATTTTATGATCAACTTTTTAAGACAATATATTTTTTGGAACTCTATCTAAAGTCACTTTCACAAATGGATTGTTCAGTCACTCTCACAAGCCACACATTTTTTCTATTCAGACATCTTCAACAATTGATTATTTTATATTTTTAATTACTTCTTAATTTTTTATTCCATAAAGGGATAAAAACCATTAATGAAATAAAACTGTACGTACTAAAAATCTAAAAATTAATCATTTTTTGTTATATGTATATATATATATATATATATATATATATATATATATATATATATAGATAGATAGATAGATAGATAGATAAATATATAAATTAATATATGTATATATATATATATATATATATATATATATATATATATACATTTATATTTAATGAATTTCCTTTCTTCTAGAAATGAAACATTAATAGAAAAAAAGGAATGAAGTAAATCACAATTCGAAAGAAAATGTTTTGAAATTGATTCATTATATACTAAATTATTAATACATTTTCTATAGAAAAATAAATATAAAAAAAATAATTGAGGAATTATTCGAGCCATACTTAAGCTATTTAAGAATAAAAATTAAAAAAATATAAGGAAATGGATTTTAATCAACGGTTCATAATTCTGTTATCTTTAATAGTCTGCTTCTCTCTCTCTCTCTCTCTCTCTCTCTCTCTATATATATATATATATATAAACACATAACTATATTGTAATATAAAATATCATTTTAATTTAAAAAACTCAAATTTAAATTCTGTTATAATCGATATGCAAAAGCAGATAAATATAAAAAGTATTGAAATTTTCGAAAGGAATGCACTGAAACGTGAACCGGAAATTAGTTACATTACATAGGAATGTATTGTGGTCAACTCTTCAAACAGAAGTTAATATTCAACTTTGTTGTTTTCATCATTAATCAATAAATTGTATAATTCAAATTACATTCAATTCATGTTACAGAAATCATGTGAATCGATTCTTAAAGTCTTATGACGCATTGAAAAATACAATTATCATTTCAAGATTTCAATTGAATCAATTTGAGTTCAGTCAGACTTAAGTCCATTTGCTTAACACCCACTTTAATATCTATTATAAAAATTGTATAATCATTTTCATCTCCCTTTGATGTTATTTAAAAATGTATATAAATGATACAAGTGTTTCTTTATCATCGTACAACAACAATTATTTATACGTCGAACGATAAGAAAAAATAAATCGATTAATACGAATAAAACATTTAAAACATTAGTAAATTATTATTTAATTTCCGTCGACTTTAAATAATTCTAGTTATAATTTTCAGCCGAGAACTTAAAGTAAGTTTCAATAAAATTTCCCTTTTGCTACCCATGCAAGAATATGCAGTCAAGCGAGAATACGAGTAAGTAATAATCGTATATAACACTTTACGCCAAAAACATTCAAATCAATTACAAAACTCCTTTAGTTTTCTTTGAAACTTTTATTGCAGCATACACCGTACGTGTCAGTAACTTTATTTGTTTTCAAAAGAATACGTGTCACCTGAACGATCAAAAAATTAATTATAATATATATATATATATATATATATATATATATATATATATGCTATTATTATTAATTGAAGTATTTTATAATTTTAATTATTAAAATCATGTTTGTTTTATAATGCTTATGCATACATATAGAGTCTCCTCATAAGAACGGAAATAAAAATGTACAGTTAATTCATTTATTATGTTTACGTCACGTATTTTTTATAGATATATATATTTTGTATAAAAGAGGCATAAAGTGGTGCTACATTATAAGAGGATTGGACGATGCAGGTTAAGAGGATAGTAAAACACACAGACTTTCAAAAAGAGCTTGATAAACGACACGGCACGAATTAAACAAACTGTATAAAAATGGTTTATGTGTTGAGTTTTGTGATTTACTCACTCAACCTTAAAAGATAAGTACGTGTGTCGTCGAAAGAGCAAAACGAGCGGATACTCATTGCGCCATTGACGACAAGTCATTTTTGTTTCATTTCAGTCATTTATTATAAAATATGATGATGGAATGTCACTGATTTGTGTTATATGATGGAAAAGAACATTGCTATTCCCGAATAGATTTATAAGGACAATTGATGAGTTTAACGACAATTTAAATGTTCATTTTTCATTGATTAATATAATACTTTTTATTATATAAATTATAAATGGTAGGGAAAAAACTTTCTATTATATAAATTGGGCAGTATATGAATATGTATGTCAGGTTATTTTGATGCAATTTAGAAAATCAAGTAATAAGTATATAATCGTTTATTTATTTATTTATAAATATATATATATATATATATATATATATATATATATATATATAAGGTAAATTGATACTAGTGAAAAAAATATACTAAACGCCTGCACTTCGTTCGGTCTTCAGAAGCTTTTTGTTGAATACGAGTATATATCTTGTTAATTGTGAGAAAAGAATCTGCTAAAATATTCGAGAGAAACGAAAATACAATAAATTACCGAGGAAGCACAATTACAGAAAGCTTTAAAGCGAATAGTAGGGCTGCAAGTGAGTTGTCACGACCTTGGCAGACTAAATCGCAGTTACAGTCAGTTTGTCGTTTGCTGGTATTTGTAGCTTTTGTGCTTTCAATGCGGGTAAATAAGTTGTATTTGTTATATAGTGGCACTGTGAATTTTTTTACTTAGTTTTGTTACATTGTTTTAAATATATATGTGGTATGTGTGTATTTATGTACATGGATAGTCATATGTATGTATGTGTATATATATATATATATATATATATATATATATATGATGTGCGTGTGGGCTTGTATTTAGTTGCATAAGTACAATTATATATGTATTATTTACTGGTGTAAATAGGCAACTTAAATAACAAGTAATCACTAATAAAAAATATTTTAATTTTATATTCAATCATGTATTCAAATGAAATTAGTTTTTAAACAACGATTGGATTTGCAATCTAATTTATGAATTTATTTATTTTTTTTTTATTGACTTAAAATTTATATTCAAATCAAATTTAATTCAGGGCTTATGAAACAAATAGCTTCAAAAATTCAGTTGAAACCACTCTTACACTGAAAATAAAATATGAATATTATTTAATCGGGTTAAAACAATTCTATCTCTTTCTATATATATATAAAATCAAAATTATCTATAAAAAATTCGATGACATCGAGGTTTCTATGCTACCCAAATATGCTTATCTCATATATAAAATAACACGTTGCAATCTGTCTGCGATAATGATTATATAGATATATTAACATATATAAATATAACAGCAACGTTGCAATATATCTACGAGAATGATTATATAGTGAGTGAGTTCATAAATGAGCTTAAAAAATATGTTTATTGTTTCATTCGCCTATAAGTACAGGTTTATAATTGACAAGTGGGCGAGCGCAGCGCTCAGGGAGCGAAGCACCCCTGTAGTAATATAAATTAATGTTCAGTGAATATATGAGACGAAATAATGAACATTGAAAAATATACAGAATACATATTTATTTAAATCTGTATTGTTTATATTTAAATTTTCAGTATGTCGAAAAACAAGTGTGTGGATAATCATCGATGTTCTCAGGCTGGAGCATAGGCTTTTCTTCTAGTTTGCCAATTTTGTACTTCAATCTCATATGGGGGTAGATCGTTTTCAGCAACCCATACACTTCCACTTTTTCCAATTTGTATGATTTTCATCATGGCTTCTGCAACTGATTCGGGTCTAAAACACAATAAAATTGTTTGTTTTCCTTTTCCATTGACAAATGTTAAAATATTTTTTTAATTATTTACTTTTGAGACGGAAGATTTTGAATTACTTCAAGAAGTAGCTTATCATGAGCTTCGCTTAAAGTTCGACTAACTTTCAATGTGTCTGTTATTAAAGGTGTTTCTGTTACACCTGGACACATAGCTAATACCCTGACTCCTGTGCGATTGTAATTTTCTTCACTCTGAAAAATAAATCAAAAAAAAAAATGAAAATTAAGCTTATATATATATATATATATACAAAGCTTATAACTAAAATAATAAACTAAATTTACATTTCTCTATAAAAGTAAGTGACAATTCTTCAAGTATACACACACATGAATAAAAATAAGTAAATTAAAGGAAATAATCTCTATACAAAAATGAGAAAGATTCAAACGTACTTGACATAATTTTAAAATTACTAGATTCCATTGCATCCATTGTAATAATTAATATATTTTTATGTTATATATGATTTATTAAACTCAATTATTAATACTCAACCGTCCGAGTTAATTACAAACACTGCACTTCAAATTCATTAATCAAATGTTATTTCCTTGAAGTTTCGTCAAAGTTCCAACAGTCACCTATTTATTATAAATGCTACATTACTAGCAGAACGTTATTTTAATATTAAATATGTTACGGGATCGTTGTTTCGTTCGCTCGACGTTTCATCAAAAATGCAATTTTCGACTTTAAGTGGATGCTCGTGTAATGTGTAAAGTTTAACACTGTCAGGTGAATCTGAGCGACGTCTTGAACCAATTTTATCATATTGGATGTATATGATCAATTTACTTTTTAATTAATTCTAAAATGAACATATTGGAAAGACAGAATGCCACGACTGCTTATCTACGTTTACTTATTCGTATGAGTAATATGTTTCCTGTTTTAAATGATTCACTATTTCTTTTTAACATAAAAAAGTATACTGTATTCTACTTCTGATGAAGTTTTCTTTTTAAACTTTGCAAAAAAATATATTTCTTCCATCAAAATAATATTTCAATTGCCAATATTTATATCTGTACAACACAAAATATCGAATTGAAAATGAATTATTATTTAAATTATTTTTTTATCACGGCTAAAACTACAATCATATAAAATTAATTGCAAAACTACTGTTAATTATCTATTCTTATTTAAACAATAAAATGGATTTTAAATAATATTTATATACATATATAATATTTTATAATAAATAATAAAAGTATTTCATGCTTGATTAGTGCGTTTAATAATTAAAACTAATTATACATGATGTTCCTCCATTCTAACCAAATTTTGAAATTAGTGTATTTCTTTGAAAATTATATTAAATCTGCTGGAACTCAATGATTAGATTTCAAATAATGAAAATGTTAAATATTATTAATGTTCATGTTACATTCTTTCGGGCCGGTATTCTTGTGGATTGCTTATTTCAACATTTCGGTATTTTTTAATAGATTTATGATTGGTATGATTCTATGATTAAATTCTAACTATAGTAAAATTAATAATATATCCACAGATAAAAAATTACAAAATATAACTAATCAGTAGATTTAATTATTATTTTTTTAATATTAAATTGTAAAGTTATTTTAATGCTCTACAGATATTAAATTATAAATATATGAAAATTATATTTATTAGAAAAGTTTCGGAACTTTATGTATATATATATATACATATTCATTTCCTTCATACATACTCCAAATGATATGGTAGCACCAATTACTGCATATTTCGTAGCAACATATCCTGGCAGTGCTGGAAACGGTGCCAGTCCTGCAATGGACGCTACATTCACAATGACGCCACCCTGACCGCCTTCATCCTGACTCATATGTTTCAATCCTAGTAGACTTCCGCGAAACATTGCAGTCTGATTAAAATCAACGTTTAATTAATTCCGTCAAAACATTATTCAGTTTACATCACTGTGAAACGTTTCGATTCGTACACATCATACAAGAGCATTGATTTGACATTATCGTTTAGTGTTCATGCCAAATGCATAATTTTATTTGTAAAGTGGGTTATACATCCTAATTAATTTACAAGAATGTATGTATGATATATATATATATATATATATATATATTTATATATATATATATATATATATATATATATATATTTATATATATATATATATATATATATATATATATATATATATTAAAAGTAGAACGTTTACGAAATGAAAAAAACATTACTGGTGATTTTGTTAAAAAAAAAATAATAATTTAGTAAATACTCTTATCAAAAAGACCCTTTTCTGTCATGATATTCTTATTTCACTTATAAATTCTATGAAATTATATACGAATTAAGAATTTTATAATATATTGATACATGTTTACAAAGTATGGCTAAATATATTTAGTATATTATAAAAATACTAATAATTATCAAAAGAGGTCGAATTTTTCATAGTTCATATACAACCATTTGTTGTAATCTTTGAACTATACACACATTTATCTCATCTTAAAATAGCATTCTTCTTAAAAAAAAGTATTGAACGTATACGTTGATTTAATAAATTAAATTTTTTGTATTGTGTCTTTTAAATATTTGAAAATTTCCAGATAATTACTTGTCACGTTCATAAACCTTTATTATAATTGAATTTAAAATATATACTTTACTTAATTAACAAAAAGAAAATCACTTACTATGTTAATATTAAATTGTAATTCCCATTCTTTATCATTTAAAATTCCAGCATTATTGATTAATATGTCTAGTTTATTAAATTCGTTTATGACCTTGTTGAAATTTTCTGAAAAAAAAATAAATTACTCAACTTCACTACTTTCTCACGTATGAAATATATTAAATACACGATTTGTTTAAAACGGTTTAGTGTATTAAAATATTCAGAATCAATATTTAATAAATTTACAATTAAAAAACTGTAAAATATTATAGATAATAATTTATATTTTATATAGCTTTTTATATTTTTTTCTTATAATATAAGAGAAAAATCAAGTACTGTGTTTGTTAGTTATGTTAACTTATATTTTTGATTACAGATTCCTTTCGGATTTTTATATGATGAAATGTGATTTAAGTCGATAATTTATTATGATAAAAGTAGTCGATTCCACACATACATACACACAGGTATGTGTGTATATATATATATATATATAAACACCGTATTTTATTTATTTGTAATATTATTCCAAATATACGTGTTAAATAGTTTACATTTTCAAAAGTGAGTCAAAACTATCATAATATATGCTATTATCTGAATTTAATACATAGAATATTATACCTAATTACTATTGAAACCATTTTTAATCCCAAAAAGACTGTTAAAGTATTTATCTTCCTTACCTTGTTACTTTTTTTATTTTATCATCTTCATATTTAATTTTAATAGATAAATTTTATAATTAATTAATAATTAATATCAATTTTTAGTTTTAATAAAATTTAGACTCGAAAATAACCACAATGAAGACTAGTCACACAAAAAAATTCTAATAATTGATAATAAGTAATAGCGTTGAAAAAATAATTCTAAAAATTAAGTACAGATATTAAATACTTTCTTCTAATTGTATTTTTTTATTACTAGTTTACTTTCAATATTTTATTGTTCTTAGAATTGACAATATTTAAAAAAGTGTAATGTATAAGAACGGGAATACAAAAAGATACTCATACCTCCAAAGAAGTAAAGTAGATTGAATATTCAATTCATTTATTTTGGGTATTATTTTAGTGACCTATTAAATGATTTTAGTAATTGTGGTCCAAATAAAGCAAAGAAAATGTTATTAAAATAGAAAATTTTCACGGTTTTTCGAAAGTTTGGTGTATTAAAAATCACGTTTTTTGTACGGAACTCCATTATATATATATATATATATATATATATATATATATATATATATATATATACATATATATGCCTTTGTATATGCTTTTTCAAGTTTTCCAGTTAGATAAAAAGTTGAAATTTACAATAGTTCGATAAAGACTAATTTTTTTTAATGTATTTTGCACTTAAATTTATTTTTTATTAAAACATTGTATTTTCAGAGTAGTTCAATAATGAAATCAGTAATTTAAACTTGAGCAATATGCAAAAAGGATAATATTTTTATTATAATAAGTTTCCGAAACTGAATAGTTTAAAATTACATCTGTATATATATATATATATATATATATATATATATTAATGTTTGTGAAATAACATATGCAACAAGCAATCACCTGAAATTAACATATTTAAATAAGCAATTATTAGTAAAAGGTATTTTCGAAATTCCTTAAGTAATTAATAAATACATTTTCAATACCTGATTAAATTAATTCGTGATTATATTTCAATTATTTTGTAAATTATTGAAATGAAATCAAATGTGGATTAACTGAGCGGTATATATTATGTATGTATATGTATATATGTATGTATATATATATATATATATATATATATATGTGAATAAATAATTGAAACTATTATTATTAATTTTTTTAAGTGCTTAAATATTGTGAAAGTATTACTACGAAATATGACGTATTTTTTAACCGACATTAAATAAATAAGTTTTATTTAATATTGTGAAAATATTGCGTAGTGTTTGTCGTGCATAAAATTAATTTAAATATTTTGCACACAGTTATGTATTTATATAGACATGAGTTTTTTTAAACATGAATAGTACAATTATTATTAATTAGGAATTATCATTAAAAATTGAGTTAATATACAAGACGTCAACAAGTCCGACAGATGGTGTGTAATTAAGAGATTCTGTCTCGTCGGGATATTTTTTTACATTAAATTATCAACAAAATATTTTGTTATGGCATTATATCCAATGATACATTTCAGAAATGAATTCAGTTCACTTTATCGACTTTAATTACTCTTTTAATGTTTTTAAATTCTTTTTTCACCTAATTGTACACTGTGATATATTTGTGAGAAACGATTCTTTATATGTTGATTATGACAAGTTTTAAAACATTCATAAAAAATCGTTTATCTGTTATTAGAAATTATCTATAATAGGATGTCCTAAACATGAACTAATTAATACAAGTCTGATGATATTTTCGAAATAAACTTTTTTAAAAAAAACAAAGTAATTAATAAAAATGTTAATATAGTAAAATTATAATTAAGAAGAAAAACAATAAAACTATTAATATTTTTAATGTGCACTTAACTAAAATTCGTTAATTTATAAAATGCAATGTGGGCTCCATATATTAATTATTTTAAATTTCGAACCATTTATATATTGTTGTCTGTCAGCTGCAAATATTTTGAATTATTGGCTTTTCTCGCAATAAAATAAAATTTGATTTATTTACGATTGTGAGATTCAAAATGGTAATTTAAAAAAATGCTTGTTCATATTTTAGAAAATATACGTTTTCAAAATTCTGCCGGGGAAAATTTCATAAAAGATAAAAATTTAGTATACAAGAGTAATACTAAAATATATCTAACCAGTGTAAAAAAATGAATACAGTTTGAAATAAATTAACTATAAATATTACAAAAGTATTAAATTCTAAACTTAAAAGTAACTAAATATTAATATCATAATAGAAATAAACAAAGAAAATATGATAATAATTTTCACTCGAAAAGAATGTTATTAGAATAAGTATGTTTGTCTACAATAAATTTTAAATTCTATACGACGTTTCTGATTTAAGTAGTTGTTAATAAATTTATTGTTATTTTAATGATAAAATGTTATCATTAAAATAACAGATATTAGATATTTGCATGTTTTTCGAATTTAAAATGATTTATGTATACTCAAACTCTGTTCCATTCATTTAAAGTGTACATATTTATTTATTGGACTTATGTAGATCTTCCAGTTGTAAATATTCTTTATAAAAATATTTCTTTTTGAAACTGATTTTCATTTTTAAAAAATTATTGAATAACATTAGTTTCCATTAAATATTTTATATAAAAATTAAACATTTCATTGTCATTTATACAAACGATTATTATTTAATATATATTATTTAATATTTACCTTCTACTGCTTTAGAATCTGTAACATCAACTTGGAAAAAGATGGCTCGTTCTTTTCCAAATGTAGTATTCAATTCTTCGGTTTCTTTTTGACCAACAACTTCATTTTTATCAAATATGGCTACTTTCTACAAATTAGAAATATTTTTTACAAATTAGCGTGGTGAAATATTTAATCACTAAATGTAATTATATTGAAGACAATAAAACAATATATATTTAAGTAATATTTCGGTTTAGAGAAAACATTAATTATTGAGTTATTGGTCATATTTTTGCGATTTTGTATATTCCTTTCATATATTTTTTTAGGTATTTTAAGAAAAATACAGTCCAGTATAATTTTCACTTTTTAGTTCGAAATTTATTTCATTTAACAATTCATTTATCAACAATATATTCACATTCAAAGCTAAAGCTAAAGCTAAAACTATTATTAATATTTACGCCTTTCAAATATATTTACCATTTCCTTAATATGTATCTAAGAATATATATATATAGATATATATATATATATAGAGAGAGAGAGAGACAAATAGATGATGCATAACAAGTGTAAAAAACATTGTCATCAGAAATAATTTTATATTACATGGAAATAAAATGTTAACCTTGTAATAGTTAGTTTTCTTTCAACAATGTAATAATTAATAGTTGTTTTTAATTCAATAAATATATTCAAAAACTTTTAATTCCTTCATTTTAAAAAAATTGTGGAGTTAAAATAAAAAAAATCGACGTAGAGATATATATAACTCTTCATATACATTTTTCATACATATATAAAAAATTTAGAATTTTTATTCATTTTTAGATGATAAATATAATTACGTTATTAAAATTTAGACGCGTACAATATTAATTTGTAAATGCTTTTTAATTTCTTATTGTTAAAATGTAAATATAAGATTTCATTATTTGTAGTTTTAGAAATAATAATTTTAAGAACATTTTTTTGTATTAATTTTTTATACGAAGTGCAAAACGATTTCGATGGTTTGATATATTAATTGGAGTATTATTTTCAAAATTACAAGTTTCAATCTGCAGTGTTACAAAAATATATTCAGTTTTATTTAAAATCATCAAATTAAAAAACGGACTAGTTTTGCTATAATTATAAATATTATATCATAATAAACACTTGAATTGAAAATCAAGTTATTTATCACAGAAAAATATATTTGCATTCATCAATTAAAACTTATATAACTTTTTATTTGTTTAATTATAAGAACTAATTTATAGTATTTATGGGTGTTTTTATTAAATATGACTCAAATCAAAAATTATCATTACAATTATAATAATATTTAATGGACAGAAGTAGAGTTGTATACAACTATTGATATGAATTCATAATGTTCAAGACATACAAGTATTTACAAGTTTGAACTGGTTTCATTAATGAAACTGAGTAGATGTCATTCATTGAAATAGTAATTCACCTTCACTTTGATGGAAAATAACCATAAAGAACGTATAACGTAAAAATGATTATATTTTATCGAAAGTATTTTTTGCCAACAACTGAAATGATATTTGTTTAAGAATTTTTTTTCACTTACCGCAATATCATTAGCCAATAACTGTTTCACATATCTTAACCCTATTCCCGACGCCCCACCCGTAACAAGAGCATTCTTTCCTTTAATATCAAACATATTTATTTCACACTTTTTATGTTACACGACAGGCCGCTTTAATCAAAGTGTTTGCGGTACGTTGTACATTTGCTTATATAGATAACACACACATTTATAAAATGAACAACGAATAAGAGAATAGTATTTCATCTTTTATTACTAGCTTCGTCACTACATTACAAATAGATTTAGCCGACATGTTATCTAAATCATTTTAAACATGATATGTATACTGAAACTACTACTATAAGACAGATGAACAATAAAAAAGGCGCAGACTACCCGAATAATAATGCATAAATGGGATCCCACATACAAAAATAAACAATTATAATTTTGGAAGAGTGTATATTCTCTCAATATGTTAATGTTCCAAATTTATTATTTTTTATGTCCATGTACCATTTTATATAAATAATATTGTGTTTTTATTAAGTAAGTGTCAGTTTCTCAGTAACATTTCTGGAAACTTTACATATCTTATATCTTTTGAAACAAATATCAAAAGATTTTAATGATATCAAATAATATTGTCTTTGTTAGTAAGCCTATTTTTCTACAAACCTCTTCATTTAGTCATTATTTAGTGTATGTGTATATGTATGTATATATATATATATATATATATATATATATATAATCAAAATTATCCACAAAAAAATTTTCGATGACGTCGACTTATTTATTTATGTTATCGAGGTTTCATCGTTCCCAAATATGTTTATCTCATATATAAAACAGCAAAGCTACAATCTGCGATAATAATTGTATAGACATAAAAGAATTTTAAAAAATATGTTTAGTGTTTCATTCGATTACATGTAGAAGTTTATAATTGACAAGTGGGCGAGCGCAGCGAGTAGGGAACGAAGCCCCATAGTATGTATATATATATATATATAGAATTTTTTTAAAATTGAATTAAATTTCACTTTATATTTTTTATTTAACTCAATTCAAATTCTTAGAAATTAAATTCGCATCTAAAAC
This sequence comes from Acanthacorydalis orientalis, assembly GCA_034766995.1. NCBI lineage: Eukaryota > Metazoa > Arthropoda > Insecta > Megaloptera > Corydalidae > Acanthacorydalis > Acanthacorydalis orientalis. The sequence continues at coordinate 22,678,317 of CM068319.1, forward strand.
CTACATTTCAATTAAACTCTATAGAAATGATAACTAATCCGTATTTTTTATTAATGTATTTTATGAACGCATTAACATAAAAGTATAATTTATAAAAGTAACATCTTATTTAGTTGAAAAACCTCCACATACAATAAAAGAAAAATGTTAATAACTAATGTGTAATTAAATATTGAACACGATTCCAGCTTGTACAATTTTCAGTTACAGTTTAACCCAATATATACATATTTTAAAATTTTAGTTATGTAAGCACATTGAAAGTAACAATTATATACTAAGTATTATATTTCTCTTCCTTATGGCTTTAATGGTGCAGTTTCTACTTCATATACTGGAAGATTATTCTCAACGACCCACACTGAAGCTGTACTTCCTTTCTTAATTATTTCTATTATAGCATTGGCTACATGGTCAGAACTAGAAGAATTAATAATTATATAATATTTATATTAAATATATTTTCTAACCTAAATATACTTTAATATTTACCAGCTTGTGACTTAAATTTCAGTTGAATATTTTATTTATTTTTTTGGAAATAATTTAACAGATTTTTGAGAAACGAATCAGTTAATATATTGTTTATTATATTTAAATATAAAATGAATAAAATTTATTTTATATTTATTTATAAATTGATGATTTTTTTATATTGTTTTATAATGTTGTTAAAATACAAGTTATAAAGCTTTCAAACAAATGTTTTCTGATTAAGAAATTTTATTAGAAATTCAGGTACAAAATTATTGTTTTTATTAAATTAATATGCTGATCAATTTAGTATAAATATTTCAGAACAATTTATTTTAAATCAATTAGATCTATAATTTTATAAATGTTTTAGTACTTTTTAACTCATAAAATGTATAAATTACATGTCAATGAAAGAAAATTAATATAAATTAAAATGAATATTTACGTTTGAACAATCGAAGAAACTAGGTTACCCATCATTTTTTTATATGCCGGTCCGAAATAGAAATCTTCATCCGATTTAATTATCGGTGTCTTTGTAAATCCAGGACATATGACCAAAATACGGACACCAGTTCTTTCGTAATGAACAGGAGCCTAAAATAAATAATATAACAAAACATAAATATATATATATATATATATATATATAATTGTGTATGTATGTATGTGCATGTTTATCATGTTAAAATTTTATGAAATACAGATGAATAATTTATAGAAATCGAATTGGCGGTTTAAATATATAAATAAGATAATTTGTTAATATTTTTTTCTAAATTTCATATTACAAATTTATTTATTTTTTTTTTTGCTCAGTGAAACAAATCAAATATAAAATCGAATATATATATATATATATATATATATATATATATATATATATGGTTTTGTGTTAAACTGAGTTGACAATTTATAAAATTTCAGTAAAATAAATTTTAAATTGGTAATAATAATTGTTTCTAACTCGAATTAAAATAAATATCTTGAAATAAAAAGTTATATTATAACAAATGTTACCCCAAGACATCTTGTTGTGGCAACAACACCATGTTTTGTAACCGAATATCCTGGTATAGTATATATTGGATTTAATCCTGCTATTGAAGCAGTGTTGACAATAACTCCTCCATCATGTCCTTCGTCTCGACCCATGTATTTTAATCCTAATACATTACCACGAAAATTTCCAATCTACGTTAAAAAAATCCATTCAGCAAATCACTTATCATAATTAACAATACATACCTTAATACATATATATATATATATATATATATATATATATATATATATATACATATATAGGTACGGCATTTTATTACAAAATAGTAAAAGAATCAATATATATATATATATATATATATATATATATATATATATATGGCAAATTTCTATGTAAATAAATCTATTCAGCAAATCACTTATAATTAACAATACATACATTAATACACACACACACACACACATATATATATATATATATATATATATATATATATATATATATATATATATATATATATATATATATATATAGGTACGGCATTTTATTACAAAATAGTAAAAGAATCAATATATATATATATATATATATATATATATATATATATATATATATATATATGGCAAATTTCTATGTAATTATGATGAAGAAATATCCATTTTTGATGAAATAATTAAGGTAGAGAAATATTTTGGCATATAGAAATTAAATTACGAAATGGAACCATAATATATTTTGAAACAATATTTTGTAATAAGCAGTTCTTAATCTTATTCATTTATTAAAAAATGTGTAACTCGTTTCAGTGTTTCGTCTATTTATTATTAACATTTTATTTATTGTATCGGAATTTGTAATATTAATATATAAAGAATAAAACTAAATAAATAATTCTAGAGAAGCCATATCAACCATACGCGGACTTCAAAGAGATCACACTAATATTCAATCACTATTTCAAAATTAAATGTAATTATTTCTTAATTTATTTTTAATGGCCGTGTTTTTAACATGTGCACTTCTGTTGTATACGCTTATTAAAATCATTTGAAACAGAATGGAACAGTATTTTTAAAAGTTAGAACTGCAATAAAATATCATCGATTTAAGAAAAGCTGATAGGCCAGTAGTTTCCAAATTGTGGTGCATTATTTTTTTGTTTATAATATGATGTTAGATTTTTAAAAAAAATATTTTAGATTTTTTAAAAATAAAAAATACAATTCTTATTTACAGTGTACAAATAATTAGTAGTATCATTTATTAAATTTTATATTTATTTATAATACTGCAATTATTATCTTAGTATTTTAATATTATTTGTATATTTTATAACTTCCAAATTATTAGATACAGTCTTACATTAAAAAAAAAACTGCACTCAGCTTTAATAACTTCTCACACATCTTTCAACGATATCATCTGATAAAATATGAAGTAAAAACTATTCTTACCAGATTTATATTAAGTTCTAATTCCCAATTTTTATCGTTGAAGATGCCAGCGTTGTTCACAAATATATCAATTCGTTTAAATTTCTTTAAAGTCTCCTTAAAAGCATCTGCAATAAAAAATAATATCATTATTAAATAAATGCATACAGATGATTATTTTTGTTTTTTAAAAAAAACTATAAATCAATACAATAACTGATGAGCACGCTGAGTTGTACTTGTGATATAAAATTATTATCAAAAATTGAAGAAAAGACAAATCCTTTTTTAAATAAATTGGATTATAGTTATTCTTACAACTAAATAAGGAACTTTAGAAGTTTGACGTTAACAGTAATAATTTTGAATTTGAATTTAAAAGATTTTCTTACGAAAGGGGTTATTTAAATCATTTAATAACGTTCAGTTTTATTATGTTTTAAAGATACTAAAATTAAAAAAAGATATCTTATATCAACTGATTTAATTATTCTAAAGAAAAACATTACAGCTAAACATTTTTTAAAAAATATGAGTGAATATTTAGTTTTTAAAAGGGACGAAAGTCCTGAATCAATTGCAATATTGTATTCTTGTACCATTTCTTTCTTTTCTATCTACCTAAAGCAAGAGACTAAGACGGTAAATATATGACAGATGGTGTGTTTTTTTTCTAAAGGAACTACTATCACTATACTAATTTCTTATGAACAATCGTATTGTTGTTATTATGCTTTAACAAATCATTGTTTAACAATCAGTTCATATCGTACAAGTAAATCATATTAAATGAAGTGTTTATTAGAGACTAAGCTTAATCTATATTATTTTGAAATATTATATTTTAAATAACATTTTGCTTAAAGTTAATAGAGTATATTTTTATAATATATTTTTTTAAAAAAAATATTCAAACACATCAATCAATATTTAGACTTGATAGCGACTATATTACAGTTATTGTTTTTATAGATTATATTTCGAACTCACAATTAATTGAATATATTGAAACAGTTACATTCATAGTATATTACATTACATTTACTAAATTCAGTTTTCATTAATGTACATTATTAACAGTTTGTTATGGTAACTAGTTAACATTTGAACTTACATTTATAACTATGTTATATAGACACAAACATAATATTTGCACAGATGTTTGTGTTTGCATATTTTTTTGAACATTGTATTTTTATTTGTTTAGTAATAATTACAAAATCATTAAATACGATAATTATACCATATAGTTATGGTTAAAAATTATAATTATTTATTATAATGAATTGTAAAATATTGAAAATTCAAATACAGTTTTACTGGATAAAAGTGTATTTTGGAAACAAATATCATCATTTATGTTTTATTTTGTATGTTCAGAGATTTTAATATATAAGATACTTAGCCATTTTAATCAAAATTGATCATGGTTAGTGAATTGTATATAAAATATTGTCCATTGTGTCAATTCCAAATCTCTGCTTATTAAATCTATCACTTCTTATTATATAAAAAAAACTTGATCTAGACATCCCTGTCAAAGCACACAAAAAAGTCATTATTAAAATCAAAAATATTTACATAACAGAAAACAAGTAAATTTGTTTATTTATATTTTTAAACGTTCTCTGCGGTCATTTCTTTATTTAATATGAAAGGTTATTTTTTGGTTAAAGTATTGAATATAAGTCCAAAATGCATATTCTAATTTCTTTAAAAAGACCTGTCTTTTTTATGAGTTTCATAAAATTATTTAGTGAATATTTTTTACTTGAAAAATATTTTTCCTATTTCTCGTTTAATTCTTTATTATATTCCGAACTTTTCTTTAAACATTATTTTAAAATAATTTTTACAATGCTTTTTTTCGAGAAAAAAAAAATATTATCATAAATAATTTCCTCCATAGATAAAAAATACTAATCTCTCTTGAATAAGGCAACTAAACCATCGAACTTAACAGTCATTAGCTATTATAAATAGGTAAACGGTCCCTCATAGATAAAAAATAAAATAAGCGAAGAATTAAAAATACTATATTTTTAGTTCTTTGACAATAAAGGGAGAGTATGCGCAGTCAATATAAAGTGCACCAGTTTGATCTAACAAAAGATAACTTAGTTGTAAAATGGTTGGTAATAGCATCAGATATTTTAACATGATTATTTCTTTGTTCCATGCTGCAATGATTCAATTATATAAATATCATGTATGCCGACTATGAAGTGCGTATCCACTAACCCTTCCATCAGATATTTGTATAATTTTAAATGTAAAAACTCTCCATCTGTACTATTCTTACTCTGCAACATCCCGTTAATTACGCTGTACAAGTACTAACCTCTTAATAAAAGCATAAATTTAAAGTAAATGAATTGAAAGTCCATATTCGTGTAGTAGTGTGTGTTTAATTTTGGAAACAAAGATGTGGCAATTATTGGAAAAATATACATGATTTGTGGTAAGAACATCATAATTAACTGAACAGTAGTAATCATTGAAAATTTAGCTAAGACCGAGGCACGCATGTGATTCTGATGTGTGATAATTATGATGTAAATTACTGATGGAACCCATTCAGTATAAAAGCACTCGGTAATCAGCAGCACATTAAATATATAAAAATCCTCGAAAGTATATCATTAAGAAAAGATAAGGAAAGTCGATAAAATAGAAAATAGATTATGCATACTTCGAATGTAAAGTAACAAGACAGACCGATTGTTAATTTTGTAATATAATGTTACAAGTCCTCTCTCATGGCAAAGACATGAATCGCTTCTTGCCAGATTATTACTGGTGACAAAACATGAATTATTATAAAAAAAATCATATGCAAAAAACAATGGTTTGACAAGAATCAATCTCTGCAGCTTAATCTGAAAGATAACCACGAAGTGAAAATATCCCTGTTTGAGCTGTTTAATACGAAATTGCGGAGTTATTTCATATATATATATATATATATATATATATATATATATATATATGTGTATATATATATATATATATATATATATATATATATATATAACTATGTCAATGTATAACTCTGCTGTAATGCATATGTAATTTCAGAATTGTACGATCAGTAGCTGCAGCAGACAACAAAAATTACAAAAAAAGTCACATATTCGTTAAAGAACTGTTATTTTGATTAATAATAAAGCAAAACGTGACTCAGGAAAAAATTTAGAGCTTGATTTGTCCTATCTGTTGCTTTCATAATACTATCAATTGCAAATGAAAATACAAACGAACATTGATTCATTTGAGTACTACATTTTCTGAATACTCCAAAATCCATTAACTGGAAAATATTTTACAAATGATCGCCAGGTTTCTTCGATTTTTTCATTTCAACACCTAAGATTAGTTTGTAAACGTTTTATTTTAAAAAAACTAAAAGAACAGATATTATTTATAATTCATCCCGATTACATACATATTAAATATATTAATTAATGTATGATCTAATTATAGACTGTCTTGGATATTTTACAAATGATGTACGATGTACTGTATGATGTATGCTAAATTTATTAAAGGAAAATTCACTATTTGTCGAAGAAAGAGAAAACATTTATTGATAATTTTCGTGATAATAGAACCATGAGAACTATTTCTTTTATTTACTCTACGGTTAAAAATTTTATATTTAATTTTGATATATTTTAACACTTTATGCTACAACAATTATCATCGGCGATGCCTAGCAGGAATTAATAATAAATATTAAAATATTATTACTGCATTTCAAAAGAAATAAATAATTATAAATATTTTAATAAATAAAAAGCTCATGTTTAAAATAATATATATATATATATATATATATATATATATATATATATATATATATATATGGATACGCATTCTGTATAATAAATTTCATTTTACAAGTATGATGATAAAATGATCGAAATGGAGCGGTATTCAAAAGTAAATTAATTCATTTTGCAAACAAACACAAATATTGTCCGAAAACATTTCGCCTAAATAAACATTTGCTGAAATCTATAGATTCGAGTAAACATTGAGATATAACTTTAAATTGAACACATTCGACAATGTATTTGTGTAACTATCATATTATTTCAGAAATCTATCAAATCTCTGGATTTGTGTCATTTTTAATATTTAGTATTCAATTGTTAGTGTTTATTTAGGAATGATTATATATATATATATATATATATATATATATGTATATGTATATGTATATGTATTGAGATTTCAGTATAATTAAATTTATATTTTTTTACTTCCCACAATATTTTTTATAAAATATTTATATCAGCCAAGAAAATGTTTTTATTTTGAATTTATATGCATCTATAATAATTATTGTGTTGATGTTTTTAAATACGAATAAATTTCAGTAATAACGCAACACCCTTCACACTCAATTTAATTCCAAGTTTATATTCATTGCATTTAAATTATAATTGAATTATTCATTGTTTTGATTAAGCAATTGAAAAATATATTACATGAAGATTACCTTCAAAATTTTCCGCATTACACACATCGACGGTAAAAAAGAATATTCGTCCAGTGCCTACTTCTTTCTCTAGTAATGATACAACTTGTTCTCCTTGAGTAGTATTCCAATCAAATATAGCAATTTTCTGAAATAAAAACAAATATTATATGTAACAATAAATATGAAAGTAGTAACCTATATTGAAAACAGTTTTTACAGTGTATCTAAGAGAATAATTATTAAAAATGTCGAGAGTAAATTAAATATTTTTAAAACATTTTTAATAATTTATACTTCATTATCACCAAAATTATATAAAATCTATATATCTCCTTTTGTGCATGTTAACTGTTTGAATATGATTTTTTTTATTTGAATTACATCAATTTTAAGTGTTTAATTTAAGTTTGAACTTTTACCCTTTGTAATCTGTCAACATTACAAAATATCAATATTTTCAACTCTTAATTGAATCTAACTATATTTTTTCATATATGATTTTATTACTTGTTAGTATTTATTATAATATTAAATTATTTAAAAATTACTACTAAATTGAAAATAATCAAATTATATATATATATATATATATATATATATATATATATATATATATATATATATATATATATATATATATATATATATATAGATATGTGTGTGTGTATGTGTGCCTGTGTGTATATTGTATTTTTATGAGAATTTTGTACATCGGTTCGGTGCGTTTCTACATTGTAACTTAGAATGTATTCTGTAGTTAATATGGTTTAATTTTTCAATGTGAGCTTTTATTATATGCAAGTATGATTGAGAAAAGAAATTGAAAACACCAGGAATATTATATACTATTGTATATTATATTAGTACTACCTCTAACTTATTACTAACTTAACTAAAGATACTTTATAAATACATAGTTTAAAAAATCAAATTAATGAAGTGTATTTTATGACAAGAAGTGGATAATTTTTGAAATATTATCAATTACTAATACAAAAATATTATTATTTGTAAATTAATAATATTAAATTAAAGTTTAATTTTTTTAGTAAAATATATAAAAAGGGTTACACTGAATTTTCTTTTTCAAGAAATTCAACTGTTTGTATATGAAAATCGAATCATTAAAAGTGATACACATTTTAAACAAATTCTGATAATAGTTTCAACCTGCAAATTATTGGTATCTAATTATTAAAATATAACTATTAAATAAGTTTCACCTACCGTTTTTTCATATTTCAAAAACTTTTTCACAAATTCTAAACCAATTCCAGAAGCACCACCAGTTATAATACAGTTTTTCTCTTTTATTTCAAACATTGTTATTTATTTTATTCTGTGTATTGAAAGAAAATTTTGTTGATATAGATATATATATATATATATGTGTGTGTGTGTGTGTGTATGTAGTATATGTATAAATCGTGTTCATGTACTTATTTATAACTACTGTAAACTATTTATTATAACTATAAAAGTGTATAATAAATGACCTTTTAACGAACTAGTTGACTATAAACTATACCTTCTTATCGTTTTTTTATACATTTTCACTTCGATATTAGTTCAAATTAACACGATGTGTATTAGTATTTAACCTTTTTCTCTCTATTGACAACAATACTTCATAAATTACTATTAAAAAAAACACGATGGTACTTATTTTATTCAAATGTCCATATTTTATTTCTTATTACGTTTCTTATATTTTCAAGTTGTACACAAAATAATTAAGATTTGAATTATTCTATAAAATAGTTCACTGCATACAGATAGACAATTACCAAATTTATAACACTTCAAGTAAACTATTGGTACTGTTTTGCAAATATTAGCAACTAATATGTTCTTTCATAGCAAAAACAGATCGTAGTGTCATTATATTTGAAATTTTGAAATGAATTTAGAAATCATTTCTTTATTCTTTCTGTAATACTTATAACCCATGCAACTTTTATTCATTTTTTTGTCTAATAATCATGCAATAAAAAATGAGAAAAAATCACCATAATTGAAATCAACATGAAAATAATGAATTACGAATAACTAAAAGTAAAAACTTGGTCTTTTTCCTGATTTTCTTATTGTAATTAAAAATAATTATATATATATATATATATATATATATATATATATGAAAGTTAACTGTTCTTGAAGCTAATATAATTTTCTTCAATTTTCACAATCCTTCATTTAAGTATATCCGTATTTTTCAATTAAAAAATGTTTCTCTTAGTGTTAAATTTTTTTAATGCACTACTTTCAGAAAATATATTTATATTTTAAGTCTGTAATAAATAAGACAGGTTACAATAAGATGAATTATTTAGTTGTTTATATCAGTTTCTTCATTTTTTTGTTGTGTTTATCATATAAAATAATTATTTTTAATTGTTCTCGTAAGTGATAATTATAATCATAATTTTTATTATAGATGAGTTTTTTTTTAAAAAAGTAAACTAATTTCTCTAAAAATAACTTCAATAATTTTGAATTCATTTAAAAAGTATACAATCATATATATATATATATATATATATATATATATATATATATATATATATATATATGCACACACATTATATATGTATATATATATATATGTGTACATAAAATAAAAAATCAATAAATAAAAATATGCTATTCTTATTTCAATAATATCTACAAAATATATTTTCGTTAGTTTTATAAATGTCAGTATAAAGGAGTCTGTGTCCTAATTTTAATACACCAAATTTATCTCGGAAGTAGAAGCATGGTTGTATTTTGTTCTTGTTCATCTACTTTTCAATATCATGTCGATCTATTTTATTTAGGTACTATCAAGTGTGTATTTTCTATTAAAAAAAAGAATCGCCTAGAAATCACCAAGTCATCTAAAGAATGAAACCACATTGTAGTTAAAATAATATAACATTTAACAAATAAAATATTTCTTCCTAAATCAATGAAAAAATTAAAAATATATTGTTTAGATTTCCAGTAAATATTGAAAATGTTCCTCTTAAAATATTATTACATAATAAATCTAGTTTTTCTTATAATATTTCTCTGTATTTTTCTTTGCCTTTTCTGTATTTTTCTCAGCGTCATATTCAATACTTAATATTAATTCATTGCATAATTAGTGTAGTGTTTTACAATATATTATTTTGCTGAACAGATAACCTTGGATGGTACAAATACATTTAAATACATATTACGATGCATACATTTTCAATAATTTTTCTATTTAACTTTATATGAAAATAGTAGTTAGTTTTTATGAAATTATACCTTTTTAATGCGAGTTAATTTTGGATATTAAATTCAAATGAATATTATGTTTTCTAACAAATCTTTAACAATTGTGCTGTTTTTTTAGTATAAATAAACAATAACAATTATATACGTGATATAGTATTAAATAATAAATATACAAATGTTTACTTAATATTAGTTTTATTATGTTATAACTCAACAGTTTAACTACAATAATAAGTATTTTTTTATGTATAATTATCTACAGTCATTACTTGTGTATCTTTAACCTTATTTCGATATTTTTTTACATAAAATGATAAGGTTTTTTCATGTTTGTACTTTTCTTCTTTCTGCGTGTGGTTTAAATTCAATTTCATATGGTGGTTGCCCGTTTTCTACAACCCACACTGTTCCTGAAGTTGCGTTTTGAATAATTTCTATCAATCCTTTAGCAACACATTCGACACTAAAAATATTTTGAAAGTTGTAATTAATTCATAATTTTTTTTTTCAATTTATCTTTATGTATATATATATATATAATGTAATAAAATAAACAAGTTTCATTTTACAAGAATAGAACTTGTTCATTTTAAGAATTTTTTTATGTCACCAACATTTATAATTATCTTACATTAATGAAATTTAAATTTATATTACGATAATAATCAAAAGTAGAGTGACTACTTACTACAATAGATGAATAAATATTAGGGGTTTAGGGGCGAGTCAGCAACTAATACTTACTACGAGATCTTATAATACAACGTATGTTACTTAATGAAAAAATAAATTTGTAATTCCAGTATTTTTACAATTAAAATTTGTTGGTTATATTTATATGCGTATTGTAAATATTTATCATTTTGTTTTATTATCCGTGTGTATAACTATATAATAATAAAAAAATAATTAAAAGAAAGAAAATAAATATTCTACAATTCAAAATTCAGTTTTCCTTTACATGATATTTATTGATATTGATATTTATGATATTTATTTATTTATACCGTGTTATCTTTAATTATAAAATTTAACTGATCTGTTATTTAATTGTGAATTACAAATTACTAACAAAAGTAGCATTTAACATAAGTTGAAAAGAATAATCGTACAAATAATGGAAAAAAACTTTATATATATATATATATATATATATATATATATATATATATATATATATGTGTGTGTGTGTGTATAGTGAAAAGCCTGGCATATATAGCAAAATCGTTCTGCAACCCGCTAGTTACCTTTTTGAATTTCGGAAAATTTAGGAATTTATTAAGAATTCGATATAAAATAATAAGATGAATAATTTTTTACTCCCTATTTTAGTGTCTACCGTTTTAAATTCACATCACACTCGTTTGCTATATTCAGTTATATTTTTTTTATACAAATATTTGCAAACAAGAAAAGAGTCCTTTGTTAAGTAATTAACAGCATATCCTTTTATAAACATATGTTTGTATGTGTGTGTGTAAAATGATAAAAATATATACAAAACTGTTTGTCGTTTCACTATGATTAAAATAACTTTGTTCCCATTTAATTGATAACAAATTTGTTATCAGTCGTTCCTACGCGATTATTTTAATAATTGAGATTAATTTTCTAAGAAGACATTTTAAAATTGAATTTCTTAATAAAAATATTTTCTTCCTGTAAATTGTTACACTATAGTATTTAAAGTTTTAAAATTAATACTTTTAGGTAATCCTTATTTTGTATATTATTTAAAAAATAATTAAAATGAAAAATATACCATTGTAAAAAACTCAAGTATTTAGATACAGAAAAATTACCTTTGGGAATGTGCCAGTCTTGGAAGTTTTTCCCCTAATTGTGAATATCCTGGGCCTAATGTTTTACTTACGCCAATACTTCTCATTAAAGGTGTATCAGTTGGTCCAGGGCATAAAGTTAGAACTCTTACCCCTGTTCGTTCATAATTCATCAAGTTCTAAACAAAAATTAATAAATAATATACATATATATATATATATATATATATATATATATATGTGTGTGTGTGTGTATTATATTGTCTCTCACTAATCTTTTACAATTTCTAGTATTTTGTTTAAAAAGCATTTACGAGTTTATTAAACCAACACCATTTAATAAAATAAGAAATGTGTTTGTATGATGTGTAATGTATGTGAATCTTTATTTTTTTTACTAAAAAAATATTCTATCTGTATTTGCTTGTCTACTTCATACTAACTAAATTTGAGTAATATAAATAAAAACGTGTAATATCATCGTACCCCAAATGCCATACTAGCACCCACAACAGCATGCTTAGTGCATACGTATCCTGGGATTGCTGCATATGGATTAAGACCAGCAATGGATGAAATATTCACAATTACACCACCGTTATGTCCTTCATCAAGGCCCATATACTTTAAAGCAAGGACATTACCACGAAACATTGCCTTCTGAAAATTGACATAATTATGTTATATATGTTCGTGCATATATTTACATACATGAACGTGTATATATATATATATATATATATATATATATATATATATATATATATATATATATATAAATATGTACACATACATAGGAATTATTTTTCCTCTAACATTACTATTTAACCAAATATGTTATTTTAATTGTTTCTCTCTTATTTCCTAATTCTAAAAAACATAATGTTCTTTACTCAGCTATTATAATATACCAGCGACATAAAATTGCTTAACTTATACATCAATTTATATATTTTCCTTGTATTGTTATTATTAATAATAATAAAAAATACTTGATTTGCTTTATATATATATATATATATATATATAATATTTTTTATACATATATATATATATAATATTTTTTATACATATATATATATATATATATATATATATATAAATATATATATAAAATATTTTTACTAATTATGTGAAAATTTATATTCGAAATTTCAAAAATGAATTATTAATTGTGACAAAAACTTTTATTCCTGAATTGTATCGAGATTTCGTTAAATATTTTTATAACAGAAATGTTTTACCATGACTTTAAAATGAAAATACATTGACCGGTAGCTTAGTATGTCCTTATTGTATGTAATTGTATTAACAAAATAAGTTACAGTGTCATCTAGACTTCCATTTAAATTGTTAATAAGACATTTTGAGCAGTTATTAATAAGTTATTTTATTATATTAATTTAAAGTGTTTTCGGTAAGTTTGTAGATAATTATTAAAAGTATTTATCATCTAACAAATATAAAAATAAATACTATATACAGGGTTTTTATTGATATATCAGTATATAGTCCGTCAAAATAGACAGGAAAATAGAAAGAAACATAAAAAGAAAATACTTCTTATTGGTCTTTACAACATAATATATTTAAACATAAAAGAAACCTAACAACAAAATTTAACGAATTAAACTTGAAACCTATGAACTGACAAAGTAAACATTTCTCGTCACCATAGACTTTGTCCTGTGGACAAAGAAACGAGAAATGTAGATTTTTATTATATAGATTCTGTTAAAAAAAAAAACATATTTTCTATGTTCTCATCAATATTTATTTTAGTCGCACATATATATATATATATATATATATACATATATTCAAAAATTGTGATTATATCAATGAGTTACACAAAAAGGACAATAATGAAGAAAAATCCTGCATTCATAGTATTTTTTTAAGAAAATCAATGTCAGACAAAAAAATTTATAAACTGTTTACAATCAAAAAAACAAAATGATTAATCGAATGTTAAAGACAATCTTTTTTCCATTGGAATCCTTTCATATAAAATGAAAAGTGGTTTCTATAAGCAAAACCTTACCTTATAGAAACTCTTATTACTAAATTTGTTGCCCTATGCAGATGTATTCACAATTATATTCTTTAATGGAAAAAGATAATTAATATTCTAAAGTGTATAAAAATATTTATAATATGTTTTACATTGTAAATATATAGTCAGTTCAGATAAATGACATAAAAAAGCCATGATAACTAATTCACTTACCACATTAATGTCAATTTGTAATTCCCAGTTAGTATCGTTATAAATTCCAGCGTTGTTTATGAATATATCTAATTTTTTAAATTGGTTTACAATATCATGGAACGCATCTAAAAAAAATTTATATTCAATTAACAAAAAATAATTATGAATTTTTTCTAAATTTGTATCTTATATTTTGTATATATATACATACATATATATATATATATATATATATATATATATATATATATATATAGAGAGAGAGAGAGAGAGAGAGAGAGATTCAACTTAGGCTTTCACACGAAAGAAAAGTACAAAAATACTCAATACTTGTAAATCAGTAAACCACTAATAAAAAATTCTAAATTTCTTAAATATTGTTTCACTTATGTTAATTAACATAGTTTTACTCATAATAAATATACTATTCGGACAAGTTTGTATATAAGTTAGAATAAGCTTGTGTGTATTAATATATATATATATATATATATATATATATATATGTATAAATATATGTATAAATATATATATATATATATATATAATTACCTTCAAAACATTTTGCATTGCTTACATCAACTTTCCTAAAGAAAACCCTATCTTTTCCATGTTTATTATTGAGTTTTGTGGTCTCTTCTTCGCCGACTTTATCATTTATATCAAAAATTGCAACTTTCTAAAATAAATATATTACAATTTGGAACATGTACAGTATATATATATATATATATATATATATAATTAATATAATTGGTATTATTAATATTCTAGTTTAGAAAAAAAGGTTAGAGCTGATTATAATTCTATCATTTGAATCTTTCACTTCTTAATTCATGCGATATCGCAAAGAAAACTGAATTAAAATATTACATGTTTATTATTTATATATAATAGCTGCAAACAAAATATTTCAAGAAGACAATAAGCACGTACATATACACTCATATATATATATATATATATATATATATATATATATATATATATATATATATATATATATATATATATATCTTACTTGTGTGTTTCATCAATGTTAATACTTCTATAATGGCTAAAGTTTGAAAAAATGCGTAGCAAAAACTTTTTAAAGTGTTGTGTTGAAATACCCTTTTTAATTTATGGTTGCTTATAATTCATTGTTATTACTCTGTACACTATTAAAAAGTTTATAGTTATGAATTAATTCAATTTTACATTATGAAATATTAAAATAAGTACAATTAATAAATTGGTTTTTTCCATATATTTTTTCGAACTTAATATTTTTAAAATAATATATTTGATAAAAAATTATATATATATATATATATATATATATATATATATATATATATATATATGTGTGTGTGTGTGTGTGTCTATACATATTAATACTTACAGACGCTCCATGACTTAACAATTCTTTTACATGTTGCAAACCAATACCAGATGCTCCTCCAGTCACAATAACGTTTTTATTTGTGATTTCAAACATTACTGATATCAAAAATAATATATGAATTAAAGTAGATGTATGCACATGCAAAACAAAATTACATTTAATTTATATTGATTTCTTATCAATTCTTATCATTTCTTATCAGCTCTTAGTCAAATTGTTTGTTATTTACTCACCGAAAATAATTTAAAGTTTGGTTCTAATCTAATGCCTCGACGTGTAACGAGTACAAGAAAATAAATCTTATGAATGAAATTATATTATTTAAAAAATATTTACATCATCGTTCTTTAAAATAAAATTTTATCTATGCTGATTTCATGTTTCAATATTTGATCAGTATTTGTTCAGGCAACGAGATAAAAAATGTTGTTTAATTTACCATAATATTCCCATATATAGTGAAAAATCATATCTATTTCAACAAATTCATTCATATCAAATTTACACATATGTACATACAAACATACACACATATGCATGTATATATATATATATATATACATGTATATATATATATATGTGTGTGTGTGTCCCTGTGTTTGTCTGTAGAGAGAACAATAATTATGTAACAAAACACTGATATGTTGTATCTAAAAAACTGTATTATTCGTACATGAATTAGCAAAAATGTTTCAAACAGATTAATTACATAGAAACGTGATACATTAATTTATAAATTACATCAGATGTTAAAAATGCCCGTTCTAAGATAAACGAAGATATGTCAACTCTAATTTTTCTGTGTCCTATTATATCATCACTCAAAAAATCCTACAATAGTGCTGTTTTATGAGTACATATTTTAGTTTTTAGATATTCCCTCACGACAAAAACATCCTCGAAGATGGCTGGTCTTCAGACTCTTTGATACTATTCAATCATTCCCTCTGCAAGCTTTTCATCATAGAGGAAATTCAATGTCAAGATAAACACGCACATTAAAGTAAAAATGTGGATATTCGTCATCCTGTTAGACGTTCACGAATTTATTCATAAACATCACTTTTTATATCAACTCAATCCATTTATTAAAAATTTTGAATTATTTCATTAGTTGTAATTTATTTTTATAAATTGTTTTATGAAAGAGAATATCTTTTTATACTTAATTTTGTTATGCATTAACTTATTTCTCTCTATTTTTTTGATCCAATGAATACTATTTTAAAAAGTCAGAGAATACTCTTTGAATTGAAAATTTATTTCCTTAATATGATTTTATTGTTCTTCTAATGGTCTAAATATTGTGTACTTTTGACTTGTACACTGACCTTAATTATATAATAATTTATCTACTGTCCACTTCTTTATTCAAACGGCGTTTAATTCGAATAATTTTAATACAAAAATTTTAATTTTACTAAATAATTTTATCTTTAGTAACATATTTAGTTTGTCTGAATTATATATGAAAGTTTTCTATTCCTTTTCTTCTTTTATATAATTGAAAATTTTATTAAGAGTAGTCTTACTTCAAAAATAATTTACAAAATCTTTATTAGGAATTCAGTATACTTTTATAAAGGAATGTCGAAATAGAATATTATGTGTACACACACACACACACACACATATATATATATATATATATATATATATAAATACGTAAAACATAAATTATCTGAGGATAAAAGCATGTACATAATACATACATAGCTACAACAATGAGCATGAAAGAACAACTAATAAAACAATAAAACTTAAAGTATACTTGTATGTATATAGTTTTGTTTTTACGGCAGGAAAGATATAATAAACTTATAGAAGAAAACATTAAAGTTCACATTAAAAACTTGTTGTGCATTATTTCTCAAACATTGAAATAAACTGAACAGACGTAAAAAAAATTGTAGCATTGGAAAGCCGAATTAAAAATGAATATAGCGTAAAAGTTGTGTAATAATCACCACTTGAGGAGCACAATACGAAACCGTAAGAGTGAAAACCGTGTACTTCAGAGATTAAAGAGAATAATAATAAGTTTAAGAGATTGAAAGTTTTTCTCGTGAAAGTATAAATTAGTTCTATACAAAGTATATAAGTTTTTCGTGTACAATCTATCATTTTTATTTGTTGAAGCTTCATTGTAAAAGTTAATTGCTATCGAAAAAAACACAATTGTGGAATAGTGCGGTTCTTTCAGTCATAATAAGAATATAGATAAGTATATAAACAGCATATACATAAGTATATACAAATGTTAAGTTTTCATATGTATTAATATTTCATATGCTTTGAATACAAAAAGGATTTGGAGATTCAGTTTTTTGATATTAATTTCTAATAAAGAATAGTAATTCAAATTAAAACTATTTCATTTAATATATATGACAGGAATTTATATTATTGTATGTATAAGAATAATATTAATGGTTTAAAAACTTTTTCAAAGATAAGAACTCTTGATATCTCAAATATATATATTGTTAAAAATCTTTCTATACTTACATTTTATTTTAAAATGAATTAAGTAATATATTAATATTTCGTCTATTAAAAGAACTCTAACGTAACTCTTTGTAAGTACAGGATCAGTTATTGTAATGCGGATGTTATATTAGGATGTCATATTATATATATATATATATATATATATATATGTGTGTGTGTGTGTGTGTGTGTGTGTGTATGTTAATATGTAAATTAACGTAAATTTATTATGCAGATAATGTATTAAAACAACGAATGTATTTTTTCCATCTTTTATTATTAGTAGTGGTATGCATTTATGTATAGATAACTTTTTTACTAGCAGATGACATAGTTTAGTATAATTATGGTTTAATATAGAAATGCACATCAATTATGAAACAGTGTATGTCCAAGTACAACTGTATCATAATTAGACTTTTTTAAACATATTATCCAGTACACAATGCCTGAAATAATTATTTACTTTTCATCGTTTATCTGTTATTGTGTCAGTATTTTTTTTGTATAATAGACTCTTAAACTTCAGTTAGACTTTAAAAGGATGCTTTAATTTCTCAATAAAACGATCTATGTACATTAAAGTAAAGAAAATAAATTCGATAATCTTTTATTTCAAACAATGAATTGCATATCAGACTAAACGCTCTTGAACAAAAATGAAAAATAGAAATAATCTCATTCAGAAATCATAAATAATAAAAAGGACGAAGCTGGAAACGGACTGGTGTACCGTTAGAAAAAATCTTGAGAAAAAGTCTGTCTAGTCAAATTTATTTTTTTAAGATCAAATCGAATATATTTTGATGGTATGAGATGACTACGATATATTTTTCAATTGAAGTTCATCGATCAAAATGTACGCAGACACCATCGTATTGCAAATGATGCAAATCAGTCATGTCACATGTTATGTCGAACCGTACCCACCCACTTATACATATTTCAGAAGTTATTGCATTTTTTTTTATATTGTCTGTGCAATAGACGATAGTTTTTGAATATTCTCAAGAGTCGTCCTATAAAGAATAATTTATCTTTTTTTAGCAAAATGATCGATTTGTCTGTACTTTGCTTGTACATTTTTTATAGTAGTAATTGAAACAATAGTTATTTGTGTAGTAGTTATGGTTTCATAAACAAATGTGTTATTTGGATATTTATTTATATATCTATAGTTATGTTAATGCATATTTTATGATGGTCTTCGTCTTTTAAGATCATTTGAATTTCTATTTTGTATTACTAGTTTCAGCACGTGTGCCAGCTTCAGATAGATATAAATTTGTATTTAAATATATATTTATATATTTTTTCTTTATTGCAGTGATAATATTTTTTTCGAAGTACTGACATGATTTAAAACAAGACAGCAAATGTTACACATGATATTCATTCAAGTAAACAAAGAGAGTAAAAAAAATTGTTACACAAAGAAAGCGTTTGGCTCTCTAAAATTAGAAATCGCTGATATATAATAAGTAATCAAATGTCAATAAATTATTCGAATATTTATATTTTTCTCTGTATAAATATTCATCAATTCTACGGGTTTGGCTAATGAATGTTCAGTCTTTCAAAAACACGTTTATGTGTGGAATGAACTTCATTCTTGCGTAGTAAAACATTTGTTTATTTATTGGAAGAATAGTTACTCTTTAAAAATCAATGAAAAAATTCCCCTTTTTTCTTATTAATTACAAGTGTCTGGTGTCTTTATCCTAAATAAAATTATCTTCTACTGTTTTAGTATGAAGATATTTTTTATTTTTTAAAACATTCCGTATATATATATATATATATATATTCGAAATGATTTATACTTCCCGTTTCACGAGATTATAATAAAAATGTAAAATACAACTGATAGCCTGAATTAAATTGTGTAATTTAGAGCGAAATGTACTGTGTATAACAACGATATGTGATAAAAAGGTAAACAATGTTCTCATTTTTCTATTTTTGATCATTTTTATCGCAATAGGTTTAAATAAATACCTGTTTTAGTACATACTTACACTCTTGTAATTGCTATTGACTTTACAAATAATGATAATATGAAACTACACATTAAATATATTTGTATATATGTATATAAATATACATATGTAAATATTGTTACGTTGATAACAAGAAAGATATGTCTTTTATATTCATGTTCATTTCACGACAATAATAGACGTAGAAATTGAAATATCGAACTACTCGTCATAAATAATACCAAAAATAGATACTTGACGTTATTGATATCTTTATTTATGGTTATAGACGTATTTCAGTTACAGTATTCATGATTTTTCCTACATTATTTTTCCCATTTTCTTTCGTTCCAAATGAGATTTGATTTCAATTTCGTATGGCGGTTGACTGTCTTCCGAAACCCAAACAGTACCGGTTTTAGCTGATCTTATTATTTCTATAATTGCTCTTGCAACGTATTGAACACTGAAATAATAATTATTGCAGTTTATATACATTATACACATACACACATACGTATATATATATATATATACATATTAAAAATTTTCTTAATTTATTTTTTGTAGCATAAAAAAAGTACGGTTTCCATTTTAATTAAATTTAATAATTTGAAATTTCGGTATAAAAAACTCAACCCTACGTACATAATATAATTATATATATATATATATATATATATATATACATATACATATATATATATATATATATATATATATATATAAAATATGTCTCACAAAACTCTTCCATAAATTTATATACAAAATCAGAAATGCAAAGTATACGACACTTCGCAGCCTGCCATCGTTACAAATAGAATTAAAAATTATGTTTTAAAAAGTCAATATTTTAGTCATTTATTATACATTTATTTATAATAAGTGATTAAAATATTTCTCTAAGGTCGCTCTATATTTCTTTAAGTTTTAATTGTTTATTTTGAGAATAATGTTTAATCAGATGGAAATTATAGAGATAGATATTTAAGTGCTGTGCACTTTTTCAACAGAAAATATATTTTCTAAAAAATAATAATTTCTGTTTCACAGCATATATATATATATATATATATATATATATATATATATATATATATATATGTATATATATATATATATATATATTCAAATACCGTTTGTAATTTTTCCAGTTGTTCAAAAATGAAATAAATATTAAACTGTTTAAGAATATCAAAACAGCATTTCAATCGGTTTTCTGATAAATTTATCAAATTTTATCAATTCCACAAATAAAAAAGCTATGTCAGTATCTTTTTTCAACGTTAAAATATATCGTATAGGGAATACTGGATGTAATTGAACGTTATTGATAAATTCCGAAAAATGTGTAACATGGGAATACGAGCTTGTTATTATTCCATTAGAGATAATTTCAGTATTTAACAGAAAAGCGTTTAATTGTTTTTCAGTTGCGTACACACATAGAATATTTTTAATATATATATATATATATATATACATAATATATATATATATATATATATATATGTATATATAGGCCTAAACACTTACTCTTGCATTTTGATACTTGGAATATGATCTTTTTTATTTCCCAAATTAAATGCTGGTGATAATACTTTATCACTTGAATTAGTAGTAAAAGGTGTTCGTGTTCCACCTGGACACAGTGTTAAAACTTTTACACCTGTTCGATTGTAATGTACTTCACTCTGAAAATAATAGATATTTCAGCTGTAATAACGATCAAAAAAGATTTTTGTAGAATATAATAAATTATTTCAAATACCATATATATATATATATATATATATATATATATATATATATATATATATATATATATTATAAGCAATAAAAACATTATAGAAATTGACATATGTTTTCAAAAAATAACCAGCAAATTGATTAAAATTCTATTCTATATTATTATATGTAAAAATACGATTATATATATATATATTGATATATGTAATAATTTAATAATTGTTTTCATACTAAAGAAGTTCGTATTCTTATTTATGAAATTTGATCATGTTTTTTCTGTTAATAAATTTTAAAGTTTCAAAAAAGTTTCAAGACCATAGTCACGCCATAGTAGTACGTAACGAAAAGATGAGAAATATAAACCGTTGGAAAATACAAAATCAATAGGTTGCAAGTGTTATCTACGTATAAAATCCTCGTATGTGCATGAATATCGTGTCTAAAGTTCATAAAGTAACACTAAACAACATATTTTCCACGTATTATATGTTATTTTGTATCATGCTAAGTTAAAAATAGAGTGTCATGTTGTCTGTGTGTTAATTCGTTTTTTTATTAAATATAAATATTTTTAATTCTGGAATTTTCAAACTTTGACAGTTATGACACGAACAGAATAAACTGTACATGTTAGAAAATCAAAATCGTATCAGTTGATTTCGTGTATTATATTAAAAGTTATGTTATTTAATATATGAATATGTATATTTTCATATATATTTGGATTTACATGAACATTAATTGCTCATTTAAAAAAGTGAACATAAAGCTACACAAAAAAATCTTGATATAAATAAAAATAATATCGTTCTACTACAATATTAATAAAGTTATTTATATGATTTTTAACTTCATCTTTATTAATTTATAATATTTAACCGGTTATCATATGAATTCATTTGCTATTTAATCGCAGATAATCGTCTAAAATATATCAAATCGAGTACTGTTTATATTATTTTTATGTTGTACTTTTCTATGCTGTCTTAGAAATAAGACACATTGAAGAATATAATCGAAAATAAATGAAAACAAAAGTACCATTGATAATTAAAAAAATGGTTAATATTATTTAATAAATTATTTAATGGTATATTAAAAATAGACATTAAGAATTTAATTCTTTTATTTATTTTGCATAAATTTTTTTGTACTTATTTGTATAATTTTAAAAGAAAAATCGTATACGAATGTTATAAAGTACAAAAGCTTACTCCGAATGATGTACTAGCACCAATGATTGCATGTTTGGTAGCTGCATAACCAGGATACATGGGAAATGGTGTAAGTGCTGCTATTGATGCAATATTAACAATGACACCTCCACTACCACCTTCATCGCGACCCATATGCTTTAATCCAAGCAATATACCCCGAAATGTTCCTTCCTGAAATAATTACTATTTATATATACACACACACATGGGCGCCATTTTAGGCGCCCATATGTGCTTCATTAGTCAAAGCAACTGTGTTAGCTGAGATGGAATTATATTATAAAACTCATTTGGTAAACAAATGTTCATTACTCAAATGTTACTATAAATTAGAACATTCTTCAATCATAGTTTTGTTTAATTATAAGAAAAATAATTTCACTGTTTGGTTTTTTTTCAGTTCTACTTAAATGAACATGCTGTAATTATTTTAAAAATTTACTATATATATATACTTATAGGTGTGTATTTATAATTTACATATATATATATATATATATATATATATATATATATATATATGTATATATATATATTAAAAAATATACTATATGATATAAAAAATGTTTGTATTTAATGATATTTATTTGTTGATAAATTTAACAACAAAATTAAAAAGCATAAACTTTATGATAAGTTTGATGACTAATCAAATAAAATTTACTAATAAAGATAATAAAAAGTTAGTATATTTCAGATTTTCTTGACAGAGGAGTTAAACGTACTGTGAATAATAGTTTTTAATCATAAAAGAGAATTTTAACCATGAAACAGTCACTCCGCACCCTAAAAAGGAAACTTGTGATCATAGTGTTGGAAAATGTAGTGTATGTTTTTTTGATGAAATATACGTTATTTACGATCACTGTATGTCAATAAATCAAGAAATAGACTTGTAATATAATTTTAATATGCTGAAACGTATGTAGACAGATATATTTCATAAACTGAGAAATCGTTTTGTGTTTTTGAATAGTATTTTTTAAGAGATTTTATGTATGTTGTTATAAATGTTTTACTCTTTATAAAATAAAAAATAGTCGTACTAAGTATTTGTACATTTTTAAAGTAATTTCAAATTATTTTTTTTTTAAAAAAAAAACAATAGTTTTAGATCAAAAAATAGTCAATTATTGTATTTCTAATATGTAAATTTGTTGAAGTAACATAAAAATCAACACATGAATTACACAGTAAAAAAAATAAATGGACATAAATAAATATTCATTTACTTAATTTACAATTAATTATTGATCATTAAGTATGATTGTTTGGCTAATCACAAAAAAAATCTCTTATTGTTTTTTACGTAGGGTAAATCGTATTGTTTTTCTTTTTTACATATTTCTTAATTACCAGCATAACGAATTGTTGTTTGAAATAAAATTATTGTTTTAGTTTTATATTAATTTATGTTTAGTAAAACAATATATTTTTATTATATGCAAATACAAAAAATTAGATGATAAGCAATAGTTAATGTAATGAAGAAAGCAAAGTATTATAAACATTAACATATAAACATTACAAAAAAATATTTGATTGTTGTATTCATGGTTATATCGTTATTTCACATCGCTATGAATATTCCAACATGTTTTCACATATTTGTTTTCACCATTTTTATCTTTTCTTTGCTATATTCTCTCTGCTCTTAGATTGACTATGTATACGGAGTTACATATAGTTGTTTAAGGATTTATGTGGATCTTTTAAAAGTACACCAAATTAACAAAGATATATAAAAATAAAATCAGTTCACCGCATAATTTAAGAGAAATTATAATTTAAATTCATAATATTTTTTTTGAAAAATTGTCGCATTGCCAAATGTAATAGAAAAAAATATTCAAAAAACTATCAATTCCAAATTTCGTGTATAATAGTTTATGGGCAGAGACAAGTTTATATAAAATTTCATAAAAATTAACTAAACCTTTTATAGGAATCAATTATATATTCAAAAAAAATATTTTATTTGAGGGTTCGTAAATTGATAGACTGTACTATTGCGATAACATCAGAAACAGTCAATAAAGAAAGTATTACATATTTATATAAATCGTATAGTTCACAATTTTTCTTTCTTTTTCTTTCTTTATGTAATTTTATAATTGATTTTTCCTACAGTATTCAAATCTGGAATCATATGAATCATGATTGTATTAGGTTGGTAGAAAAATAATATCGGTTAATAACCTTCAAAGTCATGAACATTTTTTAAGTTAAGTAGTTTAAAGTGGTCCAGAACTGTTAGATGGCAAACGTCTAACTTTTGTGCAAGCTCTCGAATTATTGTACGTAGTTCTGATTCAGCTAACGCTTTCAGTTGATCGTTATGAACTGAAAAAGGACGCCCGTGACCTTCTTCATCTTCAAGACTCTCGTCCCCCAGCACACAATTTTTGAAACCACCATTGCACCATGCGTTCCTTAACAAGTACCCATACCAAAAGTATCGTTTATTTTACGAGCCGTTTCTACTGCTTTACCATCCGTTTTGAACTCATGCAAAAAAATGATTTTATTTGCTTCTTTTCCATCTTTAATTCAATAGCCCAATTTGAAGCAAAGTTGATAATAAAACCAAAGTTGATGTTACCAAAATACAGACCCAAAAATGCTCATTAAAATGATACTAACATGAGCATGATGAAATGACACTGTCATTGAAAAAATTAAAGTTAGAATCAGATGAGAAAAACCGCAATTATTTTCCTACCAACCTTATACATTGTTATAATGTTACTACGTTGAATACCCCGAAAAGACGTTGATTATATTGTAATTAATAAAATGAATGAAATGAATTTACTATCACAAGGAGTATAAATATCATATTAAAGACTAAGAGTGCATGTCAAGTAAAATCCATGTTTTGTATAAGTTACTAATCGATTATTGAATAAATTTTGTTCATAATATATATTATTAGGTTCACATACTAATGTAATCAATTTACATTGATAACATATCATAAGTGACTTGTACACTTGAAATCATAAGTACACTTATCATATGAATTAAGTTTTCTATATACTTACCACATTAATTTTTATTTCCATTTCCCATTTTTTATCATTAAAAAATCCAGCATTGTTTATCAAAATATCAATGTACTTTAATTCGTTGATTACTTGTTGAAAAGAATCTGTAAAAATATTTTTATTGTATTTATCAGTATTGTTTATTTATTCTTTTATCTATATTAATTTCATTTTCGAATTTATATACATTAAAAATTGATAGTTATATATTTAAATTCGATATTAAAAAAGTTTTTTCTCGCTCAAAATTCTTTTCAATATTTTTTACAAATTATCGATAATAGAGTAATGTAAAGAAGAACAAACAAACTGCGTAGACCAATTCTTGTAAAGCTTTGAGAATTGAATTCTCTTGCTTCGTTTGATTGACAAGCAATGCGATTTATTTCTTGAAATTCCGCCTTTTATCTATCAGTCACCAAATCTTTCTGTCTAATATTTGTTCATGTAGTTTAAAAATTTCAATTTTTAGTTCATTCGAGGATTTAGATCCGTTTTTTTTAAAAAAAATCGTATAATATTTTCAAGATAATTTCTAATCTTATTTTTAAAAAAAATAGTACACTAAATTATTCGAATATATTTACTATTTTGCATACTTTGACATTTCAGTTTCATTAAATGAATTTAAAGATACAAATCATCGATTTTTTTCTACTGTTTATTTTTTTTATAATTTTCTATTTTCTTAAAAAATATATAAAATCATTACAAAATAATAAATGTTCAAGAAAAATACTTTCGACGCCTTTTTTATTTGGAGTAATGTTTTGTTAAATTAAGAACATGTCGAAAATGTATAAATAATTGAGTTATTTCATCAAATAATTTAATTATTAGTCACTTTTACATTTGATCTGTCTTGCTATATATTTCTCTATTACTTATAATTTGTATGTACATATTGAGAATGATTCGGCTGTAGGAAAGAAGAAAGACTAAAGAAATATATTTATTAATATTTTTTCTAATAATCATCACTGTACATATTATATATATACCAGAAGTATATACCTTCAAATAGTTTCTTGTCTGCAATATTGACTTTCATAAATATAACTCTTTTTTCTCCATATTCTTTGTTCAATTGTTCTTCTATTTGTTTTCCACATCCTTTTTTAACATCAAAGAAGACGACTCTCTAAAAATAAAAACAAACTTTTATACTTAATCTATTGTATTGTTATTTAATTATATATATATATATATATATATATATATATATATATATATATATATGTATATATATGTTTAAGAATTATATTCTTCAAAGTGCTTTGCTTGGAAATGTTATTCTAGTTACCTGTTGCACATTATCTTAACTTATTAGTTATCTTTAGATAGGTTTATTGGAGTTATTTTTTTATTTATATTTAAAACCTGTCTGTTAAAAACGTAACTTTTCATCATTCCAAAAATAAATTATATTTATTGTGGTTGATTATTTGAGAATTAAGGGCGCGCCGACAGCTAAGGTTATTAGCTCTCGTTGAAAGTGTGAACAAGTTTCATTATATATCTGAGAAGTTAAACCAATCATACCAAATTGCAAGAATATCAGTCCTAAAGATTATAACCTGAAGAATAGTCAAAACGGAATCGATTAACAATAAAATTCGATATTTTATTTAATTATAAAATTAATTGAAAGGATATTACGAATAAAATCTAATTATTAGGAATATTTATTGTATTTTTCCATTATTTTATTTTTTATAATTTATGCTTAAACGTTTTTGAAACAATTTTGAAATAAATATTTCCTTAACTATTGAATATTGAATAATAAAGTAAAAAACAAGAATGTGATAATTGTTATAAGCTTTTATTGATATAAAAAAAAATAAAAAATATGAAAATTATCTGATCAGCTGAAACATTTATACATCTATCAAATTAGGATACATCTCCCCGATCAGCCTTATCTAAACAATCTTAAATGTTATTAGTCTGATTAGTATTGTCTAACATGCATTTAGAAAAGATCATTCAAAATAAAAATTTTAAATATTTATAAACATCACGAAACTTAATAACATGCAGATGTAAATAAGCATCGTGAAACTATCAATTTTCATTTTAATTATGTGACACAATAAAAAATAGCAAACATATAAATCCGTGCATAATTCAAACGTATATTATAGAAGATTAATAGTGTTTTTTTCGGAAAGAAAGGCCCAGTTTAGTTTACATATCATTCATTATCAGAATCTAAAAACGAAGCCTCGTTTTATACAATTCGCTTGATAACATCAAAAATGTTTACTGAGCATGCAGGCAAGATATTTAAGTCACAAATACATGCCAACCACTTTGTTTGCATAATGATATTTCTTGTGTTCATGTGATTGCGTGCAATATGTCTGAATTGAATTTAATATGAAGATGTATACTTTTTTAATAATTTGTGTATATTATTATTTCCTAATTTGCATGCCAGCGTATTTGTTACTATTAACCTTTGTCAAATGTATCATAGTAACAATGGTGAATTTTTAATTATGAATTATTTTTAAATCTTGTTTTTTTTTATTACATTTTATTCAGATCTTTCTACTTGCTTTATATAAAATCTAGTATCAATAAGTAAACGTAAAAGTAGTATATTTTCATGTAGCAACATGCTTTTCCTTTTTGCAATATTACCTCATTGTACTTCATTAATCTTTCTGTCTACTTCAAATAAGCTATATATTTCTTTTTCTTTCAAAAGCCCTCTTATCTCTTAATTCATACACTAATAATTGTTAACCAGATTTTTTCATATTCTTCCAACACATACAATTAACATTCCCTGCTTTATTTTCTTTGTTTAGATTGTTTATTTTCATATTCATATCCTGAACATTGTTATCCATCTTTCCTCTCCTGTTTGTAACTTGTACGTATTTGGTACCGATTCAGTAGTTTAAAGAACTTTTTATCGCCTATTTATATTATCAATCTTTTTGTATTTGTCTGTCATTCTTTCTTTATTTTCTTTTCATTACTTTTTGGTCTATCTCTTATTTTTAAATTGCTATCTAATTTATTTCTTTTCAATTTTTTTGCATTTCTTATAACCGCTTCTTTTTCTGATCGGAAACCTTCTGCAGATCATTTTCATTGTTCTCTTTTAATATTAAAAAGTATGACATTACCAATTTATTAACATCATGTTGTTTTTATTTCAGTTACTACCACAGTATTGAGAACTGTTTTTTTATACCCACAATTCCTTAACAGTACCTATTTACTTGATATTATCTCTGTTATATTATCGGTTTCTTTCAATTTGATATTTACGGCACGTACTTAATGATTGATTTTGTTATTAATTTGAATATTCTAAATAATATTTTTGAAAAATCGTGTATGTATAGAAATTGCTTCATTAATAATATAGTTCAGTTTTCAATAATATGCAAGTTTAAATATTATTGCGCTAGTATATATATATATATATTAAAATTATGTAATTACAATTTTTTTCTTAAAATAAAATAATTATAATCTTTTGAAATACAGAACAATACCAGTTATAAAAAGTAATTCGTCTAGTAAAAAGTTTAAAAAAAAACTGTATCAAACTAAATCATTTCTTAAAAAAAACACTGCGAGAAAAATAAATAATATAATATAGTAAATAAATTAATAAAAATAACATTTTTTTCTATTTCAATATGTATTTTATCCGTACTGTAGACAATAAGTTATTACTTCTCACAAATCATCCAATTTCTTTTAGTTCAAAATATTTAATAATTGATTTTTAATCATTATGATTTCTTCTTTCAAAGATAATTGCATCATCTTCGACACGTTAAGAAACAAAAAAATATATTTTATTTATAACACAGTATAATTATTTAAACAGCGATTATATTTTATTTGTTTTCATGTATTTTTAAATATTTGAGGAGCATTCTATATTATTTTTTCGTAAAATGATCTCGGTTATATCTCATTCTGGTTCAGTTTAATATATATATATATATATATATATATATATATATATATATAATATATATATATATATATATATATATATATATAAGAGAAAAGTAAAGGGTATGGTTTTTGTTGCAACTTGTGATATATTTTAATGATTAAAATAAAATGTCTGATAACTATTGAACTGCTAGCTGCAGTGTTCAATCCATAGAGCAAAAAATCACACTGAAGATACGTAAAAGTACTGGGTACTTCAAATTACATTAGCTGCTGTGGGCAACTGCAACTTTATTGTATATACTCGGAGAATAAAATATAATTAATTGTTAAAACGTAATTATTAAAAATAGTAGAACATTGAAAATTAATTAATATAAAAAGTTAATATTGAATCTTATACCGAAATAAATGTTTACTTACTTTTATATTATTTTGTAGTAAATGTTTGACAATTTCCAGCCCAATTCCGGAAGCACCTCCAGTCACAAGAGCATTCTTATCTTTGATATTAAAAAACATATTTGTTTGTGGAAAAATTCTAAAGTAACAATCAGATGGAATACACTTTACTTCTGAAAGTGTGTAACTGAAATGAGTTATTCTTTTATGAACATTTGCATAGAATAAAATAAATAGAGAAATTCATACATACATATATTTACATATATATATATATATATATATATATATATATATATATATATATATATATACATATGTACATAGAAAAATAAGTTAATGTTATAACTAGAATGAAAGAAAATGACATTTATCTCTATGAGATTACAATATCGTCTGTTTTTTATTTAGTTTTCCTCGATATGTGTTTAAACAGCCATGTCAAGATCATAAAAATGTAATAACTTTATATTATTTAAAAAAGGAAAAGTATTATTCATCAACAATTTAACTACACCGTTATCTTACACACACACCCACACACACATATGTATATATGTATATATATACATACATAATTTTATATGATAATCATATTTGTAGAACTTATAATTATGTTAATAAGTATGATTTTTCAAAAAGAATTACCATGAAAAGAAAACATTTATATATACATATAAAGTATATTATTATTAATTCAGTATAATTAATATAAGAAGATGTATTCTTTTTGATTATTAATTCCGATTTTTATATTGAATTTATTCACAGTAATGGCTTAAAAGCATGTAATTAAATATTAATATGTTTTCAAATACATTTTAAAATTGTTCGTTCTGTTTTATATTCAACTTGTATTTTTCTCCTGTATTTTTTTTTAAAAAAAACATCTCTGTAATTTTTATCCGCCCCTAATTTATTATCATTATCAGGAAGAAGTTCTTAAGACAAAATTTATTAAATCAAAAGATTCATAAACACCATATTTTTTTGACTCTTAAACATGCGTTCTTCTAGAGCAAAAATCTTTGTTAAACAGATTATCTTTCATTTTCAGATAACTGTGCATGTTTTATCGAAATGTACTTAACAGTTAATCCCATATATTTTATTTTACCTTTAGTATAAATTAAGAATGTCAACTGCAACTGCACTATCTATTTTTTACATAGATATTGGATGGAAAATGACAGAATTCTGTTAAACTGAAACATAAGTTGATCTGTTTTTATAAAAAGAAATGTAGTCATGTTTGAACTGGTAAAGTAAATTGTATTTTTTGTATTCTAATTTATCGCATTAGATATTCTTTTTCTTTTTAAATTTTTTCTATCCATTTATCTACCGGTATATATATATATATATATATATATATATATATATATATATATATATATATATATATATATCAAACAGAGATCAGATCAAAGAAGCATCAGATTCATCTTTTAAATTTAACTATTAATATGATCGGAATCGGATTAAAATAATCGATTTTAGTGATTAATAATTCATAAGCGAACGTTTAACAATGAATAGTTTATAAGTAATGAAGTAACCAAATCAAACAACTTAAAATAATTTTTAATGTTTGGTACAAAGTACTCTTAATATTTTAATAGTTGAATTTATCAATTTTTTTTTGATTATCTATGACTAATGGTCGAAACCGACACAGAAACATTCTTTTTATGCGAATAAATACAATTGAAAGAGATCTAGTCATTATTATGCACTATCTGAAATAACATCAAGATAAAAAATATATCTTACATTTTGATCACTGACGATTTTGATGAGACACACCTCATCTAATTCGTTATTGGCGTACGCTTTTAACGAATTATTCACTTCGCTTCGTTACTGTTCGTAACACGTGAGCTTTTTAATTAAATATTATTCAGTAACTTTGTATTCAAGTTGTGCCAAAAATCCTTTTTGGAATAGTAATGCTCTGATCTGCATATCCTTCGTTGCGGTTATGACTGGAATCAGTAGATTTGTGTGTTCCGTCTATTCGATTTCTTCAATTTTCAATTTCTCGAGTGAAACAGAATTTTCAACTGAGTTCAGCTCAAAGAAGTAATAGTAATACTGATGAAAAATGTAATGTAAAGCGTGTGATCTGATATTGAAAATATAATGGATATATTTTGTGTGGATATGAATGTTGCATTCAAACGAATGAAGTCTTCTCTCTATTGAGAGTAAGATTTGTACGTATCCTTTTAAATATATATATATATATATATATATATATATATATATATATATATATGTTTATGTAAAAAGTAGATAAAGTCCATAAAGAAAAACCAAATACAAAATATATATTTTTTAAATAAGCTTATACCACAGATACATTAGTCTGCGATATATGCTGGTATGTGTGAATATACTAGCATATAATAGATTTAAGTTTAATTCTTCACATAATAAACGACATATTATCACATTTCCTTTCAAAGAATTTTCAGTATGGACATTTGTAATGTTTAAAATATTTTTTTAATCAAAAATTCTAATGTTACTAAAATAGGAATAATATATTGACTATCCTAATACTGATAATCTAACGATGAAAGTTTTTTTAAAAATAAAGTTTTTCATTTTCATTAATTCTCTTCATTACTTCTAGATCTATGCATATCAAATAATAATCATGTGTACGACTATCGGTTCGCCAGTTAAACTGATGCTTTCCGAAATTTTCAATCCTGTTTGTTTCAAAATTTCCATGAAATATTTTATTTAATAAAAAGAACGATTTTCTATTAAATATTCATGAAGAAAGTTAGAATCTAATCCTAAATAAGATATTATTCGACTCACTGTGTATCCATTAGTCCTAATTGTTTCGTTTGATTCCTTGAAGTCGCGTTTAAGTTCGTCATTTCTATGATTGCTTTGACTTTCTGATTTCAGGTAACTATTTTTAAATTGTGACACTCAAATACATCTAACTGTTATTGAAAAATCAAACTTAAGCATGATCTCCAAAATATAACCTGAAAATCACAAATAAAGAAAAATTTTTTTTTAATAACTAAGGAGCTTTACTGCCTAATCGCTACGATCGCCGAACCACTGGGGGCTTCGCCCCCACTCGCTTTGCTTCTATCGCATATATTCGCTTAATATCGTAATATATATATATATATATATATATATATATATATATATATATGTTATAATAGTATGTCTATAAAATCATTCTTGCTGTTGAATGCTAGTCAGTGTGTTCCTATCGCAAGTATATAGCAATGTTGTTGTTTTATAAAGTCGCACATTTCATTTTAGTTGTTACTTTTCCCACATATTCCACTTATCAGGCTCCGTATTCATACATAAACAATACACAATAAGAAGACGAAGGTTGGTTTCGGGGAAACACCCAACCTCGAGGTACAACCATAGAAATGAAGACACACTAAAACATGATTCACACTTTCTTAAAATTCGTGGCAAAGAAATTGTAGTTGTCCCGATACTATTATCATAATTTGTCGTGTGACTTTGGGTGTCATCCTTAAAAATAATTTAATACAAAATCTCTACACGTTTTTTTAAAATTTTTTTGCACATTTTTTGAAATTTTATGGAAAATTTTTTTATATATTGATATAAATGTAAATTATAGTAAATCTAACCAGCCATCTATTTACTGAAGGCCTGTACAAATTAAATACGGTCGGCTGTACTTTAATGCGTTATTTAAGTAACTGTATGTAGTCACATTACACACTAATTACAGTTGAAAATTAGTTGTTTTCAAATTTCAGACACATAGAACTAACGTTTAGTAGATATAATCTGGAAATGTTTTTGAATCTATTCAAATCCAACAGTCGTCTGGAAATACTTTTAATAAATAAATTTAAAAATATCTGATGAGTAGAACATTTCATACAGAGAATAATTTCAGTTATTTCACACTATTTTCACAGAATCGACTCGACACGTGATTTTGAAAATTGAAAGTACAAGTTTACAATTCCCATTTATGTTTTATTTATGTAAATATTATAATACGTTTAAGTTAAACTTCCAACTATCTTTATATTATATTACAATTATTATATTTGTATGTCCGCTTTACTATGTATATTAGTTTATTTATTTTAACATACTTATAAGATCATTTTATACATACATATATATATATATATATATATATATATATATATATATATTTGAACACAATAAAAAAGCAGACACTCGTTTACCCTCCACCTGAAAAAGGTAAAGCTTTTTTGACATAAATGCACCGTGTTGTATATACAAATCATTTAACAAAATATTTTTATTTTTAAAATAATATTCGTTGATAATAAACAGACCCACGAAATATATATATATATATATATATATATATATATATATACTTTTTAAAATGTGATTCTTTGGTATTCAATAGACCGTTTAATTTCGCTTGAATAAGACATTTATATTTCGTTATTGTTGAATAATATTTTTAAGGCTTTTGTTCAGCACCTAATTTTATTTTCTTTATACAAATAACGTAAAATAAAATTATTTTTCATAGGGATAAAAATATGTTTTCAATAAAAGAAATGTGTTTTTTCATGTATAAATAGCAGCCCTTGTATAAAATAAACATTAATTTTTATAAAAAGAAATATTCTGAAAGACAATCATTGTCATAAAATACACTTAAACAAATAATTCAAGGAATTATTACAAAGAGAAATCGTTTGAAAACGTAGAAATTTTAACATTTTTATGATGAAAATTGATTTTTATCGAACAGATTAGTTTGTTACTAAACATTGTCGAAATCAAATCACAAAATATGATTAAACACGGCTTGAGATTCGTTTTTATTCTGTAAATATTATCATTTAGCGTGTACTTCGACATTATAGATAAGATCTGTTAGTACCTAAGTGTAACTGACACTACCATACACAATTTATATCAGAAGATTTATTTTAATTACTCGTATATCCATTAATATTAATTACTAAAAGGAAATTTGGCTCGTAACGCCGACTACACACACTTGTATAAGTCCTTACTTAAGCCCTTAACTTTGAAGACACTGTCATGATTCAATACAAGATATGTTGTTTTATTTTCTATTTTGGGTATTTTATTATCATTTTTGGTATATAAATATTCTGTTCACAGTGTTACTTATTTGTTAAAAAGTTGGTTAAAGCTTTAAATAATTGAAATTTATTATCAGTATTTATTATATGAATATATACATATATATATATATATAGTAAATAATAAAAGATGACTAAACTGATTTATAAATAATGAATAATTTTTGCTTTAAAAATACAAAGTTGCTCTTAAAAGACTGGAATAGATGAATAATTACTATAACATGTACATCTTTCACAAACAAAATTCGAAGCAATGCAAAGATTGTTTTCTTGTAAATTAGAAATGAAAAGCCTTTATAAGAAGAATATTAATAAACTTCTAATAATAATTAATCAAATTTCCTTTTTT
The DNA here is from genome assembly GCA_034766995.1 of Acanthacorydalis orientalis. Lineage (NCBI taxonomy): Eukaryota > Metazoa > Arthropoda > Insecta > Megaloptera > Corydalidae > Acanthacorydalis > Acanthacorydalis orientalis. The sequence continues at coordinate 22,714,649 of CM068319.1, forward strand.
ATAACTATTGTTTTATTATAGAATCATATTAAAAATATTATTACACTTTTTATTTATTTTCATTCGTAACAACATTGACTGTTTTTATAATATGGTAAATATTTTAGAATGAATTAATATATAAAACACTATAATATTGTTCCATTTAACAAATATTATGATTTGTTTAATTTGAAAAAAAATATGTTTGTATCAGTTTTTATAAATGCACTTTCATGAATGTAATAACAGTATCAGTTTTTCATTTTGAACTCAGTTTTTATTACAAAATATTAAGTAGATATGAACTGAAATATTTTTATCTAAAAAAAATCGTTTATAAAAACTATGGTCTAGTGAACAATAAACTTGAAATCTTGTTTAAAAACAATAAATATTACCAGAACATTAAAACAAACTTTCGAGTAGAGATAATTTTAATCAATTTGTTATCCAGTGGGCGATATGTTAGCTGACCTCAAAGGCCATTATAATTTTTTTTAACATTTTAACTCAATTACAAGGGTTTAGTTAAAATCGAATCACTTGTTAATTTATTTTTTTACCTAAATTAGAACATCTACATTTATTTTACCTCGTATCGAATTGTTATCCCGAAATTAGTACATTTTGTGTAAAACAATATATTTTACTGTGACCGTAGTTACGTTCATATAAATGTGTTTTGTACGTTTATGAATACGAACACTAATATGTTAATAAGTTTATGGGTACAAATGCATTATTAATTGTTTACAAAATGTATGTACGGTTTCCTTTTTGATGATAACCGGATAAGAATTACAATGTAGTCTTGAATTATATGTAACAAAGTTTTCTTCTTTTCAATCTCTTAACTGTCTAAAAGTTTTTTTTAATATACATATAATATACACATGTATATATATATATATATATATATATACATATATATATATATATATATATATATATATATATATATATATATATATATATATATATATAAAGTAAGAGAGTGGGAGAACAGATTTTTTATGGGAATTAAATATTTAAAAAATATTTTATTGCTTCTTTTTATAATTTAAACTCACTTGAGTGTTTTTTCCAACTATTTTTTGCAATTCATCCATTTTTACAGAACATACAATATAAATATTCACAAAATATACCTAAAATATTTATTTATTAATATTACATTTGAAAATTATAAAGTCTGTAATTTATACCTTGTATTTTTATATCTCTAAATTTTTTTACAAAAAAAAGTCCTGCTAGGTTTACATTCTTCGTATAAAATCAATTTCATAAAATAAATAAAAAACTTAAAAGTAAATGGTGCAAATTATAAATATATTATATGTTAAGTAATACCAATTGATTTTATTACAACTGATATTATAGTATGAAATAAAAATTCAGAATAGAAAAATATAAATAAAAACAAACTAATTTCTTTTTTAATATTTACAGGTGATTCTAATTCCTCATTCGCATAACGATCCAGGATGGCTGAAGACTTTCGAACAATATTTTTACTACGAATCGAAACAAATACTCAACAACATGGTGGCGAAATTACAACAGTGGCCTAATATGACATTCATTTGGTCGGAAGTGTCATTTTTAAGTACATGGTGGGACAGTGCACATCCAACGAAACAGAAAGCTTTGAAGAAAATTCTACAAGAAGGGAGGTTGGAAATTACAACCGGTGGATGGGTGATGACTGATGAAGCTAACAGTCATGTCTTTGCTATCGTTGACCAACTTATTGAAGGTATGTATTTTATAATATTATATATATATATATATATATATATGCCTAAATAAACACAGATGTACATATAATATTATATAAAAATCTTAAACTTATTATAATTGTTATAATTTTAATCATTTAAAATGAAGTACAGCTCACATTTCTTAAATTTAGCATCATATTTTAATAACTTATTTTAAACGGTGCACTCATTTAAAATTTTCTAATTTAAAATAATATTTTTTCTTGTATAAAATTAGTTGATTTTAATTAAATGTTTTAGTTTCTTTATTGGCATGGGCATATTCATTATATTTATAATATATAATGAATAGCTAATATGAATATGTTATGGGTGGTACTTGTTTAGATTGTCGATTTCTTCTCTGTATATTTCTTCTTCTTCCGATTGTTTCTCGGGGTTCTTTCATCGCTATTATTCATTTATGACTTCTATTCTCTTCTCTGACTTGATTTTTATTATTTAACTTCTATTCTTTGTCAGAAAAAAATAAAGAACGATTGAGAAATTGTTTTTGATTAATAAATCTATCCATGTGAGATACAGACATGCATGTTAATTGGTTAATCTATTTTTTTAAACTACTCTGTAGTAGTTCAATCAGGTTAAAATAAAAAAAGTTTTATGTATATTTATGTATATTTTTCATGTGTATACTTTAAAAGTAGTGTAAAAAAGTAAGTTATATTTTATTAATCATTCATATATTTCTAGAAAACTATGAAAAATAAAATCACTTTTTTTATCACCTTATTTATAATATTATTAAAGTGTTATATAAATCTGTTCTTAATGCCAACAATTTTTTTAACTATAAACAGTCCCAAAAAACACATTATTCTGATTATATATTCATCAGATATCTACCATACGTGTAATCTCAGTATAACAGTATCTCCCATTTTAATAAATCTAAAAAAAATAATCCCTTGTTTACAAATATCAAAAAATATTCAAATTATTAATCTGCAGAATTTTGTACGTACTGTACATGTTTTTATTATATTCATGCAACTAAGCTATTCTAATAAATATTTTATTATACGATAAAATTCCAAAATATAATTGATAACAAATCATACAAATAACAAGTAAATATTTTAATATCATAAATTCGTATTTCACTGTTGACTTAAAAGTTATTTCGCCAAAAATAATAAATTAGTCATGCACTTAAATTAATGTAAGGATTAAGCGTAAAAGCCGTAATTAATCTTTCTTTGTATTATAAAACATTCTGTTATACTTTAATACAATTTTATCATGATTTTATCAACGTATTTATAGCAAACATAAATACGTACGAACATAATAAATATTGAAAATGGAAATTTAATTATTTTCAAAACAATAATTCACAAATATACGTTTCTTTTGATACTATTATATTAAATCGTTTTATAAATATTAACGTTTTTTTTCTACTTATAAAGAACACCATTTCATACATACATACATACATATATATATATATATATATATATATACATATATATAGTATATAAAACATGTATATACGTTGGGTAAGCATGTAAATAAAATTATCATTGATTATCCAAGGTGACTATAAAAAATAGATAGAATTAAAATGATCATCTAGGGCTTTATTTTCATTTTCTTCCGAAAATTAGAAAAAATATTTACTAGTTGTCTACTTTATATATACATATATATATATATATATATATATATATATATATATATGTACATAATGCACAGAAATAGATTGCCGTATTTAATAATTATTTAATTGTATTTACCTGTCTCTTGTTAGCTTTTCATATTAGTTTTACTACATGAATTCAAATTAGTTTTAATATACTGTTATTGTTAGTTTTGCATTATTTGTATGTTATATAGAATATTAAATTACCACAATATATCAAAATGTGATAAGCGACAAACAAAATCGATCAATAATCATGTTTGAAATTTTTTGTTCAGAAAAACAGTTTTTGATTTGTGATGTGACAATCAATTCATTTGTGAAAATAGTAACTTTTATAAAATAATTATGCTCAAAACAATCTTAAAAATCAGGTGGCATTTCTAAAAAAGCCTTAAATACTATTGATATTTTACTCTAAATGCTACTCATGCTATTTTAAAATCAATTCAAATTTCCAATACCGAAATATAACCATTTACAGCATATATATATATATATATATATATATATATATATATATATATATATATATATATATATATATATATATATGTAATCGTATTTAATTCGATAACTGGAAAATAGTGAGGTAATATAACAGAAAAACATCAACAACGTGACAACACACATTGTATCACTTCACCCTAGGGAACTCATGTCATTATCATATAAATGAAACAAAAGTAGCCGTGTTTATACATAACTCCGGTACAGCCCTTTTGCTCAACATACGTATGTTTTATATAGGAATCTAAGGTCACAACCTTCGTGGTCACGTTCGATAACACAAAAAAGAGCGGGAAATGAGATTGTTGCAGTGTTTACACATTGATCGTTTTAAGTCTTTTGTTCAATATTTGCTATTGTGTTTTTTTTTAGAGAACAAATACATGATTTGAAATATATATGTCAGAAATTATTTGATGACTTGCTTATTATAACAATCAAATTAAGATATCGTTTGTATTTTTATACAGATTTGTAAATTTCACTTAGTGTAATTACTCGCGTTTTAAAATGTTGAGTTTGACTGTTCATTAGATTGAAATGTGAAAGGAAACACAGTGTTTGGTTCATATCCCTCTCTAAGATTAATTCTTCTCTTACTTAAAGATTAGAATTACTGAAATTTTACAATAGCATTCATTATTTTATTTTTTTTCCATAAAATGCTTCATTTAACATTAAACTTAAATCAAAGTTTTTAAAATATTAATAATATTTTTTGTAAAATGTTCTTCTATTGTCTCTCTATCTCTTTATATATATATTATATAAATGCGTATATATATATATATATATATAATTAAAAAGTTCGGTCTCAAACAATTTGACTTATTTAAATATTATTAGTAATATATTTTTCGGAACTATATTAGTATTGCTACTCTTAAAAGTAGAAAATAACTATGAAATTTATCCCACTCAATTGTTAGTCAGCAAAAAAATTAAAAAATCTAAAAATACATTTAATAACTTAAAAAACTTAAATTATCATATCTTCCAGTTTTAGTATTTTTTACTCTGATATTTAATTCATTATATTTCGATATATTGTGATATATATATATATATATATATATATATATATATATATATATATTATTTGAAAAAATGTATAAATAATTTACGATGGTAAAAAAATCATAGATTTAAGTAAGAAAGTGGCAGTTGAGCTTCGACGTTGTAACAAAAGTTACTATAATACTAAATAGAATGTCAGCTAGTCCTCATTCTTCTACGGGGTAAATTAAATTGAATCAGCGAGATCCATTGACGACGAGAAGAAAGAAACGAAATTTAATCAAACGTTAAGGTTTCGGTAGCTACTTATTGGTGTAAAAAAATCCGTTCCCATGGCAGCGAACCATTAAGATTGAGTTTTTGGTGGGTGAAGAAGAATCGCAGGTGAAGTTATTGTCGCAAACATTCAGTCTTACATCATTGAAAATATATTACAGGACATTTAGATTGACGTTTAAAAACAATTTTACGTTAATACCCTTTCTTATTTCACAATAAATCCATCCGCAGTTCAAATTCAAACAGAGATTAAGACATGCCGATTTGTATGAAATATGTGCAGGTGATTTATTAATTATTTGTATGCATCATGCATGAGAAAAGAAAGGAAATATGTAATCTAACAAGGAAAAATCAATTATATTCATTACAAACTGTAACACGAAATAATTATTAAAAAAGCAACTCGTTATAAATATACTAAAAAAAATGCATATCATAAATTTAGGAAACGTTGTTTTTATATAGTTTTATAGTAATTCGTTTTTATTTTTCATGTTTGTTAAATTTTTATATACATAATTTAGTTAAATTTAAAGTTATGAGGCATTCAAAATTATCTTTCTTAACGCTAGAAATACCAAACAGGGGTTTTTGAAAAAAAATATTTTTAAACACATTTTAAACATATGTAATTTTTATTAAATAAGAGTAAACCAGCTTGTAAAAAAGTTAAAATATATATTTTCTTAAAGAAGACAAATTAAATATTTTTTTAATTCACTGTTATAATTAAACAATAGTTTCTCATAGTATTTCTAATACTTAATAAAAATACGATATAGAAAATTCAAACTGGAAAGAACATTAACTCAACTTAATTAGATATTACACATCAACATATTAATTCTATTGTAATTATGATCTCTTTTTTAAAACTGATTTTATGACTGAGTCAGCAACAACGAGCCTCAATAATATTTTTTTCACTTAAAGACTGTGTATAACAAATTCTCACAAATACCAAAATATCCTCTATGTTCTTATTTTCATTCCAATTTTATTAATATTTTGGGATATTTTATTTAATTTCCAAAAAATATTTTAATGTTAACAAAACTACATATAATTAGTATTAAAATAATAGAATTTAAGATAATAATAAAATAAGATAATCATGGCAAATTTAAATAAAAAACTAAATAAATTATTTCGTCTAAAAAAATAAGTCCATTGAATTGTTTTTTTAACGGAAAGTGCCTTTCATTATTCATATTTACATATTTATGTGTCATATTTATTTATTTTAAGCTTGATATTAAAATATTTATGTGGAGAAATGGCTGATTTGTTCAAATCGGGGGATTTTTTTTAAAGACATTTAACAGGGGATCAAAAGCTAAATATTGTGTGTATGTATGTGCGTGTGTGTGTGTATAATATATATATATATATATATATATATATATATATATATATATAAATAGAAAGAGAGAGAGAGAGAGGAAAAATAAAGTGCTTTAAAGTGGGTTAAAATTTGTTTATAGATTTAGGAATTCAAAATAATTTTTTTTCATTTATTTTACAAATTTTATACTATTTCAGAAAGATGAGGCATGTTCTAGTATTTTCTATAAATTTGTTTAATACTGAGTATTGTTAATGAAGTAAAATCTTTTTGAAATAAAATAATATAAGTTTAATCAATGTAAAGTGTACAAATAAATTTTCTTCTGTGAGAAAAATCTAACATTCTATTTATTTTTAATTAAACGTGAATACGTGTATAATTTTTTTTGTTTATTTTGTACCTCAGAATTTGCATGCCAATGTGTATCAGTTTATTAGATATTCTGTGTATATATATAAATTACAACATTTTGAATAAATGAAAAGTCTGTCCCCCTATGAAAATATTAGAGTCGAGCTACACACAATTATTTGTAAAATATTAAAAAAATATATAATTCTAATATAGTTTGTTTGTTATAAAAAATCTATACTATTATTATTATTATTTAAAATAATATTTTTATAAAAGAAATCAATTTATAAAAATCATCTTTAGGATTTTTTAAAATTGTTTCTATGTTTCAGGTTGAATTTTAAATTGTTTATCCTGATTACATATTATCCTCTATTTCTTTTATGTACGTATATTCACATACATTTGTACGTATGTATATTTTAGGTTTATTTTCAAATTTAACATTTCATGTTGATGTAGACTGAACGTTTTACTTTTTGTACTACATAAAGTATTTGAAGTAACACCTGAGAGAAGAATGATTCAACTTTATTTACAGTAATCTGTTTAACTCCTGAATTGTTTGATCATTGAGAAAGTTCGACATAAAATGATTGCAATACCTACAAGCTATATTTCTGAGTTCAGAATCAATACATCAAAACATTTTTCTGTGTTTCGATTACAAAATTGCAAAAAGGTCTTTATTCAAAATTTGTTTTTAGCATTTTTGTTAAAAAAGCTCTTTATTTCAGTGAACTTATATTTATTTAAAAATATATATGATATGTTGTATTAAATAAAAAAATATACAATTATAGAAACAATATATATATATATATATATATATATATATATATAAAGAGAGAGAGAGAGAGAGAGAAGAAAAATTTTCTTAATGAAGATAGTTTTCAGGAAAGTTTTTAATTATTTTATGATTAAAAAATTATATTAGAAAAAATTTTATACTTTGCAAAACCATATTTTAATTTTATGAATGAATATTCACAACTAATAACTAAATATTTGTGAATGTAAATTTATAATGTAATTTTAAAAACAATAATTTTCCATGCTCTTGATGAAATTTAATTAATTAGTCACATATTTCTTATTTAATCAATTATATTGTATTAAAATAAAAACTTTCAGTTATCTGAAATTTTATTCTGTTCTTATATTATAATAAATAAGTGTATTTGACCATACTAAAGTTACTAAGTTTATTTTATACTAAGCTTACAGTTGTAAATTAAGTGCAAAATAACAAATATATTTTAGATCTGAAATGTGTAATTTACATGTTTTGATTAGTGGCTCTCAGTGATATATGAAATAGAGACATATTGTTTAAAAAGTAGTTCGAATGTATGAAACAAATAAATACTCTCTCGTGTAAAATATATAAGTACAATAAACAATTATTTGTTTTTATTGTTTCAGGTCACCAATGGCTTAAAACGAACCTTGACATAAAACCTAAATCTGGGTGGTCTATAGATCCATTCGGACACGGCAGTACAGTTCCCTATTTACTTTCCACATCTGGCATAACAGGAACGATCATTCAACGTATTCATTATGCATGGAAACAGTGGTTTGCCAAACATCAGTACGGTGACTTTTACTGGATACCTGCGTGGAATTCGAAACATAACCCGAATACATTTTCTGACAGAACACGAATACTGACTCACAACCAGCCATTTGATATTTACTCGATTAAACACAGCTGTGGTCCTCATCCATATATATGTTTGAATTTCGATTTTAGAAAATTAGCTGGAGAGTATACAGAGTATTCCATTAAGGCACAAAATATTAATGAAAAAAATGTAAAACAAAAGAGTGAACTTTTACTTGAACAGTATGCAAGAACTGGATCTCTGTTTCCTCACAATGTTGTACTTATGCCAATCGGCGATGATTTTCGTTACAACCATCAAATCGAATGGGATCAACAATATACAAACTATAAACAAATGGCCGATTATATAAATACCAACAAGGATGTGTACAACACAGAAATCGTGTTTGGAACACCGAAAGATTATTTTACAAGTATACTTGAACGATATGAAAAATATCCGTTATTAAAAGGAGACTTTTTTGTCTATTCTGATATTTTCACAGAAGGGAGACCAGCTTATTGGTCAGGATATTTTACAACAAGACCTTTTATGAAAATACTCGACCGTGAATTAGAACATAATTTAAGAAATGCTGAAATATTATACACGATTGCACTGAGTAAAGCTCGGCAGAATAATTTAAGTGCCGCTCTTAAAATTTTAGAAAGAAATTTTGAAAAATTAGTTAAAGCTAGACGACACTTGGGTTTATTTCAGCATCATGACGCAATCACTGGTACAAGTAAATATTTTGTTATGAAAGATTATAGTTTAAAGTTGTTTGAAAGCATTCAAGACACTGTCAATATTCAACAAGATGCTATCCAAACATTATATTTCAATGATTCTATACCTGCCAATGTTGAAAATATCAGAAACTTAATATTGAGTGATACAGAATATGAATCAAGTGAAAAAGTACCACGAAAATTACCAATTTCTATTGATAGTGGCTCTGAGAGGCAAATTATATTATTTAACTCACTGGGACAAGAAAGAGATCATGTAGTACAAGTACGAACGACTAAAGTTAATATCAAAGTTTTGGATCCGCAAAGGAAACCAGTCACATTTCAAATAAATCCTGTATGGAATATATCTACTTTAAGTTCGAAACTTCAGATGGTTACGGATGAATATGAAGTTATGTTTGTTGTTAAATTACCACCATTTAGTTTAGTTATTTATTACATAGTGGATGAAACAGAAGAAGCATCTAAAAACAGCCTAGCTTTAATTTATTGCAATGATTGTCAACGTGAAGATGTTACCGACGTCCACAGTGAAGAGAATGATGAAAATAACGAACATCATACCCCAGAGGATAGTAATAAATTCCAAGCTCGAATTAAACCATCCAAATTCAGAATAATGAATACACAGCCAGGTGACATACAGCTTGAAAACCATAAACTTAAACTTTTATTCGATGGCCCAGCTGGATTTTTGAAGACAGTGACTCGGAAAAGTAGTCAGAAAGTGACTCAGTGTGCTATAACATTCTCAGCGTATCATAGTGCTCAATTCCATTCAGGTGCATATTTATTTATGCCAGATCCGAATAGTCGAGAAACAGAAAAAAATGTCCTAGAACAGTACGAGCAGCTTTTAAATATTATCATAACTTCTGGCCCTGTAGCAAGCGAAGTGACTGTCGTTTATGGTCCGTTTTTAGTACATACAGCACGCATTTACCACGTGATGAATTCTGTTTTAGCGGATTCTATTTATATAGAAAATGAAATAGACTTTGAAAAACCCCCTAAAAATCGCGAAACTGAACTTTTCATGAGAATTGTAAGCGATATTCAGAACGGCGATCCTCCCGAATTTTATTCTGATTTAAACGGATTTCAGATACAAAAGCGTATTAAAGTAGAAAGAATTGGAATCGAAGGAAATTATTTCCCGATAACAACGATGGCATACATAGAAGATGACAATTTACGTTTAAGCTTATTAACAAACCATGCTCAAGGAGCAGCAAGCTGGCAACCTGGTTATTTGGAAGTTATGTTAGATAGAAGAACGTTGTACGATGATTCGAGAGGAATGGGGGAAGGTTTGGTGGATAATCGAAGAACTGTGACAAAGTTCTGGTTATTAATCGAAGATGTGAAGAATGTCAATGCTAACAGAGAAAAAAGAGTTTCAGGAATTGAGTATATTGAGTTATTAAAGAGAACGAAACGAGATCTGACTGATAATATAGAGCCATCGATCGAAGACGGTGAAGTCATACGTAATTTTAATGTAGATGCAGTGGAACACGAAGTGGATACATTTTCTCGTCCTTCTTTACATGCTAACCAGATGAGCAATTCGTTGAATTACCCTATAAACATCTTTGTAATGGAAAACCTATCTGATTCGAAACTTCAATCGAATATGATGTTAATGAATAAGTTTCCCTGCGACATACATTTAATGAATCTGAGAACACAACCCGATCCTATGTTCCCTCAATTTCCATCGACGAGTGCACTTCTTGTGCTGCATCGGCAAGGCTACGACTGTACCGTGGGCAAATCTGTCTTACAATGTGATCTGCATTCGTTCACACCAGATGTTTTGGGCGACCTTAAAGTGAGTTCAATGCAGAGTACCTCTTTAACAGGGTTGCATTCAGAAGGAATAATTAATGACTTAATAGATCTTGATATTCAACCAATGGGAATAAAGACAGTCAATATTACATTTGGAAAATAGCATTTAACATATACTAGCGGATGTTACACTTGTTGTTTAGCATATACATCGATTTTATTTATGATCGTTGTTTTCATACATATTTATACAGAACTTTATCAATAAATAGTTAAAATTGAACCATTTATTATTTAAATGATTATAAGTGCGGAATTAAATGGATTGATTATATAGATTATGTTATATATGTACAATTAATATATGTATATATATATATATATATATATATATATATATATATATATATATATATATATGTATGTATAAAGTACAAACAGATATTTATTTGTGTCAACATTTGTATGTAAAATGCATACATGACAGAACTTAAAATATTTATATTGTGACTGTACAACTGAAAAAAGATTTCATGACTTTGATTATGACATTTGTTAATGATAATGTTAAAAAAAATTTGCCTATTGTAAATAATTTATATATTTTTAAAGTTTCCAAATGAGAAGGGGAATTGAATTGAAAATATATATATATATTTAAAAAGTAAACTATTTGATAACAAATAATACCCCTTAGGTATGCCAATTTACAAGTAACTTAAACGTTACCATCTGCTAATTAAAATAACTTAGAAAAAAAATGATAAACTATACTCCATTTTGAGTCAATTATAGATATTATTTTTTATTTATATAAAATTCATATTTTAAACCATAAATTACATTTCTTACAATCCAATGAAAAAAATTATATATATATATATATATATGTATATATATATATATATATATATATATATATATATATATATATATATATATATATATATATATATATATATATATATATATATATAAGAAATTGTTTTATTTATGTACTCAATTTATAATGAATCAAACATTAAACAGTAAATTGAGTGTATTTATAATTGATATATTTGTATAATTTCACAGAGTAACAATATTTATTTCAGACGTTTTTTGTAGATAGTGTTTGTATATAAACGTTTGTTGAAGAACTGTAAGAATTTGTGATGTGTAGAACATATTTTTGGAGGTTAATCTCTCATTAGTGTTTTATAGCAATGTTAGTACGATTTTATTTTTGTGACATTTTATTGATTTTAGTTAACTATGTTAAATAAAATATTATAAGACTCGAATGTTATTTAATTTTTGATAAAAAAATATCAAAGTTTATTTAGATAGAAAAATGGAAATCGTAACTAATATTGATTTTTCCAAAAAAATGTTCATATCTGAAAATAATATCATCCAATATGATTTAAAATATCATTAATATCAATAAAAGTTACGAAATTTAATAAATGTGGGCAGTATAGAATACTAGCATCAATTTTGTTATAAAATACAGTTTTAATCATTCAAAATTTTAAATGTCTCAACTTTAATTGTAATAATGATTTCGTTCTACTTTCGAAATAATAAGAATTGAATTCCGTAATTTTATCTAATATAAAATATATTTTATGATTAAATAGTAACGAATTTAAATATTAAGACTCATAAAAATATGTATACACTGATATGAATATTAATTGATATTTAAAATAGCTATGATAAAATCATGTTCTTTGGAATGATTATTGTACTAATGAATATCGTTATCTAAATAAACTTTGAATATTTTTAATTAAAAGTTTATTCTTGATTTTGTTAAATACATATAAATGTCTTCAGATTATTTTTTAAAATGTTAATATGTAAGTTCAAAAATGAATAATACTGAATGAAAGGACAATTTATTAAATATAACAATTAAAAACAACCAAATTATATCTTTTTTTGTTTAATTTGAAACTGATTTGTTCAATATTTTTTTTTGTAATAAGTTATTTGAAAATTACTATAATTACCATCTAAATTTTAATTATAGCATAAATTTTTACATTAAAATATGTACAAAAAATTCTCATAAATTACTATAATCTTTTAGTTTTCGATTTTTTCAATCAACAATAAATTTATTTCTATTTAATTAATCTGTCTAGTTTATGTAATATATCTATCTATATGTACATACATACATATATATATATATATATATATATATATATATATACATATACATACATACATATATATATATATATATATATATATATATATATGTATGTATATATAAATAAATGTGCGGCAGATATCACATATTATTTTTCTTAAAATTTATAGTCTATATAAATTTTATTTCATAATAACAATTATAGTGAAAATGTTTACAAACAAATTAATTTAATTATAAAATATATATTTATAAAAACAACTTTATTTGTAATACAAGGATAATTATTCTTAGGCCCGGAAAAGACAGAAATGCAACGAATCATTTACATCATACTAAAGATGCTTTTTAGAAAAAGCCTGATACTTCTTATTAATTTGTGGAAATTTAGCATTAATTCAGCAATTATCTTTTTCATATCTTCTGTTGATGTAAGCTACCATTGATATGTACGTATCTAATAAGTTCGTATTCTGATATATCTTTTATTATTTTTGCAATGTAAATCATCGTCCGAAAGGGGTCTACTGCATTCATCAGTACCGTCAAATTCGTCGATTTGTAAAAAAATACTGGTTAAACCATATTAATTAATTGATTCATATATCATAGGTAAGTTATTGGTATTTTCCTTTCAATGCTATACATACATATTAATAAATGTATGTATGGCTTTTTCCACGTCCATAGATTCAGGTAAAGTAACTAAACGAGGTACATTATTGTAAATAATATAAATATAGTGACGTAGAGTACGTTAGATCGACAACTTAAATACTATTCCAATGAAGGTGATCAAGAACTATAGATACGATACTCTGTAGTTAGAGGAAGATAGTGTTAGGTATTATTTATGTATATAAATGAATTGGCGTATACATACAGCAGGAAAGAGAAGCTTAAGGTTTCAGTTTTTTCGCACAGATGGCAACGTGAACTAGTCATGACTGATAGTGACCGACTTGACCGGCTGTCAATTTATTAACATAATAGAATATTAAAAAAAGTTTTTTAAATAATTTAATAGTGTTTAAAAATAAAACATTCCAAGCAACTATGTGTTTGAATAATTAAGCTTATATACATGGGTATGTGCATGTGTTGTGTTAACATTTTTCAACATTGTTAGAAAAGCAGAACATTGTAATAAAACTTTATTAAAAGAATTAAATAAAGTATAATAAAAAATATTTGATAAAAATAAATTAATTTAAATTTGTTAGTATTTATGTTATCAGTTCGTAAGTTGGCAGTATTTTTATTCAGTGTTATTTAATGTCAGTGTCTGTGCTATATGTTAATTTTATTATATAAGTTTGACGATCTTTTTTATATATATCGAGAATTTAATTGAAGTATGTTAAGGTATGTGCATGTATATAAATTGTTTATTTACTAATTCTGTCATGAAATAAAAGTAATATATTTTTCAACAGAAAAGTCTACACGATTTGTGTCAGTACGTACCTATACAACATGAGAATCTATGACGTCTTTGATTATATGACAACTGTGTATATGGTTACTTAAACACAAACTGTTGTGATTAAATATAACGCATATATTTTAATCGACATATCATCAATATCACGTTTTGAAGTCATTACAAAGTACTGTATACACGTGAAAACCGCAACTAACAATTGCACATTTTAGATATCGTGCAGAGAAAGTTGCTAGAGGTTCAGTACAGCGACATTTTGGATATGAAGAATCAATTTTTCAATCAAGGTTATTTCCGCACATCAAAGGAAAAACATTGCCGGAACCTGTTTATAAGCCAAGGAACGCTTGGAATGAAAAACATGCTCTTTTTGGACAAAATGATTACATTGATATCTTAGAAAGTGGTAACTTGTATTCGACTAGAATTTTATACAAATTTCCATCGTTCTTGAGAGGTGTTCATGGAAACAAATATCAAGTTCTTCTGGACAAAAGCGAAATATTGAAATACAACTTACAAGACCTAGAAAATGGAAAGAGCTTGAAAAAAGAGTCTGTTACTTATACAGATTTCTAAATAGGAAAACGAAAAGTGGAATGTCAAAAAATGAAGTTTATATGCATGAAGGTATTGTATTTTTAAAGATTTTTAATTTTTGTAGTCATAATGATGTATTCTTTTTTAAGTAAATGATCTATGTTTAATATTGAAATTCATTTTTAAATAAATTATGTTCAATATTGCAATTCATTTTTATTCTTAAAAAACAATTCAATTATTTTTATAAAATCATTTTTAATTGTATAAAATATAAATAAAATGGTATTAAATGAATATTCTTAAATACATGCACAAAATTGGTAAAAATATTATTAATTAGAGGAATATATCAACTTTTAGACAAAATTAAAGTCAATCCACAATGGATATAGAGAAAGTTCAAAAACCACATAAAAAGTGCGTTTTTCTTGCTCAAAATAACCAAATTGTTTAAAATTTGGCAATTAATTCATACTGGTCAATGTGTACTTTCATGTTCTATATTAACTCGTAGACAAAATTAAAATCGGTCCACAGTCGACACAGAAAAACTCCAAAAATTCGCTGAAAAAACAAGTTTTACATACTTAATATATACAAATTATTAAAAATCTGGCAATAAATGCATACTGGTCGATGCGTAATTTAATGCTTTATGTAAATTTGTAAACAAAATTTAAATTGTTTATAATAGATACCCCAAAAACCGCAAAAAAACACGATTTTCTCGTTTAAAACGTCCAAATTGTTACAAATCTGGCAACTAATTTATACTAGTCAATGCGTATTTTAATGTTCTATATCATTTCTAAGACAAAATTAACATTGGTTCATAATGGATACCGAAAAAGTCACAAAAACTGTGAAAAACCGAAAAAATTATTTTAGAATAAAAATCAAGGTAACATACATACATATTATATATGTATATGTATATATATATATATATATATATATATATATATATATATATATATATATATATATATATATATATATATATATATATATATATATATATATATACATACATATACACAGGAGTTTTTTTTTTAAAAAACATATTTATTAGTTGCACCTTAAACTATGTAAAATTGTGTGACAATAAAAAAATATTTTCCATACTTGACAGGCAATAATATTAACAAAGTCAAGGGTGTATTGTAGGGTCTAAGGTAGATACATAGAACCATCTCCTGGAAGTAGTTACAAATGATTTTTAAAATGGTCCTATAGCTTGTATGAAAATAGGTTTCATGTAGGTTTGGATATGAACTAAACAAAATATTAATACTTTCTCTTAGTCGAATGGCAAATAAATTTTTTTTCCAAAGATATTTAGTTTATAAATTAAATATAGCAGCAGAAGAAAGCGCCACTAAAACGATTTGAAATTCAAAACATATATATATATATATATATATATATATATATATATATATATATATATATATGTATGTACACAAAAAAATAATTTTATTGATTTGTGGAAATTTTAGGATGGAATTTTATTTTTTATTTATAATTGTAACTGAATAAATTTTCGCAATTAAAATGCGAACGATAAACAGACGCTACACATGACTTAAGGAGAGATAAGTCTTGTCTGTAGTACATAGAATTCACCAAAATACTCGTATGTAAATTTTGATAATATTAATGCTATTTCCATATTATTTTAGAATAAAAATCAAGGTAACATGCATACATATTATATAAATATATATTTATGTATATATATATATATATATATATATATATATATATATATATATATATGTGTGTGTGTGTGTGTGCGTGCGTGCGTGTGCGTGCGTATATGTGTGTTTCACATGTGTACATACTTGTTCTGTAAAAATATCTTATTTTGTAAAATTAAATTAAAAAAATAATATCTTTTAAATCATCTTCACTAAAAGGGTCCATAATATATATATATATATATATATATATATATATATATATATATATATATATATTCTTCTATCTTAAAATAAATATTCATCAAGACGATGTTTTCTTAACTCGGTTACATTACTGCCGTCATATGTAAATTATTGCCGAAATAAAGATTTATTTTGTAAAAGTACAATAAAAATTGTTTACATAAATGCAATAATATATTCCATTGCTTAAAATCTGCTATTTGTTCGTAATTATAACTGAATAAAATTTCTCAATAAGAATGCATAAGAAAAACTGGCGCTATGGAATAAAAGAGAGATATGGCTGGAAGACGGTAGATAGCTGCTTGTAGTACTCATTGTATTTGTTTAATGTGCAATTACATAGAGATGTTATGTGTACACTTGTACTTAATTTTAATAATATTCATTCGACTTCCATATTAATTTAGAATAATATTTTTAATAATTAAAACGAACAAAAAACATTGTTTATTTACAAATTTAATGGCAATCAAATATGTCAAAGCGAAACAAATATATTAACAATAAATCTCAAAAATTAATATATTTTAATCATTGAGTTTTTTCATTATATCTGATGTGTTTGAAGTAATTAATAAATATAATTTTTTTCAGTTTCTCATGAAAAAATGTTTTTTTTTTTTTTAAAAAAAATATTTATTAGATGTACCTTAAACTATGTAAAATTGTATGTCAAAAAAATATTTTCCATTCTTTACAGACAATAATATTAACAAAGTCAAGGGTGTATTGTATGGTCTAAGGTAGATACATAAAACCATCTCCTGGAAATAGTTAAAAATGATTTTTAAAATGTTCCAATAGCTTGTATGAAAATAGGTTTCGTGTAGGTTTGGATATGAACTAAACAAAAAATTAATACTTTCTCTTAGTCGAATGGTAAATAAATTTTTTTTCCAAAGATATTTACTTTATAAATTAAATATAGCAGCAGTAGAGAGCGCCACTAAAACGATTTGAAATTCAAAACATATATATATATATATATATATATATATATACATACACGAAAATATTTTTTTTGATTTGTAGAATTTTTACGATGGAATATTATTTTTTATATATAGAAAGATTATAAATATTGTTTGCATGTGTGCAGTAATATTCAATTGCTACAAATTTATTTTTGTTTATAATTACAACTGAATACATTTTCTCAATTAGAATGTGAACGATAAACAGACGCTAATGTGTTAAAGAGAGATAAGTCTTGTTTGCAATACATAGAATTCACAAAAATACTCGTACGTAAATTTTGATAATATTCATGCGATTTCCATATTATTTTAGAGAAAAATTCAAAGTAAATATTTTAGTAGCAGAATTGTTTTTATTTATTTAAATATTCCAAAATGAATATGTACCTATTAACATTATATTACGCAGAAGAAATCTCAACACTTAACACATGGTGGAGTTAGTTGTCGGTGGAAATGTGAGTTTGTGAGCGGTTTTCGCATAATTGTCCGTTAAAATTAATTAAAAATATTTGTATCATATAAAAGAAATATATTGCTAATGTACAAAGACATTTAAAGACAGTTAAAAGAACATATTCATGTTTTCTACTTTTAAATTTTAATTAAATTGAAATGCCATTCCATATTTAAATGAATTGAGTAATAGATATAATTTAGAATCTATATTGAAAGTAATATACAATATAAGAATTTGAGAGTAAATTGTAAATTAAAGAATGTGTGACTATTAATATAATTAACATGACTATATTGAAATGTAGTACAAAAAATTACAGATCATATACATTCTGACTACGAATGTTATTTTTACATCTTTATATGTAGTTCTATAGTATTATAAATTTTATCTGCTAACAATTATGTTTATTTATTTACTTTTTGTCATTGAAATAAAATGCGAATTGGCATAAACAGTAAAAAACCATATTTTGTTAAAACAGGTACGCTCTGGAAAACCTTACCCTTGCCTGAAAAACACCATTCATGATTAGCAGAATGTTTCGGTATAACAAAAACGAGTACGAAAAAATGGATGTAAAGATGTAAGTAAATAAATTATGTACAAAATTAATAAAAATGAGTAAATTTAATAAAATGTAATTCTGTATAAAATTTAGTAAAGACGAATATAGAAGTGACTGTTTCGTAGGGTCATAATGAAATTATAACAATTTGTAAATGCATTTATAAACAAGTGGATATCGAAACAGTCAAATTTATATATATATATATATATATCCTTTTTTTCAGTAATGATCTAAACAATTAAAAAGATCAAATTCTTCTCAATGTAAATGCATTTAAAAACATTTCTTATTTTTAAAGATAATTATAATTTGAAGTTAACAATTTGTCAATTTTTGGATTTTTTAATAACAGTCTGATTATATAATCTAGTAATGTAATTTTTTTTGTAATTTTCAAATGATGCTCATTTTCTGGACTGGATAATGAAATCAATTATTGTTTGTAAACTTACCATCAAAATATGAATCTGTGAGATTTTGGTCTAAGGGCTTCAGTTTTTAATTAATGTATATTGACTAAATTACACAAATATTCTAAATTACATTGATTTTATAAGTATGTGTATAAGTTAATTCAAACATTACTTTTACTATAAATGTGTTCAAAACAATTTTAAGTATTAATCGTGAAATGTACATAACATTCACACAATATTTTCTTTGTACATTTGATTTTGTTCGAGATACTTAAGCTTGTTATTTCACACGAATATTATTTCACGAATTTAATAACGACATTTTCTTAATTTTTTAATAAGGGTTTTTAGAAAGTATATAGAATTTGTAATGTTTAATTCAATAATTCAATTCTTTAAAGCATAGAAAAAACTATGAACTTATGATTTGTTTTAAGAGTATATATTAAGAACAGAAAATAAAATTACAATCAAAATTATAATTTACAAAATTGTAGTAATGCCAATCCAGCATCTTTGAAATGTATTTAAAATAATATATATATATATATATATATATATATATATATATATATATATAAACTAATTAAATTATCCTTATGGAATAGAGGAAATTGAGGTCGTTGTATAGTATGCTTAAAAGCATTTTGATATTTTATATGATAGTCGCATAAAACATCCTTACATTTCCATTCACAGTGTATTCGAGTCCGATAATCGCCGGAATCAGTCCGGCGCGCGGCGGTGAAACGAACTGCCGGCCGACGAAATTGCGCGGTCGTACTCACTTACGATAGACGTACTTACGGCGGAGAGAACATTTCTATTGAGGTAAAATTACTTGTACGTGGACCTACGGACCAGCTCGCTTCCGACGCGGCGAAAAAATTGCAAAAAACGCGAAGAATATATTTTTGCAAAAATTTATATTTTGCAAATTCACAGTTTTTTCATTGCGAAGCGATACTAGACACCCATTTGAACTCTGAATCGGTTTCAGTACATTGGTGACGCGTGCGGTGTCGGAACAATCGCGTTTGCAATTTCGCACTGACGTCACTGGAAATGTTAAATTATCGTGAATCGACCATTTTTGTTGTGCGGTGTGATACTAGACGTTTATTTGAATACTGAACCGGTGTCGGTTTGTCAGTTGAGCGTACAGGGTCGGAGAAACGGGCCCCGAATTTTGTGACTGGCCCACTTTGCAGACCGATTCAAATACATTTTAGAGGCCGGTGTCACTTTTAAACACTAGTACGTCGGCCTACAAACCGACCCGCTTCCGATGCGATGAAAAAATTGCAAATAAAGCGAAAAAAAATTTTTGCAAATAATATTTTTTTGCAATACATTACTTTTTGTACAGTAAAGCTATACTAGACGTCCGTCGAATCTGCGAACCCGTTCCAGTTCATCGGTAGCATGCGTGGTTTCGGAATAATCGCGTCTGCAAATTCGCTCTGACGTCACTGAAAATGTGGAAATTTCGCAACTCGACAATTTTTGTTGCGCGATGCGATAGGGAACGTCCATTTGAACCCTGAATCGTTGTCAGTTTGTCAATTAGGCGTACAGGGCCGGAACAATACGGTCCGAAAATTTGTGGCCCGGCCACTTCGAGGGCCGATTCAAATACCTTCTAGGTTCCG
This sequence comes from Acanthacorydalis orientalis, assembly GCA_034766995.1. Taxonomy (NCBI): domain Eukaryota; kingdom Metazoa; phylum Arthropoda; class Insecta; order Megaloptera; family Corydalidae; genus Acanthacorydalis; species Acanthacorydalis orientalis. Next base: position 22,735,882 of record CM068319.1, read on the forward strand.
ATTTCACTTTTAATCACCAGGACGTGTATCTACGGACCGCCCCGCTTGCGATGCGCGAAAAAAGTCGAAAAAATTTTTCTCAAATTCACGTACCCCTACCTTTGATCACGATTTTCGGACGCGAATTTTTTTTCGCAAATCGGCTATTTTTTCGCCGCAGATGCAAACTGGACGTCCGTCTGAACTATGAATAGTTTGCGGTTTTTCGATAGCACGCGTAACATCGGAGCAATGGCGTCTGAAATGTTCCGCGGGTCCGAAAATTCGCATTTTTTCGCATTTTTCGCACACTTCCCACCGTTGAATTTGCTTCCAAACGCGGAAACTAGGTGCGCCGGACCCGTCCGCTCCCGATGCGCTGAAAAAAACATCGAAAAGTCGATGTGCAGAAATTTGCAATTTCGCAAGTCAGAAGTCAGGGCGTGGCATTTCTCGATATTTGTCCGTAGATTTGATGGTGGAGGCGCATAAACTATTAATGTGCTCGGCGGGCGTTTTCCTTTCGGAAATCGCTTGTTTCGCGTGATTCTAGACGTCTACACGGACTGTACGGAAGTGTCGGTGTGCGGCCCGTACAGGCCCGGTGCAGCAGGCCCGAGAAAATTTGTAAATAGACGTAAAAATTACAAATCGGTGATTTTTTCGATGCGGTGCGATATTAGACGCCCGTCCGACCTTCGAACCGACGTCGCTTTTTCGCTCACATGTACAGGGCCGACACAGGGGCCCGACAATCAGTCGATGACTGGAATTTTCAATGTCGTTTCTAGACGTTTGTAAGTGCCGGCGCCAACTCTTATCGCGTAATTACAAATGTCCGACGCCTTCTTACTTCCAATGCGCCAAAAAATTGCAAAAAACATTTGTATTATGCGTGTAGGCGTGTATGTGTGTATGTTTGATCTAAATTGTTTGAGTCTTGCAAATCGACGAATCTGGCGGTACGGAGCGAATGTACGGGCCTAGTGGAATTGCGGACTGACGTCGGTAATCCATCTGCGCGTTCAGGGCCGGCACAACGGTCCTACACCCGTACGAGTCTACGTATCATTCTGAATCCGATGCGGTGATAAATCCGCTGAACATATTCATTGTTTACATGATAGTCATTACAAAAAATACAACAGTATATTCGAGTCCGATAATCGACGAAACCGGTCCGGCGCGCGGTCGTGAAACGAACTGCCGGCCGACGAAATCGCACGTTCGACGTATTTGTGCCGAAGAGAACATTTATATTGAGGCAAAATCACTTGTACATGGGCCTATGGACAGGCACGCTTCCAACGCGGCGAAAAAATCGCCAAAAACGCGAAAAAAATTATTTTGCAAAAAATTATTTTTTGCAAATCGATAGTTTTTGTGCTGCAAAGCGATACTAGTCGTCCGTCGGAACTCCGAACCGATTCCAGTTCATCGATAGTATGTGTGGTTCCAGAATAATCGTGCCTGCAAATTCGCTGTGACGTCACTGAAAATGTGGTAATTTCGCAAATCGACAATTTTTGTTGTGCGATGCGATAGTGCACGTCCATTTGAACCCTGAATCGGTGTCGGTTTGTCAATTAGGCATACAGGGCTGGAGCAATACGGTCCGAAAATTTGTGGCCCGGCCACTTCGAGGGCCGATTCAAATACCTTCTAGGTTCCGATTTCACTTTTAATCACCAGGACGTGTATCTACGGACCGCCCCGCTTGCGATGCGCGAAAAAAGTCGAAAAAATTTTTCTCAAATTCACGTACCCCTACCTTTGATCACGATTTTCGGACGCGATTTTTTTTTCGCAAATCGGCAATTTTTTCGCCGCAGATGCAAACTAGACGTCCGTCTGAACTATGAATACTTTTCGGTTTCTCGATAGCACGCCTAACGCCAGAGTAATGGCGCCTGAAAGATTCCGCGGGTCCGAAAATTCGCCTATTTTCGCATTTTTCGCACACTTCCCACCGTTAAATTTTCTTCCAAATGTGAAAACTAGGTGCGCCGGATCCGTCCGCTCCCGAATCGCTGAAAAAAACATCGAAAAGTCGAAGTTGAAAAATTTGCAATTTCGCAAATCAGAGCATTTTTCGATGCTTGTTTATGGAGATGATGGTGGAGGCGCAACGATATGATGGTGGAGGCGCACAATGTATTAACGTGCTCGGCGGGCGTTTTCCTTTTGGAAATCGCTTGTTTCGACGGTGTCACATGATTCTAGTCGTCTACACGGACTGTATGCCAGTGCCGGTGTGTGGCCCGCACAGGCCCGTTGCAGCAGGCCCGAGAAAATGTTAAATAGATGAAAAAATTAAAAATCGAAAATTTTTTCGCCGCTATGCGATATTAGACATCCGCCGGACCTTCGAACCGATGTCGCTTTGTCGCATAAACGTACAGGGCCGGCACAGGGGCCCGAAAATCAATCGAAAACGAGAATTTCATTCGTCTTTTCTAGATGTTTATGGAGTCTGGCGTTAACTTTTATCACGTAATTATATATATCCGAGGCCTTCTCACTTCCAATCCGCCAAAAAAAATGCAAAAAACATTTGTATTATACGTGTGGGTGTGTATGTTTTTTCCAAATTGTTTGAGTCTTGAAAATCGATAAATCTGGCGGTACAGAGCGAATGTATATATCTAGTGGAACTGTGGACCAGTGTCGGTGTGCGGCCCGCACAGGCCCGGTGCAGCATTCCCGAAAAAAATTGTAAATATACAAAAAAATTACAAATCGGATTTTTTTGACGCGATCCGATATTAGACATCCGTCGGACCTTCGAACCGACGTCGCTTCCTCGCTATCATGTACAGGGCCTGCACAGGGCCCTGAAAATGAGTCGACGTCCAAAATTTCCTATGTCGTTTCGAGACCTATATAAGTGCTGTTGTCAACTTTTATCGCGTACTTACAAATTTTCGAGGCCTTCTCACTTCTAATCCACCAAAAAAATTGCAAAAAAACATTGGCATTGTACGTGTACGTGTGTATGTATGTATGTATCTTTTTTTCCAAATTATTTGAGTCTTGCAAATCGATGAATCTGGCGAAACAGGGCGAATTTATATTCTTAGCTTACATTCAATAACATTAAATCTAATTACATGTAATAGCAAAATTCTAAAAGAATAAAATCTAACCTAAACTAATGTCTCTAATTTTAATTTACAGGTAACTCTACAGTACCACCATAAAAATTACTCTACATAAAGAAGACATTAATTGATTTATTAATTATATTAATTTGTATTTATATAAAATTTTAAATTAATTTTCTACATAAAGAAGACATTAATTGATATAAACATTAATTGACATTTAAATATTAATGATAGTTATTAAATATATTAATTTGTATTTATATAAAATTGTATGTTTTATAAAAGTGTTTTAACTGTAAAGAGAATATAAATAAATAAAGTTTTTAAAGAAAATTTTAAATGATTTTTTATTTATTTTAAACATTAATATATAAAATAATTTAATAATTATCTACATTGTAATTAATCGATTTTTATATTTAATAATCCCTATATAATATAACAGATTGAAATTAAATGCCACACTTTCAAATAAAAATATTTTATTTAATTATTTAACATACAAAATTACATATATTATATATATATATAAAACACAGTGTGTTTAGTATGCAAATAAATAATCTATATTCTACATCACTATTAAAAAAAACATCTAATTAATCTTTAATCTAATTAATACAATCTAATTAATCTAATAATAACAATCTAATTAATCTCTTAATCTAATTAATAGTGTACACATTAATGACAAAGATAAATAAAATACTGTTAGTTTGAAATTATCATGTAAGGAGAGTAGAGATCTAGACATAATAGGTTTGTGCAACAATGCGACGCGAACCGTCCACCATCGTTTCTGTAATGTACCGAGGTGCCTACACCATCGGTCCGAAAATGACGTTGGCCATTATCAGTCGACCTGAATTTCTTAACGATGCTACGCCAAATGTACCGCTAAACATTGATTCGACGACTACGAACGTTCCCCCGATGTCCTGAAAAACAATAAAGAATGTATATCATATATTAATATGTACAATAACACCACATTGATACTACCTGCCTGCCTTACTGTGAATTATTCGTAGACTTCTGTTCGTCTAATTAAACTTGACGCCGGCGCCTAACAGTATATCAATCGAGATCAGAAACGGATGGAATTAGTCTGTGATACGGACGTCGGGCCGTTACTACGGCTCTGAGTGTGCGATATAAGAAGAGACGCAGGTTCGCGTATCCAACAGGCGCCTATAGTCGACCTGTATTAGGAAAAAATCATATATACATACACATGTACACGCACAATACAAATGTTTTTTTGCAATTTTTCTGCGGATCATAAGTGAGAAGGCCTCAAACATTTGTAATTATGCGCATAAAGCTAACCCCGACACCCATAAACGTCTAGAAATGACGAATGAAATTCCCGTCTTCGATTGGTTTTCGGGCCTCTGTGCCGGTCCTGTACATATGAGCTAGGAAGCGACGTCGGTTCGAAGGTCCGACGGACGTCTGAAATCGCATGGCGTCGAAAAAATTACCGATTTGTAATTTTTCCATCTATTTACAAATTTTCTCGGGCCTGGTACACCGGGCCTGTGCGGGCCGCACACCGGCACTGGTATACATTCCGTGTAGACGTCTAGAATCGTGTGACACCGTCGAAACAAGCGATTTACAAAAGGAAACCGCCCGCCGAGCACGTTAATACATTGTGCGCCTCCACCATCAAATCGTTGCGCCTCCACCATCATCTCCATAAACAAGCATCGAAAAATGCTCTGATTTGCGAAATTGCAAATTTTTCAACTTCGACTTTTCGATGTTTTTTTCAGCGGATCGGGAGCGGACGGATCCGGCGCACCTAGTTTTCACATTTGGAAGAAAATTTAACGGTGGGAAGTGTGCGAAAAATGCGAAAATAAGCGAATTTTCGGACCCGCGGAATCTTTCAGGCGCCATTGCTCCGGTTTTACGCGTGCTATCGAAAAACCGAAAACTATCCATAGTTCAGATGGACGTTTAGTTTGCATCTGCGGCGAGAAAATTGCCGATTTGCGAAAAAAAAATCGCGTCCGAAAATCGTGATCAAAGGTAGGGGTACGTGAATTTGAGAAAATTTTTTTCGACTTTTTTCGCGCATCGCAAGCGGGGCGGTCCGTAGATACACGTCCTGGTGATTAAAAGTAAAATCGGAACCTAGAAGGTATTTGAATCGGCCCTCGAAGTGGCCGGACCACAAATTTTCGGACCGTATTGCTCCGGCCCTGTATGCCTAATTGACAAACCGACACCGATTCAGGGTTCAAATGGACGTGCACTATCGCATCGCACAACAAAAATTGTCGATTTGCGAAATTACCACATTTTCAGTGACGTCACAGCGAATTTGCAGGCGCGATTATTCTGGAACCACACATACTACCGATGAACTGGAATCGGTTCGGAGTTCCGACGGACGACTAGTATCGCTTTGCAGCACAAAAACTATCGATTTGCAAAAAATAATTTTTTGCAAAATAATTTTTTTCGCGTTTTTGTCGATTTTTTCGCCGCATCGGAAGCGAGCCTGTCCATAGGCCCACGTACAAGTGATTTTTCTTCAATAGAAATGTTCTCTTTGGCACAAATACGTCTAACGTGCGATTTCGTCGGCCGGCAGTTCGATTCACGACCACGCGCCGAACCGGTTCCGTCGATTCTCGGACTCAAATATATTGTTGTATTTTTTTCAATGACTATCATGTAAATAATGAATATCTTCAACGGATTTATCACCGCATCGGATTCAGAACGATACGTAGACTCGTACGGGCGTAGGACCGTTGTGCCGGCCCTGAACGCGCAGATGGATAACCGACACCGGTCCGCAATTCCTTTAGGCCCGTACATTCGCTCCGTACCGCCAGATTCGTCGATTTGCACGACTCAAACAATTTGGAAAAAACATACACACATACACGCCTACACGCATAATACGAATGTTTTTTGCAATTTTTTGGCGGATTGAAAGTCAGAATGCGTCGGACATTTGCAATTACGTGATAATAGTTGGCGCCGACACTTACATATGTCTAGAAACGACATAGGAAATTCCCTTCGTCGACTGATTTTCGGGCCTCTGTGCCGGCCCTGTACATGTGAGCGAGGAAGCGACGTCGGTACGAAAGTCCGACGGACGTCTGAAATCACATCGCGTCGAAAAAAATTCCGATTTGTAATTTTTTCGTCCATACAAAAAATATTTCGGGCCTGTTGTACCGGGCCTGTGCGGGCCACACACCGACCCTGGTATACAGTCCGTGTAGACGTGAAGAATCATATGACACCGTCGAAACAAGCGATTTCCGAAAGGGAAACGCCCGCCGAGCACGTTAATACCTTATGCGCCTCCACCATCATATCGTTGCGCCTCCACCATCATCTCCATAAACAAGCATCGAAAAATGCTCTGATTTGCGAAATTGCAAATTTTTCAACTTCGACTTTTCGATGTTTTTTTCAGCGCATCGGGAGCGGACGGGTCCGGCGCACCTAGTTTCCGCGTTTGGAAGCAAATTCAACGGTGGGAAGTGTGCGAAAAATGCGAAAAAATGCGAATTTTCGGACCCGCGGAACATTTCAGACGCCATTGCTCCGATGTTACGCGTGCTATCGAAAAACCGCAAACTATTCATAGTTCAGACGGGCGTCTAGTTTGCACCTGCTGCGAAAAAATAGCCGATTTGCGAAAAAAAAATCGCGTCCGAAAATCGTGATCAAAGGTAGGGGTACGTGAATTTGAGAAAAATTTTTTCGACTTTTTTCGCGCATCGCAAGCGGGGCGGTCCGTAGATACACGTCCTGGTGTTTAAAAGTGAAATCGGAACCTAGAAGGTATTTGAATCGGCCCTTGAGGTGGCCGGGCCACAAATTTTCGGACCGTATTGCACCGGCCCTGTACGCCTAATTGACAAACCGATACCGATTCAGGGTTCAAATGGACGTGCACTATCGCATCGCACAACAAAAATTGTCGATTTGCGAAATTATCACATTTTCAGTGACGTCAGAGCAAATTTGCAGACGCGATTGCTCGGGAACCATACATGCTACCGATGAACTGGAACAAGTTCGGAGTTCCGACGGACGTCTAGTATCGCTTTTCAGTACAAAAACTAGCGATTTGCAAAAAATAATTTTTTGCAAAAAATTTTTTTTCGTATTTTTGGCGATTTTTTCGCCGCGTTGGAAGCGTGCCTGTCCATAGGCCCACGTACAAGTGATTTTGCCTCAATATAAATGTTCTCTTCGGCACAAATACGTCTAACGTGCGATTTCGTCGGCCGGCAGTTCGTTTCACGACCGCGCGCCGAACCAGTTCCGTCAATTATCGGACTCGAATATACTGTTGTATTTTTTTCAATGACTATCATGTAAACAATGAAACTAGCTCGTCCCTGTTCGACTGATATGCTGGATACATACGATGACATTTTGCACCCGTTAAATCATTAATAAACTGTCGCAGTTCAATAAGACTGATAGGAGAGTGGGGATCTAGATATGAAATATTTTTGCAACAATACGAACCCAACCGTCCACCATCGTTTCTACAATGCACCGAGACGCATACACCATCGGTCTGAAAATCACGCCGGGTCATTATCGATCGACTTGAGTTTTTTCTTGTCGTTGCTTCGCCAAATGGTCCGTTAATAATTAATTCAACGACTATGGACGATCTACTGATGTAAAAATATTAAAATATGTTTATTATTTATTTGCGTACAATACATAAGATTTTGATTCATGCTATCCGCTCGTTTTCGAATATCTCCAGCGGATTCAAAACGATACGTAGACTCGTACGGGCGTGGGGCCGTTGTGCCGGCCCTGAACGCGGAGATGGATAACCGACGCTGGATCGCAGTTCCACTAGGCCCATACATTCGCTCCGTACCGCCAGATTTCTTGATTTGTAAGATTCAAACAATTCTGAAAAAAACATACACGCCTACACGCATAATACAAATGTTTTTTGCAATTTTTTGGCGGATTGGGAGTGAGAAGGCGTCGGACATTTGTAATTACGCAATAAAAGTTGGCGCCAGCACTTATATTCGTCTAGAAACGACAGGAAATTCCGGTCGTCTACTGATTTTCGAGCCCCTGTGCCGGCCCTGTACGTGTGAGCGAAAAAGCGACGTCGGTTCGTAGGTCGGACGGGCGTCTAATATCGCACCGCATCGAAAAAATCGCCGATTTGTAATTTTTTCGTCTATTTACAAATTTTCTCGGGCCTGCTGCACCGGGCCTGTGCGGGCCGCACACCGACACTTCCATACAGTCCGTGTAGACGTCTAGAATCACGCGAAACAAGCGATTTCCGAAAGGAAAACGCCCGCCGAGCACATTAATACTTTATGCGCCTCCACCATCAAATCTACGGACAAATATCGAGAAATGCCACGCCCTGACTTCTGACTTGCGAAATTGCAAATTTCTGCACATCGACTTTTCGATGTTTTTTTCAGCGCATCGGGAGCGGACGGGTCCGGCGCACCTAGTTTCCGCATTTGGAAGCAAATTTAACGGTGGGAAGTGTGCGAAAAATGCGAAAATAGGCGAATTTTCGGACCCGCGGAATCTTTCAGACGCCATTGCTCCGGCGTTTCGCGTGCTATCGAAAAACCGAAAACTATCCATAGTTCCGACGGGCGTCTACTTTGCACCTGCTGCGAAAAAATTGCAGATTTGCGAAAAAAAAATCGCGTCCGAAAATCGTGATCAAAGGTAGGGGTGAATTTGAGAAAAAATTTTTCTAGTTTTTTCGCGAATCGCAAGCGGGGCGGTCCGTAGATACACGTCCTGGTGATTAAAATTGAAATCGGAACCTAGAAGGTATTTGAATCGGCCCTCGAAGTGGGCGGGTCACAAATTTTCAGACCATATTGCTCCGACCCTGTACGCTTAATTGAGAAACCGATACCGATTCAGTGTTCAAATGGACGTCTAGTTTCGCATTGCACAACAAAAATTGCCGATTTGCGAAATTACCACATTTTTAGTGACGTCACAGCGAATTTGCAGACGCGATTGCTCCGGAACCAAGCATGATACTGATAAAGTGGAACGAGTTTAGAGATTCAACCGACGTCTAGAATCACTTTTCCGGATAAAAACTATCGATTTGCAAAAAAAAAATTTTGCAAAAATTTTTTTTTCGCATTTTATGGCGATGTTCTCATTGCATCGGAAGCGGGTCGGTTTGTAGATTCACGTACTAGTGTTTAAAAGTGACCGCGGCCTCTAAAATGTATTCAAACCGGTCTGCAAAGTGGGCCAATATGAAAATTTGAGCCCTATTTCTCCGACCCTGTACGCTCAATTGACAAACCGACACCGGTTCAGTATTCAAATAGACGTCTAGTATCACATCGCACAACAAAAATGGTCGATTTACGATAATTTCACATTTCCAGTGACGTCAGTGCGAAATTACAGACCCGATTGTTCCGGTACCGCATGCGTTACCGATGTTCTAAAACCGATTCAGAGTTTAAATAGGTATCTAGTATCGTTTCGCAATGCAAAAACTGCCAATTTAAAAATATAATTTTTATATGTATATATATATATATATATATATATATATATATATATATATATATATATATATATATACGATGATATTTTGCACTCGTGTATTCATTTATAAACTGTCGCAGTTTAATGAGACTGTGAGGAGAGTGGAGAGCTAGATATAAAATATTTTTGCGACAACACGAAGCCAACCGTCCACCATAGTTTCTATAATGTACCAGGGTGCCTACACCATCGGTCTGAAAATCACGCTGGTCATTAACGATCGATTTAAGTTTTTTCTTGACATTGTTTCGCCAAATGGACCGTTAAACATTAATTCAACGACTATGAACGGCCTACTGATGTAAAAACAATAAAATATATTTATTATTTATTTGTGTACAATACGTAAGATTGATTCATACTGACACATCATTAAACGACAGAGATGGCTGGAGCCAGCCTATGATATACTAATTGTTTATTGCGATATTTTTGTTGAAATCGGAAACGTGCCTACTCGTACAATTGCGATTCAGCGTTGGAACTTTGCGCTAGCGCCTAAAAGTGTCACAAAACTACGATCAAAGCAAACAGCACCCAACTGGTTTTCGGGCCGCCGTTTCGCCCCTGTGTGTTGAACCGCGGAACGCAACTAATCCACTGTAGTCATTGATAACCGCTATCGTCCTACACAGCCAAAATCGTCGTCGCTTTCAAAAATAATTTTGGCTAAAAAAACAATCTAATAAAAAAAAATTCCTGTTTTTTTTCGCAAATTTTTCGGCGCATCGCAAGCGTGATATTCCTTAAACATACGTATGTCAAAATTTTCGGTTGTTTAAATGTGCTTGAAACGATATCAGAAGCGATCAACGATAGCTTGTGCTTCGGGCCGTTGTTCTGGCCCTACACGCGCGACCGAATAACCGACACCGGTCCCGCAGTTCCACTAGACATATACATTCGCTCTGTACCGCCAGATTCATCGATTTTCAAGACTCAAACAATTTGGAAAAAACATACACACATACACACCTACACGTGTAATACAAATGTTTTTAGCATTTTTTTTTGCGGATTGGAAGTGAGAAGGCCTCGGAAATGTATAATTACGTGATAAAAGTTAACACCGATCTCCATAAACGTCTAGAAATGACGAATGAAATTCCTTTCTTCGATTGGTTTTCGGGCCTCTGCGCCGGCCCTGTACATGTGAGCGAGGAAGTGACGTCGGTTCGAAGCTCCTACGGATGTCTAATTTCGTACCGCGTCGAAAAAATTTTCGATTTACAATTTTTTCGTCTATTTACAAAATTTCTCGGGCCTGCTGCACCGGGTCTGTACGGGCCGCACACCGACACTTCCATACAGTCCGTGTAGACGTCTAGAATCACGCGAAACAAGCGATTTCCGAAAGGAAAACGACCGCCGAGCACATTAATAGTTTATGCGCCTCCACCATCAAATCTACGGAGAAACATCGAGAAATGCCACGCCCTGACTTCTGACTTGCGAAATTGCAAATTTTTGCACTTCTACTTTTCGATGTTTTTTTCAGCGGATCGGGGACGGACGGATTCGGCGCACCTAGTTTCCGCATTTGGAAGCAAATTTAACGGTGGGAAGTGTGCGAAAAATGCGAAAAAAGGCGAATTTTCGGACCCGCGGAATCTTTCAGGCGCCATTACTCTGGCGTTAGGCGTGCTATCGAGAAACCGAAAACTATTCATAGTTCAGACGGAAGTCTAGTTTGCATCTGCGGCGAAAAAATTGCCGATTTGCGAAAAAAAAATCGCGTCCGAAAATCGTGATCAAAGGTAGGGATACGTGAATTTGAGAAAATTTTTTTCGAGTTTTTTCGCGCATCGTAAGCGGGGCGATCCGTAGATACACGTCCTGGTGATTAAAATTGAAATCGGAACCTAGAAGGTATTTGAATCGGCCCTCGAAGTGGCCTGGCCGCAAATTTTCGGACCGTACTGCTCCGACCCTGTACGCGTAATTGACAAACCATCACCGATTCATTGTTCAAATAGACGTGCACTATCGCACTCCACAACAAAAATGGCCGATTTGCGAAATTTCCACATTTTCAGTGACGTCACAGCGAATTTGCAGACGCGATTATTCCGGAACCACACATGCTACCGATGAACTGGAACCGGTTCGGAGTTCCTACGAACGTCTAGTATCGTTTTGCAGCACACAAACTATCGATTTGCAAAAAATATTTATTTGCAAAAATTTTTTTTTCGCATTTTTGGCGATTTTTTCGCCGCATCGGAAGCGATCCGGTCCATAGGCCCGCGTACAAGTGATTTTGCCTCAGTAGAAATGTTCTCTTCGGCACAAATACGTCGAACGTGCGATTTCGTCGGCCGGCAGTTCGTTTCACGACCGCGCGCCGGACCGGTTTTGTCGATTATCGGACTCGAATATACTGTTGTATTTTTTGTAATGACTATCATGTAAACAATGAATATGTTCAGCGGATTTATCACCGCATCGGATTCAGAATGATACGTAGACTCGTACGGGTGTAGGACCGTTGTGCCGGCCCTGAACGCGCAGATGGATAACCGACGTCGGTCCGCAATTCCACTAGGCCCGTACATTCGCTCCGTACCGCCAGATTCGTCGATTTGCAAGACTCAAACAATTTAGATCAAACATACACACATACACGCCTACACGCATAATACAAATGTTTTTTGCAATTTTTTGGCGGATTGAAAGTCAGAATGCGTCGGACATTTGCAATTACGTGATAATAGTTGGCGCCGGCTCTTACAAACGTCTAGAAACGACATAGGAAATTCCGGTCGTCGACTGATTTTCGAGCCCCTGTGCCGGCCCTGTACATGTGAGCGAGGAAGTGACGTCGGTTCGAAGGTCGGACGGGCGTCTAATATCGCACCGCATCGAAAAAATCACCGATTTGTAATTTTTTCGTCTATTTACAAAATTTCTCGGGCCTGCTGCACCGGGCCTGTATGGGCCGCACACCGACACTTCCATACAGTCCGTGTAGACGTCTAGAATCACGCGAAACAAGCGATTTCCTAAAGGAAATCGCCCGCCGAGCACGTTAATACATTATGCGCCTCCACCATCAAATCTACGGACAAACATCGAGAAATGCCACGCCCTGACTTCTGACTTGCGAAATTGCAAATTTTTGCACATCGACTTTTCGATGTTTTTTTCAGCGCATCGGGAGCGGACGGGTCCGGCGCACCTAGTTTCCGCATTTGGAAGCAAATTCAACGGTGGGAAGTGTGCGAAAAATTCGAATTTTCGGACCCGCGGAACCTTTCAGACGCCATTGCTCCGGCGTTACGCGTGATATCGAGAAACCGTCAACTATTCATAGTTCCG
>CM068319.1:22748958-22758958 GCA_034766995.1 Acanthacorydalis orientalis
GGGCGTCTAGTTTGCACCTGCTGCGAAAAAATTGCAGATTTGCGAAAAAAAAATCGCGTCCGAAAATCGTGATCAAAGGTAGGGGTGAATTTGAGAAAAAATTTTTCTAGTTTTTTCGCGAATCGCAAGCGGGGCGGTCCGTAGATACACGTCCTGGTGATTAAAATTGAAATCGGAACCTAGAAGGTATTTGAATCGGCCCTCGAAGTGGCCGGGTCACAAATTTTCGGACGTATTGCTCCGGCCCTGTACGCCTAATTGACAAACTGATACCGATTCAGGGTTCTAATGGTCGTGCAATATCGCATCGCACAACAAAAATTGTCGATTTGCGAAATTTCCACATTTTCAGTGACGTCAGAGCAAATTTGCAAACGCGATTGCTCGGGAACCACTTATGCTACCGATGAACTGGAACCGGTTCGGAGTTCCGACGGACGACTAGTATTGCTTTCCAGCACAAAAACTATCGATTTGCAAAAAATAATTGTTTGCAAAAAATTTTTTTTTGCGTTTTTGGCGATTTTTTCACCACATTTGAAGCGGGTCGGTTTGTAAACCCACGTACTAGTGTTTAAAAGGGACACCGACCTCTAAAACGTATTTGAATCGGCCTGTAAAATGGGTCAGTCACAAAATTCGGGCCTTATTACTCCGACCCTGTATGCTAAATTGACAAAGCGATACCGGTTCAGTATTCAAATAGACGTCTAGTATCGCATCGCATAGCAAAAATGGTCGATTTACGCAAAATTTTACATTTCTAGTGACGTCAGTGCGAAATTGCAAACGCGATTGTTCCGACACCGCACGCGTTACCGATATACTGAAACTGTTTCAGAGTTTAAATGGGTGTCTAGTATCGTTTCGCAATACAAAAACCGTCAATTTGCAATAATTAATTTTTGCACAACAATAATTGTTCGCGTTTTTGGCGATTTTTTCGCCGCATCGGAAGCGAACTGGTCCGTAAATCTATGTATAAGTAATTTTACCTTAATAGAAATGTTCTCTTCGGCGCAAGTAGATCAATCGTGTGTGCCTACGACCGGGCGATTTCGTCGGCCGGCAGTTCGTTTAACCGCCGCGCGCCGGACCGATTCCGTCGATTATCGGACTCGAACACCACTGTAAATGGAAATGTAACGGTGTTTTATGCGACTACCATGTAAACACAATGAAAGTGATTCGTCCCTGTTCGACTGATATGCTGGATACATACGATGACATTTTGCACCCGTTAAATCATTAATAAACTGTCGCAGTTCAATAAGACTGATAGGAGAATGGGGATCTAGATATGAAATATTTTTGCAACAATACGAACCCAACCGTCCACCATCGTTTCTACAATGCACCGAGACGCCTACACCATCGGTCTGAAAATCACGCCGGGTCATTATCGATTGACTTGAGTTTTTTCTTGTCGTTGCTTCGCCAAATGGTCCGTTAATAATTAATTCAACGACTATGGACGGTCTACTGATGTAAAAATATTAAAATATGTTTATTATTTATTTGCGTACAATACATAAGATTTTGATTCATGCTATCCGCTCGTTTTCGAATATCTCCAGCGGATTCAAAACGATACGTAGACTCGTACGGGCGTGGGGCCGTTGTGCCGGCCCTGAACCGACGCTGGATCGCAGTTCCACTAGGCCCATACATTCGCTCCGTACCGCCAGATTTCTTGATTTGTAAGATTCAAACAATTCTGAAAAAAACATACACGCCTACACGCATAATACAAATGTTTTTTGCAATTTTTGGCGGATTGGAAGTGAGAAGGCGTCGGACATTTGTAATTACGCAATAAAAGTTGGCGCCAGCACTTATATACGTCTAGAAACGACATAGGAAATTCCGGTCGTCTACTGATTTTCGAGCCCCTGTACCGGCCCTGTACGTGTGAGCGAAAAAGCGACGTCGGTTCGTAGGTCGGACGGGCGTCTAATATCGCACCGCATCGAAAAAATCGACGATTTGTAATTTTTTCGTCTATTTACAAAATTTCTCGGGCCTGCTGCACCGGGTCTGTACGGGCCGCACACCGACACTTCCATACAGTCCGTGTAGACGTCTAGAATCACGCGAAACAAGCGATTTCCGAAAGGAAAACGACCGCCGAGCACATTAATAGTTTATGCGCCTCCACCATCAAATCTACGGACAAACATCGAGAAATGCCACGCCCTGACTTCTGACTTGCGAAATTGCAAATTTCTGCACATAGACTTTTCGATGTTTTTTTCAGCGCATCGGGAGCGGACGGGTCCGGCGCACCTAGTTTCCGCATTTGGAAGCAAATTTAACGGTGGGAAGTGTGCGAAAAATGCGAAAATAGGCGAATTTTCGGACCCGCAAACTCTTTCAGACGCCATTGCTCCGGCGTTTCGCGTGCTATCGAAAAACCGAAAACTATCCATAGTTCCGACGAGCGTCTACTTTGCACCTGCGGCGAAAAAATTGCAGATTTGCGAAAAAAAAATCGCGTCCGAAAATCGTGATCAAAGGTAGGGGGATACGTGAATTTGAGAAAAAATTTTTCTAGTTTTTTCGCGAATCGCAAGCGGGGCGGTCCGTAGATACACGTCCTGGTGATTAAAATTGAAATCGGAACCTAGAAGGTATTTGAATCGGCCCTCGAAGTGGCCGGGCCACAAATTTTCGGACCGTATTGCTCCTGCCCTCTACGCCTAATTGACAAACCGACAACGATTCAGGGTTCAAATGGACGTGCACCATCGCATCGCACAACAAAAATTGTCGATTTGCGAAATTTCCACATTTTCAGTGACGTCACTGCGAATTTGCAGTCGCGATTATTCCGGAACCACACATGCTACCGATGAACTGGAACCGGTTCGGAGTTCCGACGGACGTCTAGTATCGCTTTGTGGCACAAAAACTATCGATTTGCAAAAAATAATTTTTTGCAAAATAATTTTTTTCGCGTTTTTGGCGATTTTTTCGCCGCATCGGAAGCGGGTCGGTTTGTAAACCCATGTACTAGTGTTTAAAAGGGACACCGGCCTCTAGAACGTATTTGAATCGGCCTGCAAAGTGGGCCAGTCACAAAATTCGGGCCCTATTTCTTCGAGCCTGTATGCTAAATTGACAAAGCGACACCGGTTCAGTATTCAAATAGACGTCTAGTATCGCATCGCACAACAAAAATTGTCGATTTATACAAAATTTTACATTTCCAGTGACGTCGGTGCGAAATTGCAAACGTGATTGTTTCGGCACCGCACGCGTTACCAATGTACTGAAACTGATTCAGAGTTTAAATGGGTGTCTAGTATCGCTTCGCAATGAAAAAAACTGTCAATTTGCAAAATATATATACTAATATATATATATATATATATATATATATATATATATAACTTATCTTTCATTCAAAAGTGGATTTGCATTACCTAACGTACTCAACACTAAAATATCCTATGATGAATGCTTTATTTTTAATATTTTTTTATCAAATACATACATTACATGTAGTTTTTAGTCACTGAAGCGTGTGCGCGTCATGTTTTTAATTGTCAATAAAATCCTTGATTTAAATAAATACGAATATTTCAGAAAATAATGTAAATATAACTTTTTTAAGACTGTTTAACAAATTCAATGTATTTGATTGAAGTAAAAGGTTTATTCTAATCAAAATATCTTTAATATTTAATCTGCATCAAGTTGACGTTATAGAATTATATTATGGCTCGTTCCGTACTATCCAATACATATTTTAAATACTACAGATATCATGTTAGTATATGATATCATATTTCACACGGTTTTTTATGCAAATCTAAAAAATCGCATGAATTTCCTACCAGACTACAAATTTTATATCATTTTTATTACATGTGCTGCATTCTTTTAGAAAAGTAAATAAACTCATTGTGATGATAAGTGACATTTAACATAGAAATAAACCTATTACAGGGAACACTAGTATTTAATTTCAAAGTTTCACTAATTGTTTGAAAAAGAATTAAGAAATTAGTTAAAATATTCTTTTTCTAAAATAAATTCATGATAAAATGCAATAACATTCATTCTGAAATAGGAACTCTTTTAGTTAGGCCTTTTAAAGAAGTTGAAATAAAATACATATATAATTATAAGTTTACCAACAACCTTTTTGTTTAGCATACGTGAATTCAATTATTATCTGCAATTTTTATCATTTTGTAAGCCTTTTTAAAATAATTTCTGTACGTACTTATATTCAGTATTGTTAGGGAAGCAATAAATATATATAGAAATCGAAAATCTTCATAAATTCTAGTAATATTAATTTATATTATAGAAATGAAATAAATTTCAAAAGTAAACCACTATCTATATAATCTCTTTTTGAAGGCATGTTTTTTATACATGGAATTATTAAATAAACAAACTATAACTGCATATATTTTTTTCATTGCTTATTCTATGAAAATTGAGTATATATGGAAAATATTTGAAAAATAAGTAAAGTTAATTTGTCTACAACACTATCATATATTAAATTTATGAAGCAAGAAGTTTTAAAAGATAAATGGGGAGTAGTATAAGGTTTGGAGTATGAAATAAGAAAATGTAATCAAATTTATTTATACTTCTAGTTAATATAATGTTCAATTCAGTTTGAAGAATA
Organism: Acanthacorydalis orientalis; assembly: GCA_034766995.1. NCBI lineage: Eukaryota > Metazoa > Arthropoda > Insecta > Megaloptera > Corydalidae > Acanthacorydalis > Acanthacorydalis orientalis. Next base: position 22,753,607 of record CM068319.1, read on the forward strand.
TTAGTCAGCAAATGTTTTCATAAATGTACTCAATGCTCATTTCTTTTGTGTTTATTTATATTTTATTAACATTTCTATTAATCAGTCTTTATAATTACTGAAATACAGTTCTTAAGACATAAAATTACTGTTTTTAAACGTGTGAATTTTTATAACGTCTAATTTTTATAGGTTTTAGCACATTGTAAGCGCATTTCTTACATTGTAATACTGATGTATGATATTATACCAATGTAGGAAATAAAATATATTGATAACTACTAATATATTATAAATTCGAAACTGATATATAAATAAAAAATAAATGATTTATACACTTTATAATTCACTATATATGACCAAAAATTTATTCAATAAGTGAAAATTGCATTTAACATACTCAACATTTAAATATCAACATATATATATATATATATATATATATATATATATATATATATCTATATATATATATATATTAATAATTATATTTTATTGTCTAGAAGTATTTATTATTTAGAACAACATTATAGCTTCTTCCATTTCTATTTATACATGTAATGTTTCAGGGAACTCATAATTTTGAAAGCTTTATATTTTTAAGTTTGACTGCAAATGAAATATGTTTTGGTTGTAACAATATTAATGTATATATATATATATATATATATATATATATATATATATATATATATATTATTCTTATTGTCATTTTTAAAAATATTTATAAATGAAACAAGAGGTATTCGAGTTTGAAGTAATTTCAAATAAAAAACGGTGGATCATCAAAAATAAATAATATTAATATACATGTTTGTGTATATATATATATATATATATATATATATATATATCTTTTTTACAAGCTAAATACTAGCAAATTAGTATTCCTTATATATTAAATATGTGTATATTAAATCTGTCTGCGTTTACATTTATACATTTTAAATTCAGAATCGAGCTAGTTACGCCATCTGTTGCTATTTATGTAATTTCCAAATTAAATACTTAAAGAAAAAAAATTTATTTACCATTTGACTAAGGGAAAGCACTGTTTTTTTTTTAAATTTACATCCCAACCTATACGAAAACTAATTTCATACCGACGTTTCAAAGACAGGAAAAAATATATTTCAGTTTTTCCTAGAGATGGCCGTACGCATCTATCTTAGATTTAAGAAAATACTCTATGAATAGTAAATAATAAAATATATAAAGAATGGAAATTATTATTTTATTGCTATATTAATTTACGAGATCAAAAATCAATACATTGTTAGGAACAACATTTAATCAATAAAAAACAGAAATTAATGTGTTTTGAAGAAAATACTGAGTACTCACAATTGCAGCAGTAGAGCATACATCGTTCCATCGGTAATTCGGAACCGAGCTCCTTTTAGTCGTCTTGTATGACAATCAAGAATACTGCGACAGGATTATATTCAGTCTATTTATTGATTTTTAATAATGTAATTGTTTGTTTGTTTTCTAAAAATAAAACAATATCAAATTGGAATCATTCGACAGAAAATAATTATAAATACATATTTATACATAAGATTAAGAATATAAAATGATACTGCTGTACCTTAAAAGTTATAAAATATTCACAATTTTTTTAAAAATGCCACTGGCTTGTATTCTACAATCTAATTCGAAATTTCGTCCACATTTTAAGAACATTTTCAATTTTTTACTATTAATTCAGCGATGGTAATATTGATTTAAACAGGAAGAATTTGACTGTTTTGTTGTATATAATAGTGGCCATTTTTAATAATCGACAATCGGAAACGTCACAAATCGCATCGTCAACGCAGTCGGCTCGGATAGGAATTAAATACCGAGTGGCATCTTCATATGTTTTTTAATGTTTTACAATAATTTAGTGCGTTTTTTGAAAGAAAATAATAACAAATTAGAAAAATTGATATGCAAATTTTGATTAATTTATATTTAAAAATAATTGCAATCAACATAAGATGACACACGCACGCATACATATACATATATATATATATACATATATATATATATATATATATATATATATATGTATGTATGTATAATGCTTTTTTTGTTTTTATTTGTATTTTATTAACATTTCTACTAAACATTTTTTTTAATTACTGAAATACAGTTTTTAAGTCAAAATTAAGTCAAACGGTATTTAAACATGCGAATTTGTATGATTTCTAAATTTTATATGTTTATATTTTATTTCCAACATATGTATAATATATCATAAAACGATTAAATTCTAAGGAATTCTAAATACAGTCTATTTTAATACAATAGGCAATGAAATCTTATATGCACATATATATATATATATATATATATATATATATATATATATATATATATATATACATATGTATATTTTGAATTTCAATTCGTTTTAGTGGTGCTCTCTACTGCTGCTATATTTAATTAATAAACTAAATATCTTTGGAAAAAATAATTATTTACCATTCAACTAAGAGAAAGTATTAATTTTTTATTTATGTCATATCCAAACCTACAGGAAACCTATTTTCATACATACTATACGAACACATTGAAAATTATTTTTAACTATTTCCAGGAGATGGTTCTATGTATCTACCTTAGACCCCAAAATACACCCTTGACTCTGTTAATATTATTGCCTATAAAGTATGGAAAATATGTTTTTATTGTCACACAATTTTACATGGTTTAAGGTACATCTAATAAATAATTTTTTTTTTAAAAAAAAAGGTTTTTTCATGAAGAACTCCTGCAAAAAATTGTATTTATTAATTATTTCAGAGACATTAGATGTAATTAAAAAGCTCAATGATTAAAATATATTAATTTTTGAGATTTTTTGTTAATACATTTGTTTCACTTTGACATGTTTGACTGTCATTAACTTTGTAATTAAACAATGTTTTTTGTTCGTTTTAATTATTAAGCAATATTATTCTAAATTAATAAGGAAGTCGCTTGAATATTATTAAAATTAAGTACAAGTTTTTATTATGGACCCTTTTTGTGAAGATGAATTAAGAGATATGATTATTTCTTTAATTTAATTTTACAAAATAAAATATTTTTACAGCACAAGTGTGTACACATGTGAAACACACACACACACGCTTATATAAATATATATATATATATATATAATATGTTGGCATGTTACCTTGATTTTTTTTTCTAAAATAATATGGAAATTGCATGAATATTATCAAAATTTACGTACGAGTATTTTTGTGAATTCTATGTATTGCAAACAAGATTTATCTCTCTTTAAGACATTAGCGTCTGTTTATCGTTCGCATTCTAATTGAGAAAATTTATTCAGTTATAATTATAAACAAAAAAGAAATTTGTAGCAATTAAATATTACTGCACATATGCAAACAATCTTTTATAATCTTTCCATATATAAAAAATAAAATTCCATCATAAAAATTCCACAAATCAAATAAATCATTTTCGTGTATATATATATATATATATATATATATATATATATATATATATATATATATATATATATATATATATATACATATATTTATATTTATATGTTTTGAATTTCAATTCGTTTTAGTGGCGCTCTCTACTGCTGCTATATTTAATTTATAAACTAAATATCTTTGGAAAAAAAATGATTTACCATTCGACTAAGAGAAAGTATTAATTTTTTGTTTAGTTCATCTCCAAACGTACACGAAACCTATTTTCATACAAGCTATAGGAACATTTTAAAAATCATTTTTAACTATTTCCAGGAGATGGTTTTATGTATCTACCTTAGACCATACAATACACCCTTGACTTTGTTAATATTATTGCCTGTAAAGTATGGAAAATATTTTTTTGTCACACAATTTTACATAGTTTAAGGTACATCTAATAAATATTTTTTTAAAAAAAAACAAAATTCCATCATAAAAATTCCACAAATAAAAAAAATATATTTTCGTGTATATATAATTGAAAAATGAATTTCGAATAATAATTCATAATTTCTTGTTCATAAATAATGAATTTGAGAAACATTTGTATAATTAAATTAGTTACAAAGTTTATGCTACAATTGTATCCTGCATGTATGTGTCGACTTTGTTTATCGAATTTGTATTTATATCAACGTTTGGAAATCAAAATATTACTCGTTAATAAATCATAATTTAAATTCTAAATGGAATTAAATGAAACAGGTGTTATTGAAATTTTATTCGTACTAATATGTATTTCATAAAATACGAGATTTGTGGCAAATTTTGTTATATATGTTATGCGGTAAAATAATGTACTTTATATTCTTAATGAAATTAAATGTAATTGATTGCTAAAACTCATGTAATATAAACATCTTTTTAAATTTAAAATATCCAATTCATCGGGAATTTAACATTTTTTAACGTTTGTAGTAATTGAGTTAAATATAAGACGAATATATAAAATAGCACAATCTGAATTGTCAAATAGTCAACAAATAAAACAATTCGTTACTTCTTATTATTATATTTTGTTCAGTTTTTATATTACCCCAATATATGCAACATATTGTATAATATTTTATTTTAATTCTTCCAAAATAACACAATATTTGAACAATGGTGAAAATTAAAACGTATTTTATGTTAATTGTTTGCATGTTAATTGTTACTAATTTCAAGTTTTGTGTAGTATCGTTTTGTTGCTTTAGTAAATTGATTAAATAATTGTTAGTCACTTTCAAAACTGCACTCAAATAATATTGTGATAATGTATATATTTGTTGAAAATATTTGTATTAGTTGTAGTTTTATTGTGAAAAATAATAGTACAAATCAGTAACTAATATCTTTTATATCTCCTAGGAAAAGGAAAGATCTTTTATAATTAGTTTTATATATTAATAAATAGAAATAGTTTAGCACGATTCTATACTTTTTGTTATAAATTTATAGAAGAAATACGTATGTGTACATTTTGTCGGCCTTATATATATATATATATATATATATATATATATATATATATATATATATATATATATATATACATACATACATACATACATACATACATACATACATACACACATACATACACTTATCTTGTTTGCTTTGTCCTTTTGAATAAGAGAGGTATCATGAGTACTATCATTAGGTATTGTAGACCAATTTGAAATCCTCTATGTTCTATTTAAACATGTTTAGGTGATGTGTTTATTATTTTACGATATAAAATACCGAGCCACTATTTGTGTTGATTTGTTTATTTAGAATATTATGTTTATATTCATATACTTATAAGTTTTCAAGATGCTTTGTCAATAAGATATGCTTTACTAAGAATTACTTTTTTGTACTTTAGCATCGAATAATGCTAGAACCACAAATATAT
>CM068319.1:22761458-22978958 GCA_034766995.1 Acanthacorydalis orientalis
CATGTTATCTCTTCGACATCATTACGGCTTTACATATAATTACACTTATGATTATATATATATATATATATGATTAATTAAATATAATTGATTAAAACCGAATTTGCAGGTTCTAAAACATCATAAGTCCTTATTTTGATATGAAAGTATTTGTACGTACAAATAATTTATCTAGTTAAGGTCAATATTCTAAATGTCATTGTACACACGACATATTGTAATTATTAAAAAAATATATATTTTACTAGACTACATCACACTGAGAAATTGTTATTGAAAAGATTTCATAGTCATAATTTTTAAACTTGTATCGTTTCAGAATTGACAGTTTCATCAATTTTAAATCATCTTCAGAAGAACCACATTTGAAGAATGTTAGATAAACATTACAATTTATTATACATTTATCGGAATGGTGAGTTTTTTTGTATAATTTGTATTCAACTAAACAGTTCTGGTTTTATATAGCAGTTGAGTGTCATGTAAATAATATTACTTTTCGTTTGAACATTTGTCTTTCGGCGTGTACTTTATCATTACTGATTTATAAATGTTTTTTTTGAATGGAGTTTTATTAGTAATATAAAAAAATAAATCAAAATGAATGGATTTTAAGATAGGCACATTAGTGAAAATAGTTTATTCTCAAATGCATTTCTGTATTAAAAAGAACTCAACTTGATTGCATTCATACAAGTCACAAAAAACATATTAATTAAAATTCATTCAGTTTTTAGGTTAGTATCATTTCAAAAGAAATATATGTTCAGAGTATTTTATAAACATTACAATTCATTATATATTATTTATATGAATAGTGAGTTTTTTTATAAATATAATTTATTGAACCGTGTAGTTTAAATCAATTCTGTGTAACACATATAAAAATGTCATTTTATTACTTTTAATTTGAATATTCATTATTCAATACATATATATTTTCATTATTAATTTGCAAATAATATTTACAAACATAGTTTTATTGCAATATTTACATAGTTATATTAATAAAAAATAATTGGACATGATTGGTTACAAGAGAAAAATACTTTCAAATGGGTTTGTATCAAAAAGAACTCAATTGATTTTATATTAACTTTAATAAAATCTAATTTTGTGTGCACGAATACATATAAACTCATTCAAGATGTTTTTATTTCAAAGTTAATTTAAGAAAAAAACATTCACAAAAGAAATATATATTGTCAGAAGTTTTCATAAGTCTATTCAATATTTATTTATGTACTAGCTACTGTTTTATAAATGATATTTCAAATGTAATTTGATTAATATAAACATTTTTTTTAAAAAAATGAAAGGAATAAAAATGAAGAAATACTTATTTGAGTGAACATAAAATTCTCTCAAATGCTTTTGTTTAGTGAAGAACTCAACTTCATTCATATAAACTTAACAATAATGCAATTTAATGTTTATTAATTCATATCATTCGTGTAATTACCATTAGATTAGGCTAGTTTCATTTCAGAGAGTTCCAATTAATTTAGAACAAATTCATCTCAAAAGAGAGAACTGTTTTTGAAAGCATTCATAAATATTCATTTTATCAAATATTTGTATGAGCAGTTTGTTTTTTCATATATAGTTACTGCTAAATTGAATAGTTTTAAAAGAATCTTTTCAATAAAGTTTACTATTATATATGTATTGTTACCTAAAAATTTAATATTCAGTATTTGATATATATTTATATACTAATACTTTTTCATTACTCCTTATTAATGAATTTTTTTTAATAAAATACTTTCTAAAAGTTTTTTTTACTGCTTTGTAATTGACTGTTTCTTAAACGAAACACTTTTGTAAAAGTATTTATTCTCTTGGACATCATTATAGCTCCTTTTTTTCAATGATACATTTAATTTTTCATGGGACTCATAGTATTAAATGATTTATATGATTGACAGCAAAAAGGAAAATTTCTGGTTATAACAATGTATATGTTCATTAAATATATATATATATATATATATATATATATATATATATATATATATATATATATATATATCCGCAAAAAATACGCTTTTCTTGCTTAAAATATCCAAATTCTTTCAAATCTGGCAACTAATTCATACTAGTCGATGCGTATTTTGATGTTCTATATCATATCTTAGACAAAATTAGCATCGGTCCATAATAAATCCCGGAAATTTCAAAAAATTCGCAAAAGTACACTTTTTTTCTTCATAAAATATACAAGTTGTTATAAAAATGTCAGTTATTTCATACTAGTTTATGCATAATTTAATGTTCTATATGATATCTTACACAAAATTAACATCAGTCTATAATAAATACCGACAATATCACAAAAACCGTAAAAAAATCCGCAAAAATACACGTTTTTCCATCATAGAATATCCAAATTGTTATAAAACTGGCAACTATTTCATACTAGTCGATGCGTAATTTAATGTTCTGTATGATTTCGTACACAAAGTCAATATCAGTCCATAATAAATACCGAAAATATCACAAAAACCGCAAAAAATCCGCAAAAATACATATTTTTCCATCATAGAATATCCAAATTGTTACAAAATTGCCAACTATTTCATGCTAGTCAATGCATAATTTAATGTTCTGTATGAAATCATACACAAAATTAACATCAGTCAATAATAAATACCGAAAATCACAAAAACCGCAAATATCCGCAAAAATACACGTTTTTCCATCATAGAGTATCCACATTGTTATAAAACTGGCAACTATTTCATACTAGTCGATGCGTAATTTAATGTTTTGTATGACATCATATACAAAATTAACATCAGTCCATAATAAATACCGAAAATATTAAAAAAACGCCAAAAAGCTGCAAAAATACACGTGTTTCTTGTTCAAAATTTCCAAATTATTCACAAAAAAGACAGACGCGGGTTGTGGATTTGGCGGATTTTGTGGATATAGCGGATATGGCGGATTTAGCAGATATTGCGGGTTTTGCGGATATGAACGATATTGGGGCGAGCAATTTGTACTGGTGGATGCGTCTTTTAATGCTTTATGTATATTTCTGTACAAAATTGACTTCCGTTGATAATAAATACCGAAAATATCACAAAAATCCGCAAAAATACTCGCTTTTCCTTCATAAAATATCCAAATTGTTATAAAAATGGCACTTATTTCATACAAGATATATCTAATTTAATGTTCTATACGATATCTTATTGATATCTTACACCATATGATATCTTATTAACAAAATTAACATCAGTCCATAATAAATACCGAAAATATCACAAAAACTGCGAAAAATCCGAAAAAATACTCGTTTTTCCTTCATAGAATATCCAAATTGTTATAAAACTAGCAAAATTTGTTATAAAATTGTTATAAAAAATCAAAAAACTGCAAAAAATCTCATTTTTCTTGCATATGGCGGTTATTGCGGATATGGCGGTTATTACGGATTTCGTATATGGCGGTTATTGCGGATATGGCTTATTTTGTGGATATGTAGGATATTTAGGTAACTAATTCATACCGGTCGATTCGACTTTTAATGCTTTATGTATATTTCTTGACAAAATTAACATCGGTCCATAATAAATGTCGAAAACATCAAAAAAACTGCTAAAAATCCGCAAAATTACCATTTTTCCTTCATAAAATATCCAAATTGTTACAAAACTAGCAACTATTTCATATTGTTGGATGTGTTATTTAATTTTTTATATCATACATGAGTCAAAATTGACATCGGTTTATAATAGATACCGAAAAAGTCTGAAAAACCGCGAAAAATCCGCAAAAATAAAGGTTTTTCATGCCGAAAATATCCAAATTGTTAGAGAAATGGCAACTATTTCATACAATCCGATGCGTATTGCAATGTACTATATCATATATGAGTCAAAATTAACATTGGTTCATAATAGATACCGAAAAAGTCACAAAAACCGCGAAAAATCTGCAAAAATACAGGTTTTTCTTACTTAAGGTAACCAAAATGTTATAAAATGGCAACTATTTAATACCCATCTATGCGTATTTAAGTGTTCTAGATGATATCTTACACAAAATTAACATCGGACAATAATAAATACCTCAAATATCAAAAAACTTGCAAAAATCACATTTTTCTTGGATATGGCGGTTTTCGCGGATATGGCGGTTATTGCGGATATTTCGTATACGGCCGATATTGTGAATATGGCTTATTTAATGGATATGTATGATAATTTGGCAACCAATTATACTGGTCGGTTCGTCTTTTAATGCTTTATGTATATTTGCAGACAAAATTTACATCGGTCTGTAATAAATGTCGGAAATATCAAAAAAACCGCAAAAAATCCGCAAAAATTACCGTTTTTCCTTCATAAAATATCCAAAATGTTATAAAACTAGCAACTATTTCATACTCTTCTATGCGTTATTTAATGTTCTATTTCATACTTGAGTCAAAAATGACATCGGTTTATAATAGATACCGAAAAAGTCACAAAAACCGCGAAAAATTAACAAAAATAAAGGTTTTTCATGCCTAAAATATCCAAAATGTTAAAAAAGTGGCAACTATTTCATACTATCCGATGCGTATTTTAACGTTCTATATCATAAATGAGACAAAAATAACATCGGTTCATAATGGATACCGAAAAAGTTACAAAAACCGCGAAATATCCGCAAAATATCCGCAAAAAAAAACGTTTTTCTTGCTTAAAATATCCAAAATGTAAAAAAAATTACAAAAATTTCAAACTGTTCGATGCGTATTTTAATGTTCTATATCATAAGATAATAATAAATAACAAAAAATAACAAAAACCCCCCAAAAACCGCATTTTTTTGGATTTTGCGGATATGCGGATATGGCGGATATGCGGATATGGCGGATATGGCGGTAATGATATCCGCCGTATCCGCAATATCCTCCATATCCGCGTATCCGCCATATCCGCATATCCGCAAAATCCAAAGAAATGCGATTTTCGGGGGTTTTTGAGTTATTTTTGGTATTTATTATTATCTTATGATATAGAACATGAGAATACGCATCGAACAGTATGAAATTTTTGTCATTTTTTTTACATTTTGGCTATTTTAAGCAAGAAAAACGTTTATTTTTGCGTATCCGCCATATCCGCATATCCGCAAAATCCAAAGAAATGCGATTTTGGGGGGTTTTTGAGTTATTTTTGGTATTTATTATTATCTTATGATATAGAACATGAGAATACGCATCGAACAGTATGAAATTTTTGTCATTTTTTTTACATTTTGGCTATTTTAAGCAAGAAAAACGTTTATTTTTGCGTATCCGCCATATCCGCATATCCGCAAAATCCAAAGAAATGCGATTTTGGGGGGTTTTTGAGTTATTTTTGGTATTTATTATTATCTTATGATATAGAGCATGAGAATACGCATCGAACAGTATGAAATTTTTGTCATTTTTTTTACATTTTGGCTATTTTAAGCAAGAAAAACGTTTATTTTTGCGTATCCGCCATATCCGCATATCCGCAAAATCCAAAGAAATGCGATTTTGGGGGGGTTTTGAGTTATTTTTGGTATTTATTATTATCTTATGATATAGAACATGAGAATACGCATCGAACAGTATGAAATTTTTGTCATTTTTTTTACATTTTGGATATTTTAAGCAAGAAAAACGTTTATTTTTGCGGATGTTTTGCGGATATTTCGCGGTTTTTGTCACTTTTTCGGTATCAATTATGAACCTATGTTAATTTTGTCTCTTTTACGATATAGAACATGAGAATACGCATCGAACGGCATACCGTTCGATGCGTATTCTCAGCGTATTCTAGCAACTATTTCATAAATAGTTGCTAGTTTTATAACATTTTGCAAATTTTATGAAGGAATAACGGAAATTTTTGCAGATATTTTGCGGTTTTTTTGATATTTCCGACATTTATTATGGACCGATGTTAATTTTGTCTAGAAATATACATAAAGCATTAAAAGACGAATCGACCAGTATTAACTAGTTACCAAAATATCCTACATATCAACAAAATAAACCATATCCGCCATATCCTCAATATCCGCCATATCCGCAATATATAAAATATCCAAATTGTTTTGAAAATGGCAACTATTTCATACCGGTCGATGCGTATATAATTGTTCTATTTCATATCTTATTTAAAATTAATATCAGTCCATAAAATATGTAGGAAATATCAAATAAACTGCAAAAAATCAAATTTTTTTGATATTGCGGATAATGCGGATATTTCGTATATGGTGGATATTACGGATATTGCTTATTTTGTGGATATGTAGGATAATTTGGCAACTAATTAATACTGGTCGATTCGTCTTTTAATGCTTTATGTATATTTCTAGACTAAATTAATATCTGTCCGTAATAAATGTCGGAAATATCAAACAAACCGCAAAAAATCAGCAAAAATTACAGTTTTTCCTTCATAAAATACCCAAAATGTTATAAAACTAGCAACTATTTCATACTGTTCTATGCGTTATTTAATGTTCTATTTCATACTTGAGTCAAAATTGACATCGGTTTATAATAGATACCGAAAAAGTCACAAAAACCGCGAAAAATTAACAAAAATAAAGGTTTTTCATTGCTAAAAGATCCAAAATGCTATAAAAATGGCAACTATTTCATACTATCCGATGCGTATTTTAATATACTATATCATACATGAGTCAAAATTAACATCGGTTCATAATAGATACCAAAAAAGTCACAAAAACCGCGAAAAATTCGCGAAATTAAAGGTTTTTCATGCCTAAAATATCCAAAATGTTAAAAAAGTGGCAACTATTTCATACTATCCGATGCCTATTTTAATGTTCTATATCATAAATGAGACAAAAATAACATCGGTTCATAATGGATACCGAAAAAGTTACAAAAACCGCGAAATATCCGCAAAATATCCGCAAAAAAAAACGTTTTTCTTGCTTAAAATATCCAAAATGTAAAAAAAATTACAAAAATTTCATACTGTTCGATGCGTATTTTAATGTTCTATATCATAAGATAATAATAAATAACAAAAAATAACAAAAAACCCCCAAAAATCGCATTTTTTTGGATTTTGCGGATATGCGGATATGGCGGATATGATATCCGCCGCGGATATCATATCCGCCGCGGATATAATATCCGCCGCGGATATCATATCCGCCGCGGATATGATATCCGCCGCGGATATGATATCCGCCGTATCCGCCATATCCGCAATATCCGCGTATCCACCATATCCGCATATCCGCAAAATCCAAAAAAATACGATTTTTGGGGGTTTTTGAGTTATTTTTGGTATTTTTTATTATCTTATGATATAGAACATGAGAATACGCATCGAACAGTATGAAATTTTTGTCATTTTTTTTACATTTTGGCTATTTTAAGCAAGAAAAACGTTTATTTTTGCGTATCCGCCATATCCGCATATCCGCAAAATCCAAAGAAATGCGATTTTGGGGGGTTTTTGAGTTATTTTTGGTATTTATTATTATCTTATGATATAGAGCATGAGAATACGCATCGAACAGTATGAAATTTTTGTCATTTTTTTTACATTTTGGCTATTTTAAGCAAGAAAAACGTTTATTTTTGCGTATCCGCCATATCCGCATATCCGCAAAATCCAAAGAAATGCGATTTTGGGGGGGTTTTGAGTTATTTTTGGTATTTATTATTATCTTATGATATAGAACATGAGAATACGCATCGAACAGTATGAAATTTTTGTCATTTTTTTACATTTTGGATATTTTAAGCAAGAAAAACGTTTATTTTTGCGGATGTTTTGCGGATATTTCGCGGTTTTTGTCACTTTTTCGGTATCAATTATGAACCTATGTTAATTTTGTCTCTTTTACGATATAGAACATGAGAATACGCATCGAACGGTATGAAATAGTTGCTAGTTTTATAACATTTTGCATATTTTATGAAGGAATAACGGAAATTTTTGCAGATATTTTGCGGTTTTTTTGATATTTTCGACATTTATTATGGACCGATGTTAATTTTGTCTAGAAATATACATAAAGCATTAAAAGACGAATCGACCAGTATTAACTATTTACGAAAATATCCTACATATCAACAAAATAAACCATATCCGCCATATCCTCAATATCCGCCATATCCTCAATATCCGCCATATCCGCAATATATAAAATATCCAAATTGTTTTGAAAATGGCAACTATTTCATACCGGTCGATGCGTATATAATTGTTCTATTTCATATCTTATTTAAAATTAATATCAGTCCATAAAATATGTAGGAAATATCAAATAAACTGCAAAAAATCAAATTTTTTTGATATTGCGGATAATGCGGATATTTCGTATATGGTGGATATTACGGATATTGCTTATTTTGTGGATATGTAGGATAATTTGGCAACTAATTAATACTGGTCGATTCGTCTTTTAATGCTTTATGTATATTTCTAGACTAAATTAATATCTGTCCGTAATAAATGTCGGAAATATCAAACAAACCGCAAAAAATCAGCAAAAATTACAGTTTTTCCTTCATAAAATACCCAAAATGTTATAAAACTAGCAACTATTTCATACTGTTCTATGCGTTATTTAATGTTCTATTTCATACTTGAGTCAAAATTGACATCGGTTTATAATAGATACCGAAAAAGTCACAAAAACCGCGAAAAATTAACAAAAATAAAGGTTTTTCATTGCTAAAAGATCCAAAATGCTATAAAAATGGCAACTATTTCATACTATCCGATGCGTATTTTAATATACTATATCATACATGAGTCAAAATTAACATCGGTTCATAATAGATACCAAAAAAGTCACAAAAACCGCGAAAAATTCGCGAAATTAAAGGTTTTTCATGCCTAAAATATCCAAAATGTTAAAAAAGTGGCAACTATTTCATACTATCCGATGCCTATTTTAATGTTCTATATCATAAATGAGACAAAAATAACATCGGTTCATAATGGATACCGAAAAAGTTACAAAAACCGCGAAATATCCGCAAAATATCCGCAAAAAAAAACGTTTTTCTTGCTTAAAATATCCAAAATGTAAAAAAAATTACAAAAATTTCATACTGTTCGATGCGTATTTTAATGTTCTATATCATAAGATAATAATAAATAACAAAAAATAACAAAAAACCCCCAAAAATCGCATTTTTTTGGATTTTGCGGATATGCGGATATGGCGGATATGATTTCCGCCGCGGATTTCATATCCGCCGCAAATATGATATCCGCCGCGGATATGATATCCGCCGCGGATATGATATCCGCCGCGGATATGATATCCGCCGCGGATATGATATCCGCCGTATCCGCCATATCCGCAATATCCGCGTATCCGCCATATCCGCATATCCGCAAAATCCAAAAAAATACGATTTTTGGGGGGTTTTGAGTTATTTTTGGTATTTATTATTATCTTATGATATAGAACATGAGAATACGCATCGAACAGTATGAAATTTTTGTCATTTTTTTTACATTTTGGCTATTTTAAGCACGAAAAACGTTTATTTTTGCGTATCCGCCATATCCGCATATCCGCAAAATCCAAAGAAATGCGATTTTGGGGGGTTTTTGAGTTATTTTTGGTATTTATTATTATCTTATGATATAGAGCATGAGAATACGCATCGAACAGTATGAAATTTTTGTCATTTTTTTTACATTTTGGCTATTTTAAGCAAGAAAAACGTTTATTTTTGCGTATCCGCCATATCCGCATATCCGCAAAATCCAAAGAAATGCGATTTTGGGGGGTTTTTGAGTTATTTTTGGTATTTATTATTATCTTATGATATAGAGCATGAGAATACGCATCGAACAGTATGAAATTTTTGTCATTTTTTTTACATTTTGGCTATTTTAAGCAAGAAAAACGTTTATTTTTGCGTATCCGCCATATCCGCATATCCGCAAAATCCAAAGAAATGCGATTTTGGGGGGGTTTTGAGTTATTTTTGGTATTTATTATTATCTTATGATATAGAACATGAGAATACGCATCGAACAGTATGAAATTTTTGTCATTTTTTTTACATTTTGGATATTTTAAGCAAGAAAAACGTTTATTTTTGCGGATGTTTTGCGGATATTTCGCGGTTTTTGTCACTTTTTCGGTATCAATTATGAACCTATGTTAATTTTGTCTCTTTTACGATATAGAACATGAGAATACGCATCGAACGGTATGAAATAGTTGCTAGTTTTATAACATTTTGCATATTTTATGAAGGAATAACGGAAATTTTTGCAGATATTTTGCGGTTTTTTTGATATTTTCGACATTTATTATGGACCGATGTTAATTTTGTCTAGAAATATACATAAAGCATTAAAAGACGAATCGACCAGTATTAACTAGTTACGAAAATATCCTACATATCAACAAAATAAACCATATCCGCCATATCCTCAATATCCGCCATATCCTCAATATCCGCCATATCCGCAATATATAAAATATCCAAATTGTTTTGAAAATGGCAACTATTTCATACCGGTCGATGCGTATATAATTGTTCTATTTCATATCTTATTTAAAATTAATATCAGTCCATAAAATATGTAGGAAATATCAAATAAACTGCAAAAAATCAAATTTTTTTGATATTGCGGATAATGCGGATATTTCGTATATGGTGGATATTACGGATATTGCTTATTTTGTGGATATGTAGGATAATTTGGCAACTAATTAATACTGGTCGATTCGTCTTTTAATGCTTTATGTATATTTCTAGACTAAATTAATATCTGTCCGTAATAAATGTCGGAAATATCAAACAAACCGCAAAAAATCAGCAAAAATTACAGTTTTTCCTTCATAAAATACCCAAAATGTTATAAAACTAGCAACTATTTCATACTGTTCTATGCGTTATTTAATGTTCTATTTCATACTTGAGTCAAAATTGACATCGGTTTATAATAGATACCGAAAAAGTCACAAAAACCGCGAAAAATTAACAAAAATAAAGGTTTTTCATTGCTAAAAGATCCAAAATGCTATAAAAATGGCAACTATTTCATACTATCCGATGCGTATTTTAATATACTATATCATACATGAGTCAAAATTAACATCGGTTCATAATAGATACCAAAAAAGTCACAAAAACCGCGAAAAATTCGCGAAATTAAAGGTTTTTCATGCCTAAAATATCCAAAATGTTAAAAAAGTGGCAACTATTTCATACTATCCGATGCCTATTTTAATGTTCTATATCATAAATGAGACAAAAATAACATCGGTTCATAATGGATACCGAAAAAGTTACAAAAACCGCGAAATATCCGCAAAATATCCGCAAAAAAAAACGTTTTTCTTGCTTAAAATATCCAAAATGTAAAAAAAATTACAAAAATTTCATACTGTTCGATGCGTATTTTAATGTTCTATATCATAAGATAATAATAAATAACAAAAAATAACAAAAAACCCCCAAAAATCGCATTTTTTTGGATTTTGCGGATATGCGGATATGGCGGATATGATTTCCGCCGCGGATTTCATATCCGCCGCGGATATGATATCCGCCGCGGATATGATATCCGCCGCGGATATGATATCCGCCGCGGATATGATATCCGCCGTATCCGCCATATCCGCAATATCCGCGTATCCACCATATCCGCATATCCGCAAAATCCAAAAAAATACGATTTTTGGGGGTTTTTGAGTTATTTTTGGTATTTTTTATTATCTTATGATATAGAACATGAGAATACGCATCGAACAGTATGAAATTTTTGTCATTTTTTTTACATTTTGGCTATTTTAAGCAAGAAAAACGTTTATTTTTGCTTATCCGCCATATCCGCATATCCGCAAAATCCAAAGAAATGCGATTTTGGGGGGTTTTTGAGTTATTTTTGGTATTTATTATTATCTTATGATATAGAACATGAGAATACGCATCGAACAGTATGAAATTTTTGTCATTTTTTTTACATTTTGGCTATTTTAAGCAAGAAAAACGTTTATTTTTGCGTATCCGCCATATCCGCATATCCGCAAAATCCAAAGAAATGCGATTTTGGGGGGTTTTTGAGTTATTTTTGGTATTTATTATTATCTTATGATATAGAACATGAGAATACGCATCGAACAGTATGAAATTTTTGTCATTTTTTTTACATTTTGGCTATTTTAAGCAAGAAAAACGTTTATTTTTGCGTATCCGCCATATCCGCATATCCGCAAAATCCAAAGAAATGCGATTTTGGGGGGTTTTTGAGTTATTTTTGGTATTTATTATTATCTTATGATATAGAGCATGAGAATACGCATCGAACAGTATGAAATTTTTGTCATTTTTTTTACATTTTGGCTATTTTAAGCAAGAAAAACGTTTATTTTTGCGTATCCGCCATATCCGCATATCCGCAAAATCCAAAGAAATGCGATTTTGGGGGGGTTTTGAGTTATTTTTGGTATTTATTATTATCTTATGATATAGAACATGAGAATACGCATCGAACAGTATGAAATTTTTGTCATTTTTTTTACATTTTGGATATTTTAAGCAAGAAAAACGTTTATTTTTGCGGATGTTTTGCGGATATTTCGCGGTTTTTGTCACTTTTTCGGTATCAATTATGAACCTATGTTAATTTTGTCTCTTTTACGATATAGAACATGAGAATACGCATCGAACGGTATGAAATAGTTGCTAGTTTTATAACATTTTGCATATTTTATGAAGGAATAACGGAAATTTTTGCAGATATTTTGCGGTTTTTTTGATATTTTCGACATTTATTATGGACCGATGTTAATTTTGTCTAGAAATATACATAAAGCATTAAAAGACGAATCGACCAGTATTAACTAGTTACGAAAATATCCTACATATCAACAAAATAAACCATATCCGCCATATCCTCAATATCCGCCATATCCTCAATATCCGCCATATCCGCAATATATAAAATATCCAAATTGTTTTGAAAATGGCAACTATTTCATACCGGTCGATGCGTATATAATTGTTCTATTTCATATCTTATTTAAAATTAATATCAGTCCATAAAATATGTAGGAAATATCAAATAAACTGCAAAAAATCAAATTTTTTTGATATTGCGGATAATGCGGATATTTCGTATATGGTGGATATTACGGATATTGCTTATTTTGTGGATATGTAGGATAATTTGGCAACTAATTAATACTGGTCGATTCGTCTTTTAATGCTTTATGTATATTTCTAGACTAAATTAATATCTGTCCGTAATAAATGTCGGAAATATCAAACAAACCGCAAAAAATCAGCAAAAATTACAGTTTTTCCTTCATAAAATACCCAAAATGTTATAAAACTAGCAACTATTTCATACTGTTCTATGCGTTATTTAATGTTCTATTTCATACTTGAGTCAAAATTGACATCGGTTTATAATAGATACCGAAAAAGTCACAAAAACCGCGAAAAATTAACAAAAATAAAGGTTTTTCATTGCTAAAAGATCCAAAATGCTATAAAAATGGCAACTATTTCATACTATCCGATGCGTATTTTAATATACTATATCATACATGAGTCAAAATTAACATCGGTTCATAATAGATACCAAAAAAGTCACAAAAACCGCGAAAAATTCGCGAAATTAAAGGTTTTTCATGCCTAAAATATCCAAAATGTTAAAAAAGTGGCAACTATTTCATACTATCCGATGCCTATTTTAATGTTCTATATCATAAATGAGACAAAAATAACATCGGTTCATAATGGATACCGAAAAAGTTACAAAAACCGCGAAATATCCGCAAAATATCCGCAAAAAAAAACGTTTTTCTTGCTTAAAATATCCAAAATGTAAAAAAAATTACAAAAATTTCATACTGTTCGATGCGTATTTTAATGTTCTATATCATAAGATAATAATAAATAACAAAAAATAACAAAAAACCCCCAAAAATCGCATTTTTTTGGATTTTGCGGATATGCGGATATGGCGGATATGATATCCGCCGCGGATATGATATCCGCCGCGGATATGATATCCGCCGCGGATATGATATCCGCCGCGGATATGATATCCGCCGCGGATATGATATCCGCCGTATCCGCCATATCCGCAATATCCGCGTATCCGCCATATCCGCATATCCGCAAAATCCAAAAAAATACGATTTTTGGGGGTTTTTGAGTTATTTTTGGTATTTATTATTATCTTATGATATAGAACATGAGAATACGCATCGAACAGTATGAAATTTTTGTCATTTTTTTTACATTTTGGCTATTTTAAGCAAGAAAAACGTTTATTTTTGCGTATCCGCCATATCCGCATATCCGCAAAATCCAAAGAAATGCGATTTTGGGGGGTTTTTGAGTTATTTTTGGTATTTATTATTATCTTATGATATAGAACATGAGAATACGCATCGAACAGTATGAAATTTTTGTCATTTTTTTTACATTTTGGCTATTTTAAGCAAGAAAAACGTTTATTTTTGCGTATCCGCCATATCCGCATATCCGCAAAATCCAAAGAAATGCGATTTTGGGGGGTTTTTGAGTTATTTTTGGTATTTATTATTATCTTATGATATAGAGCATGAGAATACGCATCGAACAGTATGAAATTTTTGTCATTTTTTTTACATTTTGGCTATTTTAAGCAAGAAAAACGTTTATTTTTGCGTATCCGCCATATCCGCATATCCGCAAAATCCAAAGAAATGCGATTTTGGGGGGGTTTTGAGTTATTTTTGGTATTTATTATTATCTTATGATATAGAGCATGAGAATACGCATCGAACAGTATGAAATTTTTGTCATTTTTTTTACATTTTGGCTATTTTAAGCAAGAAAAACGTTTATTTTTGCGTATCCGCCATATCCGCATATCCGCAAAATCCAAAGAAATGCGATTTTGGGGGGGTTTTGAGTTATTTTTGGTATTTATTATTATCTTATGATATAGAACATGAGAATACGCATCGAACAGTATGAAATTTTTGTCATTTTTTTTACATTTTGGATATTTTAAGCAAGAAAAACGTTTATTTTTGCGGATGTTTTGCGGATATTTCGCGGTTTTTGTCACTTTTTCGGTATCAATTATGAACCTATGTTAATTTTGTCTCTTTTACGATATAGAACATGAGAATACGCATCGAACGGTATGAAATAGTTGCTAGTTTTATAACATTTTGCATATTTTATGAAGGAATAACGGAAATTTTTGCAGATATTTTGCGGTTTTTTTGATATTTTCGACATTTATTATGGACCGATGTTAATTTTGTCTAGAAATATACATAAAGCATTAAAAGACGAATCGACCAGTATTAACTAGTTACGAAAATATCCTACATATCAACAAAATAAACCATATCCGCCATATCCTCAATATCCGCCATATCCTCAATATCCGCCATATCCGCAATATATAAAATATCCAAATTGTTTTGAAAATGGCAACTATTTCATACCGGTCGATGCGTATATAATTGTTCTATTTCATATCTTATTTAAAATTAATATCAGTCCATAAAATATGTAGGAAATATCAAATAAACTGCAAAAAATCAAATTTTTTTGATATTGCGGATAATGCGGATATTTCGTATATGGTGGATATTACGGATATTGCTTATTTTGTGGATATGTAGGATAATTTGGCAACTAATTAATACTGGTCGATTCGTCTTTTAATGCTTTATGTATATTTCTAGACTAAATTAATATCTGTCCGTAATAAATGTCGGAAATATCAAACAAACCGCAAAAAATCAGCAAAAATTACAGTTTTTCCTTCATAAAATACCCAAAATGTTATAAAACTAGCAACTATTTCATACTGTTCTATGCGTTATTTAATGTTCTATTTCATACTTGAGTCAAAATTGACATCGGTTTATAATAGATACCGAAAAAGTCACAAAAACCGCGAAAAATTAACAAAAATAAAGGTTTTTCATTGCTAAAAGATCCAAAATGCTATAAAAATGGCAACTATTTCATACTATCCGATGCGTATTTTAATATACTATATCATACATGAGTCAAAATTAACATCGGTTCATAATAGATACCAAAAAAGTCACAAAAACCGCGAAAAATTCGCGAAATTAAAGGTTTTTCATGCCTAAAATATCCAAAATGTTAAAAAAGTGGCAACTATTTCATACTATCCGATGCCTATTTTAATGTTCTATATCATAAATGAGACAAAAATAACATCGGTTCATAATGGATACCGAAAAAGTTACAAAAACCGCGAAATATCCGCAAAATATCCGCAAAAAAAAACGTTTTTCTTGCTTAAAATATCCAAAATGTAAAAAAAATTACAAAAATTTCATACTGTTCGATGCGTATTTTAATGTTCTATATCATAAGATAATAATAAATAACAAAAAATAACAAAAAACCCCCAAAAATCGCATTTTTTTGGATTTTGCGGATATGCGGATATGGCGGATATGATTTCCGCCGCGGATTTCATATCCGCCGCGGATATGATATCCGCCGCGGATATGATATCCGCCGCGGATATGATATCCGCCGCGGATATGATATCCGCCGCGGATATGATATCCGCCGCGGATATGATATCCGCCGTATCCGCCATATCCGCAATATCCGCGTATCCGCCATATCCGCATATCCGCAAAATCCAAAAAAATACGATTTTTGGGGGTTTTTGAGTTATTTTTGGTATTTATTATTATCTTATGATATAGAACATGAGAATACGCATCGAACAGTATGAAATTTTTGTCATTTTTTTTACATTTTGGCTATTTTAAGCAAGAAAAACGTTTATTTTTGCGTATCCGCCATATCCGCATATCCGCAAAATCCAAAGAAATGCGATTTTGGGGGGTTTTTGAGTTATTTTTGGTATTTATTATTATCTTATGATATAGAACATGAGAATACGCATCGAACAGTATGAAATTTTTGTCATTTTTTTTACATTTTGGCTATTTTAAGCAAGAAAAACGTTTATTTTTGCGTATCCGCCATATCCGCATATCCGCAAAATCCAAAGAAATGCGATTTTGGGGGGTTTTTGAGTTATTTTTGGTATTTATTATTATCTTATGATATAGAGCATGAGAATACGCATCGAACAGTATGAAATTTTTGTCATTTTTTTTACATTTTGGCTATTTTAAGCACGAAAAACGTTTATTTTTGCGTATCCGCCATATCCGCATATCCGCAAAATCCAAAGAAATGCGATTTTGGGGGGTTTTTGAGTTATTTTTGGTATTTATTATTATCTTATGATATAGAGCATGAGAATACGCATCGAACAGTATGAAATTTTTGTCATTTTTTTTACATTTTGGCTATTTTAAGCAAGAAAAACGTTTATTTTTGCGTATCCGCCATATCCGCATATCCTCAAAATCCAAAGAAATGCGATTTTGGGGGGTTTTTGAGTTATTTTTGGTATTTATTATTATCTTATGATATAGAACATGAGAATACGCATCGAACAGTATGAAATTTTTGTCATTTTTTTTACATTTTGGCTATTTTAAGCTAGAAAAACGTTTATTTTTGCGTATCCGCCATATCCGCATTTCCGCAAAATCCAAAGAAATGCGATTTTGGGGGGGTTTTGAGTTATTTTTGGTATTTATTATTATCTTATGATATAGAGCATGAGAATACGCATCGAACAGTATGAAATTTTTGTCATTTTTTTTACATTTTGGCTATTTTAAGCAAGAAAAACGTTTATTTTTGCGTATCCGCCATATCCGCATATCCGCAAAATCCAAAGAAATGCGATTTTGGGGGGGTTTTGAGTTATTTTTGGTATTTATTATTATCTTATGATATAGAACATGAGAATACGCATCGAACAGTATGAAATTTTTGTCATTTTTTTTACATTTTGGATATTTTAAGCAAGAAAAACGTTTATTTTTGCGGATGTTTTGCGGATATTTCGCGGTTTTTGTCACTTTTTCGGTATCAATTATGAACCTATGTTAATTTTGTCTCTTTTACGATATAGAACATGAGAATACGCATCGAACGGTATGAAATAGTTGCTAGTTTTATAACATTTTGCATATTTTATGAAGGAATAACGGAAATTTTTGCAGATATTTTGCGGTTTTTTTGATATTTTCGACATTTATTATGGACCGATGTTAATTTTGTCTAGAAATATACATAAAGCATTAAAAGACGAATCGACCAGTATTAACTATTTACGAAAATATCCTACATATCAACAAAATAAACCATATCCGCCATATCCTCAATATCCGCCATATCCTCAATATCCGCCATATCCGCAATATATAAAATATCCAAATTGTTTTGAAAATGGCAACTATTTCATACCGGTCGATGCGTATATAATTGTTCTATTTCATATCTTATTTAAAATTAATATCAGTCCATAAAATATGTAGGAAATATCAAATAAACTGCAAAAAATCAAATTTTTTTGATATTGCGGATAATGCGGATATTTCGTATATGGTGGATATTACGGATATTGCTTATTTTGTGGATATGTAGGATAATTTGGCAACTAATTAATACTGGTCGATTCGTCTTTTAATGCTTTATGTATATTTCTAGACTAAATTAATATCTGTCCGTAATAAATGTCGGAAATATCAAACAAACCGCAAAAAATCAGCAAAAATTACAGTTTTTCCTTCATAAAATACCCAAAATGTTATAAAACTAGCAACTATTTCATACTGTTCTATGCGTTATTTAATGTTCTATTTCATACTTGAGTCAAAATTGACATCGGTTTATAATAGATACCGAAAAAGTCACAAAAACCGCGAAAAATTAACAAAAATAAAGGTTTTTCATTGCTAAAAGATCCAAAATGCTATAAAAATGGCAACTATTTCATACTATCCGATGCGTATTTTAATATACTATATCATACATGAGTCAAAATTAACATCGGTTCATAATAGATACCAAAAAAGTCACAAAAACCGCGAAAAATTCGCGAAATTAAAGGTTTTCCTGCCTAAAATATCCAAAATGTTAAAAAAGTGGCAACTATTTCATACTATCCGATGCCTATTTTAATGTTCTATATCATAAATGAGACAAAAATAACATCGGTTCATAATGGATACCGAAAAAGTTACAAAAACCGCGAAATATCCGCAAAATATCCGCAAAAAAAAACGTTTTTCTTGCTTAAAATATCCAAAATGTAAAAAAAATTACAAAAATTTCATACTGTTCGATGCGTATTTTAATGTTCTATATCATAAGATAAAAATAAATAACAAAAAATAACAAAAAACCCCCAAAAATCGCATTTTTTTGGATTTTGCGGATATGCGGATATGGCGGATATGATTTCCGCCGCGGATTTCATATCCGCCGCGGATATGATATCCG
Organism: Acanthacorydalis orientalis; assembly: GCA_034766995.1. Classification (NCBI taxonomy): domain Eukaryota; kingdom Metazoa; phylum Arthropoda; class Insecta; order Megaloptera; family Corydalidae; genus Acanthacorydalis; species Acanthacorydalis orientalis. The sequence continues at coordinate 22,780,840 of CM068319.1, forward strand.
CCGCGGATATGATATCCGCCGTATCCGCCATATCCGCAATATCCGCGTATCCACCATATCCGCATATCCGCAAAATCCAAAAAAATACGATTTTTGGGGGTTTTTGAGTTATTTTTGGTATTTATTATTATCTTATGATATAGAACATGAGAATACGCATCGAACAGTATGAAATTTTTGTCATTTTTTTTACATTTTGGCTATTTTAAGCAAGAAAAACGTTTATTTTTGCGTATCCGCCATATCCGCATATCCGCAAAATCCAAAGAAATGCGATTTTGGGGGGTTTTTGAGTTATTTTTGGTATTTATTATTATCTTATGATATAGAACATGAGAATACGCATCGAACAGTATGAAATTTTTGTCATTTTTTTTACATTTTGGCTATTTTAAGCAAGAAAAACGTTTATTTTTGCGTATCCGCCATATCCGCATATCCGCAAAATCCAAAGAAATGCGATTTTGGGGGGTTTTTGAGTTATTTTTGGTATTTATTATTATCTTATGATATAGAACATGAGAATACGCATCGAACAGTATGAAATTTTTGTCATTTTTTTTACATTTTGGCTATTTTAAGCAAGAAAAACGTTTATTTTTGCGTATCCGCCATATCCGCATATCCGCAAAATCCAAAGAAATGCGATTTTGGGGGGTTTTTGAGTTATTTTTGGTATTTATTATTATCTTATGATATAGAGCATGAGAATACGCATCGAACAGTATGAAATTTTTGTCATTTTTTTTACATTTTGGCTATTTTAAGCAAGAAAAACGTTTATTTTTGCGTATCCGCCATATCCGCATATCCGCAAAATCCAAAGAAATGCGATTTTGGGGGGGTTTTGAGTTATTTTTGGTATTTATTATTATCTTATGATATAGAGCATGAGAATACGCATCGAACAGTATGAAATTTTTGTCATTTTTTTTACATTTTGGCTATTTTAAGCAAGAAAAACGTTTATTTTTGCGTATCCGCCATATCCGCATATCCGCAAAATCCAAAGAAATGCGATTTTGGGGGGTTTTTGAGTTATTTTTGGTATTTATTATTATCTTATGATATAGAGCATGAGAATACGCATCGAACAGTATGAAATTTTTGTCATTTTTTTTACATTTTGGCTATTTTAAGCAAGAAAAACGTTTATTTTTGCGTATCCGCCATATCCGCATATCCGCAAAATCCAAAGAAATGCGATTTTGGGGGGGTTTTGAGTTATTTTTGGTATTTATTATTATCTTATGATATAGAACATGAGAATACGCATCGAACAGTATGAAATTTTTGTCATTTTTTTACATTTTGGATATTTTAAGCAAGAAAAACGTTTATTTTTGCGGATGTTTTGCGGATATTTCGCGGTTTTTGTCACTTTTTCGGTATCAATTATGAACCTATGTTAATTTTGTCTCTTTTACGATATAGAACATGAGAATACGCATCGAACGGTATGAAATAGTTGCTAGTTTTATAACATTTTGCATATTTTATGAAGGAATAACGGAAATTTTTGCAGATATTTTGCGGTTTTTTTGATATTTTCGACATTTATTATGGACCGATGTTAATTTTGTCTAGAAATATACATAAAGCATTAAAAGACGAATCGACCAGTATTAACTATTTACGAAAATATCCTACATATCAACAAAATAAACCATATCCGCCATATCCTCAATATCCGCCATATCCTCAATATCCGCCATATCCGCAATATATAAAATATCCAAATTGTTTTGAAAATGGCAACTATTTCATACCGGTCGATGCGTATATAATTGTTCTATTTCATATCTTATTTAAAATTAATATCAGTCCATAAAATATGTAGGAAATATCAAATAAACTGCAAAAAATCAAATTTTTTTGATATTGCGGATAATGCGGATATTTCGTATATGGTGGATATTACGGATATTGCTTATTTTGTGGATATGTAGGATAATTTGGCAACTAATTAATACTGGTCGATTCGTCTTTTAATGCTTTATGTATATTTCTAGACTAAATTAATATCTGTCCGTAATAAATGTCGGAAATATCAAACAAACCGCAAAAAATCAGCAAAAATTACAGTTTTTCCTTCATAAAATACCCAAAATGTTATAAAACTAGCAACTATTTCATACTGTTCTATGCGTTATTTAATGTTCTATTTCATACTTGAGTCAAAATTGACATCGGTTTATAATAGATACCGAAAAAGTCACAAAAACCGCGAAAAATTAACAAAAATAAAGGTTTTTCATTGCTAAAAGATCCAAAATGCTATAAAAATGGCAACTATTTCATACTATCCGATGCGTATTTTAATATACTATATCATACATGAGTCAAAATTAACATCGGTTCATAATAGATACCAAAAAAGTCACAAAAACCGCGAAAAATTCGCGAAATTAAAGGTTTTTCATGCCTAAAATATCCAAAATGTTAAAAAAGTGGCAACTATTTCATACTATCCGATGCCTATTTTAATGTTCTATATCATAAATGAGACAAAAATAACATCGGTTCATAATGGATACCGAAAAAGTTACAAAAACCGCGAAATATCCGCAAAATATCCGCAAAAAAAAACGTTTTTCTTGCTTAAAATATCCAAAATGTAAAAAAAATTACAAAAATTTCATACTGTTCGATGCGTATTTTAATGTTCTATATCATAAGATAATAATAAATAACAAAAAATAACAAAAACCCCCCAAAAATCGCATTTTTTTGGATTTTGCGGATATGCGGATATGGCGGATATGATTTCCGCCGCGGATTTCATATCCGCCGCGGATATGATATCCGCCGCGGATATGATATCCGCCGCGGATATGATATCCGCCGTATCCGCCATATCCGCAATATCCGCGTATCCGCCATATCCGCATATCCGCAAAATCCAAAAAAATACGATTTTTGGGGGTTTTTGAGTTATTTTTGGTATTTATTATTATCTTATGATATAGAACATGAGAATACGCATCGAACAGTATGAAATTTTTGTCATTTTTTTTACATTTTGGCTATTTTAAGCAAGAAAAACGTTTATTTTTGCGTATCCGCCATATCCGCATATCCGCAAAATCCAAAGAAATGCGATTTTGGGGGGTTTTTGAGTTATTTTTGGTATTTATTATTATCTTATGATATAGAACATGAGAATACGCATCGAACAGTATGAAATTTTTGTCATTTTTTTTACATTTTGGCTATTTTAAGCAAGAAAAACGTTTATTTTTGCGTATCCGCCATATCCGCATATCCGCAAAATCCAAAGAAATGCGATTTTGGGGGGTTTTTGAGTTATTTTTGGTATTTATTATTATCTTATGATATAGAACATGAGAATACGCATCGAACAGTATGAAATTTTTGTCATTTTTTTTACATTTTGGCTATTTTAAGCAAGAAAAACGTTTATTTTTGCGTATCCGCCATATCCGCATATCCGCAAAATCCAAAGAAATGCGATTTTGGGGGGTTTTTGAGTTATTTTTGGTATTTATTATTATCTTATGATATAGAACATGAGAATACGCATCGAACAGTATGAAATTTTTGTCATTTTTTTTACATTTTGGCTATTTTAAGCAAGAAAAACGTTTATTTTTGCGTATCCGCCATATCCGCATATCCGCAAAATCCAAAGAAATGCGATTTTGGGGGGTTTTTGAGTTATTTTTGGTATTTATTATTATCTTATGATATAGAGCATGAGAATACGCATCGAACAGTATGAAATTTTTGTCATTTTTTTTACATTTTGGCTATTTTAAGCAAGAAAAACGTTTATTTTTGCGTATCCGCCATATCCGCATATCCGCAAAATCCAAAGAAATGCGATTTTGGGGGGTTTTTGAGTTATTTTTGGTATTTATTATTATCTTATGATATAGAGCATGAGAATACGCATCGAACAGTATGAAATTTTTGTCATTTTTTTTACATTTTGGCTATTTTAAGCAAGAAAAACGTTTATTTTTGCGTATCCGCCATATCCGCATATCCGCAAAATCCAAAGAAATGCGATTTTGGGGGGTTTTTGAGTTATTTTTGGTATTTATTATTATCTTATGATATAGAGCATGAGAATACGCATCGAACAGTATGAAATTTTTGTCATTTTTTTTACATTTTGGCTATTTTAAGCAAGAAAAACGTTTATTTTTGCGTATCCGCTATATCCGCATATCCGCAAAATCCAAAGAAATGCGATTTTGGGGGGTTTTTGAGTTATTTTTGGTATTTATTATTATCTTATGATATAGAACATGAGAATACGCATCGAACAGTATGAAATTTTTGTCATTTTTTTTACATTTTGGCTATTTTAAGCAAGAAAAACGTTTATTTTTGCGTATCCGCCATATCCGCATATCCGCAAAATCCAAAGAAATGCGATTTTGGGGGGTTTTTGAGTTATTTTTGGTATTTATTATTATCTTATGATATAGAGCATGAGAATACGCATCGAACAGTATGAAATTTTTGTCATTTTTTTTACATTTTGGCTATTTTAAGCAAGAAAAACGTTTATTTTTGCGTATCCGCCATATCCGCATATCCGCAAAATCCAAAGAAATGCGATTTTGGGGGGGTTTTGAGTTATTTTTGGTATTTATTATTATCTTATGATATAGAACATGAGAATACGCATCGAACAGTATGAAATTTTTGTCATTTTTTTACATTTTGGATATTTTAAGCAAGAAAAACGTTTATTTTTGCGGATGTTTTGCGGATATTTCGCGGTTTTTGTCACTTTTTCGGTATCAATTATGAACCTATGTTAATTTTGTCTCTTTTACGATATAGAACATGAGAATACGCATCGAACGGTATGAAATAGTTGCTAGTTTTATAACATTTTGCATATTTTATGAAGGAATAACGGAAATTTTTGCAGATATTTTGCGGTTTTTTTGATATTTTCGACATTTATTATGGACCGATGTTAATTTTGTCTAGAAATATACATAAAGCATTAAAAGACGAATCGACCAGTATTAACTATTTACGAAAATATCCTACATATCAACAAAATAAACCATATCCGCCATATCCTCAATATCCGCCATATCCTCAATATCCGCCATATCCGCAATATATAAAATATCCAAATTGTTTTGAAAATGGCAACTATTTCATACCGGTCGATGCGTATATAATTGTTCTATTTCATATCTTATTTAAAATTAATATCAGTCCATAAAATATGTAGGAAATATCAAATAAACTGCAAAAAATCAAATTTTTTTGATATTGCGGATAATGCGGATATTTCGTATATGGTGGATATTACGGATATTGCTTATTTTGTGGATATGTAGGATAATTTGGCAACTAATTAATACTGGTCGATTCGTCTTTTAATGCTTTATGTATATTTCTAGACTAAAATAATATCTGTCCGTAATAAATGTCGGAAATATCAAACAAACCGCAAAAAATCAGCAAAAATTACAGTTTTTCCTTCATAAAATACCCAAAATGTTATAAAACTAGCAACTATTTCATACTGTTCTATGCGTTATTTAATGTTCTATTTCATACTTGAGTCAAAATTGACATCGGTTTATAATAGATACCGAAAAAGTCACAAAAACCGCGAAAAATTAACAAAAATAAAGGTTTTTCATTGCTAAAAGATCCAAAATGCTATAAAAATGGCAACTATTTCATACTATCCGATGCGTATTTTAATATACTATATCATACATGAGTCAAAATTAACATCGGTTCATAATAGATACCAAAAAAGTCACAAAAACCGCGAAAAATTCGCGAAATTAAAGGTTTTTCATGCCTAAAATATCCAAAATGTTAAAAAAGTGGCAACTATTTCATACTATCCGATGCCTATTTTAATGTTCTATATCATAAATGAGACAAAAATAACATCGGTTCATAATGGATACCGAAAAAGTTACAAAAACCGCGAAATATCCGCAAAATATCCGCAAAAAAAAACGTTTTTCTTGCTTAAAATATCCAAAATGTAAAAAAAATTACAAAAATTTCATACTGTTCGATGCGTATTTTAATGTTCTATATCATAAGATAATAATAAATAACAAAAAATAACAAAAACCCCCCAAAAATCGCATTTTTTTGGATTTTGCGGATATGCGGATATGGCGGATATGATTTCCGCCGCGGATTTCATATCCGCCGCGGATATGATATCCGCCGCGGATATGATATCCGCCGCGGATATGATATCCGCCGTATCCGCCATATCCGCAATATCCGCGTATCCGCCATATCCGCATATCCGCAAAATCCAAAAAAATACGATTTTTGGGGGTTTTTGAGTTATTTTTGGTATTTATTATTATCTTATGATATAGAACATGAGAATACGCATCGAACAGTATGAAATTTTTGTCATTTTTTTTACATTTTGGCTATTTTAAGAAAGAAAAACGTTTATTTTTGCGTATCCGCCATATCCACATATCCGCAAAATCCAAAGAAATGCGATTTTGGGGGGTTTTTGAGTTATTTTTGGTATTTATTATTATCTTATGATATAGAGCATGAGAATACGCATCGAACAGTATGAAATTTTTGTCATTTTTTTTACATTTTGGCTATTTTAAGCAAGAAAAACGTTTATTTTTGCGTATCCGCCATATCCGCAAAATCCAAAGAAATGCGATTTTGGGGGGTTTTTGAGTTATTTTTGGTATTTATTATTATCTTATGATATAGAACATGAGAATGCGCATCGAACAGTATGAAATTTTTGTCATTTTTTTTACATTTTGGCTATTTTAAGCAAGAAAAACGTTTATTTTTGCGTATCCGCCATATCCGCATATCCGCAAAATCCAAAGAAATGCGATTTTGGGGGGTTTTTGAGTTATTTTTGGTATTTATTATTATCTTATGATATAGAACATGAGAATACGCATCGAACAGTATGAAATTTTTGTCATTTTTTTTACATTTTGGCTATTTTAAGCAAGAAAAACGTTTATTTTTGCGTATCCGCCATATCCGCATATCCGCAAAATCCAAAGAAATGCGATTTTGGGGGGTTTTTGAGTTATTTTTGGTATTTATTATTATCTTATGATATAGAACATGAGAATACGCATCGAACAGTATGAAATTTTTGTCATTTTTTTTACATTTTGGCTATTTTAAGCAAGAAAAACGTTTATTTTTGCGTATCCGCCATATCCGCATATCCGCAAAATCCAAAGAAATGCGATTTTGGGGGGTTTTTGAGTTATTTTTGGTATTTATTATTATCTTATGATATAGAACATGAGAATACGCATCGAACAGTATGAAATTTTTGTCATTTTTTTTACATTTTGGCTATTTTAAGCAAGAAAAACGTTTATTTTTGCGTATCCGCCATATCCGCATATCCGCAAAATCCAAAGAAATGCGATTTTGGGGGGTTTTTGAGTTATTTTTGGTATTTATTATTATCTTATGATATAGAACATGAGAATACGCATCGAACAGTATGAAATTTTTGTCATTTTTTTTACATTTTGGCTATTTTAAGCAAGAAAAACGTTTATTTTTGCGTATCCGCCATATCCGCATATCCGCAAAATCCAAAGAAATGCGATTTTGGGGGGTTTTTGAGTTATTTTTGGTATTTATTATTATCTTATGATATAGAGCATGAGAATACGCATCGAACAGTATGAAATTTTTGTCATTTTTTTTACATTTTGGCTATTTTAAGCAAAAAAAACGTTTATTTTTGCGTATCCGCCATATCCGCATATCCGCAAAATCCAAAGAAATGCGATTTTGGGGGGGTTTTGAGTTATTTTTGGTATTTATTATTATCTTATGATATAGAACATGAGAATACGCATCGAACAGTATGAAATTTTTGTCATTTTTTTACATTTTGGATATTTTAAGCAAGAAAAACGTTTATTTTTGCGGATGTTTTGCGGATATTTCGCGGTTTTTGTCACTTTTTCGGTATCAATTATGAACCTATGTTAATTTTGTCTCTTTTACGATATAGAACATGAGAATACGCATCGAACGGTATGAAATAGTTGCTAGTTTTATAACATTTTGCATATTTTATGAAGGAATAACGGAAATTTTTGCAGATATTTTGCGGTTTTTTTGATATTTTCGACATTTATTATGGACCGATGTTAATTTTGTCTAGAAATATACATAAAGCATTAAAAGACGAATCGACCAGTATTAACTATTTACGAAAATATCCTACATATCAACAAAATAAACCATATCCGCCATATCCTCAATATCCGCCATATCCTCAATATCCGCCATATCCGCAATATATAAAATATCCAAATTGTTTTGAAAATGGCAACTATTTCATACCGGTCGATGCGTATATAATTGTTCTATTTCATATCTTATTTAAAATTAATATCAGTCCATAAAATATGTAGGAAATATCAAATAAACTGCAAAAAATCAAATTTTTTTGATATTGCGGATAATGCGGATATTTCGTATATGGTGGATATTACGGATATTGCTTATTTTGTGGATATGTAGGATAATTTGGCAACTAATTAATACTGGTCGATTCGTCTTTTAATGCTTTATGTATATTTCTAGACTAAAATAATATCTGTCCGTAATAAATGTCGGAAATATCAAACAAACCGCAAAAAATCAGCAAAAATTACAGTTTTTCCTTCATAAAATACCCAAAATGTTATAAAACTAGCAACTATTTCATACTGTTCTATGCGTTATTTAATGTTCTATTTCATACTTGAGTCAAAATTGACATCGGTTTATAATAGATACCGAAAAAGTCACAAAAACCGCGAAAAATTAACAAAAATAAAGGTTTTTCATTGCTAAAAGATCCAAAATGCTATAAAAATGGCAACTATTTCATACTATCCGATGCGTATTTTAATATACTATATCATACATGAGTCAAAATTAACATCGGTTCATAATAGATACCAAAAAAGTCACAAAAACCGCGAAAAATTCGCGAAATTAAAGGTTTTTCATGCCTAAAATATCCAAAATGTTAAAAAAGTGGCAACTATTTCATACTATCCGATGCCTATTTTAATGTTCTATATCATAAATGAGACAAAAATAACATCGGTTCATAATGGATACCGAAAAAGTTACAAAAACCGCGAAATATCCGCAAAATATCCGCAAAAAAAAACGTTTTTCTTGCTTAAAATATCCAAAATGTAAAAAAAATTACAAAAATTTCATACTGTTCGATGCGTATTTTAATGTTCTATATCATAAGATAATAATAAATAACAAAAAATAACAAAAACCCCCCAAAAATCGCATTTTTTTGGATTTTGCGGATATGCGGATATGGCGGATATGATATCCGCCGCGGATATCATATCCGCCGCGGATATGATATCCGCCGCGGATATGATATCCGCCGCGGATATGATATCCGCCGTATCCGCCATATCCGCAATATCCGCGTATCCGCCATATCCGCATATCCGCAAAATCCAAAAAAATACGATTTTTGGGGGTTTTTGAGTTATTTTTGGTATTTATTATTATCTTATGATATAGAACATGAGAATACGCATCGAACAGTATGAAATTTTTGTCATTTTTTTTACATTTTGGCTATTTTAAGCAAGAAAAACGTTTATTTTTGCTTATCCGCCATATCCGCATATCCGCAAAATCCAAAGAAATGCGATTTTGGGGGGTTTTTGAGTTATTTTTGGTATTTATTATTATCTTATGATATAGAACATGAGAATACGCATCGAACAGTATGAAATTTTTGTCATTTTTTTTACATTTTGGCTATTTTAAGCAAGAAAAACGTTTATTTTTGCGTATCCGCCATATCCGCATATCCGCAAAATCCAAAGAAATGCGATTTTGGGGGGTTTTTGAGTTATTTTTGGTATTTATTATTATCTTATGATATAGAGCATGAGAATACGCATCGAACAGTATGAAATTTTTGTCATTTTTTTTACATTTTGGCTATTTTAAGCAAGAAAAACGTTTATTTTTGCGTATCCGCCATATCCGCATATCCGCAAAATCCAAAGAAATGCGATTTTGGGGAGTTTTTGAGTTATTTTTGGTATTTATTATTATCTTATGATATAGAGCATGAGAATACGCATCGAACAGTATGAAATTTTTGTCATTTTTTTTACATTTTGGCTATTTTAAGCAAGAAAAACGTTTATTTTTGCGTATCCGCCATATCCGCATATCCGCAAAATCCAAAGAAATGCGATTTTGGGGGGTTTTTGAGTTATTTTTGGTATTTATTATTATCTTATGATATAGAACATGAGAATACGCATCGAACAGTATGAAATTTTTGTCATTTTTTTTACATTTTGGCTATTTTAAGCAAGAAAAAACGTTTATTTTTGCGTATCCGCCATATCCGCATATCCGCAAAATCCAAAGAAATGCGATTTTGGGGGGTTTTTGAGTTATGTTTGGTATTTATTATTATCTTATGATATAGAACATGAGAATACGCATCGAACAGTATGAAATTTTTGTCATTTTTTTTACATTTTGGCTATTTTAAGCAAGAAAAACGTTTATTTTTGCGTATCCGCCATATCCGCATATCCGCAAAATCCAAAGAAATGCGATTTTGGGGGGTTTTTGAGTTATTTTTGGTATTTATTATTATCTTATGATATAGAACATGAGAATACGCATCGAACAGTATGAAATTTTTGTCATTTTTTTTACATTTTGGCTATTTTAAGCTAGAAAAACGTTTATTTTTGCGTATCCGCCATATCCGCATATCCGCAAAATCCAAAGAAATGCGATTTTGGGGGGTTTTTGAGTTATTTTTGGTATTTATTATTATCTTATGATATAGAGCATGAGAATACGCATCGAACAGTATGAAATTTTTGTCATTTTTTTTACATTTTGGCTATTTTAAGCAAGAAAAACGTTTATTTTTGCGTATCCGCCATATCCGCATATCCGCAAAATCCAAAGAAATGCGATTTTGGGGGGGTTTTGAGTTATTTTTGGTATTTATTATTATCTTATGATATAGAGCATGAGAATACGCATCGAACAGTATGAAATTTTTGTCATTTTTTTTACATTTTGGCTATTTTAAGCAAGAAAAACGTTTATTTTTGCGTATCCGCCATATCCGCATATCCGCAAAATCCAAAGAAATGCGATTTTGGGGAGTTTTTGAGTTATTTTTGGTATTTATTATTATCTTATGATATAGAACATGAGAATACGCATCGAACAGTATGAAATTTTTGTCATTTTTTTTACATTTTGGCTATTTTAAGCTAGAAAAACGTTTATTTTTGCGTATCCGCCATATCCGCATATCCGCAAAATCCAAAGAAATGCGATTTTGGGGGGTTTTTGAGTTATGTTTGGTATTTATTATTATCTTATGATATAGAACATGAGAATACGCATCGAACAGTATGAAATTTTTGTCATTTTTTTTACATTTTGGCTATTTTAAGCAAGAAAAACGTTTATTTTTGCGTATCCGCCATATCCGCATATCCGCAAAATCCAAAGAAATGCGATTTTGGGGGGTTTTTGAGTTATTTTTGGTATTTATTATTATCTTATGATATAGAACATGAGAATACGCATCGAACAGTATGAAATTTTTGTCATTTTTTTTACATTTTGGCTATTTTAAGCAAGAAAAACGTTTATTTTTGCGTATCCGCCATATCCGCATATCCGCAAAATCCAAAGAAATGCGATTTTGGGGGGTTTTTGAGTTATTTTTGGTATTTATTATTATCTTATGATATAGAGCATGAGAATACGCATCGAACAGTATGAAATTTTTGTCATTTTTTTTACATTTTGGCTATTTTAAGCAAGAAAAACGTTTATTTTTGCGTATCCGCCATATCCGCATATCCGCAAAATCCAAAGAAATGCGATTTTGGGGGGTTTTTGAGTTATGTTTGGTATTTATTATTATCTTATGATATAGAACATGAGAATACGCATCGAACAGTATGAAATTTTTGTCATTTTTTTTACATTTTGGCTATTTTAAGCAAGAAAAACGTTTATTTTTGCGTATCCGCCATATCCGCATATCCGCAAAATCCAAAGAAATGCGATTTTGGGGGGTTTTTGAGTTATGTTTGGTATTTATTATTATCTTATGATATAGAACATGAGAATACGCATCGAACAGTATGAAATTTTTGTCATTTTTTTTACATTTTGGCTATTTTAAGCAAGAAAAACGTTTATTTTTGCGTATCCGCCATATCCGCATATCCGCAAAATCCAAAGAAATGCGATTTTGGGGGGTTTTTGAGTTATTTTTGGTATTTATTATTATCTTATGATATAGAACATGAGAATACGCATCGAACAGTATGAAATTTTTGTCATTTTTTTTACATTTTGGCTATTTTAAGCTAGAAAAACGTTTATTTTTGCGTATCCGCCATATCCGCATATCCGCAAAATCCAAAGAAATGCGATTTTGGGGGGTTTTTGAGTTATTTTTGGTATTTATTATTATCTTATGATATAGAGCATGAGAATACGCATCGAACAGTATGAAATTTTTGTCATTTTTTTTACATTTTGGCTATTTTAAGCAAGAAAAACGTTTATTTTTGCGTATCCGCCATATCCGCATATCCGCAAAATCCAAAGAAATGCGATTTTGGGGGGGTTTTGAGTTATTTTTGGTATTTATTATTATCTTATGATATAGAGCATGAGAATACGCATCGAACAGTATGAAATTTTTGTCATTTTTTTTACATTTTGGCTATTTTAAGCAAGAAAAACGTTTATTTTTGCGTATCCGCCATATCCGCATATCCGCAAAATCCAAAAAAATACGATTTTTGGGGGTTTTTGAGTTATTTTTGGTATTTATTATTATCTTATGATATAGAGCATGAGAATACGCATCGAACAGTATGAAATTTTTGTCATTTTTTTTACATTTTGGCTATTTTAAGCAAGAAAAACGTTTATTTTTGCGTATCCGCCATATCCGCATATCCGCAAAATCCAAAGAAATGCGATTTTGGGGGGTTTTTGAGTTATTTTTGGTATTTATTATTATCTTATGATATAGAACATGAGAATACGCATCGAACAGTATGAAATTTTTGTCATTTTTTTTACATTTTGGCTATTTTAAGCAAGAAAAACGTTTATTTTTGCGTATCCGCCATATCCGCATATCCGCAAAATCCAAAGAAATGCGATTTTGGGGGGTTTTTGAGTTATTTTTGGTATTTATTATTATCTTATGATATAGAACATGAGAATACGCATCGAACAGTATGAAATTTTTGTCATTTTTTTACATTTTGGCTATTTTAAGCAAGAAAAACGTTTATTTTTGCGTATCCGCCATATCCGCATATCCGCAAAATCCAAAGAAATGCGATTTTGGGGGGTTTTTGAGTTATTTTTGGTATTTATTATTATCTTATGATATAGAACATGAGAATACGCATCGAACAGTATGAAATTTTTGTCATTCTTTTTACATTTTGGATATTTTTAGCAAGAAAAACGTTTATTTTTGCGGATGTTTTGCGGATATTTCGCGGTTTTTGTAACTTTTTCGGTATCCATTATGAACCGATGTTATTTTTATCTCATATATGATATAGTACATTAAAATACGCATCGAACAGTATGAAATAGTTGCCATTTTTATAGCATTTTGGATATTTTAGCCATGAAAAACCTTTATTTTTGTTAATTTTTCGCGGTTTTTGTGACTTTTTCGGTATCTATTATAAACCGATGTCAATTTTGACTCAAGTATGAAATAGAACATTCGTACCACGAAAGGATTGGTGGCTCGGTGGTTCGATCGATCGTGTGCGTGTGCGCGCGTGTGTGTTTTTCGGGGTTTCTGTGACTTTTTCGGTATCTATTACGAACCGATGACAATTTTGTCCCTTATATGATATAGAACATTAAAATTCGCATCGAACAGTATGAAATAGTTGCGATTTTTATAACATTTTGGATATTTGATAATTTTAATCAGTACAAACTAAACGCTATCTCAAGGTTGTTGCCCAAAATCATTATAAACCAGGTTCATACGTTACTGTTGATGAGCAGTTGTTTCCATCGAAGACTAGGGTGTAGATTTACACAGTATATGTCGAACAAACCAGACAAGATTGGCATAAAATTCTGGTTAGCGTGCGACGTCAATAGCGAGTATGTAATAAATGGATTTCCCTATTTGGGAAAGGATGCGAGAAGAGAATATTCAATTCCACTTGGAGAGTTCGTTGTTCTAAAGCTGATGGAGCCATTCACAGGATGGGGAAGGAACGTAACGACAGATATTTTTTTTACGAGTGTTTCACTGGCCACAAAGCTACTTGCGAAGAACACTACCATTGTTGGAACAATCCGTGGGAATAAACGAGAATCGCCTAAATTAACCGAACAACGGAAAGACGAAATGATACTGTTTTCAAGCAAACTGTATAAATCGAATAATATTTCTCTTACAGTTTATAAAAGCAAACGAACAAATAAAAATCTTGTACTAAATTCCATTCATAAATCAATGGAAATAGAAAAAAGTAACAAACGTATACCGGAAACGATTAGATTTTATGATAATACAAAATTCGGTGCAGACGCGGCGGACCAAATAGCAAGGAAATACAGTGTGAAGTCGAAATCTTGTATGTGGCCGCTCCAGGTGTTTTTCAACATTCTGGACCTAGCTGGAATAAATGCCTCAGTTTCGTATAAAGAAACGGGTGAGGATGAAGGTGAGGTAATTTTCATTCCAGTTAGCTACCGGTGGTTCAGTAATGGGTATAGCTTGCCGAATTGTCTACCCAAATACCGTAGTATTCGGTAAGATCATCGAGATGACGCTGCAGACGAGTGTGGAGCATACCTAACTTTTTACCATGATTGGGCGACGATGGCGGTGTCGTCCATATATAATGCGTGATCTGTCCCCTCGGCATATCATTAACATCCAGACAACGCACTGTTGATAATTATCTAAGCATCTTTTTTATATCGAACTAGATTGTTCTAAAACTATCTATTTATTTTATATATTTGCTTGCTTAGACAGCTATGACAATTCATTTCTATGCCGTATACCACACTATATACATAATCATATATGTATGTATATATATATATATATATATATATATATATATATATTGATTTATTAGATATATGTTTAAAATTAATATTTTGTATATTATTTTGTGTAAAAATATCCCGACTTCATTATATTGAACACTGTGCATAAATAAAGAAAACAAATACAAAATTGTATTTATTTGAAATATAATATTTCTTCTCATAAAATAAATCGGTTTGATTGGACCTAGTTTTGAAAATTGTATCGAAGCATTGTAACAAGTTTGTACGCGTCAGCATGTTACACAATTCACTCTGGCTGCATTACGAGTCGACCGGCCTGCTACGACCGGCGCGGCGCATTTCTCTGCCGGATCGCGTACGTACATCACGCTGGTCAATAATTCTGCATAGTGTAGTGAGCAATGATAGTTTTTCTATTGAAATTTTTAAATATTTTAATCTAACTAATAATATAATATCTAACTAATCTAATAATCTAACTTTATATTTTAATCTAACTAAATTAAAAACATTTAATTATTTTTTAAACAAATTTTCAGAATAAATTTAATTTTTTCAATATTTTTCTAAAATATTTCTAAATTTTCTAAAATCTATCGATTTATATTTTTTAAAATTTTCTTGTATTTTTCTTTTCATTGTATTAATTTATAAACATTTAATACTATATTCAAAATTTAAGTATTCATTAACACATTCATTTCACATTAAAGAATATTTTACGATCATTGATTTCATTTTGATTATCAAATTAGAAATATTTATTAATTTATTTCAAATGTTATTTTTCTTATTTTTCTACAATGTTTCGTTATTTGGGATAAATAGTATTTTTTTTTTATTTTCTTATTAAATTAAAACATTTAAAATATAGTTAAAAACTATATTTTTCTAATATTCTGTTTAATATTTCCTGTATTTTTTTTGTATGAAAGTATATGGTATAACGATAATAAACTATCATACAAATAAAAGTATTTATCATAGTGAATATACTGAAAGGTTAAATATTGCGTATATTCGTTCGTTATATAATATTTGTGATGTTAGATCACTGTTTTTACTTTCACCATGGTCGTAAAATGTTCATGTCGTAACTGCTCCTCTCCCCCCCCCTCCACACTTAGTTCATGCGTCACTGGTACCGTTACAATTCGTGTATAAAAATTAGATTTACTGAAAAACACTTTTCTGTATGTTGCATGGTAAAGCAGGAATGGACGTCACTGGTCATGCGCAACTTGGATCCGTTTATAATTCCAAATCCTTTGACTGAATCTGTACATCTTGCCACTGGAGTTTGAGCTTGTATCACTCGGTCTCAAGTGAGTGGTAAAAATTATCACATTTTTACATTAAAGTTATTAAACATTTAAATAGAATGAAATTAGAAAATTTTATTAAATTATTAACAATTTTTAGAATTATTTTATATTGTTCATTATTTTTTTTAGAATCATTACTATCATGGATAAATATTTAAGTATAGAGTAGTGTTAATACAAATTAAATTTAATAAATTTTTTTTTTTTTAATTATTTTAAAATACATTTCTTTTAATTCTAATTTGTTATATATGTTCTTCTGATTACTGAAGATGATTGAAGATCTATTGTACAACGATATATATTTCTAACATAATACGCTAGAAGCACTGAAGCAACGTTAAAACCTGGTGATCGAGGAAGATTAGTGATCGAGGAAGATTAGTGATCGAGGAAGATTAGTGATCGAGGAAGATTAGTGATCGAGGAAGATTAGTGATCGAGGAAGATTAGTGATCGAGGAAGATTAGTGATCGAGGAAGATTAGTGATCGAGGAAGATTAGTGATTGATAAAACATCATAAAATTAGTTTTCAGTATTGTAAATGTAAGTGCCTTGGGGTTTTGTATTGTGATCACCCGATCACTTTAATTGTAAATTCATAAAAATCTTTTAGTGAATTCTTCAAATTCATTTTAAGATTGTCCGTGAGTACGAACCAGATGTCTAATAAACGTAAAGCTGGGATTGCGTTAAGGGTACAGGATATTTTGGTTTCACCTCTAGATAGTACTTAAGCGATCGCCCCCTTTGCTAACTATAATCGTCTGTACGTTTTCGCCATCGAGAAGCCCTCAAACCTGGAGGTGCGAGGCAGTCCGTTTGTTTTGTCCTTTTTTTTCAGGGTTTTTGTGTTGTGTTTTCCATAACCTTTATTTTGTGAGACACTTTTCGTCTCACTTCTCACTTGTGCTTTAGATTAGACTTTAGAGTAGGTTTTATGAGAGCGCTCTCTTTTTTTTTTTGTAGCTCAGGTTTTTGACTAGGGTTTTAGGTTTCGATGTAATCCTACACGAGTGTTACTCGGATGGTTCGTACTTTGCTTTGTTTGTAGTTTTAAATTTATCTATTATTATTTTTTTTAACATTTTGTTACTGGGGTGGGGTTTATTGCGAAAATGTTTCACTAAATAGTAAACATTGTGGTTGACTCAACATGAAGCACGCTATTTGAACCCAATTGGTTCCAGTTGATGAAGATGTGTATTGGACATTATATGTGTAATCAGGGGATACTGTTATAACAATGTATTTTGTAAAATGAAAAATGTTTAACATTCCACATTGAATATTTAACACAAACATAAGATTGAAAGTTTGTACAATTCATTAAATCTTAAAATCATTTTATTACACTACTCTGTACTTCAAAATGAATTTGGAAGATCGGCAGACCGATGTGGATATTAAATATAACATAATAATGGCATAAAAAAGTAAGAAAAAATAAATACACGTTTCATTAATTAGTGTAGTTAAAAATCATAAACTTTCAGATGCTTTTGATACCAAATGGATCCGGTTTCTCATAAAGATTGTGAATACATTGCACCGAAATATATATCTTTACTACAGGATGTGTGATGGGAAGTTGAACATGTCGAGGAAAAAGTTAAAATATAAAATACTATTTTTAAATATACATATATAAACATTTGTAGTAATAATATTTTGTTCTAGGTACTAAATTATTAGTTTTAGCATTGTACGAAGGGTATGATGGATCAAATTTTATATGTTGAACAAGGATTACTAAATAATATTGTTTTGGTGCTTGTATAGAATAATGTAGTTTTCTATCCAGTCTTCATTTTAAAAGTGTAAGTATTTTATTTAAAAATCTAATTGATAAAAAATGAATATGTAGCTTAAAATTGAAGTGTAAGCATACATTTAATAATTATAAAGTGATAATTAAAAAAAACTTAAGAATATTAACTAATAAATTTTTATGTTCCATTAGGATTTGCTCGACTCATCGCAGAATTTACAAATAATCGAATAAAATAACCATCGGATAAAATTTAGAGATTACAGTTAATTAACCAGAAACTAAAAGCACTGTATGGCAAAGTAAGTTTTCTCTTTTAAAATTTCAAATTTCATTATGAACGTTTCGTTTTGTGTTTATATTATTAATATTTTTAAAAATTTAATTATTTATTTCAAAATGAATTTGTTTTAAGAAGTAAATTTTCATAAGTGTGGTGTTTGTATTAACGACTTCTTAATTATTAATTGGTTTTAAGTTTTCATTTCAACAATAATTAAAGCATTAAAATAATTGTAATTTTTTCAACATCTATAGTTTTCACGTAAAACTTACATACATATCATGCATATATATATATATATATAATATTTAAATAATTAAATACTAGTATGTGTTAAAAAAATAATGAATTTATCTAATAATGTTTATAGTAATTGGTTTCTATTATATTATTGTTTTTGATATCTGATTTCTTTTTCAATCTCTTATTCATTATATATACTTAACAGATTAATAGATTAAAATCATTAAATTTTGTTACTTCTCCTTAGTTCTCTCTACTCAATAACATTTAATTCTGTTTCAATTACACATTTATTAAGTATTTTTTTAAGACATACTTTGCTCTTAATCATGTATTCATTCATTTTTTTTGATATTTGGGTCCATTTTGTATTTTTATTTTGATTTCTTTTTCAATATTACTGTTTTGATATATACATAATTTGTTATACAGTCATATTAGATTTTATTAATTATTCATATATTAAATTTTTCATTTCTAAATTTAAGTTAGGCTTTCATAATGTTTCTATTTTTGTACTATTTTGTAGAATATAATCGATATTAGATTGAAAAATATGAAACTGAGAAAATGTCTTGAATTGATGTCAGTTTTCATTATTAATTTTTAAGGAATATACAATTTAATTAAAGTTTATAATTTTAGACTTGTATTAACTTTTTAGTTTCTGATTTCTGTTTCAACGTTTTATCATTTTTTTTTTATATACATAATATTTTATACCATGATGTATATATTTGATTTCTATTTCTCATAATTTAAATTGTGGTTCTTTAATTGCATTCTCTTTTTTGTAACATTTTTTCAAAATTTCTAAAAATTAATTTGATACTATGATTATAGTCTGTAATTATTTTGCCAGTTTTTATTCTGTTTGCACTTAATTCATAATTGATGGATTTTATTTTGAAATGTATTTTCTTGCTAATCTAAATTAATTTACTGATTTGGTATTTGACTTATAATTTATTTTATTCTGTTTCTTTTTCAATATATATATATATATATAATTAGACTTAAATATTGTTTCATTTTTGTTTATTTTAAAATCAAAACTGCGATTTCTTAATTGTATTCTTCATTATTTAAAAATGTTAAAATTTCTACTTTTAAATGCTCTTTTTATAATCAACTCGTGTTTCTTTTTCACGTGTTTGTAATTTAAGTCTGCAATGATTGAAATCAGTTTTATACCAATTCTATCCATATTTTAAGTTGAAATTATCTTTTTTCTTATTAAACATGTAAAATAGTTCTATTGAAAATAGTTTTTAAAATGTTTCATTTACATCGATTCTTATATTTTATATGAATATATCAATACTGAAATATATAAATACTGTAAAAGATCACAGTTTACTTGTTTTTGCATATATATATATATTTTTTTTTTCAAAAAAAGTTAACAAATTTTTATATGTCCAAATATTACTTATACATTTTTTGTAGTACGAACAAAATCATCCATTTTTTTCTTTTAATTACTTTTGTGGTAAATTTTTAATAGTTTGAAGTGAATGACTGAAATAGATTGTGTGTGTGATATTGTAAATTGTATTTATTGTTTTTTGTTTCAACTCTTATTGAATCTTTATATAAAGTATATAAAAATGTTTTCAGATTATCATCCGAAGAAGATGAAGAATATCTAGAAATTATATACGACTACAAACATTTGCCAATACGAGAGATGTTTTCCGCTTGTTTCGGTTACGGGACGACAGCGTTGCAGGACCAAGAAACTTATTTATAGTTTAGTTTTTAATTATAGTAATTTATTATTGTTAACCGAAATATTTCTATATTTTTGGTTAAAAATTGCGATATTCGATTAATAAGGTATTGATTGCAACATCACTTTTTCTATAAAGAGCAAAACTTTAATAGCGTTGACAATGAATCGTCTATTTAAATGAATCTATTTTAAAGATTTATCTGACTGAGAAGTAAATTTCTAATTTTTAGATTCTCTTTTAAAGTTCATAAGTAAATGCGTATTATTTAAAAGATAAATTAATCGAAATGATATATTTTATCATAATCTAAATGAAAAAGTTCTTTCATAATAAAAGAAAATTCCAAATTTATTTAAAGGTCAATTGATAGAAGCACTAGTATATTTAGTTCTTGTACATTAAAGAAAAATTAAGTTCATACGAAATAAAAAAGATCAACCGGTTTTGTTATGCATTAATGTATATTAAATACTTTTTTTTCATAAATAGTTTATAAATGAAAAGTAAAAACAAATCGAAGTTCATAAATAGAAAAATTATAATAATTCCTTAAGATTAATTTAATGTGATTGGTAAAATTTTAAATATTTCTTTATCTAATAAGTAGTTAATATTTTCATATTAGTTTTTCTTAAATTCACATATAATAAAATAGAAACTTTTAAATTATTTATATATATATATATATATATATTTTTAATATTTACATATTTTTATTTAAATATTTATATATATATATTTTTTATTAAATATGAACTCAATTTCTTACTTTTGCACTGATTAAATGTTTTTCATAAATAGTACAAGTTTCAATCAAATTTTCGTAGTTGAATTATTAATTGCATTAGTAATAATATTTAAGTACTTTTTCATTTAATTTTACAATCTTGTTCAATTTCATATTTCTATATAAAGTTGTTTTAAATGTCATAAATTGTTGAAAATTAAGAATGTTTTTCATAAAGTGAAATAATTGGTAATATTTAAATGCTCTTCTAAATAATTATGAATTAATTTTTAATCACTATATTAATTATAATATTTTTTAATGATCATAATGGAAGTATTTTTATAACAAAATTTTGGTTTGATAACATATTTAATGGTTTTAAGATTTAGTTTAACTTTGCAATTTTCCAATTTCTCATTTCTGTATTAAAAGAGAGCATTGTTGAAATTTGAAACAATAGAAATTTACAAATCACTTTTATTTTAAATATAAATTCACTTTTCTAATGATTCACAAGTAATAACTAATTATCAATTATGATTTTAATAGATAAATTAATAGTTTGATAATTTCGAAATACTCTGATTTTCAACAATTCGATTTTGAATGAAATTAGTTTTACAAGGCTAAAATAATGATTAATTATAAATGTTTTTTTTTATTAATTAATTTATATATCTATCGAAAATAGAAAAGTGATGTCGTTTACAATATCAGTAGTAACTTTCAATGTGCGATATACAACACATATAATTGAAAAATAATTTGTCTTTAAGTATATGAATCGCTAAAAGCGATCTTTCATCGAACGCATGTTCAATGGTATTTCCTTTTCTCGTTTTATATCTGCAAAAGTTTTCAGAAAGTCGAAACATATTTAAACACTGTGAGATACGTGTGTTTTGAACGAGTGTTTGTTTTTTGTGTGTCATTAGCTCGTTTAGCTCGAATCCGACATTTTTGTCTCGTTTAATTATATCGGTTTAGGCCGTTTAGATTCGAATCATCTCGGGTAGGAGTAGATAGTTTAGCTCTAATGTGATGTCAGGCAGGTTTTAAATAGATCGTTTAGATACATACTCGGGTAGGTTTATACCGTTAGCTACGTGTCGGGTAGGATAGGGCGGCGGCAGTCGGAACGCCGGTGTCGTATGAATGTCGTGTATGTACGAATGTTACGTATGCTCGATTAACATCCGAGAAGTGGTAGTGTGAAGTTTCGAGATATCATCTCGTCGGTGCTTAATAGATTTTTTTTCTGGAAACTTTAATTTATAGTTTTTTATCATTACGGTACTATTAAAGTAATCAATTTATACCGCATATTTCTTTGAAATAAACATTAATCATTATAAATATGTATTTTTTTCGCACATTGTTACGTTACTTTTAGCTATGTACTACTGTTATTTTTGTATCTGATTATGGTAATCATTTAAAACGAGTAAGTTAATATAAGTTTTAATGAGTAATAAATATCGTACACCGTAATATATCTTTTGCACCGTACATCCTTTGTCATCGATACATGTCATACGCCGAACAGTGTGTGTCGTAAGTAACAGAAACGGAGCATACGTCGTAAGTTAAACGGACTGTGCGGTTATCGTAAGTAAACGAAACCGTGCAAGTAATATCATAAATAACGAAAACGGACAGTGCGGTGCCTTAAGTAACTGAAACGGTGTAGATATTTTTGTACGATAAAAGATTACCTGTGACCGATGAACGAAGTAACGATAGTACATAAAACCTTTCCGATTTATATATGTAAAATAAAGAATAAAATCGATATCGCAATGTTTTCACTTTTAATTTATGTTGTATCGTTAGGCTTTTTACGTTCGTAATCGCAATAAGATGCGAGAGCGTTTCTTAAATAAAATATACCTTTTTCGATTTCAAAACTCATGCGTTTTACTCAAATATAAATATGTACGTGCGTAATGTGGTCTACGATTTATTATCCGATAACGTGTATCGCTTATGTTTTCCGATACTCTGTCCGATAACCGATCGTAATAACTTCTATAAGTGCGTTACACGAGTATATATAAATCGTATCCGATTACGCCTGCATATATATCGTAGTCGAGACTTAGACTCTGTCCGACACGTACGCTCTCTCATCCGCAACCCTTATCCGACATATCAAAATTTGCAGGGTGGTGGGGGCGAAGCTCAGTCAGTCAGTCAGTCAGTCAGTCAGTCAGTCAGTCAGTCAGTCAGTCAGTCAGTCAGTCAGTCAGTCAGTCAGTCAGTCAGTCAGTCAGTCAGTCAGTCAGTCAGTCAGTCAGTCAGTCAGTCAGTCAGTCAGTCAGTCAGTCAGTCAGTCAGTCAGTCAGTCAGTCAGTCAGTCAGTCAGTCAGTCAGTCAGTCAGTCAGTCAGTCAGTCAGTCAGTCAGTCAGTCAGTCAGTCAGTCAGTCAGTCAGTCAGTCAGTCAGTCAGTCAGTCAGTCAGTCAGTCAGTCAGTCAGTCAGTCAGTCAGTCAGTCAGTCAGTCAGTCAGTCAGTCAGTCAGTCAGTCAGTCAGTCAGTCAGTCAGTCAGTCAGTCAGTCAGTCAGTCAGTCAGTCAGTCAGTCAGTCAGTCAGTCAGTCAGTCAGTCAGTCAGTCAGTCAGTCAGTCAGTCAGTCAGTCAGTCAGTCAGTCAGTCAGTCAGTCAGTCAGTCAGTCAGTCAGTCAGTCAGTCAGTCAGTCAGTCAGTCAGTCAGTCAGTCAGTCAGTCAGTCAGTCAGTCAGTCAGTCAGTCAGTCAGTCAGTCAGTCAGTCAGTCAGTCAGTCAGTCAGTCAGTCAGTCAGTCAGTCAGTCAGTCAGTCAGTCAGTCAGTCAGTCAGTCAGTCAGTCAGTCAGTCAGTCAGTCAGTCAGTCAGTCAGTCAGTCAGTCAGTCAGTCAGTCAGTCAGTCAGTCAGTCAGTCAGTCAGTCAGAGTCAGAGTCAGAGTCAGAGTCAGAGTCAGAGTCAGAGTCAGAGTCAGAGTCAGAGTCAGAGTCAGAGTCAGAGTCAGAGTCAGAGTCAGAGTCAGAGTCAGAGTCAGAGTCAGAGTCAGAGTCAGAGTCAGAGTCAGAGTCAGAGTCAGAGTCAGAGTCAGAGTCAGAGTCAGAGTCAGAGTCAGAGTCAGAGTCAGAGTCAGAGTCAGAGTCAGAGTCAGAGTCAGAGTCAGAGTCAGAGTCAGAGTCAGAGTCAGAGTCAGAGTCAGAGTCAGAGTCAGAGTCAGAGTCAGAGTCAGAGTCAGAGTCAGAGTCAGAGTCAGAGTCAGAGTCAGAGTCAGAGTCAGAGTCAGAGTCAGAGTCAGAGTCAGAGTCAGAGTCAGAGTCAGAGTCAGAGTCAGAGTCAGAGTCAGAGTCAGAGTCAGAGTCAGAGTCAGAGTCAGAGTCAGAGTCAGAGTCAGAGTCAGAGTCAGAGTCAGAGTCAGAGTCAGAGTCAGAGTCAGAGTCAGAGTCAGAGTCAGAGTCAGAGTCAGAGTCAGAGTCAGAGTCAGAGTCAGAGTCAGAGTCAGAGTCAGAGTCAGAGTCAGAGTCAGAGTCAGAGTCAGAGTCAGAGTCAGAGTCAGAGTCAGAGTCAGAGTCAGAGTCAGAGTCAGAGTCAGAGTCAGAGTCAGAGTCAGAGTCAGAGTCAGAGTCAGAGTCAGAGTCAGAGTCAGAGTCAGAGTCAGAGTCAGAGTCAGAGTCAGAGTCAGAGTCAGAGTCAGAGTCAGAGTCAGAGTCAGAGTCAGAGTCAGAGTCAGAGTCAGAGTCAGAGTCAGAGTCAGAGTCAGAGTCAGAGTCAGAGTCAGAGTCAGAGTCAGAGTCAGAGTCAGAGTCAGAGTCAGAGTCAGAGTCAGAGTCAGAGTCAGAGTCAGAGTCAGAGTCAGAGTCAGAGTCAGAGTCAGAGTCAGAGTCAGAGTCAGAGTCAGAGTCAGAGTCAGAGTCAGAGTCAGAGTCAGAGTCAGAGTCAGAGTCAGAGTCAGAGTCAGAGTCAGAGGCAGAGTCAGAGTCAGAGTCAGAGTCAGAGTCAGAGTCAGAGTCAGAGTCAGAGTCAGAGTCAGAGTCAGAGTCAGAGTCAGAGTCAGAGTCAGAGTCAGAGTCAGAGTCAGAGTCAGAGTCAGAGTCAGAGTCAGAGTCAGAGTCAGAGTCAGAGTCAGAGTCAGAGTCAGAGTCAGAGTCAGAGTCAGAGTCAGAGTCAGTGTCAGAGTCAGAGTCAGTGTCAGAGTCAGAGTCAGTGTCAGTGTCAGAGTCAGTGTCAGTGTCAGTGTCAGTGTCAGTGTCAGTGTCAGTGTCAGTGTCAGTGTCAGTGTCAGTGTCAGTGTCAGTGTCAGTGTCAGTGTCAGTGTCAGTGTCAGTGTCAGTGTCAGTGTCAGTGTCAGTGTCAGTGTCAGTGTCAGTGTCAGTGTCAGTGTCAGTGTCAGTGTCAGTGTCAGTGTCAGTGTCAGTGTCAGTGTCAGTGTCAGTGTCAGTGTCAGTGTCAGTGTCAGTGTCAGTGTCAGTGTCAGTGTCAGTGTCAGTGTCAGTGTCAGTGTCAGTGTCAGTGTCAGTGTCAGTGTCAGTGTCAGTGTCAGTGTCAGTGTCAGTGTCAGTGTCAGTGTCAGTGTCAGTGTCAGTGTCAGTGTCAGTGTCAGTGTCAGTGTCAGTGTCAGTGTCAGTGTCAGTGTCAGTGTCAGTGTCAGTGTCAGTGTCAGTGTCAGTGTCAGTGTCAGTGTCAGTGTCAGTGTCAGTGTCAGTGTCAGTGTCAGTGTCAGTGTCAGTGTCAGTGTCAGTGTCAGTGTCAGTGTCAGTGTCAGTGTCAGTGTCAGTGTCAGTGTCAGTGTCAGTGTCAGTGTCAGTGTCAGTGTCAGTGTCAGTGTCAGTGTCAGTGTCAGTGTCAGTGTCAGTGTCAGTGTCAGTGTCAGTGTCAGTGTCAGTGTCAGTGTCAGTGTCAGTGTCAGTGTCAGTGTCAGTGTCAGTGTCAGTGTCAGTGTCAGTGTCAGTGTCAGTGTCAGTGTCAGTGTCAGTGTCAGTGTCAGTGTCAGTGTCAGTGTCAGTGTCAGTGTCAGTGTCAGTGTCAGTGTCAGTGTCAGTGTCAGTGTCAGTGTCAGTGTCAGTGTCAGTGTCAGTGTCAGTGTCAGTGTCAGTGTCAGTGTCAGTGTCAGTGTCAGTGTCAGTGTCAGTGTCAGTGTCAGTGTCAGTGTCAGTGTCAGTGTCAGT
Source organism: Acanthacorydalis orientalis (assembly GCA_034766995.1). NCBI lineage: Eukaryota > Metazoa > Arthropoda > Insecta > Megaloptera > Corydalidae > Acanthacorydalis > Acanthacorydalis orientalis. Next base: position 22,807,208 of record CM068319.1, read on the forward strand.
GTCAGTGTCAGTGTCAGTGTCAGTGTCAGTGTCAGTGTCAGTGTCAGTGTCAGTGTCAGTGTCAGTGTCAGTGTCAGTGTCAGTGTCAGTGTCAGTGTCAGTGTCAGTGTCAGTGTCAGTGTCAGTGTCAGTGTCAGTGTCAGTGTCAGTGTCAGTGTCAGTGTCAGTGTCAGTGTCAGTGTCAGTGTCAGTGTCAGTGTCAGTGTCAGTGTCAGTGTCAGTGTCAGTGTCAGTGTCAGTGTCAGTGTCAGTGTCAGTGTCAGTGTCAGTGTCAGTGTCAGTGTCAGTGTCAGTGTCAGTGTCAGTGTCAGTGTCAGTGTCAGTGTCAGTGTCAGTGTCAGTGTCAGTGTCAGTGTCAGTGTCAGTGTCAGTGTCAGTGTCAGTGTATCACTTCTTCGGATTTGATCCGAGGACAGTGACCATGCCAGCAATAGTAATTGGACGTGTGTGCTATCCACTGCACCACGTCGTTCTAATACAGTATAAACTCGGAACTTCCTTTTGTTCTGTTTAATTCAGCCTCCGTTACCACCAGAGCTTCCGATAACTAGGTCGGTCCGACGTCTCCGTCGTATCGACAGCGGTAGAGCGTTTATACCTAACCGCTCTACGTTCACGTTACCGCCAGAGCTTCCGATAACTAACAGTACCGATGCTGCTCTTCGACAGCAGTAGAGCGTTTATACCTAACCGCTCTACCTTCGTATCTATCTAGTAATCTTATCCATGTTATTTATAAGTATTTACTGCAAGTTCATGTATAGTCATATTCTAAAATAACATTATAATGTACACTGTTGTATGTATTGTACTTGTAGTATACATGTTCAAGTGTAATGTGTTCATGCCTATCTCTCTCTGTATTTGCAGGCACCAAGTATCCATCTATTCTTACATGTTTGTATGGGTACTTGGTGCTTGATAATACAGATATGCATGAATACATTACACTTGAACTTGTATATTACAAGTTCAATACATACTACAGTGTACATTATAATATTATTTTAGAATATGACTAATCATGAACTTGCAGTCTATACTTGTAACATGGATCTCTGAAATACATACAATATATTTTAGAAATAAATACTCATATATATTATGAAGTTATATTTATTGATATCAAATATTATATAAATTCTACAGATACAGACAGACCACACAGACACAGACCCACACAGACAGAGATCCACACAGACAGAGATCCACACAGACAGAGATCCACACAGACAGAGATCCACACAGACAGAGACCCACACAGACAGAGACCCACACAGACAGAGATCCACACAGACAGAGATCCACACAGACAGAGATCCACACAGACAGAGATCCACACAGACAGAGATCCACACAGACAGAGATCCACACAGACAGAGATCCACACAGACAGAGATCCACACAGACAGAGACCCACACAGACAGAGATTCACACAGACAGAGACCCACACAGACAGAGACCCACACAGACAGAGACCCACACAGACAGAGACCCACACAGACACAGACACACACACCCACACACTTCCACACATACACACTAAGACAATGTCCAAAAATCGTCAGTTATTCCGAGTGATTTTTAGACAATGTCCAAAAATCCTCCATCAACACGAGTCGTTTTTAGACAATGTCCAAAAATCGTCCATCAACTCGAGTCATTTTTAGACAACGTCCAAAAATCGTCCATCAACACGAGTCATTTTTAGACAATGTCCAAAAATCGTCCATCAACACGAGTCATTTTTAGACAATGTCCAAAAATCGTCCATCAACACGAGTCATTTTTAGACAACGTCCACAAATCGTCGATCAACACGAGTCATTTTTGACAATGTCCAAAAATCGTCCATCAACACGAGTCATTTTTAGACAATGTCCAAAATCGTATATCGGCACGAGTCATTTTTAGACAATGTCCAAAAATCGTCCATCAACACGAGTCACTTTTAGACAATGTCCAAAAATCGTCCATCAACACGAGTCATTTTTAGACAATGTCCAAAAATCGTCCATCAACACGAGTCATTTTTAGACAATGTCCAAAAATCGTCCATCAACACGAGTAATTTTTAGACATTGTCCAAAAATCGTCCATCAACACGAGTCATTTTTAGACAATGTCCAAAAATCGTCCATCAACACGAGTCATTTTTAGACAATGTCCAAAAATCGTCCATCAACACGAGTCATTTTTAGACAACGTCCACAAATCGTCAATCAACACGAGTCATTTTTGACAATGTCCAAAAATCGTCCATCAACACGAGTCATTTTTAGACAATGTCCAAAATCGTATATCGGCACGAGTCATTTTTAGACAGTCATTGGACATTGTCTAAAAATGACTCGTGTTGATGGACGATTTTTGGACATTGTCTAAAAATGACTCGTGTTGATGGACGATTTTTGGACATTGTCTAAAAATGACTCGTGTTGATGGACGATTTTTGGACATTGTCTAAAAATGACTCGTGTTGATGGACGATTTTTGGACATTGTCTAAAAATGATTCGTGCCGATATACGATTTTTGGACATTGTCTAAAAATGACTCGTGTTGATGGACGATTTTTGGACATTGTCTAAAAATGATTCGTGTTGATGGACGATTTTTGGACATTGTCTAAAAACGACACGTGTTGATGGACGATTTTTGGACATTGTCTAAAAATGATTCGTGCCGATATACGATTTTTGGATATTGTCTAAAAATGATTCGTGTTGATGGACGATTTTTGGACATTGTCTAAAAACGATTCGTGTTGATGGACGATTTTTGGACATTGACTAAAAATCACTCGGAATAACCGACGATTTTTGGACATTCTCTAAAAATCACGGGTTAACTTTTTGAACGATTTTTGGACATTGTGTCAGTGTGTGTGTGCGGGGGTCTGTGTCTGTGTGGGACTGTGTCTGTGTGGGTCTGTGTCTGTGTGGGTCTGTGTCTGTGTGGGTCTGTGCCTGTGTGAGTCTGTGCCTGTGTGAGTCTGTGTCTGTGTGGGTCTGTGTCTGTGTGGGTCTGTGTCTGTGTGGGTCTGTGTCTGTGTGGGTCTGTGTCTGTGTGGGTCTGTGTCTGTGTGGGCCTGTGTCTGTGTGGGCCTGTGCTGTGTGGGTCTGTGTCTGTTGTCCAATGATGGCTCGACATGAATGACGATTTTTGACATTGTCTAAAAATGACTTGGAATTTACTACGATTTTTGGACATTGTCTAAAAATGACTCGGGTTTAATGACTATTTTTAGAAATTATCTAAAAATGACTCGAAATAATCGACGATTTTTGGACATTGTCTAAAATTCACTCGGTTTGACCGACGATTTTTGGACATTGTCTAAAAATCACTCGGAATAACTGGCGATTTTTGGACATTGTCTAAAAATCACTTGGAATACCGACGATTTTTGGACATTGTCTAAAAATCACTCGGAATAACCGACGATTTCTGAACATTGTCTAAAAATCACTTGGAATAACCGACGATTTTTGGACATTGTCTAAAAATCACTCGGAATAATCGACGATTTTTGGACATTGTCTAAATTTCACTTCGCCTGACCGACGATTTTTGGACATTGTCTAAAAATCACTCGGAATAAACGACGATTTTTGGACATTGTCTAAAAATCACTCGGAATAACAGACGATTTTTGGACATTGTCCAAAAATCACTTTGGTTATCCAACGATTTTTGGACATTGCCTTAGTGTGTGCTTGGGTGTGGGTCTGTGTGCGTGTGGGTCTGTGTGTGTGTGGATCTGTGTGGATGTGGGTCTGTGTGGGTGTGGGTCTGTGTCTGTGAATTTCTGTGTGGGTCTGTGTCTGTGAATTTCTGTGTGGGTCTGTCTCTGTGAGGGTCTGTGTCTGTGTGGGTCTGTGTGGGTCTGTGTGGGTCTGTGTCTGTGTGGGTCTGGGTCAGTGTGGGTCTGTCTGTGTGGGTCAGTGTCTGTGTGGGTCAGTGTCTGTGTGGGTCTGTGTCTGTGTGGGTCTGTGTCTGTGTGGGTCTGTGTCTGTGTGGGTCTGTGTCTGTGTGGTTCTGTGTCTGTGTGGGTCTGTGTCTGTGTGGGTCTGTGTCTGTGTGCGTCTGTGTCTGTGTGGGTCTGTGTCAGTGTGGGTCTGTCTCTATGTGGGTCTGTGTCTGTGTGGGTCTGTGTCTGTGTGGGTCTGAGTCTGTGTGGGTGTGGGTGTGTGTCTGTGTGGGTCTGTGTATGTGTGTTTCTCTGTGGGTCTGTCTCTGTGTGGGTCTGTGTCTGTGTGTATCTGTGTCTGTGTGGGTCTGTGTCTGTTGTCCAATGATGGCTCGACATGAATGACGATTTTTGACATTGTCTAAAAATGACTTGGAATTTACTACGATTTTTGGTCATTGTCCAGAATATGACTCGAGTTTAAAGACAATTTTTGGACTTTGGTTGAAAACCAGTTTATTGGGAAAAATAAGGCCATTTTGGCAAATAATCGGATCGAATCGCACACCACGTGATAGATAATTTCAAGACGCATCTAACGATATACGACATTACCCATTTCGCACTTAATTTCGACTACATATAGCCGAAAAACTGGTTGAAAAATGGGTTTTTTTGGCAAAATAAGGCCATTTTGCCAAATAATCGGATCGAATCGCACACCACGTGATAGATAATTTCAAGACGCATCTAACGATATACGACATTACCCATTTCGCACTTAATTTCGACTACATATAGCCGAAAAACTGGTTGAAAAATGGGTTTTTTGGTCAAAATTAGGTTTTTTTTGGAAATAATCGAAACAAATTGCACACCACGAGAGAGATAATTTCAAGACGCATCTAACGATATACGACATTACCCATTTCGCACTTAATTTCGACTACTTATAGCCAAAAAACTGGTTGACAAATGGGTTTTTTGGGCAAAATAAGGCCATTTTGGCAAATACTCGGATAGAATCGCACACCACGTGATAGATAATTTCAAGACGCATCTAACGATATACGACATTACCTATTTTGGACTTAATTTCGACTACATATAGCCGAAAAACTGGTTGAAAAATGGGTTTTTTGGGCAAAATAAGGCCATTTGGGGAAATAATCGGATCGAATCGCACACCACGTGATAGATAATTTCAAGACGCATCTCACGATATACGACATTACCCATTTCGCACTTAATTTCGACGACTTATGGCCGAAAAACTGGTTGGAAAATGGGTTTTTTGGGCAAAATAAAACCATTTTGGCAAATAATCGGATCGAATCGCACACCACGTGATAGATAATTTCAAGACGCATCTAACGATATACGACATTACCCATTTCGCACTTAATTTCGACTACATATAGCCGAAAAACTGGTTGAAAAATGGGTTTTTTGGTCAAAATTAGTTTTTTTTTGGAAATAATCGAATCAAATTGCACACCACGAGATAGATAATTTCAAGACGCATCTAACGATGTGCGATATTAGCTGATTCGCACTTAATTACGACTACTTATGGCCGAAAAACTAGTTGGAAAATGGGTTTTTTGGGCAAAATAAGGCCATTTTGGCAAATACTCGGATCGAATCGCACACCACGTGATAGATAATTTCAAGACGCATCTAACGATATACGACATTACCTATTTTGGACTTAATTTCGACTACATATAGCCGAAAAACTGGTTGAAAAATGGGTTTTTTGGGCAAAATTAGGTCTTTTTGGGAAATAATCGAATCAAATTGCACACCACGAGATAGATAATTTCAAGACGCATCTAACGATGTGCGATATTAGCTGATTCGCACTTAATTACGACTACTTATGGCCGAAAAACTAGTTGGAAAATGGGTTTTTTGGGCAAAATAAGGCCATTTTGGCAAATAATCGGATCGAATCGCACACCACGTGATAGATAATTTCAAGACGCATCTAACGATATACGACATTACCTATTTTGGACTTAATTTCGACTACATATAGCCGAAAAACTGGTTGGAAAATGGGTTTTTTGGGCAAAATAAGGCCATTTTGGCAAATACTCGGATCGAATCGCACACCACGTGATAGATAATTTCAAGACGCATCTAACGATATACGACATTACCTATTTTGGACTTAATTTCGACTACATATAGCCGAAAAACTGGTTGGAAAATGGGTTTTTTGGGCAAAATAAGGCCATTTTGGCAAATACTCGGATCGAATCGCACACCACGTGATAGATAATTTCAAGACGCATCTAACGATATACGACATTACCTATTTTGGACTTAATTTCGACTACATATAGCCGAAAAACTGGTTGAAAAATGGGTTTTTTGGGCAAAATTAGGTCTTTTTGGGAAATAATCGAATCAAATTGCACACCACGAGATAGATAATTTCAAGACGCATCTAACGATGTGCGATATTAGCTGATTCGCACTTAATTACGACTACTTATGGCCGAAAAACTAGTTGGAAAATGGGTTTTTTGGGCAAAATAAGGCCATTTTGGCAAATAATCGGATCGAATCGCACACCACGTGATAGATAATTTCAAGACGCATCTAACGATATACGACATTACCTATTTTGGACTTAATTTCGACTACATATAGCCGAAAAACTGGTTGGAAAATGGGTTTTTTGGGCAAAATAAGGCCATTTTGGCAAATACTCGGATCGAATCGCACACCACGTGATAGATAATTTCAAGACGCATCTAACGATATACGACATTACCTATTTTGGACTTAATTTCGACTACATATAGCCGAAAAACTGGTTGGAAAATGGGTTTTTTGGGCAAAATAAGGCCATTTTGGCAAATACTCGGATCGAATCGCACACCACGTGATAGATAATTTCAAGACGCATCTAACGATATACGACATTACCTATTTTGGACTTAATTTCGACTACATATAGCCGAAAAACTGGTTGAAAAATGGGTTTTTTGGGCAAAATTAGGTCTTTTTGGGAAATAATCGAATCAAATTGCACACCACGAGATAGATAATTTCAAGACGCATCTAACGATGTGCGATATTAGCTGATTCGCACTTAATTACGACTACTTATGGCCGAAAAACTAGTTGGAAAATGGGTTTTTTGGGCAAAATAAGGCCATTTTGGCAAATAATCGGATCGAATCGCACACCACGTGATAGATAATTTCAAGACGCATCTAACGATATACGACATTACCCATTTCGCACTTAATTTCGACTACATATAGCCGAAAAACTGGTTGAAAAATGGGTTTTTTGGTTAAAATTAGTTTTTTTTTGGAAATAATCGAATCAAATTGCACACCACGAGAGAGATAATTTCAAGACGCATCTAACGATGTGCGATATTAGCCGATTCGCACTTAATTACGACTACTTATGGCCGAAAAACTGGTTGGAAAATGGGTTTTTTGGGCAAAATAAGGCCATTTTGGTAAATAATCGGATCGAATCGCACACCACGTGATAGATAATTTCAAGACGCATCTAACCATATACGACATTACCAATTTCGCACTTAATTTCGACTACTTATGGCCGAAAAACTGGTTGGAAAATGTTTTTTTTTTGCAAAATAAGGCCATTTTGGCAAATAATCGGATTGAATCGCACACCACGTGATAGATAATTTCAAGACGCATCTAACAATATACGACATTATCCATTTCGCACTTAATTTCGACTACTTATGGCCGAAAAACTGGTTGGAAAATGGGTTTTTTGGGCAAAATAAAACCATTTTGGCAAATAATCAGATCGAATCGCACACCACGTGATAGATAATTTCAAGACGCATCTAACGATATACGACATTACCCATGTCGCACTTAATTTCGACTACATATAGCCGAAAAACTGGTTGAAAATGGGTTTTTTGGGCAAAATAAGGCCATTTTGGCAAATAATCGGATCGAATCGCACACCACGTGATAGATAATTTCAAGACGCATCTAACGATATACGACATTACCTATTTTGGACTTAATTTCGACTACATATAGCCGAAAAACTGGTTGAAAAATGGGTTTTTTGGGCAAAATAAAACCATTTTGGCAAATAATCGGATCGAATCGCACACCACGTGATAGATAATTTCAAGACGCATCTAACGATATACGACATTACCCATTTCGCACTTAATTTCGACTACATATAGCCGAAAAACTGGTTGAAAAATGGGTTTTTTGGTTAAAATTAGTTTTTTTTTGGAAATAATCGAATCAAATTGCAGACCACGAGAGAGATAATTTCAAGACGCATCTAACGATGTGCGATATTAGCCGATTCGCACTTAATTACGACTACTTATGGCCGAAAAACTGGTTGGAAAATGGGTTTTTTGGGCAAAATAAGGCCATTTTGGTAAATAATCGGATCGAATCGTACACCACGTGATAGATAATTTTAAGACGCATCTAACCATATACGACATTACCAATTTCGCACTTAATTTCGACTACTTATGGCCGAAAAACTGGTTGGAAAATGTTTTTTTTTTGCAAAATAAGGCCATTTTGGCAAATAATCGGATTGAATCGCACACCACGTGATAGATAATTTCAAGACGCATCTAACGATATACGACATTATCCATTTCGCACTTAATTTCGACTACTTATGGCCGAAAAACTGGTTGGAAAATGGGTTTTTTGGGCAAAATAAAACCATTTTGGCAAATAATCAGATCGAATCGCACACCACGTGATAGATAATTTCAAGACGCATCTAACGATATACGACATTTCCCATTTCGCACTTAATTTTGACTACTTATGGCCGAAAAACTGGTTGAAAAATGGGTTTTTTGGGCAAAATAAAACCATTTTGGCAAATAATCAGATCGAATCGCACACCACGTGATAGATAATTTCAAGACGCATCTAACGATATACGACATTACCCATGTCGCACTTAATTTCGACTACATATAGCCGAAAAACTGGTTGAAAATGGGTTTTTTGGGCAAAATAAGGCCATTTTGGCAAATAATCGGATCGAATCGCACACCACGTGATAGATAATTTCAAGACGCATCTCACGATATACGACATTACCCATTTCGCACTTAATTTCGACGACTTATGGCTGAAAAACTGATTGGAAAATGGGTTTTTTGGGCAAAATAAGGCCATTTTGGCAAATACTCGGATCGAATCGCACACCACGTGATAGATAATTTCAAGACGCATCTAACGATATACGACATTACCCATTTCGCACTTAATTTCGACTACATATAGCCGAAAAACTGGTTGAAAAATGGGTTTTTTGGTCAAAATTAGTTTTTTTTTGGAAATAATCGAATCAAATTGCACACCACGAGATAGATAATTTCAAGACGCATCTAACGATGTGCGATATTAGCCGATTCGCACTTAATTACGACTACTTATGGCCGAAAAACCGGTTGAAAAATGGGTTTTTTGCGCAAAATTAGGTCTTTTTGGAAAATAATCGAATTGAATTGTACACCACGTGATAGATAATTTTAAGACGCATCTAACGATGTGCAATATTAACCGTTTCGCACTTAATTTCGACTACTTATAGCCGAAAACCGGTCGAAAATCGATTACTTTTTATTAATAATAATGAAACTACGTTTACAAATATTATTTGCAAAGCAATAATGAAAATATATAAATATGTATCGAGTAATGAATATTAAAATTAAAAGTAATAAAATGACATTGTTATATGTGTTGCACGGAATTGATTTAAACTACTCGATTCAATAGATTATATTTATAAAAAAACTCACTATTGGTATAAATATATAATGAATTGTAATGTTTATAAAATACTCTGAACATATATTTCTTTTGAAATGATACTAGCCTAAAAACTGATTGAATTTAAATTAATATATTTTTGTGACTTGTATGAATGCAATCATGTTGTGTTCTTTTTGATACAAAAATGCATTTGAGAATAAACTATTTTCACTAAAGTGCCTCTCTTAAAATCCATTCATTTTGATTTATTTTTTTATATTATTACTAAAACTCCATTCAAAAAAAACATTTATAAATCAGTAATAATAAAGTATATGCCAAGTAAAGTGCATGTTCAAATGAAAAGTAATATTATTTATATGACAGTCGACTGCTATACAAAACCAGAACTGTTTCACTGAATAGAAATTATAGAAAAAAACTCACCATTCCGATAAATGTATAATAAATTGTAATGTTTATCTAACATTCTTCAAATATGGCTCTTCTGAAGATGATTTAAAATTGTTGAAACTGTCAGTTCTGAAACAATACAAGTTTAGAAATTATACAAATCTTTTCAATAACATTTCTCAGTGTGATGTAGTCTAGTAAAATATTTTTTTTTAATAATTACAATATGTCGTGTATACAATGAAATTTAGAATATTGATCTTAACTAGATAAATTATTTTTATGTATGAATACTTTCATATCAAAATAAGGACCTATGATGTTTTAGAACCTGCAAATTCGGTTTTAATCAATGTTATTTAACTATATATATATATATATATATATATATTCTTGAATTATATATAAAAATTAGAAACAAATGACTACAATAAATATAATATTTTTTAGACTTAGATAAATACATCGTTAATGGCTTATTCTAGTAAATACTTGAATGGGTGTCAAACAGATTTTAAAATAGTTTTCATTTTATGTGTATATATATATATATATATATATATATATACATATATATATATATACATATATATATATATATATATATATACATACATATATGTCTGCTCCAGGCACCAAAATACCACCACACGACTCTGCTTATAACTATATAAATACATTCTAAAATGGAAACAAAAACAATTCAATCCTTTATTTCTAGATAATAAGTTTTTTAAATCTGGTCAAAAAGATATTAATAACAAATATTCCAATATTATGTACTCACTCTATCATTATTTTTATCACTTGAAAACCTCAATGTCGATTTACAATCTTTTTATATTAACTACATAACATATCCATTTAATATATTCTTCTTTGGTAATAGTTTATTTTAGACTTTAGTGAAAACGCACTTAAAAATTCAATTTTTTTGCTAAATCGATTAATTACAATGTAAAACGTGATTTTAAGTCGGGGGAGCAACACTTTTTCAATAAATAATATGAAAAAAATGTAAAGAAAGTGCCCCACTAACAGATGGTACGATCTGCAAAATATGTCTTTTTTATCTCAAGAAACGGTTTTCCACTGAACAATTACCAGTATAAGCAGTAAATCATAGATAAGGCGGTCAATAATTAAAATATCTGTCAAACAATCGATGTGAACATAGTACTACAGCATTCCTATTTATTCATGTAGTAGCACTTACAATTTAGAAGTAATTATAATATCTATTCTGTTTATATGTTAACAAAATTTTATTGTATCTTTTATGAATGTTTTTAAAAAATCACATATATTCATTTATATCCTATGATTGTTTTTTTTTTATTAAGAATAACTGTAATGTATATGTGTAACACTGTCTTTCTCTAACTACGGAGTATCGGATTTATAGTCTCTTTCACTTTCGTTTAGAATGGTATTACACATACGTCACACTACACTTACATTATTCGCAACAACGTATCATTAAGCGGATTTAGCAAAGAACATAACACACATTTATGAATATGTATGTCTACTTTTCCCATTCCAAATTTATCAAAATTAAATTTGATTTTTACTATCATAACTTTTTATTAAAATAATTTTTTTTTTTGCATTAAAACATTTTACATTTCTAAACAAAAATTAGTAACAAAAAGTAGTACACTGAGTTTCATATAAACTTATTTTCTAAAATAAGTACTTCACAATTGATAATTTAAATATGTTGAATATTTCACTTTTTAAAAAAAATATTGTTTGTTATATCACGCATTGTATAAAAAATTAGTATAAATATAATATAATACAATAAAATAAATTAAGCATGCTGGGAAAGCCCCATCACATATTGAAAATGTCTACGTCCATCAATATACATCATTGCTTCATTATAAGATCTCGGCACTATTGTAAACATCTTCTCCGGTAACTGATAAGTAAAATGAAAAGCATTTGTCAATGTAACATTATTACTATGTGGACAATGCACTTCAGCATATACAATAACTTGCAGAAAGTTGGCTTCTGAATACACAATATGTGCTTGCATACGTATCAATGAACTTACTTCAACAGGTTTATGAAATGCTATGTCACTTATGTGTAGTAAGGTAGGTCGATATTTGCTGTAAGATAAATGAAAGAAATCAAAATATATTATATATATATATATACATATACACACACGCACACACATTCACTTAAAAGCTATCAAATAGAATTACCTGAATATGTATGAACAAGCCCAACTTAATTCTAAAGCATGTCTCATTAAAAATCCACCAAATACTCTGTTATGTAAATTTCTATGTTCAGGATGTGAAAATATTAAATTTGAAATATGAGTATTTTCCATCCAACTATAACCACCTGGTAAAATTCGTTTGTTATATGATGGGTAGTTTAAATCTATTGTTTTGATAAATAAATCATGCATAATTTTTTGTTCCTCAGTATTAGGAATCATTTTTAATAGTGATGTATTGCGAAATGCTAATCGTCTTTTTCTCCTATCTTCACCACCAGACAGAATTCTTTTTTCTTCTTCATTTCCAGGTACAAGAGGATTAACTACAGCAGACTGAGTATTTGTAGGATCTCGGGCAGCCATTACAAATAAAGCTTTTGTAATTTTTTGCCATTTGTCATGTTTTTCTTGTTCAAGCCATACAACAATTTCCATTGTTGAATTTCCTACCCAACTTACATGTCCTGACAATCTCACATCTGCTTGTGGCTACAGATATAAATATCAAGAATAAAAATATACTTATTACACATATATTTCAAATTAATAATAAATTTATGTGTGTATGTCTATAAATAAATAAATATATATATATATATATATATATATATATATATATGTGTGTGTGTATATATATATATATATATATATAAATCTCACCATTGGTGTAAATTCAGTGATATCTATTTTATCTACTAAAACCGTAACAATAACATAGGGTGTTATATTTCCTGGTTTCACAAGTGGATTTAGTATATGCTTATGAGCAACCCACACTAAAAGTGATTAAATATTTATTAAAATAAATTCTTCTTTATAAACAAAATAAAAAATCCAACCAGCAAAAAGATCCATATCTTCCAAAAGTCTACCCATACGAATGCTACCTAGTAATGTAACATACTTGTCTTGCATATCTACATCCTTTGAAAGTGGAATAATTGCTGAACAAAAAGAATCTTGCATTGTACGAGAAGGAAGATCTTCTTTTTTTTTGGGCATAAATTCAAGCAAATGAGCACGAGATGGATGCAATGCTTTAAACCCTTTTTCAAGACCCATTATTTCAGCTAGTTGAATTTTTACTAAAAGTAATAGTAATACAAATATAAAATATGAATTAAAAATAAATATAAAATATAACTTAAAGTTATATAATATAAAATAGGAATCAAATCACATTACCTTCTTTCATAGTTATTGACTGTTCTCCAGTTGTAATGCTGCGTGTAAGTAATTTAAATGGATTTGCATACAAATAATTTCTGTTAAAAAAATTAGTCTTATAATTTTTAAATAATTGTGATTTTGAAAAAATTTACTAAAATTAATATTAAATGCAATTAAATATTAACTTACTTCTACATAACTGTTATAAAATAAAATTAAGAATTTTTTTTAATGAAATTTAATAAAACAATCTCTTTTTTTGTGACTATTTGTAAAGTATTTTTTTATATTTTTTAAACACTGATGTTTTTTATTATAAATTATTTGTTAATTTAATTGGTTTCAAAAGTTGTTTTGAATATTTATATATATATATATATATATATATATATATATATATATATATATATATATATATATATATATATATATATATATATATATATATATATATATATATATATGTATATATATATGTATATATATGTATATATATATATATATTATTCATATAACAGTATTCTTAGAAAAGATTTAAAAATTTGAAACTTCTAGATATACTAAATACATTTTTTATACAAAAATGTTACTATAAAGTACAAATAACATTTATAACTTGAATGTTTTTAAAACTGTTATGCATGCAATAATCATTTGCAGTACTTATATGAAAGTAACATACCTGTTTAAAAAATAATAACGACATTTTATCCCATTTAATATAAAAGTCCTTAGTAAATTAGATTTTTTTACATACATAAAGAAATTCATAATGTAATTAAAATTTAACACGCAATTAATTTACAAAATATTACTTTTATTTAGAATCAGAAACGTAATGTCTATTCAAGGTTAACATTTCATTCTGCTTATACATTTGACAGTTAATTTGTTTTCATTAAGTTATATATAAATGTAACTTTATGTACTTAGCTTTTTAACTATAAAAATTATTTTTTAAGATTTATAAAAATATGAATGCAGGCCGAAGAAGAAAGAACAAAAAATACGAACAAAATATACAAAAAAACTTTAAGGATGGTGAACAATGTTCATCTTTGAATATAACATTTCCAATTGCAATGTGGGATTTAAATCAATGCGATCCAAAAAAATGTTCAGGACGAAAGTTATTACGATGGAAAATGATAAAAAATTTACGTATTGGACAAAGATTTCCAGGTTTAGTACTGACACCAATAGGAATAAGTAGTGTTAGTCCAGCTGATAGAAAAATAATTGAAGAAAGAGGTATTGCTGTTGTTGATTGTTCATGGGCACGAATTGATGAAATTCCTTTCAATCAAATGCAAACATCAAATCCTAGGCTGTTGCCATTTTTAGTAGCAGCTAACCCAATTAATTATGGAAGACCTTGTCAATTAAGTTGTGTAGAAGCAATAGCTGCAGCATTGTATATTGTGGGATTTAAAGAAATAGCAGAAATTTATTTATCAAAATTTTCATGGGGTCACTCCTTCTTAGAATTGAATACTGAACTCTTAGATAAGTATGCTAATTGTAAGAACAGTGAAGAAATACTTGATGTTCAAAAGAAATTTATTGAAAATGCACAATTAGAAAGAAATGCAGCACGAGCAGGTGATCTTTTCTATTTAACTAATAAAAGTGAAAGAGTAGTTCTAAATATATTTTTATGAATCATAGATAATACGGACACTCCCCGACTTATGTAGGTGGTTTGTTCTATAGAATATTATGCAAGTCAAATTATAATTAATTTTAAACCAAAATTTGATTTACCGAAGTACGTATGTAAGAATCTGCATAAGTCAGGGAACGTCTGTATCTATTTATTTTTCCTAACGATGTTAATAAATCCTTATAAGATAATCTCTGTGACAAATGTAGTATTATCAATGATTTGCTAGTGCCATAACATTATAGAGCCAACATTTATTATATACTGGTGGGCCATAGTAAATATCAATAAGTTATTTATGGTTTTTACAAAAAAACACCTGTATATTCTTACAGTTTAAAATTACTTACTAATGTTATAATTATTATAATTTAAATTTCTCAATTCTAATTATTTTTTTCTTATAATAGCTACTCCAGATTATCCATCATCTGAATCAGAATCTGAAACTGAAGAATTATATACTGAAACCTTAAAAAAATTAAACATTTAAAAATGTATAGTTCATTTTTAAGATTTATTTTACAAAATTGTAATAAATTGTATAAAAACTGAAATAAAACTTAATTATTAAAAAAAAATCATTATTAACTTTTAATTCACAAACTAGTTTTTCTTTGTGAATTGTCAACTTTATCTTACATACTGAACACAATTCTTTAATTATAATAAATAAAATATTTATCTTGGCAGTTGTTCTAAATATTCCATATAAAGACGTTGCCAATGTAACTGTGATCCAAATAATGACAATGCTTCATTTAGTAAATCATGTTTTTTCATTCCCTTAAAAATATAGCATTTACAATAATATAGCAATATATAAAAATATTTTCTACTCTATATTGTTTTCAAAATTTATATCGCATTTAAATTTTAAGTTAGGTGATCTTACCATAATTTCAGTTTCCCACGATTGTGATGATTTTAATGGTCCCAAAAGATCATCTAAAATAGAGCGCAATTTCCATTCTGGTCCATTTTCTAATAAGTGTGTAACCGCTGCTAATAACCAATGTTTATATTCAACTCCAGAGTTCAAAGTTAAACTTGCAGCAATTTGTGATTCTAAATGTGCTAATGTTGCTGCTGGTGGGCCGAGTGGTCTTGATGCTGATCCACATGCTTTTTGAGCAGATGCTAAAGGAAATTTTGGTGAAGCTGCTGGTCCACCAATAATCATACGATTTAATGGATCTTTTGGATCAGCTAATAACATCCAACATTTTAAATTAATCTTGTAACTAAATGTTCTTCCATCTACTAGCATCAATACTGGTTCTCCTGATTCTGTAAACGTACATGAACAAGGTACTGAATTAGGAGGAAGTACTGCACCTCTTTCTACAACTTGTGCTCGAGAATGAGGAAGTAAATCCCATATATGCATTATATTTGATTTAGTTAATATACAACATCGGCCATTTTCAGTAAGTGCAACAAATATTGCAGGACTGGATAAAGCAAATGGTGGCAACAATCTGCTTCCAGAATTAACATCTAATACAAATAAATTTGAATCTTCACAGCATACACAGCATATTTTTTGTGTGCTTGAAATACATAGTACTTTTGAACCAAAATAAGTTTCCCAGATAGTACAACTAGGTGTGTCATTTTTAAACATTTGTAATCTACTAAGTGGTCCATACAATGTTTTTACATGATCATTAGTTGCACATAGGGTAAAATCTTTAACAGAATACCGAACTGTTGCAATATTTTCAATTTTTGAAACTAACGGTACACGAATTTCTGCAGTTTGGGCACAGGAAACAACAGGATTAATTTTCGGCCCAAGAACACGATGCTTCCAATCTTTTTCAATTGTTGGTGCTGGTTTTTGAGTTACAGTTTCAACAACAATTTTACTCTTTGTTGGTGACGAACTACAGAAAGTATTTGTTTGTGATGTTTCTACAATGTTGCTATTACTTTTTTCACTAAAAATGTAATATTTAAATTAATTCAATTATAAGGTATATTAAAAAAAATTACATTTATTACTACTATATGAAAATATAACATTTGATTAACTTGTTGTTCTGATTAACTTAAATACTTTTTTGTAATTTTAAGCTCATATCTATTACCAATTAAAAAAATATTAATTTAAAATTATATTAGAGTTTAGATTACAATTTTTGTTTAAATGCAATTTATTCTTAATGTATATTAATTGTATATTATTTTTTTAACACAATAAATATAAATTAAAAATGGACCTTATGATATCCTTTGTTGGTGTTGGTGGTGCAACTAGAAACATTGGAGTTATTCTTCTTTTTCCATCTGGTAATCTAGTTTCTATTTGCTTATTGACTGGTTTAGCAGGTTCTTGATTTGATAACAATTGTGATTTTTCTTCACTTCCTTCTACTCGTTTAGCAAGATTTTTATTTGTTATAATTTTCAACTGATTTTTTTCATGACGTTCCTTCATTGTTAATATTTCAGGATTCTCAATTATAGTATGACTTGAATGAATATTTGCATTCCATGTATTTCCATACAAACGTTCATACAGTGTTTCCTGTGTTTCAATAATAAAGTTTCAATAAAGATCTGTATATGTAGATATATTTAAGAATAAATCTTATGTATATTACTTAATATAATAGATATTAATTATATAAAACTTTTTTACAACTAGTAAAAAATAATACCTTTTCACTAGATGGTAAACGTTTTCCAAGTTCTTCATTATCGAACTGTATACAGGCAACAGTGCCATCCCAAGAGCATGCCATAAGAATTAGCCCAGACACAGACCATGTTAAATCTAAAACGCTGCTTTCAAATAACTCTTGAATAACAAACAAAGGTCTTTTCAATGATGTAAGCCAAACACTTAATGACCTATCTCTAGACCCTATGGCACAACAACAGTATCGAGTCTTTGAAACACTCGGATAGACTCTTTGAAAAATATTAGAATTGAACCTCTAGAAAAAAAAAAAAAAATATATATATATATATATGATTAGAGTAATTTAATCAATAAAAATTAAAAAGAAACATGTAAATATATAAATTTGTTAAATTTAATAAATAATTATAAACAACCACTTACTACACACGTAATAGCTTTTCTATGTCCAACAAAGTCCTTATCTTGTTTCCATCCATCTCTTTCTATAATTTGAGCAGTTGGTCCACCTCCATTCATAGCATGTGCAGATACTAAATACTGTCCATCAGGTGACCACGATAACCGTAACACATGTGTCGTGCCTGAACATTCTTCAAATGGATTCGTAACAACAACTTCTTGAGTCCACTGTCCTGTGCGCCAAACTCTTAATGATTTGTCATCTGACTGACTAGCTAAATACTTTCCAACAGGATCCCAAGCAACGCCTTTGACAAGTCCAGAATGGCCTTTTAATACTGTTATTATGTCTGGAAACTGCTGACTATTCCAAACTATAACAGTATTATCTACACTGCAAGATGCAAGTCGATCTCCATGAGGGGCCCAAGCTAAATCAAGAACATCACCTGCATGTCCACGTAATGTAGCCACACAACGCCACTGTTCAACATTTATCTTTCCTCCTCCTCCAAAAACCATGCTTGCACATCCCTCACCGACTAATTTCCATATCATTACTAATTTATCATCACCTCCTGAAGCTAGTAATGTTCCTGTAGTATTCCATCGTACAACATTCACACAAGCTGAAAACATAAGCTATATAATATTCATTTGAAAGCAATCCCGACATTAAAACTAAAGTTTGGAAATATTTATAATATCATAAATAATAAAAATATAATTTAATGTTAAAAAATTTACTAAAAATAAATTGGATTTTAACTGTAACAGTACCTAAATGATTATCCATTTGACAAAGCATTTTTGGAACATTTGGATCATTCTCTGATATTTCATTAATTACAGGTGCCATATTCCAAACTACTACTCGACCAGAGTCAGCTCCTTGTCCTCCAGTGGCAAACCTTTCTCCATTAGGATGTATATCGATGGAAAATATGGGTTTTTCTAAATTAACAATAATATTACATATTTGTTTACATATTAATTTCAATAAACGTACCATCATGACTAACCCATTCGGGTTTTAAAAGTTGCATTTTTATAAATGATTTGTAAAATGTTCATATATGCATAACTATTTGACATCTACATTTTAACCGGTGTTTATAGGTTGTAAACATACAACATGCTATTAGAAATTGTACATTTACATTGTAACATAAATCTATAGATACTTAATTTTTAAAATTTCTTATTAGTTTCACATGTACGATTTACTTTAAAATACTATTTGCAGATTTTAAAATTAACTTCAAAATAAAAAGAAAAGACAAAAATAAACACATTAGAACAAGGCTCTGTAGGTACGTCAATACATGTATGACATGAATTATTGGTTGTACAAAATTATACAAGTAGCAATTATTGTTTGAGGTTGTTCTGTGGTTATTGAAATTAAGACAATTTTTTTAACAATTAAATGATAAATTATTGCTAAATATAATTTAATGAGCATAGTAACAATTTTCAATTAATTGTCTGAATAAAAAATGACAGCAGCTTCAAAAACATCAATTACTCTCTGTAACTTCATTATACTGATATTACTTATAAAATTATAATATAAATGAATAAATTAATTAAAATTTCAATACTTTGCACGATTTAATATCATTACTTTTTTGGATAAGTTGAATATGTTTCAAAAGCACCATGATTCTAAACAAAAACTAAATATTAATTTAAAAATTGTTTTTCCTCAAATACTTTTTTTAAATTATTCCAATTATTTTCAAGAAAATAAAATATTAATTTTATTTGAATTGTTATTGCATATTTAGAGAAAAATGATCTCGTTGCTTAAAATAATTATAAACGTTACTCAGTATCATTCTTTTCAAAGCGTGGGTTCAATAAAGAAATTATATATTTGCACAACTTTAAGAAATATTCCAAAGGTAAAAATAGATTAATGGTTTGAATATAACAGAGCTCATTTATAATTTAGTTAAACATTTAGATTGTCTATTTATGTGAAAAAGAATACGCAACAGGTAAATTTTTTGGTGAAATTCCCATAGATCACCTTGATATAACATATAGTAGGAGTTCTGCACCAGGTGGTCAAAATGTTAATACTGTTAGTACGAAAGTTGATTTACGCTTTCATGTGGAATCTGCTAGTTGGTTAAATGATGATTTGAAAAAAAAAATTATTAATAAGGTAAAAAAACATAATATTGAAATTAAAGGCTGTAAATTTTATACATGTGAAAGGAACTTTTTGAATTTGTTTAAGAATAAACCAAAAATTAATAAAGAAGGCTATATTATAATACGATCTGATGTAACAAGATCTCAAACACTTAATCTTGCTGATGCTATCAATAAATTACGTTTACTAATTATAAAAGCTGAGGAAACTGCCCAAGAACCATCATTAGAAACAAAAATTATTATGCAAAAAAGGTGTGCTGCATATGTTAAATTATAACTTCTGTGATTAAAATGTTATACCTATCAAAAAAATTAGTAATTACCATTATATATATATATATGCTTTTAAATAATTTATTTAAAATCAAATTTAAAGTATTAAATATTAATTGATATACATAGTTGTCTTTATTATTTATTTGAATAAATATAAACTGATACCATGTATTAATTTCAGATTAGAAAAACAAAAAAGGGAACGTCTTTGTAGAAAACGTCATCGATCACTAATTAAAAAGGATAGACAAACACCAAACTTCATCGATCTTTAATATTTATAGAAGTAGTAGAAATTGTAGTATAAATTGTCTTAAATAAAAAATATTTTATAATAAATTATTTATCATATAAATTATTTTGATTTATTTTATTAAGTACATTTATATCAATTGTCAATGCAATTAATGTTTAGTATATTTGCTCCATTAAATCATAAATACATAGTTGTGTTTAACTTAATTACATTTTAAAAATCTGTTGCTAAAAATAAAGCACTGTATGGTCATATGGTCGTATCAAAAAAATGAACAGCTAATTTTTTTATTAAAAAATAGTATTTATTTAGTATCAATATACATAATAATTGCATTTCCAACATAATTATTGAAAAAAAAGTATGAGAAAATAAATATTTTCATAAATTTATCAAAACAATACAAATATATTTCTATTTTAATACAGTTATAAATGTCATACTTAATATGATTATAAACTTAATATTTGACAATCTTTTGTTTTAGAGTTTGTAAATAAATTTAGTCAGTTTAGTTTTATTTTCTCATACAGTGATTTCTGTATTAAAAAGTGAAAATAAAATGTATCTTTTATAAGTATATAAACAATAAATCTATATTTGTAAGTTTTGTATATGATTCTTATCTATTCCATTCCTGGTGGAAGTGGTTCATTTGTAATTACCTCAGTTGAATCTGTATTTAAATGAGTGTCACTTTCAGTACTTTCAGATATTCGACCTAATAGAACATCCATAATTGATGTTGGTAAATGTGCCCGTTGAACTTCTGTAAATGATTGTACATGATCTAATAATGGTGTTCTTAGATCAGGACATGTTGTTAAGGCTTCTGATAATTGAGCTGGAGGTAATTGTAGTAAAACTTGGAAACTTTGCGGTTTTGTACGCTGACAACACTTAATGAAACCTTCCCAGACTACTTTATGCTTCCACACTTGTTTTAATATCAATCTTTGTAGTATATTCATAACAAAACCAGAAAGTCGTGGGTAAAGTGAAAGAGACTGAATAACAGTTCTCATAAGTAATGTAGGTAAAGGAGTCACATCCATTAATTGTTGCATAACTACAGCTAATACTTCTTGAGTATATACTGTTTTTTCAGCAAAGCATAATGATGTTGCTTTCATCACAGTTTTTAAATCTGCTTTTGATTGGTCAATCATATGTAAGGCAATAAGTAATTCTGCTGGTGTTACTGGCCCTTCGGCATGACTTCCAAGTAATCTATTGAAAACTTCTTTTACTACAACTGGATTCAACTTAATTAATTTGGGTAATGCTGCTATTACTTCTTTTTTTGTTAAGCCATTAAGAACAGGAATAAGAAATCTAACATCAGATACTCTCGTTTGGTAAAGTTCACGTACTTTATTAACTAAAATAGCACTAGGAGAACCTCTTTCAGTTAAAATGTGTATTACACGAGTGATGAGTGTTTCTGCTCCCTTTGGACAGTGTTCGACTAAAGCTAATAATTCTGTTGATTCCATTCCCATTCCACGAATTGGCTGTTCAAGTAAGCGGAGTATCGTTCGTTTTACATCTGCTGTTGTTTGTATGTAAACACGTGACAGTTCATGTACAAGTGATTCTTTAGATGGTAAAAGGGCTAAATACAGATACAAACAAGCTTTTGAAGACTCATCATTCCAATTATCTAATACTTGTGGTCTTCCTCTATCATCTCCAAAAAGAATTGGAGGAGGCTGAGGTTGTGTTAAAAAGCAAAGATATACAAGTGATTGTTCTTCAATTATACTTTGTAATTCTTGACGTTCATAAAGTTGCAAAACTCTAGTGATGGCTTCATCCCTAATAGTAGCTACTTCATGTGCTGTGTAATGTAACAAAACATTTAAAAATGTTATATATTTAGGAGGTCGCCGACAAACTAGTTCTTGTAACAGACCCATACAGGTCGCAGCTCGATTTTCTTGAATACATATACGTTTTAACATTTCCACTGCTTCTTCTGTAATGTAAGGTGATTCTAAGAATAATCTCATTAATAAATTATCTCGTTCACGAGTTTCTGCTTCCATATTAGCAATTAATGCACACAATAACGTATTATAACTTTGATCTGGTTTTGCTTCTCTTCGTAAAATAGCAGACATTCGATTAAAACCTTGCATGAAGCTATATTCTTCATATAACCATGCTAAAGCTAAATCAATATGTAATCGAATATCCTTGAGAATAAATTTTAAAACAGCTTCTCGGATTGCTGGGCCAAATGTTGAGGCTAACGTAGTGATTATTTTATTACGTATGAGACTAGCACCTGCAATATTTGCTGCTTGCTCAGATTGTAAAATACGTTCTACTGATTTAATCAACATCAATTCACGAGATCCTGCACTTAATGGACGAGTTATCTGATCTAAACGTAAAGTTTTTATTCGTGGTTTTGAACTACGAATAACTTTTTCCTCCTCTTTGGTTTTGATCTGATTAATACCTTCCAACTTTTCTTCAAGTGATTCATTATCTTTTTTTGTTGGTCCTTTAATTATCGCATCTTCAACTTCTGCAGGAATTTTCATTCTCATTGGAGGATCTTTGGTTAAACAGCTCATCCCAGGTCCAACACCAGCATCAGTAAATTGAATTGCTAATATTTTTGCAACCTGTTTAAGATGAGCTGGAGTACCTGCATTAGCAGCAGGAGTATAATTTGTAATAAAATGATTTGGAATAACATCAGGCAATTTTTTCATTGTTTCCATAACTAAATGCGTTGCAGTATCAATCTTTAACTTTTCTAATATAAAATGTTCATTTAATTTGCAAGCTTCTTGTTTCTGTCTATTTAATTCATCATCATCTATTTCCATATCCGTGGGGTCAAATCGGGGACGTTTATTCAGTGATGAGAAAATAGCATCCGAGTTACGCTTAGTATTTCGATTACGTCTTTGATATTCATCTATTCTAGGCAACAATTTTGATATTTCTTGAGAGGAATAACCTAATTCGGATGCTAGTGATATTACTGTCGATTGAACTTCAATAGAACTTGGATGCTTTAGAATATTAATTAACTGAAGTTTTAAATGTTTACGTACAGAATTAACTTGTGATGGAGTTAATGTTGGTGGTAAATTATTATTTAAATCTTCTAATGCCGTAACTACATGAGGCATGAAAACAGGACGGGATTTTGCTATTGTACATAAAGCACCCATACACGCCATTAAATTAACACTACTGATGTGTGGTGAGCCATGAAATTTGACTAGTAGCGAGAAAATATGACTAAAATAATAAAAATATACTTTAAAAATAAGTCCATAATTTATTAAACATATATATATATATATATTACTATTTATGTAAAATAAAATTAAAAACATACTGAGCTTCTTCTTCTAATTTGCGCCTCCGGGCAAATTTTAATGTTAAAGGTATATCTTCAAGAGAAAAATCATTTTCTTTACGTGGTAATCCAGGCTCTGGATACGTTTGTAAAAGTACTACACCTTCTAAAAATTTTACTGAATGGGTTCGTATACCATCATTATCACTATCTACCATATTTAAAATTTCAATCTGCAATAATTGAACATTTACAACTAGGTATAATTCATACACAATGTTGTATTACCATATTGATTTAAAATAAAAAGGAACTTCAAATATTCACTATTTTAAATTATGTATATATAAGTGTATGTGTGTGTATATATGCATGTGTGTATGTATGTGTGTATGTATGTATGCATGTGTATACATACATACATATATATATATATATATATATATATATATATATATATATGTGTATGTATGTATGCATGTGTATACATACATATATATATATATACATATCCAAACACACACACATATACATCTACCTTCTTATATATACAATAGATGCATATTTATACCTTAATATTGCTGAAACGATTCCATGCTTGCTCCATGAAATCTGTTACTTGAGCTGCTTTTGCTAACCAAGATAACATATTACGATAAATAGATGTTGCTGCTTGAATAACTCGTTTTTGAACTTGAATAGATTCATCACAGAGAAGCATGTGTAAGTTGGGCATAACTTTATCAATAACTTGTTCATTTTTTTTACTGAAAAATACATACATATGTATACATATATAAATATATATTTAATATTCATACCATGCTTCTTCAATAAATCCAACAAGCCATTTTTTAATTTCTGCATCTCGATCTGTTGTGAAGGCAAGGACTTCTGATAAAAATTGACTTAAAAGAGGAGGAGACTTATTAATTACTACTTCCTGAACTTTTCTTAGTAGTTGTGATTTTTCTGATATTGAAGTTGACAATGCTGCATTGTTTAACCATTCCACCACCTATATATATTTACAGTATATGAAATATTTTAACAAAAATATGGGTTATTAATTTGAATTATCCGCTTTCAGTTCAAGGTCATCGAACTGAATTAATTTATCTAACCAAACTTATAATAAAATAATTATTAAATTCACACCCTTCCTTCATCCAAATTACCACCTCCGTAATACATATCAAATGAAGACATTTAAAACGGAAAATCTTTTTCCAGGAATTGAGTCAAAAACTATTGTTAAATAGAAAATCCATTACATATATCATTTATACAGCAAGCATATTTTTTATATCGGTTGAGACAAGTGTAGCCAACTGTGATTGTTTAAATTAAAAACATCATTTATGTTCAGTAGATTGGTAACATAAAAGACCGTTCATTTTTTGAAATACCAACGTGAAAAGTATGTATGCATGTGCATACGTGCATATATATATATATATATATATATATGTATGTGCATATATATATATATATATATATATATATATATATATATATATGTATATATGTATGTATATATATATATATATATATATATGTATATATATATGTATATATATATATATATATATGTATGTATATATGTATATATGTATATATATATATATATATATATATATATATATATATATATATATATATATATATATATATATATATATATATATATATATTACGAAAATAGTCAAATGATAAATGAGATAAGGATATTACAGTGCATTGGAAAGTATCTAAGGCTTTGAATCGATCAAATTGAAATAAACTGACTTTTCTCCAGCAATGGACCAACAGTTCAGGATTGTATATATATATATACACACACAAATACACACACATCTGTCTAAAAGTATGATTTATATTTATAAGTATGTTTTTTTATATTAAAAGCGCAGCGCTTGAATAATAGATTAAAATTATTTTTATTTAAATTGCTTCATAACGCTGTTACAAGTTTTTTTTATTAATGAAAGAATATATTCTACAGATTGTTTTAAGCTCATTGATTAAGTTATTACTGCCTACACATTTCAAAAATTTAAGAACCTTTTAATAAATTCAATAAATATTTAAAATCAGATTCGTTTTATTTATACTAAAACTTTCCTTCAATATCTGATAACTTATAATAACAATTTAATACTTTTTAAATACATTTTATTAATACGTATAGTTTGTAATTAAACGTGCGTCTGTTTAATTATATCTTATTATGTTACAATTATTTATTTACTTTTCAAAATATTTGAACTGAAATATATTTAAATTGTATTTGAATCATTTGATAATTTGTCTTTATTTTTGATTGCAAATATATTTTAATATGTTAATATAATTCAATGAATATATGCATAAACATACCTCTTAATAACATATATTTAAATAGGACGGGTGGAATTTTTTTTAATTTTTTTTCTTTATTATATCAATACAAATAGAGTAAATGAAACAAGAAAAAATAGAAATTTTCAAACAACCGAAATGTTCTTACTCCATTACTGTTATTGTGATTTCTATAATACTCGGCACCATGTAATCTCTAAAGGTATAATTAAAGGAGTGGTAATGGTTCTTTTTTGAGCAGCAACATTTTATATTATAGATTCTGAAAATATAGTTTATAATTATTAAACACATAATATGTGTTTAATAATTCCCTATAAAAAAAGAGAATTATGTATGATAAAGGTATTATATATATATATATATATATATATATATATAATATTAACATGTTTAGTATTAATTATGAAATGAAATAGTGGAAAATATTAAAATGCACACAAAACAAAAAAAATTTCCAGGAAAATATAAGTACACAAATTTTATACAAATATAAATGAAATATAAAATTTTTATTTCTAATATAAAATATAATTCTTATCAATTATGGCATATTTTAATTATAAAAAAATATTTTTATTCATATTTGTATAATTATAAATTATAACATGTAGAATTTTTCTTTCACCAACAATGTAAACTTGCGAAATGTTCTTTATTTTTGTACAGAGGACCCCAAGCGCCATTTGTTTTTTTCTGCAATTCTTTCTCTTTTCTCTCCTTTTCTTGTTTCTGAACTGCTTCAAATCCAGATTTTCTGTAAAAACATTAAATTCAATTAATTATTTCAAAATTAATAATTTAAATGTTTCAATTTATCTAAAATTCATAAAGCTATAATAAATCTAAAAACTATTAAAAATCAACATTTGTTGTAACGTTAATTGGGAAAGTTTTTTAAATTGACATCTTTTTTTGCACAATTAATATTTTAATACAAAATATATTAATGTATTTAATTAAAATAGTTCTGAAAAATTAATTAGTATTATTATTATATATATATATATATATATATATATATATATATATATATATATATAGTTTTTATAAAATTTACATTTTTATTCATATCATCAATATAGCATTATAAACAATTAATCTGAAAATTTTGAATCAACTTATATCACCAAATCTACTTTATTTAAATACTAGGGGGCTCTGCCCACTTCTCGCTACGGTCGACGACACCCTAGGAGGGCTAGAAACTAATACAAATTAATAAATTATACGCATAGGCAATCCGTAAAATGTAAGTCGTAAAATTTTTATTGGAAAAGTTTATAAAAATTAACAACAAAATAGAACGTTAAAATGTGTAACAATTTTTTACTCTAAAGCTTCAGTGAATAGAATATTTTGAGTAAATTTCATCACTTTTACATTGAAATCGTATACACATTTTTCGTTGTAATCTTTGAGAGGTTGCATCCATATGACTGATGTCAACTAATCAGTAAAAAGACCACGCAATATCCACCAACCAATCATTGATGATCGGAATGGAAATAGTTAACGTGCTACTTGTAGAGTGTAAGGACGTTACGAGAAGGTGGTTTACACGAAAAATAAAAAAAAATGTTTCATGGAAATTTTACGATGAATTTTTTTTACACATAGAAAGATTTTTGTCTAAATATACGGCAATATAAACAAAGTAGATTTGATTCATAACGTAATTACTTTTAATGAAATATTTATTAAAGAAATATCGATGAATATTTTTTTATAATTAATGTAGTTTAATATATATGATTTACCTGGATGTGTTATCCCAAGATCCGGAAGGTCGTTTCACTGTTTTGCTGTCTTCTTGAACCATTTTGATAGATTTAATTTGACAAAAGATTTAATAAGTTAAATGATAGAAAGTACTACTGTTAAAGTTTTACTCAATATAATTTACTATTTAATATTTTTTTTCTATGGTACGTGAGTAATATGTGTAAGCACTTGATGTTCAAGGCAATTTCCTGTATTAGCACGACGACTACCTTTGCGTGTACACAAATTTTTATCCAACCTGCGGATCGTGAAAATATTAATATATTTTAATGTTACACGAAACTTAAGAATGAATATTTTGCTCCTAAATTGCATTATATATGGAAACTTATGTGTATATTTATCACAAGAATTCAATATTTACAAATAATAGAATGATGAGAGGGAGTCAATTCATAATTGATGTAAATATAAATAGTAAATATGATTCATACCATATAATTACACATGTATATGTATAGAAATTTGACATAGTTAAGCAGAAATATTTAACTGTTGTTTCAAAAAAAAATATGTGTAAGTTGAAAATCAATAAAGTAACCCATATTATTTCAGTATAAATTATTTGTAAATAAAATAGAAGTTTAGTATTTACACGAAGCGTGTACTCGTTTCTAAATTATAATTATACTAATTTATTTTGTATATAGAGTCTCAACTTTCTTAAGAACATTTCACACGTTGTCATTTTCTTTGAATGGTTCAGACATTCTTTTTCTTGGAAAATATTCTCATCTACTGCTTAATTAAAAATGAATATAATTTAATTTTTATGTGCTAATTTAACATGAGACTGAAATGTTTTCACTAATATATACATACGTACATACATACATACGTACATATATATATATATATATATATATATATATATATATATATATATATATATATATACATAGATGACCTACAAAGTTTTCCATAAGTTTATATACAGATGAGAAATGCAAAATGAACAAAAGAGTGATACAAATATAATCCTCTATTAAAGAGATATTTAATATTTTTATTTTTTCAACTAATAGACACACTTTCTTCTTTTGCTTAATTTTGTATTATAGTTACTTTGTTATTTTATTTAAAAACTATGATGCTTCATTGAAAAATGCATATCATTAAATATATTTAGATCAAATTCTCACATTACTTTCCTCTTTTTAATGTAAAATAAAATACATAATATAAATGAACAAAATATGATTTTTTTCAATTTTCTGTCCTTAAAGGTCTTTACAAATTTATGAATCATTTTTTTGGAGGAAATCACAAAGGCATATTATCGAAGTAATAAAACTAATGAATTAACAAAAAGGAAAATCTTTTTAGAAATACTATTTAACCTTTTTTTTTAAAAAAAACTTCTAACTCATATGATTTTTGTACATAGTCATTACAAATTTGTTTAAATTAAAAAATTGACATATGGAATTAATGTGTAGTCAAAATTGCTTTTAATATATTAGTTTTTTTCTACTTAAATGATGACAAATTTTAGTTCATAAAAAGGATTATTAAGATCTGAATATTATTGTACATCGAATTAATAATCTCTTCAAAATTATTCAATTTGGCGATAATTTATTATAAAGAAATTTAATAAAACATGTTTTTCAAGGGATTGAAAGAGTCGATTTATTAATAAGATTTTGTGAAATCGCATGTTTTACAAAAATTATATTTATTAGCACGTTGACTGTTGTCTCGGATCATATGTCTGAGATGGCAAACAATGCCTTAAATGTAGCAGCAATACAGTTTGGATAACTGGATTTGTTTCATTATTCAAACCAATTTTTAATCTACTTGCATTTTTTTAATCTATTAAAACTTTTTTAATCCATTTACATCATTAAACCATTAACATTTTTCATAATTATTATCTAGGAATTTTTTTCCTATATTTGAAGTAAAAAAATAAGATTTAAAATACATTCATATATCGAATTCAATACTTAAAAGAAAAATTCAAAATTATTAAATTACAACCATGGGGGATAAGTCAAATATTTAATGTAAGAGAATAATGGATAATTTAAATGTATTAAACCTGTGATATTGAATTCACTTCGTTTTTTTTTTGAAACTCCTATTTTCATTAAAATATTTTTTTGTACTTCATTGTGTTACCATATTTTTTTTTGATTTCATAGAAAATTTTAATCTCTCATTTACGCATTTAGAAGATATTTAATGGCCTTCATATATATATACGAGTATATATATATACACATACATGTAATATTATAAGTAAATATGTATATACAACTATATTTATATACACAATAAGTGTGAATAAACTAATTAGAACTTACCTCACGGTCGGAAGAAACTTGGAGGTTGCTTGAAAACCGTATATTACGAATATCATTGACACATGTATTATTGTTCAAATTTTCTATGCAGATTTTTGTATTTTATATATTTATTGAAGTATTGTGTAAGCTTGTTAAAATATAACACAAAGCGTTGTGAAACACTGAGATGAATCGCGTTGCGCTTCTTATTTTCTTCTACTCGCTTTTTAATATTAGTGACGTAATGGAAGAGGGAGACATGGATTTTTCTTCAAAGTGGGAGATGAATACCAGATTTTTGAATTTTAATTTTTTGCCTATATAAAAATGGTTCTCTTTCTCGCAGCTGTCACTTAATTAGTAGAACGGTGTTTTAATTCTTTATATTATATTATTAAAAAAACATCAGTATGTCTAACTTAAAAAAATATAATAATAAAATATTAATACTTTTACAGGCAATGTATTTACATCTCACTTCTTTTTAAATAGCCTTGTAAAAATGTATGCATAAATTAAAATAAGGAAAATTTTTTATAAAAATCCAACGTATGCATATGTATATTTATGTGAATAAAATTGCATTTATGTACGCATAATGTTTTAAATTCTTATACACGTACTTTATTATGCAATCATATGACTTTTTTTATATTTACATGATTATATGATTATTTACACACACACACACATATATATATATATATATATATATATATATATGTAATAAAATTAAAAATATTAATGTATATTAGATTTAACTGATATGACATTGTGTAAACTTTTTATTATTTATTTCAGAATAACACATTAGGTAAATACTGTATCTGAAGATGATTAATATATTTAATATTTTGAGTAAATAATTTTAGTATATTAAATTACAGGTAATTGGCTTTCTATAGTCAGTTGATAAATTACTTTTATAATTATGAAAATGAACGATGTCGTTTATAAAATATTCTATTCTCATTTATACATTTTCAAATATTTTTTATTTATATACAAGATTTGGTACGAAATGCATAATTTAAAATGATTTATTACAATAAATATTTTAACGATCTCGATTGCTTTTAATAGAAAAAAATAATCTTGGTTGTACTTAAAATCAAATATGATTTTAAGTACAACGAAGTAAAATTAATATGCTTTTTTATACTGATTAAAAGTAAGTAGTTGGTTTATTACAATTCCGTGTCAATACGAAAACAGATTTTCAGAATTGCGTAAAATACGTTATGAATATTTATTTTATTAAATATAAAAATTCTGTTTGATTTGTTAACTATATAAATATAATTTATTGTTAATGACCTTTTCTATATATTTTTAATGAATAGTAAATGGATATTTATATTTAGACAATGAATAAACACGTGCTTTGACGTCTACATTTATAGATGAATATAAAAATACAATAAAGCTGATGTAATTCATATAAAGTAGTCCCCAGTGACGCATTCAGGATTTAATCTTGGGGGTGGGCAGGAGGGGGGGGGGAGTGTAGAGTTGAACGGATAATTTCTTTTTAATGCGAATTCGATAAAGTTCATTAGGTGATTATAAAAAATTATTTAAGGAAGAAAATCCAGTTTTCTTCTCTTTTTACAAAACTGGGGATTACATTAATCTCTCTGTGTATACAGGAGCCTTTCCGCGCGATGGTTTTGTAGACAGCTTTTTCATAGATGGATATGAAAATATTGTTTCTTTCATTTAATTTAATTAAATCTATACTTTCTATTTGTACATTAAATATAAAATAAAAATGCTGATTTCGATACGTTTTAATAATGATTTTTTTTAAATAAATAACAGATATTTTTTAGTATTTTTTTTTCAATAAGATAATATGATTGTTATATACTTGGTATGATAAAAAAATATTTTTAGATAGAATTTGTTTTGGTTCCAAAATGTCTTATATTTCAATTAACTTTCTTCATTTTTATTTTTACTATAATATTCTGATGAAACTTATTTATTATAATTACTGAAAGGGGTTATTGATTTCAATTGTTAAGTGTACATTCTTCTTTTCTATTTATTTTCAAATTCATTCTAGCTATAACATTTTCAAACCATCTATGAAATCAATGTAAGATTGACCGTAAAATATTGAATTTTCTTATACTTCACCAAAAATACTGTTAGCAACTAATACAATATTTATTTTTAGTGGTGATAAAAATATTCATGGAATTGAAAAAAAACAATTAATTGAATTACACAGAAAATATTCTAATCATATTTATTATGTAACTATAGAAACTTATAAATATACTGAATCACTTATATCGTTTGAAGAATTGTTTTAAAAATTATAAAACTGAAAATAAAAATAATTTTAGATGTATACTACAAAAAGTATACATATAATCATTTAAAATAATAGTTTCGTTCATTTGGTTTTAAAAATACACTTTTTGTAATAAGCATAATGTTAAATTTTTGTATGCCTATTGTAATAAATTTATTTCTAATGTTAAACGTGAGGAATTCAATATGAATATGTTCAAAATAGATTTTCGAAAATTTCTCTGAGCAAAATAAGAAAACAGGTTTTAAATAAATAAGCAATAGAGACATCGGAATAATTTTTGAAATGTTCTCTAGTCAATGACCATGCACGATTCCACTTCGTGATCATCATATTTATTTGCCAATTTCGTATTATTTTGTACTTTGTACCTGAACTAAACAAACCCGTTGTCTTATGAATATTTGATATAAAAACAAAACTAGGTGGATATTGACAAAATTAATGTATTCTTTGAAATTCTGTGTATAAAAATATATTTCTAAAATTTTTATTATTGTCATGATGTTTTGATATTATAAGAAACCGAATTAAGCCGATTATTTATTTGATTATATACTCAATGATATATATATATATATATATATATATATATATATATATATATATATATACATGTATATATATATATATGTATATATATATATACATGTATATATATATATATATATATATATATATATATATATATATATATATATATATATATAAAATATTTAGTAAAATATTTTCATAATTAATTTAATAAACATTAGCTTTCGCACAACTAAGAAAACAATTTGCTAGAAGAGAAAAGTATTGGATTGACATGTTTCACTTATGGAAGTGAAAAATGAGCTTCAAATGCTAAAATAGTTTAGCAACTTTGCATTAAACAGAAATGGAAACGTGTAATGGTAGCTATACCAAAAAAACGAAGAGAAAAATAGTAAACTGAATACAAAAATGCACAGGTATTATAAATGTAATAAGAATAAAGTTTAAAATGAATATAATATATTCCATTAAAAAATGATCTAATGAACAATGAAAATTACTGATTGAGCCAAAAAATATATAATAAGTAAAAGATTAATATGACTGCTGAATAAGAATATCTGAAACTGCATTGAACATATGTAGAACATACGTGCATATATATATATATATATATATATATATATATATATATATATATATATATATATATATATATATTGTTAGTGAATATTTAAATATGCTATGATAAAAAATGGAGGAAAGTAGCTCTATTGTCTCAGTAAGAACATTTTATAAATAAATATTTAACAAATACTCCATTGTTTCAACATCTGTTTCAAATTAGCATACTAAAAAAATGAATATATACTTTTTACAAAATACTTGGATGTACAGTGAATATATATCATTATTTGTTCAATCAACTGTTTATAAAAAAATCTAATTGTATACTTTTTCAATTTCTTCTACCACGAATCTGTCATTACAATGAATTTTGAATGATTTATAATATTAGTGTACACATACACACATTCACACACACACACACTATATATATATATATATATATATATATATATATATATATATATATATATATACATACATATATATATATATATATATATCTTTATTTGCCTTTTAGGTATCCCTTTAAAGTGAATAAATTAGTCAAATACTAACTAGTTTATTACAACGATTAAAACTCATAAACTTTATTAAAGAAGTGTAATTTGGAGAAGAAATATTAAATAATTATATTTTTAAAAATAAGGTTTCCGATTGATTGTTATATATATATATATATATATATATATATATATATATATATATATATATATATATATTGCAAATTTATTAAAAAAATCAAATAGTTTAAATATTCTATGGGACAATGGTTTTAAAATATTTTGAATATTAGAAATTTATGAGTTTTTATTTTAATAGTAAGTGAACTCCGAATGAAATGTTTACGCGAAAGGAATTTTATTTTCAATATAATAAACATTTTTGCTCTTTTGAAATGCATTTTGGATGCAAATTATACCGAGAACGCATGAAAAATTCTGATGTTATTTCATGATGATATTGCATCAGCTAAAAGATGCTTGACCGTGAAATATCCTTTATAGAAATCAAGTATAATAGTTCGAGGAAAACAAGATACGTACAATTTTTAAAAAGCAAAGGATATTTCATTGAAATTTATTCATTTTGAAAAGAAATTTTCTTTTTAATTTTAAATCTTATATCATTTATATAATATGCAAATAATTACAAATAAGTACATATGTAAGTGTATATATATATATATATACATACACACACACACACACACACACACACATATATATATATATATATATATATATATATATATATATATATATATATGTATAATGTGTGTGTGTTCAAACAAATATTACAAATTATTATCTGTAGTATAGACTCTTTCCTTAACATGAAGAAATTTTAGTTATTTTTTGATTATCAATATATTTATAATCTGATCTTTAATTCTAAATGTCAAAATTTTCGTTTCAATTTTATGAATAGGTTTTTTTCTATTCATATAAAATAATATCAAACAGCCATGCTTATATTAAAATCAGTGAAATGAATTAAATGCGTTGGAATACCTAAGTTTTTTTTTACTTTGATGAGTTTTTTTGATGAATGTTCTTTCATCAAGAAGTTTAATGTTTTTTATGTCCGAGTATGCATTATTAAGAACATGTTTTCATAATAACGTTGATATTGAATCTAAGAAATACTAATTGATTCTTTACTAATTTAGATTTTATTAAGATCTGTGATATTAAATTGCTTTTTTATATAATCGACAGTCCAAAAAATAAATTTAATCATGATTTTGATACACCAAAAGAATGTTTATATCATAAGTACAAATGTACACGCGGTATATGAAGAAATCCAGTTATGTTTTACAGTTAGAAGCAAAAATAAATAATGCATTTATCTAAATAATATAATATATATATATATATATATATATATATATATATATATATATATATATATATATATATGCTTGTATGCATTAATGAACTTAATTTAATTCAAATTAGAATTTATTAGGAAGCGAATGGAGATGTCCTGTGTGTTCAGTTCAGTTATTTAAATATACTTTTTATATTCTCAAGCTTGAATTATGAAAAACTGATTAAGTCAATATTAAAATACAAATAAGAAAATAATATACATTATAAATTTATCAGAAAATAGGGATTAAAATAATATTATTATTTTTGTTTTAATATTCATAGTGAAACAATAATACATATGAAATATATTTATAAAAAAATATGAAAAATACACAAATATAAAACATACAATAAACCAAATGACAACTATAAATGTTATAATTATGTATACACACATTTGTATTTAAAACGTGTATTATTTTAAAAATATTCGTTAGTTTCTGTGGTTATTATTATACTTTTGTTGCTGATTATTTATTTAAATTGTGAAAAGTTTGAATTGGTATATCTGTAATATTTTTATAATTCATTCCCGCCCGATTGTATCCAAAAGCAGCTAAGATCAGACAATTTGCTGCTTCAACTGTAATTTGTACATCTCTTTCATTTCCAATTGATGGATTTAGTTCAACTAAATCCATAGCAGCTAAACGTCCTGTTTGATATGCAGTTTCCATGATATGTATTCCTTCCCTTAGTGTCAAGCCACCACGAACAGAAGTTCCTGTACTCGGTGCTTCTAATGAATCTAAACTATCAATGTCAAAACTCACATGTAGGGATCTGTTTGATTTTGGATCAATTTTATCCAGTGCCATTTGGGTAATGACATTAATTCCATATTTTTCTACATCCGCCATACCAAATGCAGTTATACCTAATTTATCTATAACAACTCTTTCATAGGTATCTACTGAACGCAGGCCAATGTACGCCACATTTCTAATAGAAACTAATGGTTTTTGCCAGTCCATTCCCGGAAGGTAAGGCCAATAGTCTGATAGTTCACGAACTAGAAGAGCTAAAGACATGCCGTGCACATTTCCAGAAGGGGAAGTTGCATTGGTGTTAAGATCTGCATGTGCATCTATCCACAATATAGCTATATCAGGTCCATGAGCTTTTACGTGCCCATCAATTGTACCTATGCTTACAGCATGATCTCCGCCAATTGTTAAGCACTTTCGTCCACTTGTCATAATATTAAACACATTTTCCGATACACATTTCGTACACGCAGAAACATGATCAAGCGAACGCATATTTTTAACTTCATCAAGTTTATTTGATGGTTCATAATAAATATCTCCAAAATCTTTTACATCTATCTGGTCATCTGTAAATGAATCGATTGTCTTCTAAAATGCTTTTACACGGATTTATCATTGTGCAATTTCAATGTGTATATGGAATCATATTTCTTTTTTAAAAAATATGTCATGGTTACATATAATAAATTGTAGTTTTTAAAAAGTCTGCTCTAGGTTCATTTTAATTGAGTATCGTCTAATAATTAATCGTCTCTAAGTATAAACTATGTAATAAGTCATTGTCGTTCACCGAAATGATAATACATTTCAGCAAACAATTGTGGCCAATAATTGTTAGAATTGTAATCTCAAAACAATCACGGATACAAACGTGCCAAATGTTATAATCGAAACTGGTCCCTTACTGCTGCCATGAACTAGTGATATAGTGCGTGTATGTAAAAACATATATATATATATATATATATATATATATATATATACATATAAATTACTGTTATAAAATGTTCGGGCATATCTCACAAATATATAACTATTTATTTGTAAATTTATGGCGAAATGACAATTCCCACACTAGTGCAATAACAATAAAGTTACAATTATATTTTTAGTGTATGTTTTATTTTACATACATTGACATGCACATACATATTAGGTTTGTAAAGTGTATAATATCGAATTATATGAAATTAGATGGTTGAAACTTACCAATGTATTTAATATTATTTATTAGTTTGTAATTACGTAAGACTTCAGGACCAGCCCCTACACCTGTACGTAGTTGACCTTTATCAAATGGAACTCCAAGTACACCTATTTTAGTAGAATGAACATTTCGAATTTTCACTCCTAACCTTTTCATGAAACAAGTACACAATATGCTTCTTTTGAACATGATTACATAGTGAGTCATTAAAAAAAAATTTCTAGATTTTATAACTTATTTAAAATATATTAGATAACCTTTTAACACATTATGAATTTAAACTTATTCTGAGATGGTAGTTTGTTTTTATTTACACAAGTTTACTGATATATATTAAAATTGCAAAATACACTGATTAGGAATGACAATTTTGGCATATTTTAAGTAGTTGTAAAATACTGACTTAATCTATAACTGATACAAATAAAATTAAATGAAATAATTATATTTTTTTATTAAGTTTAATTAATTATAAAAGAAATATTTACATTGTATAGTGGCAAGTTTTATTTTACTTATATTTCAAATTGAAATTATGAAGATGTCAAATGTGCAATGAAATGTTTATTTTGGTCCTAACATATCCTCTGGCTTTACCCAATCATTGAATTGTTCTTCAGTCAAATATCCTAATTTCAAAGCAGCATCTTTAAGTGTTGTTCCTTCTTTATGCGCAGTCTTTGCAATTTTTGCTGCTTTATCATAACCTATATGAGGATTTAGAGCAGTGACCAACATTAAACTTTCATGAAGTATTTGCGCAATTTTTTCTTTATTAGCTACAATTCCATCGACACAATTAGTTGTAAAACATTTACAACTATCTCCAAGGAGACGAATTGATCTTAAAACATTTGCAACAATTACTGGTTTAAAAACATTTAATTCAAAATGCCCATTTGATCCTCCAATTGTAACAGCTACATGGTTTCCCATCACTTGTGCTGCGACCATTGTTATTGCTTCACATTGAGTGGGGTTAACTTTACCAGGCATGATAGAACTACCTGGTTCATTTTCAGGTAAACTTAATTCACCTAACCCACATCGTGGTCCAGAACCCAAAAATCTGATGTCATTAGCAACTTTCATAATAGAACATGCAATAGTATTTAATGCACCTGATACTTCTACAAGAGCATCATGAGCTGCTAATGCTTCAAATTTATTTGGAGCAGAAGTAAACGGTAAGCCTGTTAACTCACTAATTTTTTCTGCGCATTTTTCAGCAAATCCTATACGAGTATTTAAACCTGTACCGACAGCGGTACCACCAATTGCCAACATGTATAAACGAGGCATTGTAGCACATATTCGATCTATTCCAAATTTTATTTGTTGTGCATAACCACTAAATTCCTGGCCAAGTGTTAAAGGAACAGCATCTTGAGTATGAGTTCTACAATCAAATACAAATTTAAATAATGTTATACAGACCAATAAGTAAATAAAAAAGATTTATATCTTTCATACCTCACATTACTAAATACACACACACACATATATATATATATATATATATATATATATATATATATATATATATATATATATATATATATGTATGTGTGTGATGAAATCTATGGTAAAATAAGCAGGTTTATTATGTGCAACTCTAATGAAAACATATTGACAAGCTCTATGTATATAATATCTACATCATTCAATTAAGTTACATATGAAGTAAAATGTTTTTATTCTTACCTTCCAATTTTTATAATATTCTCAAATTCTTTTGATTTTGCATCTAGGCTACAATGTAATTGTGTAAGAGCAGGTATTAAAAGATTATCAATTTCAACAGCTGTTGCAATGTGCATTGCAGTTGGAAATGTGTCATTACTGCTTTGACTTTTATTGACATGATCATTTGGGTGTACTGGACTTTTAGATCCTAATTTTCCTCCAAGAATTTGAATTGCTCTATTGCTAATAACTTCATTAGTGTTCATATTTGTCTGAGTTCCTGAACCAGTTTGCCAGATAACTAAAGGAAAATGAGCATGATAAAGTTCGCCAGAAATCACATCATCGGCTGCCTGGGAAATAGCATCAGCAATTTTTGGATCTAAACCATACTCTTTATTAACAATTGCAGCAGATTTTTTTAAAATACCCATTGCTTTAATAACTGGAAGCTGAAAATATTTTTTTTAATTTTTTAAAACCTATTTCTTACAAGTAATTTAATTTTAAAAGTATACTATACACATTTAATACCACATAAATGTTTATAAATTATTTTAAAGGGTGATTTCAGGTTTCATAGATAAAATGTTAGCAATATTTATTCTAATATAAAAATCTTAATTTTTATTTATATAGATGTCATGATATAAATTTCAATGGCAAATCAATAGTTTAGATTAATGATATAGCTATTATAAAAATAATTTTAATATATTTATTTATTAAATAAATATATATAAAATGATATTCTTACTGGCATTCTTTCTTCATATCCACCGATGGGAAAGTTTAAGGTCGAACGTACAGTTTGAGCTCCATATAATTTATCATTAGGAACTTGAAGTTCTCCAAATGTATCTTGTTCTACTCTAAATCCTTTCAGCTATTAATAAAAATTGAAAATCAAATGTAATTAAATAAGAATATGTAGTGATGACATAACTAACCATAATGTTTGAAGTTGAAAATGAAGGATACAAGCAATTTTGTGGTAAATTGTGTGCTACACGCAAAAGCACACGTCTACCCGAACGAGACACATGAAATATAAAAGCCATAACTAGTCTGAAATTCCTCTTACGTCTCCTAAAGTATTGTCTTATCAATTGACAATTTTACTTGCAAATAGCAATATTAAAAAAATACTTGTTTACAAATAGAACTCTATATCAGTAAATTCTATTATAATTCTACTAGAATATATTTGACTGAAATTTATACTTGTTTAGAGGAAATGACTGCAATAGCTTATTGAAATATATTGTTTCAAGATTAATAAAATTAAGTGTATTATGTACGTACGATTATATATATGTAAGTATTTATATATCTAAATATGTATATATAGATGTGTTTATGTATATATGATTATTTTTAATTTACCTGATAGTAAGACATAGTTTAATTATTAAAATAATTTGAATTTAAAATATTGATTTGACAACAATTTTTTTCACACAGATGTTCATATATTTTTGAAATTATTAGAAATTCTAATTAAAAATATAATTTACTATAGTCCACAATTTATATGAAAAGTTTTTTTAAACTGTATATATTTTAATGTTTAAACATAATTTATACAAATTAAAAGTAAACAATTTAATATTATCAATTAAAAATTTAAAAAAAAATCCTGTGGGAAAGATAATTTATATTTTCAATTTATGTGTATTTAAATTATTATCCAGTTAAACACCATTTTTATTAGTATATGTAAATAAGTAATCTTTAATTATTTATTTTTTAGTTACATAAAAAAATAATAATGAAATAGCATGAATAGTAGTATATAAACTATATATATTTACACACACATTATATATATATATATATATATTATATACATATATGTATATTTAAGTATATTCACAAATATTTATAAAATATATTAAAATCTCACTAGCTTCATTTAACATTAACTAGGATGAAATTGAAAAAGGTCAAGAGATAGATCAAGACCTAATGATGAGTTTGAAGTAGGAGGTGCGAGTTCTGCTGCTGTTAAACTTTGTAATCTTTCACTAACTAATTGATCAACATTCATTACTTCTTCTGAAGGTCCATTTGAATCTAAGACCATTGAAACTTGACCTGTATCAACAGGTAAAATCAATTCGTGAGTGTCATCATTTTCAGAATTAGGAACAATTTGAACATTGAGAAGTTGTTCTTGTAAACTCTGGCTATCATTATGTTCTCCATTTTCCAGTAAACCATTTTCAACATGTTCTTTAATGTCATGTTCATTTGAATTTACTTTCTCATTACTTTGTTTTCCAAATAAAATACTTTCATCAATGTTATATTTTCCTGGTGGTACTCTGAGTAATGTTCCAAGAGAATCATTAATTTCCATATGGGGTCCATGTTCAGTTGGAGGCTGAAGCATTTTTGTGCATTTATCTTGAACTGTTTTTATTAAATTAGTTAATTCATTAAGTAAAGTGATTCCACGACTACCAGGAAGTGAAGAACGTGCAGATCTAATTGCCGTGTCCCATAATGGTGTAAATCTAGGAGATATAATTGGCAAAGGACCATGGTCAGGATATAATTTGATATGACGTTCCATTCTACTATAACCTAAATAAGCTTTTTTACAAGTTGGGCAGCGAAACTGAGCAGCTATGCTTCGTTTGGATGTTGGAAGATACATAGGCTCAAATGACTCTGGCTTCTTTTCTTCATTAGAAGTTTGTAAATTTTCAACAGATTGTTTTCCAACATCATTTACTGTTTGACTTAACTGGTTTACTTCATAATCTGGTGAAGATTCTTCTGTTATATCTGATCTATAATGTTTTTCCATATGTTTTGGAGGTTTGGTTAATCTTCCAGACCTTGTTCTTACTGGTTTAACAATTAAAGGAACTTGTGGGGATACCGGTCTTTCTAAAACTGTGCCTCTTTTCGGTCTTCCTCGTTTACCACGTCCTCGTTTAGGTGTCTGAAGATCAAGTTCTTCAGGGTATACAGTTCGATAAACAATCCTAGTATTGGATTTTGGATCATAATGTACATTTTGTAATCCATTTTTTTGTTGTAAAGCTACTTCTAATTCTTGTAATTGTTTTTGATCAAGTTCTTGAACACTATAAGTAAATAAAGTAAGTTTCAAACCATTTCAAAAATTGGCTATTCAATACCTTACAAAAGTATCTCCTTGTTTAATTAGTTGTATAGGATTCTTAACAGTACCTAAAGGTTTGTTCGTATTAATATTTAATTGATTAAGAACTTGTATTGCTGCTGCTGGAATCGGTGTAGGTCCAGCATTTCGTACCAGACGATTAAATGTACTTTTTTCATTGATTTCTTCTACAACATTTTCTTCAGGCTCAACTTCTAGTTGCAGCCCTAATTCAGCAGCTTGTTCTGCTGTTAATTGTATTGTGTGAGTTTGGATTTGTTCCTAAATAAGATATAAAATTTAATAATTTGAGTTACATTTTAATTTTTCAACTTACTTGGTTTTGAAGTAAATTTAATAATGTTGTTTGGTCAAACTCTTGAGGTCTAACAGTTTCTGGTGTACTTTCTTCA
Organism: Acanthacorydalis orientalis; assembly: GCA_034766995.1. Classification (NCBI taxonomy): domain Eukaryota; kingdom Metazoa; phylum Arthropoda; class Insecta; order Megaloptera; family Corydalidae; genus Acanthacorydalis; species Acanthacorydalis orientalis. The sequence goes on from CM068319.1 coordinate 22,850,415, forward strand.
GTTAAGTCATCCGTTGCATTAGCTAATGCTTGTTGTAAAAGATCAACTTCTCCCATATTTTTATTTAAGACAACAAGTTGTCCTTGTGATATTTGACCATTTTCCATAACTGTAAAAACGTCGCTTAAGATAAGTCATTAGAGATGTGCGTTTAAATTAAACATTTTAAAACATCAACAAATGTTTTTGAGGTTATATTATGTTTCATATAATCTTATATTTTAATTAACTTTGATTTCATATATGCTGATAATACAAACCATAAAGCTTTAAGATTGTATAATGCACTAGTTTATTATGAATAATAAAATAAAATTAAATATTCACATCTCGGATAATATAATTCTATAAAACTAAGTAAACGAGCCGACTTGGAAATTAGATATTTTGTAGTTCTATATTATCAACATATTTTAACTTATGATGTAACCTATACAGTAATTCTCAAACAGTTTTTTTTATTTTGGTAATCTTTAAACCACTTTAAACGTTTAAGAAATAAACATTTTTTTATATTTTCAATAGAGTTTGTTTATACCTATGAAGCTCTAGTGTTTATTTACATATATTTATATATTATTATAATTTATATATTCTTTGAGATTTATTTAACAAACATTTATTTTCTATTTATTATATATATATATATATATATATATATATATATATATATATATATATATATATATATATATATATTATTTTACATATGTATATTATTATGTATATGTATATTATCATATACATGCATGTATATGTCTATAATATAAAATTTTAATATGAAAAATAAAAGAAAAAAGATATTTATTGTTTAATATTTTATTTCTTACAGTTTTTATAAAGCATTCATTTCCTTTAAAAACTTCCAATCCAATGTGATTTGCACTTAAATGTAACATTATAAATGCAATAGAAGTATCATTAAAAAGTAGATATAAAAAAACAAAACAAAATAATGTACTTTGTATAAACACTTTTTACAGATTATAAGTTCGTTCCTCGTACCGTTCCTTAAATAATAATCATTTTGATATTAAATTAAAAAAAAGTACAATAAGATATAATATTAAATTTAAGAGTTATTTTATTTAATATAAATATATACAGCGCTGAAAGTAAACATGTTTTTATTTATATATATGTATAATATGAAAAGAAATCGGAATCAATTACAATAAATAAAATTTTATATAGCACAGTGATTTTTTCAAGTTTCAATATTATTCAAAATGTATAATCACAATTTTCGATGCATTTTTTATACCGATCAATAAATTCTCGGGATATTTATGTTTGAACTAATTTATGTACACTTTTTTATGTTCGTAACTTATTGTTAATTTTGAAAATAAATTCATTCAATAACACATTTAATGACTATTAATAGATAAATAAAAGTTGCATCTATAAATTATATCAATGGTATGTGCTATTGGTAATTGAAACGAAAATATTTAGTGTTAATATTTATTAAAATTATATAGTCGTTCTGCAATATATATATATATATATATATATATATATATATATATATATATATATATATATATATATATACATATATACAAGCATATATTCACGTGTTATATTTAATTGTAATGTAAAAAAATATTTCGGTTTTAATATTTTTTTATTGAAAATATAACTACAAAACAATTGGTAGAACAAAGTTCATTTGGGTTTTCTTTTAATTTATATTTGTGATTAAAACACCAAAATACAGGTTACTTTTAAATAGAACGAGTATAGAAATTTTTATGTTTAAAATATTTAATGAAAGCATATAGAGTAATCCAATGACGGTAATGATATGGGACAAGTCAAGAATACATTTTTTTGAAGTACACTATTTTCAAAGAAAATCTAAAAGGAAACAAATATATAACTAATATAAAATAAAAATATCTCAGCGGAATTATTTTAGTATGTAGAATTTTAAAACTTGTATATAATTTATTCTAGATTTAGTATATACAAAAAAAAATATTTTAGAAATATTTGCATTATTTAAAATATACGTAAATTAATAGTGAGCTTGATAAAAATGATTTATATTCCTGTAGGCTTCGTTGGAAGATCTTAATGGATTTAAGATACGTTTTAAAAATTAAATTCAAATATAGGAACAGAAATGAATAATTACGAGCATAGAAATTTTTTAGATATATTAATAATAATAATTAAGTTAAAATGGAGTTGCAGAAACTACATTGCAATGGTAATGGATAATAAATAACTATGAAAATTTTGCAATGTAAGCTTCGATTAGAGAAGAGAACAAGAGGTAGATTTTACAAAAGTAGGAAAGATAAGATGACAGAGAAAGCAGAAGAATTGGATGCGAAAACAATATCGCGAATAATGGAAAATTTAATGGATTTACTTAGCATTGGATTGAGAAAAGTTGTTGTTGATGATGATCAGGATGATTATATATATATATATATATATATATATATATATATATATATATATATTAATAAAAATTTGATTATTTTCAATTATTAATACGCTTTCATTTGCCTTCTTTTAGAAATACCGAGAATAAAAACATCAAAACGTTATTCAAGTCACAATTATATTGTTGTTCTATGTTTTTAATATAATATTAACAACTGATTTTTTGTTTTTCGAGAGGAATTAATAGAATTACTAAAAGTATGTTTTCTTTTATTTATAAAATGGTTTAAAAAAATTTCAAAGGGAAATATGTTTATTTACTACTTGTAATTATATTAGAAATAATAGAAGATTAAAAAATTATATGAATTGTAATTTAATAAATCATTCGTTATCATGTGGCATGATTAAAAAATTACTTACTGTATAAACTTGCAAATCATTTAATGTACACAATTTCTGAAACGATATAGTTACAACGAGTTTGTGATGATTATGAAAAATAAATTCATTTACCAAGATTTTTGATCAACTAGCAACTTTGGGGAATCAATTGTGCTCTTTAACCGGAGGACAATTATATATATATATATATATATATATATATATATATATATATATATATATATATATATATATATATACATATATGAAGGTAAAAATACTAATAATAAAAAAAATTAAAAGCGACCTGTGGCTAGGCGAGATAATTATTGGAATAAGTATTGTAAATATAGTGAAACAAGAAACACTAAATTCTTCAAATTGAACTCATTTTGAATAGGTATTTATCCAGTAGATAGTAAATCACATGTATTAAAGTAATCAAAGTACAAGAGAGAATATTTGTCCCAGTTATAAATTAGGTTATTTTTGAAGTTATAGGATAATATATTTTTTTTCTTTTATAATTTTATTACTTTTAATAAGCTACTAATTCATTGTATTTTTAAATTGTATTTTTTTAATATATATATATATATATAAAGTTAAAATTAGAAAATATGTGTATATATTTATGTATAAAAAGCAACATATTGAAAAAAAATATTTAACTGGTATTGTAGTTAGAAATATTTGAATTTGAAAGAACCAATGAAATAAATTCAATTCATGCTTACATTTGAAGATATTAACAAAATGTAATAAAGACAGGTTTAAATTACGAAATAAAAAGTATGAGATTTGAGTTGTGTTAAGATTTCTTCAAAAGTATGTCCCAGAATCATTATCGTCATCTTTTCAAAAATATTTAGGATGATGAATAATATTGACATATTATAAAGATGCATAATATTAATGTATTTGGCAAAAAGCATTCAAATGTTATTAATTAGCAATAGAAATTAAATCAAAATGCGCATGTGTTACTTGCGATTAAAGTATCCATAATAATGTGTCTATGTTTAAAAATGTTATTCACTTTTTGAATAATATTTGTCGAGTGAAACAAATACAAAGATTTCATTGAAAACTCAATAAACATATGAACATAAACATAGATGTATGATAGACCCATACATTTCATTTACATTTATCGTTCGGCTCCGTAAAACATTTTAAATTGAATTTCATCAAAAACTATTCTAGTACGCTGTTAAGAGTTCTATAATGTTATGATGAATTGTTTTAAATTTAATTTTCATGAGATAAGAGAAATATTGGCAGTATTTTTTGTTTCTGTCGCAGAAACAAATAGTTGTGTTCATTGACGTTATTAGTAATGACCCATATTCGTTCCATATCACAAATGAGATAGTTTTTTCTCGTTTTGCAAAAATTCTGTATAAAATTGTATTTGAAATATTGGACTCTGCCCAAATTATTATTATTGGATCGAATATGAAACTTATGACGTCACTGAAACATAACTTATGCTTACGAGTGTTCATATTTTTTGCACCTAAACGTCCACGTTGTTTACGAATGCACTCTGCTACGTGCATTTTTTTGTAAGTTTGGTCCCTTTACACGGTCACACGCATCAACTTGCCGATGGTCTCTTAGAAGATTTCCATTGGTGTACATATAATGTTTTTGTATAACGACTGGGAATCTCATAATATTGAATCGTTAACAGCTGTTTATTATTGAAAACAGTGTGATTTCTTTCCATGAAATATTCAGAAGTTAAATACAGTTAAAATTAATAACTGTTTTTGAACGACGAAAGATTATAATTTCTAAAGTACATGTAATTTTCATTTTGTATGTACAGATTATCTGTCGTTTTATGTACAAAAAAATAAGGGATGGATTTACGATTACATTTATATGAGTTATTCTGTTTTAATTTAGAAAAATTAATACTGAGAAATAAATATAAATTAATTATCTTACTAATATATTAATATCTGGCCTCTTTTTCGTTTTATACAGTAAAGGGGTTTACACAAACACACAAGCTATTATATATATATATATATATATATATATATACTACAAACTTGAAAGATATTAGTGAATAATATAACATAAAATAAAACATTTTATTTTCAAGCCAATTAATATGTTTTAAATTCCGACATCAATGAGCTGAAAAACATAATGGTGAAAAATATTTTTTACTAGTTTTGAACTATTATGTGTTGGAACTTATGGCTATATTGCATATATATATATATATATATATATATATATATATATATACATATGTAAAATATAAACAATATATATAAGCTTAAGTCGATGGTCCCACTTCGAACATTATACGCAAGCTTTGCTTCTAATTAAAAAAAAATAATTTACAGACATAAATTAAATATTCTATATACATTTCGTAATAATAATTATTATTTGTCTTCTACACTAACTCCTTTCGGATCAATGAACGAGAAAGGAATTGAAAATATTCTCTTTTAAATTTCTTATAATTAATAATGTTATTATTATTTGAACATTTTCCTCGTTTCTCAAAAACAGTCTAAGCAAATCTTTGACGACTTTTTTAATCTCTTCATTATTTAAATAATTTCTTTACAATTTATTCAATATTACTGACTCTCTTCTTGACATATTTTGATTTTGTTATATGTTCGAGAAAACTGATGAATGTATTGGAAATATTAGTTTATATATATATATATATATATATATAATATGATTGTGTGTGTGTAATTAATTAATGCTTAACATATTGTCCTCAGATGTTTGGTTTGATTTTTTTTTGAAATTTTAGTGATAAGTAATCTCAAAATAAATTAGGTGGTAAAAACTTCAAAACTGTATTTATTGGTTATATTTGTAATCGTTTTTTAGTATGATTTTATATAAGGTATTTTTTCTACTTAAATATCAAAGTTTCTTTGGGTTTCAAATTTAGTTAAAAATTGAACGTGTCGATATAAATCTATAATCAAATATAATTGCAAACATCGTTATTCATAATAACTTAGTAAGTAAAGTTACCTTTAAATTCAATTGCGTTCTATTCCGATGATTGTCGCTTTCCCCTATTTCGACATAGCTTTTTTGGATGTTCTTGAAATTTTCAACGCGTTTTTTTTTAATATTTGGACGGAGATGCAATCCGCCGCAAAATACAGAATCAAACTTTTAATTTTACTGGAAACCGAAAAATAATATTTAATATATAAATAATTCAGGACAAATTGTTCATTCAGACCTTCTCTCGCTAGTGAATGGAATTTAATTTTAAACATGTCGAATAAATATTTTTGTAAAAGTAAGAAAAACGCTGTAAAAGTAAACATTTCGCACAGATTAACTTTTTAGTTGGAACAGACTCTAAAATGTTTACATTTCATAGATACATATTCAGTTAAGTGTGTTTCTCGACGATGCTTCATAAGATACTAAATTTACAAAACATTATTTTGAAGATGATTGTTTTCAATTAGTAACTACTAGTTTATTCGGTTTTATTTATTAACGTCATAGTTACTAAATAATATCCATGATTTATCTGAAAAAAAGTATATTGATTTCAATCTATTTATTGTATATGGCAGTTTTTGGTTCATATCTTCCTAGTCTTATCGATCGTTACTGTAAAACATTTTAGATTCATGACTGTCTTTATATAAATGCAATCGTAAATTCGTTTTGTAATGGTATACTGTGATCGATTAAAAAACAAAAATAGTTGCACCATTACAGTAGCACACTAGAGGGATCAGAAAGCACCACTTCTTCAGCGAAGACGAACTGCTCGTTCGATTTGGGAGAAACACTTTTTGAACGTCAATATATTTTATGTTGTTGTTTTGGCACACTTATTTTGACAACAAACAGCTATATCAAAGTCCACACGTTATTGTTAAAAATATCTCACTATACATTACAAAATTGGGGAACATATTTTTAGTTGCATTGTTTATATTTAAATAGTTTGTTTTTGTTTTAATTTAAAATAAACTATTTGAGTTTATATAAAACATGGTTTTAGTTTAAATGTTAAATTAACTAACAATTTAATAAAATGACCATTTTAATGCTAATTCGGAAATGTATTCAAATCGATAATCTAAGTAACGTAAACGAAAAACAAGTAATAGAATAATGTATATATATATATATATATATATATATATATATATATATATATATATATATATATATATATATATATATATATATATGTACAATTGAATAAGAGCTTTTTACATTCCGAATTAGCATTTAAATATATTTTTAACGTATTATTAGCTGTATTTATTACTTTACACGTTTAACAATGTTTGTGTTAACATTAAAAATGTTAACAAGCCGCCCTCAGATGACGTATTGGCAAACAATTGCATGACCTGTGATGATAACGTCACCGCAGGGCAGCATGTTTTGTTGTTAAATGACGCTTTCCTTGTTCCGCTCTTCATCCAAACTGCTTGTTGAACTGGCACCACAGATTTGCATTTCGATTTCAGCGAGACGACTCTCGAGTTCCCATTGTTGGTTGTGAAGTTTCAGGCTCATGGCCGCGTTTTCTGTTTCGACTGTATGTAAACGTTCGCGAAGCCTTTTGATTTCGGCTTCTAACGCTTCATGCGAGCCCAACAGTGGAGTGGCGCCTTCTGATAATCCTGCAAGACTTCCACGTGCCGTACGTACTGTCGTCACTACCGGTGCCGAACTGGGGGCACTCGACGCTGCACTCAAAGGACTACCGGCCGTCGTTGCACGAGAAACAGCTGCAGTGGCACGCGTTGGAGGACTTTCTGCTGGTGAGAAGAGACAATGTTGACTGTAAGGTGGTGGTGCTAATGGAGAAATCCACATTTCTTCGAGAGGAATACGACCACGCGACTCAACAAGTCCCGGAGTTGATTGACTGCGACCCATCGCGGCTGTTAATAAGAATTTAAATTCAACAAGAAATATATTTTATAGAAAAATGTTGGAAAAAGTTTTGTATCTCCGTGAATAATTTTTGATTAATATTTTTATAAAAAGAATATTAAAAATATTGTTTTCTATTCGTTGAAAATTATGTTAATTGAGAAACTTACTTGTTACTTATACGATGAGATAAATTCAATTTTTCCTCAAAATGATTATTTTTGAAACGTTTTCCTAATTCTAATTGAATTTGACTGTTATTTTAAATTTTATAAAAAATCAGAAAAAGTAGATGTAAAAAATTGATAGTTATTCATCTTTAAAGCGTATATATTAATAATAAAGTATAATTGGCTGGAAAACGATTTAATAACATAAGAAATAATAAACTGATTATTATATTTACTTATGTTAGATACATTTCTACAAAATAAGTGGAAAAAAAACAAGATTCAATTGCAATGGTACAGACAACGCGTAACTAACAAAAAAGTCTACTGAACGACTTTTTTTTAAATAATCTTATTTTCCAGTAAACCAAGTGGTATTTAACAATTTATTTCGAACGTTATTGTGTATATAAAATACAATTTACTGATCCGTATAATACCTTTTTCCAATGGTGCTCGTTTATATTTTTCTAGTCTTTTGACTGCGATTGCTTCAAGACGTACTCTGGCAGCTGGATACTCTTTCAACACATCCCACATGTCTTTCTTGCTTAATACGAATAAGTCACTGTATCCAACCGAACGAACACTTGCTGTTCGTCGATTACCTAATAAACATTATGAATTTTCGTACTCGTATCATACATTGTTTTACATGCGACAACTCTAAACATTTCATGCGATGAGATCACTATTTCGATTACTTTTACAGGACGCAAACGTAAATAAGCTCGTATGTGTGACATGCGAATCCTTTTGTGTAGTATATTACTTTTATGATGCAGTTAGCATTATGTGTAATTGAGAATTAACGAAATGTGAACGAACTTGTGTCGACGATGAAAAAATACGAAAATGATTGTCCAAATTTCGATGTTTTAACATCTTGCGGACTATTGAAAAACTGTAATATACAATTAACTAATATGAAAGTGTGTCAATCATTTCAGTTACAGTCGAATACATGCTTATAACTTGAAACAATTTTGGTCAAGAACAGAACAATAATGAATAAATGTAGAACGAAGAAATTCAAATATCATCAATGTGTTAAATAAAACAGATAAAGTGAATCGAACAGTAAAAATGTGTTAAACTTGTTTAAAAATGAATGCTTGTTACGTTTTAATCGATTGTTATTCATTGCGTTACATTTGTCTTGAACAATTAATGTTTTTCGGAGAAGATAAATATGTATCAAACATTTTTCAAATATGAAACGAATTACTGTTTTATTAAAGAGTCATTATTATGTTGTGTTTGAATCAACAATTCATAATTAATTGTTAACTTATACGTTTATACGAGTTTTTAGTTCTATAAAGATTCATTTATTTGTAAGCGCGTTTTAAAGATTTATTGCATTTAATTATCTTGCAGCTTGTATAAAAATCAACCGTGTCTAAGATTAATGTTCAGTGTAATGCAGTTTGGGAAATTCCCTATGTGTGTTGAAATTTATGATAACGTTAACAATTGTTACAAGAAAAAGGAGGACATGTTTAAAACTTGCAAATCAGTTGATTTTTTGTACACTGATGATGGATAGGGTGCTAAAGTGGACGTACGAAAAATAATGAACATATTTGCATAGAAATTGTTGTTTTTCTGATATTTAATTTGTTTTCTATAATAAATACGATTTTAAAGAAAAAAATACACTTTTTTTTTAAAAAAAACACTAATTAAAACAGAGAAACGAAATAATGAATTTTTTTCATAAAATGTGTATAAATAGTATTTATTTCAATTGTACTTTTGTACTGTTACGAATGTATAGTCAGTAACGAATGAAAATAGTTTGAATATGACAACTAATTATATATATATATATATATATATATATGTGTGTGTGTGTGTGTGTGTGTATGTGTTTATCTTTCATGTAGTGATTGGTTTTCTTATTATTTTCTTTTGGACAGCAAAGAAAGCCGACTGCAGAAATTTATTATTTAAATGAGGATTCTGAAGAGACATTCTAACTGTTGTAAAACATCTGTTAATATATTCTATTTAGTTGAGATTATTTTTATGCTTGATTCTTTTTCCAAGTTTTTTAATATATTTATATAAATATTACATTATTCGTGTGCTTTTTTCTCTCCGATTTCGTCTGTTTATTATTTTTAATTCTATTTAAACAATTATTATGTAGTACGAAAAAGTGACACTTTATAATTTTTGTATATTTTGTATCATTGTTTCACTATTTTTATAACTAGTTCATTCATATTTACTTCAATTGTATATTAAATCGATATTGAAAATGATGGACGTTATATCAAATTTAAATTTATATTTTGTACATTATTATTTGATTATAAAAATATATTATTTTTATTTCGGTATTCTGATCAATATACATTTATTAAAAGAATACATTTATTTATTAATTTTGTCTGTTACGAATGAAAATGTGCTCAATTTCGAAAAATGTTTATTTAAATACATTGCTGTTATAAATTTGATATACAAAGGAACATTCTTTATAGAAGAAATAGTGTTTGAAAATAACTAGCAATGATATTTATATTATAAACCAGCAGTGATCAATGTATAGCTCATGAGTCACATTTGGCTCCCGTATCTTTTAAATGTTGTTACAACGTTTGAATTAACTATATTATTCAGTTTTAGAATTAAAATTCAACTATTTCGTATTGATTTATATTTTATTAAGACTATGTACGTGGACTGGAATAAAACATGTATCGATTAAAATTTATAAAAAGTCTCATCGATAATATTGCACTTAAATTATTATTTATTCTTTAACAGTCAAAATACATTTGTCGTTTTTTAAAAACGCGTTTTTTGAATTTTTTCTAATAAATATATAAAATTTATTTTATATAAAAGGCGTGTTATTTTTCTGGTCGCATTTTATAAGGCCGTTTACATGTACATGGAATCACACACGCATAGCGAGTTTCTGCATGACAGACACCTGTTGACTTGATTGAAAAAAATGTGTGGTTTATTTTTAAATTAATCTACGTTCCTGTAAGAATATAAACTAGTTATTTCCTGCTTCTGTTCATCCATTCAATTTTTTATATACTCACATGTCCCGTACTTATAAATATGTGTGTATTTTATCACAGAAGTATTTAAGTGTACATGTATTTATTTTGTTCGAGTAATGGATGCGACTATAAAAGAATCAAACTGATAGAAATGTATAGCCACTACGTGAATTCGAATATAATGAAAGAAAGTACACTACAAAAACATGCATTCAGAGTAGGCCCAGACTTGTCAACAATTATTACAGGGGAAGTAAGCGTAATATATGTATGAAAATTAGCATAAAATTAGTTATATAATTTGTTTAAATTGATTTTTATTGCAGTCAATATATCTTTTCTTTTATTAAATTCGGTATTTTATTTTAACGTAATGTGATATTTAAAGACAAAATTCGAATATTAGAATACAGAAAACAACATTCCATCAAAAAATTGGAGAACGACATTCAATTAACAGTAAGAGATAAATATAAAACAAGAATATTGTGTGTGAGGAAAACGAATACGACAGTGTGTAGTCAGAAGTATATAACCACACTTATTGAGGTCTGCTGGCCGCCGTCTGATATTTACCAAGGTGTTTACCTGCTGTTCCCATGTTGAGGATGGAGATCTCACCGAAGTAACTCCCCGCTTTGAGAGTTGCTAACACTGTTTTACCATTGTCCGCAACTACTTGGAGACGGCCTCTGTTGACTATATACATTTCTTTGCCAACCTCACCTGCGAATATCGTGAACATAAAATAAACTCAAGCTGAAATTAAACACACGTCTCTATGAATATAAAATGACTTAGTCCTCTTGATGTCCAATGTACATATTATACATACATATATATATATATATATATATATATATATATATATATATATATATATATATATATATGCATGCTTATAATAGTAAATTATACAATGTAGAAATATTAAATTCAGAATGATTTTCCTTCTAGACTTTACACAAATATTTATAATTTCTTTTTAGTATAAAAAATAGTGATTTTAGAGTATAATATAAAAACAGTTTACTTATCTCATATATATATATATATATATATATATATATATATATATATATGTATATATATATATATATATATATATATATATATATATATATATAATATTCCGTTTATATCCTTGAAGGTAGGTAAAAAGAGCTCGAGTTAAAATTTATCAATTTTGATTTACACAAACAATAAAAAAAGCTTTTTGTTTTATTTTCAACTGTAAAAATGAGTTGAGTCTTGCTCATATAACGATAGAAAAATTGATACTTAGATATTAAGTGTAATATAAGAAGATTTTTTTTAATTTTGAAGAATTATGCTTTTGTCGTCTACAAATAGCCATGTTGTGTTCTAATTTATTTATCCGATATATATATATATATATATATATATATATATATATATAAAATTTTAAATATTTTTTAAGTGTAAATACCATATAAATAATTTTAAAATATATTTAAATATTTATAGTAAGAAATAAAATTAAGATGTAAAAATGGCTATATGTGTATATACATATATATATATATATATATATACAGAAAGTTCTTGTTGAATGTTGTTCTTATACTGGGATCAGCAAAAAATGTAAGTATTTTAAAAGATTAAATGAGAATAGAAATAAATTCTTTTCGGTTTCAATGAATAAAAAATGAATACTTAATTTTAGAAAAATATACTGAAAAAAAATCCAATTATGTTTGTTTAAAAAACATTAACGTTTTGATAAGACACATTCCGAAACTGTTTCATTAAACGTACTTTTTTAAAAATAACATCTATAATATAATATAACACTGCATCATTTAGATCGAATGTGTTATTGATGAACAATATATTGAATAGAAGAAAATACTAGGAGTCAATTGTCGACATGTATTTGAGACGTCTAATAAATATATCAATATAATTGGACTTTTGTGAAAGAGTATAAATAAAATTTCCCGAAAGAAAAAAAAATGTTATTGTTAGTAAAATAATTGTAGTTTTAATAAATTTATATTATTCGGATTGAATTCGATTATTGTGAACTAACATAACGAAAGAGAAAATGTATTCATTAACAAATGAATACTTTTTGATTAATTACTGTTCACTTAGACAGTTATGTACGTTAATAAATAGACATTTGTTATGTACGAACAACATTGAATGACAACTAAAAGAGACGTGATGATATTGAATCGTTATTGAGACATCATTATTTAGTGTGCGAAGATTGAATTCTGTTTTGAAAAGTCGTAGTTAGAAGCCACCGATGTCAATGTATAAAGTATGTAGAGAGCACGGCAAATTATCTACATAGATCTAAATTGATTAAATTGTCTTTGAACGGCAAACTCCTTAACTCTATGTCGAGCTAAATCCCTTAATCTGCGAGGCAATTAATCACCCGAAACACTGGTCTTTGCAAATCTCTGCGGTAAGCTGCAAACGTCGCGTAACGTGACTACGACCTTGGGATTGCGTACAACACGTGCGCTACTGTCATGTCGGCCATGCAGCACGATACACATTTGCTGTTTTGGATAGTGACAGAAAATTAAACTGGAAAAGGGTTCATTCACGGTAAACAACCTGTTTCATCGGAATTTAATGGCACTGAAATATACAACGAATTGTTCCTCTCTACTGAATATATTCCTTTTTTATGTTTATACAAAAATACGGGAAAGATGAATAATTATATATATATATATATATATATATATATATATATATATCGATACATTACAAAGCTTTAGGTATTTAATATAAATATTACCACCTATGCTGTTATTTATTTTAAATGTTCGGAACTAGTTGATTTAAAACAATTATTATTTTAGTCCTTCAGTGTAGAGCTTGTCAGGTTAGTAAATGTTTACTTTACTTTTGAGTGTTTATAATTCTGTATTTAACATTGTGTTATGTTCGTTATGTTGTAAATGTTTTATGATTAAGGGAATATTGTTTCAGTTATATTTGCATAAATTCAATATTTTGTTGGTTTATATTAAGGACCGTTTCAAGTTTTCTGCTTGTTCATGTGTTTACTATAAAAGTGTACATATTATTTTGTATTTTTTTAATTGTAAAATATATTTGTAACGAATACATATCGTCACTTTTAATTACATAACGATACAATTGAGGGTACCGGAAAGTTTTTTTCGTTCAGATGATACAGTGTTGCTGGAGGAAATCGAAGCAAATCCAGAATTAACAATTCAAGAATTGTCTAATAGACTTCAGTGTGCCTGGTCAACAGTACAAGAACATATGAAAAAAAATTGAGAGGTCTGGAAAGAAGGCGTTTGGGGACTGTACGATCTTACTGATGAAAAAAAAAATGGTTCGGATAAATACGTGTACATCACTCAAGATAAGGGCCTCCGCTGAACCTTTTTTAACACGTATTGTCACGGGTGACGAAAAATGGATCCTTTATGGCAACAGAAAACGTAATAAACAATGGTTGTTACCAAATCATAAATCTAAACCATCTCCCAAACCAAGTTTGACCATTCGAAATATATTGCTCTGTGTTTGGTGGGATCATAAGGGAATCATTCATTATGGGACGTTAAACCCGGGGAAAACTGTTAATTCTGATCTCTGTTATGAACAACTGGATCGTTTGAATCAGAAATTAATCAGAAAGCATTCAGAAACTGTAAATAGATGTGGCGTTATTCTCTGACACGGCAACACACAACCGCATGCAACTAAGACACGTGAAAAATTTCCGAGCTTGTTGGGAGGTACTACCACACCCTCCCTACTCACCAGACATTGCACCCTCTGACTACCACTTATTTCGGTCACTGGAACATTTTTTAAGAAATAAAAACACATAGAGATGTGAACCATTTTAAAATGACCCCTGAACATATTTTTTCTAAAAAGAACCAGGAATTTTATAAAACAGGAATATTTTCTCTTCCTGATAGATGGGAGAGTGTGATAGATAGTGAAGAAAACTATATTATTCAGTAAAGTACAAATTGTTCATCTTAATTGGTTTTTATTTTAATATAAAAAAAGGAAAAAAAATTCCGGTACCCTTAATAATTGCTATAAAACTAATAATATTTACAACATAGTTATATTCCTAATTTCTGAAAAACAACTTTTCGTTTTTAAGACAACTTATGGCATTGATTAAATACTCTGTCATGAATAATTTAAATTGGTCATATGAAAAAAATCTACTGAATATAAACAGTTCAGCATTTGAATAAAAAACATTTTAGTCTGAAAATTTAGAACCTGTTTTAGAATAATTAATATTTTTTAAATTACCTTTCCTGCAAATATAGTCCCCCGGAGAAAACAACACGGGACGTAGTCGTAAAACGAGTTCACATAAGAAACCAGCTTCGGTGTTCTGAAAAATTTCGACGCGTTTAAGTGTGTCCAGATGTACGTTGATAGCGATTTCCGCTTTCAGTTTGTCTGGTAAGCACGACACAGCTTTTTCTTCGTCAGAACATTTCTGCGTCAACCATAAATAATCGAACCATTTGATGACTTTTACTTGTAGATGATTAGGTACACGACGCATACGCATATATGTTTTGACTCCATCCAATTTTGCTGAAACAGTGAATTTGAGTTATATTCGTATAAAAGTACTTGAAAATATATCGTAACTAAAAAGAAAATAAATCAAACACTACAGTAAAACTAATTTAAAATAAAAAAAAACGATACAACTAAATAATAACTAAGGTATTGAAATATCAATAAAATAGTCGTATTTGTAACTTACGGTTTATTAAAATTATTAACTGAATTAGATGATTACCTTTATTTCATACTGTAAGAAGATATATTCGAGATATTTATATTATACCTCTTGTATATTATTTTTAACATTGATTGATATATAATTACAGTTGTATATAAATAGCAACATATTCATGCACGTTACTCTCTATTTTAAAAGTGTAATTACCTATAGAATCCAGTCAATGTTTATTTATGAACATATTTATATAAAAAAATATGATTTTTTTAACAATTAACGGATATTTTATTAGACAATTATGTTCAAATCAAGAGATTATTTTGCATTAACGTTAATTTTATTTCAATTGTATTTGATTTATATTTTTTCATTTACATATATTCATTTTTTTTTAATTCAATATAATTTGAATCTTATTTATTTATATGGCTGAATAGAGTATATTGTCAATTATAAAAAACAGATTTATTTTGTTACATCAAACACGATTTTCTTAAATCAAACGATTTTTTCATAATATCAAAAAGTTGTTATCGATACAACTATTCACGAAGACTAACTTAAAATTTGAATTATTTTTCGACTTGATACACATTTAATTCACAGAATTAAATAGAAACCACGATAATATTAAGTAAATATACCCTTTTCATAATATAGATCTTATTTAATTTATTTTAAAATTAAGTACGATTTTTAAATCAGTTTTTTTGATTCATTTTAATTATAAGAAAAAGAATAAAATTCTTAACAGATGTTAAAAATGAAACACTGTATTAATGACTGTTTGATTTAATTAATAATTCTTACACATTCCCACGATTAAATTTAAATGTATTTTTTTTCTGATCTGTCAGGAGATTAATGTTTGACACTTTTAATTACAGAAATATTAATGAGCGTCAACTATTTATAGTAAACGTTGTACAATATTTTATATATTATTAACATGATTTAAATTTGTAATAGAGAGAAGAAACTATGTATGAGAAATTTGTTGCGTTACATGAATTTCTAAAATACCACATCTAGTGACGTCGGCGTGTCTGTGTGTGCATTATGTGTGTAAGCTCATTATTCAACTATATAGTGACCTTACAATTAAAGCTCACCACAGAGCTATTAGAGTAGAATGTAATATTATAGGTAGTATTGAACGGTGAAGGTTGACAGTATTGAATTGATAACCTATATAGTACGTTTAACAGAAAATAAGTTTACTGTTTCTTTACATACACACCCACACAGACATATAGGGTGATTCAGTTTAGGCTTCTACACGAAAGTATTAAAAAAAAACGCAAAAATTTCAAAAAAAATCTCTATTTAGTATTAAAATTTAATTGTATTTTAGTACTGAATTGAACTAAAATACTAAAAAAAATAATAAGACTTTTTTAATACCTGTGCCCCCTTTTAATACTTCCATGTGGAAGTCTAAATTAAAATCACCTTTTCTCTCTCTCTCTCTCTCTCTATATATATATATATAAGTTTATACTATTTCCAATATTTCAAATTATATTTAGGTACTTATAATTGTACACAGTTGACAAAATTGATGGTTGTTATAATTACATAAATCGTTTTTAATGTATCTTTATTTCTAATATTTATTTTAACCTTGCATATATTTGTCGATATTTAAAAATATTACATTTAAGAAACATTTTTATTCTGAAGATTAATCACACATAATAGATAGTCAAATTTTGGAAATTTTTTAAAAAAGTAGCAAAAAAATTATATAATTTCAATAGACTAAATATGCAAGGACTGAGAAATAATTGAAATATTTAATAGGAAAGAGACATAATAACAATAATAGAAACTTCTTAAAACCATCTATAATATAAATGAGCAATTTAATATACAGATTATACATAGAGATAGATGTTTTGATACATTATAAATAATTTTCAGATGAATGAACTCCGATTATTATTATTTTAAAAATATCATAGTGTATTATTTTTTTTTTAATTTCTTACAAATAATTCAAATAAGAGAATTAATTTAAAAATAACCGTTATAACTGATATTTGTATATGTTGTATTTACATATAACAATGTTTACATAAAAAATTTAATTTTATTTAATATTGATATCTTCCTGAAATTCTTATAACTAAGACAACTTTTTCGTATTAATTTCATGTATGTTTAGAAAATCACCGTACAAGAAAAAAACGATGAAAATTAAGAATTTATTTCATGTGTCTTCTCTCTAAATTTTAATAAACATGTGACAAACTAGGAATGAAGAACTGTAAATAAGATTTTAAAATATGTTTGTTATGTAATTATATATATTTAAATTATAATTAATACTTAAATATATTAGTTTCTCTATACTTAATTATTACATGTCAGAAGGTGTATATATATTTTCCTAACACATGCTAAATATATATTTTCGTAGATCTATTTCCATGTCACCGTAATTACCATTAAACTTCAGTTAAGTCGATTATATTGTAGTTTAATGAATATGCAAACAAGAATGACGTGAGTCTATATATAATACGATACTCTTGTTGGTGCATTCACTTGAATTCCTTCTGGTACAGAGAGCATCGAATTTGTTAAGTTATAATGATTCATTCCCGCCACTAACTTCATCTCGAATTTCAATCCGATTTAGCTATTATACGAATGCATTCATAATGATTTCAATTCAAATGTAGAGCTTTTATGCAATGAGGGTAATTGAACATATTAGTATATTATAACGAACAGCTATATAAATTTGTTAAAGAAAATATTGTTTCCTTTGTAATAGTACCTGTATTAATTTTCTATATTTTTTAATAATATTATATATATATATATATATATAATATATTAACAAGCACACACACATACATACATATATATATATATATATATATATATATATATATATATATATGTATATATAAATATATGTGTGTGTGTACTTTTAAAAGAATTTCTAAGAATTCAGAATAGAAAATTTCTTGGAAACGATATTTTAAATTATTGTTTCATAGTACCTACTATATATTTTAAGAAGAATGTATATCTTAAAACTGAATAATAAATAGTCACGAAAAGTAAAAAGAATAAATAAACATTTGAAATTATAATATTTTATGTTCATAATGTTCAGAAAATGTGTATTTTGAATACAACAGAATATGAAAAATGATGCTGAGTTCTGTAATATATATATTATGTTTTCCTATAATAATGACTCTATTTTATATAAAAAGCTGTCTATTTAAAACAGAGAGTACAGAGTATTCGTTCAGAAATATAATTCATATTTCTTGCGAGAAAAATTACATATAGCATTTTTTTATATGTCGACTAATGTACAATGTGTTCAGCATTTTACATAGACTTATTTTCATATTAACTCCAACAAAACCCAACGTGCATGAAAATGAATCGAGTGCTTGTTTTATTAACAATGTTGGATATTTTTCTTATAATATCTTCATTAACATTTGTTTTCTTTTTTACTGAATATGCACTTTCTATAATATATTGATAGTCGTGCTTTTGATAACTTTATATATATATATATATATATATATATATATATATATATATATATATGTATATATATACATACAGAGAGAGAGTATTAAAATTTTTAAATGTTATAAATATTTATACCCACGTTGGAGGTTGAAACTAATGCATTCTTTTTATTATTTCAATGAAACTACATGAAAATGAAGTATAACCATTGAAATATTTATTAATTTGTACTGAATGGGTGTCTATAGCTTGTCTCATGAAAATCTTCTGTGATGTGATATTGGAAGTTTAAGAAAATATCGAAAGTTATATAGAAATGCAGATAAGAATTCAAACAGATTCATCGACGAGCTTAACAATGTTCACTTATATGCACTTATGATAAATTTAAAATAGAACATTTGAAGCAGTATGAAAAGATCTGACATATCGATTGTGGTATTACAACATTTTATATGTCGGCATAGAAATCTGTTTGATGATGTGCTAGTGAGATAAACGTTTCTTAGATTTTGAACTTACAATATGCTAATATTTTATCGAAAATCTATTCAATGTTATATATAATATATATATAATATATATATATATATATATATATATATATATATATATATATTATATAAATATTATATATATAGATGATCTTGATCATAAAGTAGAATTTTATGAAAGGTTTCAATATAGATTCTAAGGTAATTAACCTTTGAGTAAGATTGTCAAGTCAGACGAGATCACATTCAATTAAATTATACAATATTCGTTATGATTACAAAGATTGGTTTACTGAAAATCTGCACGTTTATGTTGTTTGTATAGCTAGGGCTATAGGTTGTTAGTATCTTAAATGCAGTATGCTGAATACAGATATTGATTCATTTATTCCAAAATCGATTGTTCGAAATAAAGGTCGGTGGATTTTCGTTAAGATATTTATTTTTAATCACAAATGATAACTTATTATGTGGTTAAGTAGTGAAGACATAAGATAGTCACAAAAGTAACTTCTCACTAATATCGGTACACTCATGTGGAAACCGAATAATGTCCAATATGGTTTACAATTAAGGACTTTAAAAAGCTTGTATTTAAAATATACAGGTTATTAGAAAAATGAAACAATGAACGATCATCAGAGAGTATACTTTTTTCAGATATAATGCATATATATATATATATAATATATATATATATATATATATATATATATAATATGTATGTATTTTTAATAGTATTTTAAAATGTGGTTAAAAAGTTTCAACACTGCACTTACTTGATGAAAAAATGTATAATTATTTACAATGTGTAAATGTTATTATGGCAATCGAAGTTTAAAAATACGTTTAAAAAGAAATCCAGTCGAGAGAGCACGATTTGTTCAGTTAGAAGCGAGAGAGACTGTTTTGACAGAAAAGGTTTCAGACGGCGCGGGCATAATGCAATTAGAATCCGGCGTATTCGCGACATGTATGATATACGCGTCGTATCTACCGGCTTAACTAAATCACTAAAATTATGTTATTATATTACTTGACCCGTTTAGTCTTTGATTAAACTAATGTGTGCAGTAAATTTGATTGAAACACAACGTTAAAGCATTAAGTCAGTCAAATGTTAACTACGTGTATATAGCACGAATTTATTTTTAATTAAACCATTTTTGAAAATTTTTTTTTTATAACAAATATTGAAAAAAATAAAACTGTTCTAATCTTGCATCCTATTTCCGAATATAATAAAAATATATAACGGTAATATTCATAAATATAAATTGCTTTGAAAATATTATATTTACAACGTTTTGAAAATGAAAAAAATGTCCGCTGAAATTGAACCTGTTTTGGAAATTAAATTATTTTTATTACATAAGTTTAAAATTGATTTTGTATTTACAGGTATATATATATATATATATATATATATATATATATATATATATATATAGAGTACACACACATAAGATATTGATATCAAATTCGATAAATTTTGACAGGCAAAATAAAATTTTATTTGTTCAAAAATACAATAAAATTTGTTTGTTGCATTTTATACACTTTGCATATTTGGAAAACATGAAAACATGCAATACAGAGTCCGGTATATTCTGTATAGAAATAATATTTTCTGATTTTCTTAAAAAATATTTTAATTAAGAATCTATTGTTGGATTCATTAAAGAAGCGTATGTGTTTTTGTTATGAATTAAACATAATAATTAAAAACCGCACTCGTCTTCGTTGATAAAAGAAGAATGAAATGTAAATTGAGAAAGGGTTGTTGAGATTTAAAAAAAATCATGGAAGTTTTTCACTCAGTTTCATTAATCGCATCTATTTCTGTTTTCACAAACGTGAACTTATAGTTATAAAGTTTTCAAGTCATAATTTAAATGAAATATGTGTTCTTGGAGTGCAGAAGGATCGAATATATAGCTAGTAAGCTAACTGTATAGATGTAAGCTATTTTAGAATGATCCATAAATAAATTTTATATTATCTAATCACAAATAAATTTTATTTATTCGTGGATAAAAAGACAATTCGAACCTCATGTCTATTTTCTATTTTTATCATAATATTTCAAACCTATGTAAAAGCCGAGGCGATATATATATATTTTTTTATATATATTTTTATATATTTTTTTTGATTAAAAAATACTATTATTAAATACTAAAACGGAAATTTATTCGAATAAGAAATTTCTAAATGCAAAGACACGAGAAGATGATAGTTAAAGGATAAATAAAATAGAAGGGGGTAGTAAAAAAAAATAAGACATGAAATTTGTATATATCAATGAATAACATGAACTACTATTTTACATATTTTCATTTTAATTTATATAAACAAATGTGAAATGAGGCATAGTATTTTTAGTAGTGAAATGAAAATGATAGGACAAGAACGAGTTTACAACTAATTAAGCACAAGTGCTATAATAATATTCATTAAAACTAATGAAATAATTGTTACAATACAGATATGATTTTTTCATCATTCTCAAAACTGGGTTATATTAATTAATTCGTCATATTACTTTACTTCACTTTACATCCAACGCGAATGTAACGATCGAATAATTGACTTGATAACCCTTGTAACAAAACACGGATGTTACTGAAGACAATAATTTAGTAGAAACTTGATGATATAACAGACGCTGACACGAAATGTAGTGGAAAAGTGTGTCTCAGCTCTGTAGTGAATAATATTTGCTTAATAATCCTGTTGCTGGGAGGTAGAAATGGAATAAATTTCGGCATTTTAAAATATGACCTTTTGTAATGTATAAAGATATAAGTGTGCAAGAGTTTTGATGCGATGGTAAAGACGAAAGTTTGCGTGTTAATTTCGTCTTGTGACAATAATAAATTGGATGATATTATGTTTGAGTAACATTGTATAAAGATAAATGTCTTCTCCTTCGAGATTTTCGTGATTTCGTTTCAGTGTTTAAAATATTTCAATAATTTATATAACATATGTATGTTTACTTTTACATGTATGAATGGCACACTTTATATATATATATATGCGTGTATGTGTGTATAAAAAATTATAGTATTAATTATTTGACATGTGAATTGAATAAATACTTGTTTCATTAAATGTTTTTATCTTTTTTAAATTATGAAAAATTATCAAAGATTTAATAAAAGAATAACAACAATAATAAAATATACAAAAATGGCACTACATATGATGTATATTTCACAAATTTATATAACCATACTATTGTTGCAATACTTTTCATTGCAATATCTTTTCAATGCTACGAAAGCAGTGCTGAATTCAATGTATAACTTACAGTGGTTATTCACATTCGTTCAATGACTCGTGTCTTTAACATCTCGAACTCTATATTGAAAAGTATTCTTATGAAATCTCATCAATGCTTTAAATATCCTTCGTTTACTTTTCTTTTCAAATTTTTACTTATTCTTATAAAAATTTAAACAAAACCATCATACAGAACACATAACTATATTAAACAACCATAAACTAAATGAAACAATGTTGAAAAGTTCATATTTTGTCACAGTTAAATTAACAACGTTGAAATAAACAATATAATTTCTCATTTAAGTCCCGATAATAGCATATTACTGAAGATCTAATCAAAAACATATAAATTGATAACGAAAAAGTATGTTATGGTTTTATCAATGATCTGCAATGTGTAATGTTGATACAAAAAAGTTATAATTAATTACTCAACACTGAAGAGCATTTGAATAAATTTTATTTCATTATTTTTTTTAGATATTCTTTCATTTATATTTTATATTTTCAAATTTGAATTACCTGCTTGATTTATATATATATATATATATATATATATATATGTTTTAGTGACTTTTTAAAAACAAATGAAAAATAAAAATTCATACACTACATAATTAATTTACTGATTATATAAAAATGATTAATTTTATAGAATTCCGAGATGCTATGAATAAATAAATAAAATTTGATGCATTTATTTTTCAAGTGATAAAACAAAATCGGACCGAAATATATATATTATAAAAGTATGTAAGAATTATAAATAAGAACGCAAATGGCGTTATTTTTCACTTGTGAATGAAATCACAAATCACGTCAAATGTATTAAAATTATATTCCTTTGCATGTGTGATTTATTCAACGTGATATATACAAAAATGCTTTATATGAAAAAAATGTTCAAGCATCCGATGTAATGGAAAATACATTCAAGTTAAAGTAAAGTAAGGAAAAGCTTAAAATCTAACACGTGTAAAAATCAGTTTCTACTCTAAGGAAATATGTAATATTTGAGTAAAATAGACCTTTAAAAAGATATTTTTGCAGTCAAAATTCTCTTTCTATATATAATAATAATAATTTTATAGGAAATTATACATTAATATATATATATATATATATATATATATATATATATATATATATATATATATCATTAAAAATTAAATAGTAGCTATATAGTATCTAATAGCAGTATTGTAAATATGGCTGTTTTACATAGGTACCAATTTATTTTAAACTTTATTTTTTAAATAAAATAATATTTTTTATTCATTATATCAATAAAAGCGTATACTAACTCAAAAGTGTTTTATATATTTGAAAGTAGTATGTGTTTTATGCAGACTCGTATATACTCATACAAAATTTAGTTATTGGATTTCTACTTGGGTACCTTCATAATCTACTTAACAATTGTTGAGATACTATTTTAGCTATTTTAATACTTATGGATAAAATATATAACAGTACATGTCTAATTATTAAATAAGAACTCTGATATTCATTTTACTCATCAATTTTTATCCAGTTTTAATTAGTGCCTTGTAATTATTGGAATGTTTATCATTTAATCTCAATATATTGTTTATTTTAAGAAAATACAGCAGGAATTTTCCTTTTCCTCTTACTGATATTTTAATATTTATTGAAGATATTTGTTTAATACTGTTTTAATGAGGTTATTCTTTTCTTTTATAATTTTGAAAAGTATTATCAAATCATAAATATTGAAATATCAGTATTTATAATTTGAAAACGTTATAAACGATCCATAAGAGTTAAGCATATGGGATCGTTAATTTAAAGACATTAATAAAAATGTAAATTTATGAGTCTGTACATGTATGAAAATATCAATAAATCTATAATATTTAACATTTTTTAGATGTGTTAATGATATGACTAGGTAAATCTATGATAAATGAGGTATCCGTCAGTAAGTTTCTAATTTGTTTCAGTTATGGGCATTCTTGTTAATAAATAATTTCTAAACATGAAATATAAATTAATTTAAATTTTACTTAATATATTTTATTTTATCAATGATAACATGCCTCTGAAATTGGAGATATAATATTTTCAAATAGAACGATAAACGAGATATTCTTATACACAACATTCCACAGACATTATTGAAAATGTCAGTAAAATAAGTCGAAACATTCATGAGCCAGAGAGGACATTTAATTGTATTTAAAATCACAGTCAAAATTATTGTTGTTATTATTATCTTTAACTTTATTAAATTATTTTTTTTTCTTTTAAGATCCTGATAACCATATGAATTAGTTGATTACTTTTTTAAGTTTCGAATCAACATTATAATACATAATGAAAATACTGAACAAGGATAATACTAACAAGTACTAAGTTTTATACATGGATTGTGAGGAAAGTAGATAATTAAAATAATAATATTTTTAATGGCTATCTGCTTTAATGGTATTCATTCTATGAAAATAAAAGTTCATTTAATTAATGATGAATGAGAAGGTATTGACGTTGTTAGTAACATGATGTATGTAATTTGTTTTGCCTCGGAACATTGTAGCCTTTTAACTAGTGACTGTATTTCAGAAGGATTAATTGCATCGAATATATTTTTTTTGTAAACTCAAATTGGTTTCCACAGTTTTCAATAACGTGTATACATCGGCTTTTATATTTCATCAGATATTAAAATTTCGTTCGAGCAAATTGATTCCGGGACGAGTTTCAATAAAGATTGTAAAACATTTATGGTATAATTGATCTTTAGTCCAGCATTTACATTGGATATTAACTTTTATCTCTCTCGGTCTCTTTGTATATATATATATATATATATACATATATATAAGTATGTATATATATATATATATATATATAACAATGAAAAAAATATGAATTTTATTTTGATTTTAATACATTCTTTAATTCTAATCCTAATATGTGTTTCTAATCGTTTTTGTTTCAAAGTAAAATTGAACATCCTTTGAAATGCACGTTTAAAAAATAAACATTTAAAATAAGTTATTTCTAAGACATTTGTTCAAAACATATATTTTTAAAACATTGGTTACCAACAATTTTTCGTTAGTGGATCATTGCTGATGAACGTATGATGAAAGAAATAAGGATCAGGACACATCACGTTAGTACCATAATATAACTAATTGTATTAATTGTATACAAGAAGTTTGCAGATTTCACTTTGTAAACTAATGATATAAAATATGTCATATATGAATTGAAAATTATAAATTTATTATATAAAAATTAGAAACTCTTCCAATGAATATTTATAAAAGTTATAAATTATTTTCAAATTCTTATAATACTAACAATTGTTTTTGAAAGACATACCCTGAAAAATATTTTATGCAGATTTAATATAATATGTATTTATTTACTTGTAAAATCAAAGAGTTATTTTTGAGTCTATAACTCAAAAATATAACTAAAATATTGAAAATAAATAATTAATCATATCCATAAAAAAAACTAAAAGTACAACTATTAAATTACTCAGTAACTGTATTAAAATTAAACATAATTAACCAACCCAATAATGAGATACAATATAAATGAAAAATTTTTATATAAATATTTATCAAACATTTTTTCGATATAATGAGATGGAAATATATTCGTTTATGAAATTTACATTATATATTTTTTTATTGCCGTATAATAAAAAGAAGATATACCTAACTGCTTTATAAATGTAACAATGAACAAATAAAAATATTCAAATAAATGTTAGAAAACACCGTATTTATAAAATGAGGTTTATATACGATACAAAGTTTCCTGCTCTGTGTATGTGTTTGTGTATTTTTTTTTGCGAAAAACAGCCGTGGGCTAACAGACTCATGTTGTCAATGCACCTTTTCCGGATGGTTACTTTTAGAAGCTTTTTTTAACTTCTTTTTTCATGTTAAGAGGAATAAATTATTACTTGCTATTACTATTATTTCTTTCATTAGGTATATATATATATATATATATAATTATATTCTCGAAATTTTATTTCCGTTAGTTTTTTAATATAATTTTTTTAAAAAAATACTAAACATGAAGATTTTAAAATAATTCTCAATCTATAATGGAAAAGATATGTGTATATAACAAATTTCATAAATGTAAAAAAATTTTTAAGAGAATTTATAAAAGTATTTTTCGAAAATAAATTAATTTAAATCTTTTCTTTCGTATACCCTAGTAAACCTCAACCTTATATGAACTATACAAGTAAGATATAAATTAACCTTATAGAAAGCGCACATGGTTTGTATAAGCTGAGGTTGTGGGTCACTATCATCTATATATGGTCGTTAGCTTACAAAATGAGACACTCTTTACTGTATAAAGATCATATAAAGTCACTTTATAAAGATTATGATTCTTATATGGATTGTATAAAGAATATGTAAAACCTTAAATGAAAGATATAAGGTTGAGGGTTGCCAGGGTAAAGATAATAGATTTATAAAGAATAATTTTAATTTCCTCTTTCTTTAAACTACATGAAGAAATTCTTTGAAGAAATGTGACAGAACATCTAGAATTACCAGAAAAGATGCAATGAATGTTATAAAAAATAAATTTACTTGAATGACGGAAATGTGTAGCAACAGAATTTAAAATTACTGCCTCATATGTAAGGATTAGCTATCACTGAGTAAATATATTTTACGGAGAGTTGTTTTAGATGCGTGCATTTTTTCTAGCAAGCTTTTGTAAAAGCATTTAAATGTAAAATTAATTTTGAGATGAATACAAAATATTGATTTTGTTTTTATTCCTTTGTATCTCATACAAAATAATTTCAATTCAAAATCCTAACACCAATATAAATAATTATAATAATTTTCTATAAGATCACCTTATTTTATGATTGATAATAATTATTATTAGGAGCAACTAAAATTAGTAACTACAGAACAAATGGCAGCTTGATGTAGCTGTGATTTGCATAGCTCACTAGCATGAGGTTTTCTTGAGGTAAGCGTTGTTTTGTGGCTATGAGGAACTTTAGTAATTAGTGACTGAAAATAAATAATTACATTGCTTTTTCCAGTAATTAAATATGTACTGTTTCAGTTACATGTTTCAGTAAACATATACACATATTGTATATTTATAAACACACACGTTTATATATATATATATATATATATTCTTACTCAGTTTAATTTAGTAATGACAGAATAAAAAACATATATTTTTGAAACAGAATCCTCGAATAGTCCGGCTGACCATTAGTCTGAAACAGGCAGAGAGGCTGTTTTTATTTAGATCCGTCTGAAATGAAGCGCGGCCGACGATTTATCTGTTGAATTGCACCCTATTTGTGCGAGTGAGGTGTAAAGCGGTTAGATTTTATAAAAAGCACCCCGCTGCGATGCTGTACAGCAAAGTGATGTTATACCTGTCCCCCGTTCTGCAATATTAGCGAAGCATTAAATTACTTGCCGAAACAATACAACTCATTTATCGGCCGCTCGTTGGCTTAACGATGTCTCGCCCGAGGCGGAAAGATCATAAACATGTTTGATGTGAAATTAATAAAATTATTTTTATACCTTTAACGTACGATTTTTTTTTTGTTTATAATATAAAATTGTTTTCTTTTGACTTTTATATCCAATTAAAATATCGTAGAGAGCTTCCTTTTCAAATTAAAGTCATAATTGTAATCTATTTAAAAATATAATCTTCATATATATATATATATATGTGTGTGTGTGTATGTCTATGTTCAAGTACTAAATATTTAAAAGTGTGTTTTTAATGATATAAAAATAAATACACACACACACATACACACACATATATATATATATATATATATATATATATATACATATGTGTGTATATATTTATTTGTATATCATTAAAAACGCACTGAAATATTTAGTATTTGGACATACACACATACAAACATATATATATATATATATATATATATATATATATATATATATATCCGGTTACGTAATAACAATCTTTACAAATTATTTGTAATATTTTGCTGACTTAAAACACAAAATTATCATTAATAAGAAAAACATTCATTGATGTTTGATTTTCCTCACAGGCTATATGTTAAAACAAATATTTCATTGTATATTATAAAATCTTATTTTCTGTCATTCAATTGATATGTTAAATTATGAAGATTTCTCGTTAAACTATTTTTCGAAAGTTCATACTGGATATTTTTCTACCTTACTAATTATTTTGTAATCTGAACTCGTAAACTTTATATTATATAAATCTCCCAAACACCTTTTTCCTAATAAATATTTTATATTTGCATATTTATAAATAAAACAGTTAATTTGAAATAATGTAAATGTGATTCTGAAGATATGTTATCCTAACATTTATTATCTATTTCATATTCCAAAAATAAAAACGGATACACAATAATTTTTTTTCTTTGATTTCATGAGAACTTTTTCTAGCTCATTTTTAAATTTCATTCGAACGAAATATTGTATAAAATTGATCAGAATCAGATACAATCAGTTATTTTGACTGTATTATGTATCATTAAAAACAAATATTGATTGATTGTATACGAAAGGGTTATATTCAAAAATGACATTATAATGCTGCTATATATTTGAAATAAATCATAATAATGGTTATTCATCAACATTCTAATTGAAATTTCGCCTTTGTACTATGAAATAAATAATACTGTGTTTACATGACGCTATAATTTTTTTTATTGTGGCTTAGTGTATTCAGAGGACAGTTTTGCTTATTTCATAATTTATATATACATTCCCTAAATTACACACAATACTGAGCACATATTAACTCTATAATAACAATAAATTTTCATATTAAATTAAACTGAAAGGTAAATCAACCTTTATGTTTTGAGTTGGATATATATCATGTGTTATTAGGGAAATTTGTAATTATAGTTTTGTATGTGTATAGGAGCACATGCTTATGTATTTATATTTACATAGTGAACAAAACAGAACCCTTATATATACATATATATACATATATATATATATATATATATATACATATATATACGCACACACACATATATATATATATATATATGTGAAAAATTCAATCTCATAATGAATTAGTGATAACAATTTTAACTAAAAATGAGTGTTATATTATTCTTGAAATAATGAAGTTTAGTATATCTATGATTGAGATGTTTTGGTACTAAATGTATTACTCAAATTTGATGAGTAATGAGTAATACTGCTTGCGAGGATAAAAGAAAAAAACCTGAAGGTATTAGAAATCCTATATTTTCAAAATATTCATTGTTTACCAAATATTAAGAAATATGATATATAAAAATTTAAAATGTTATTATATATAAGGAATTTAATTTTATTAATTATGTATTAATTTATGTATTTAATTATATTAATACGCATAATAATAATAATTTACTAAACAAAACTAGGTCGATTTTAACTAATATGTTTAAGTTGAACAATCGTTTTTCATATTTTAAAATACAGAGGAGAATGAACAATTTTTTACTTATTTAAAATTAAACATAAAATGCAGTAAAATAGCGTAATGAACCGATTTTATTATCCTTTTATGACTGGATGACACGTGAACAATAAAAAGAAAAAACGAATGAAGTAATGAATGCTAAAGTTACTTATGGTGTATACGTTCGCTTGCTACACTTTTTAAACGAATTGTTAAGGCATTAAATGGAATGGATTGTGGACATACGATAAATACTTCCGTCTTTACACAATAATTACACATACACAACATACAGTGTTTATAGAAACATGACTATCGACAAATCGAAATACCTTGAATTTGGGGTATTACACATTATAATGTCTTTTTGTTTTAAGATAGAAAAAAATGTTATGAAATAACTTTTATTATTTTGAAATTTTATTAAATAACAATATATATATATATATATATATATATATATATATATATATACATATATAATCAACGAGACATCCTTACTTTAAAATTAGTTACCAGTAATGAATATTTTTCACAATGAAAAATTCAATGACTATTAATACTTTGTTTAACCAATTAAAAAATAACTTATTTTTAAAATCAATATATATTTTTACTTTTACGATATATATTAAAATTTATCACAAATCATCATTATTAGTCAATGTTGTTCAGGCATCCAGACGATGTTATCATTAAAAATATTTTATAGTTATAAATACTTAGCTAAGACTATTATAATTAAGTCCTGAAATTTTCTAGAATAATCATATATTGTGATATAATCAAAATGAATCCAAAAATTTTTTCAGATTAAGAATTGAATATTATTAGGCAATTATTAAATTAAATGATTAAAAAAGGTCTAATTTTACAACATAAGTATTGAACAACGTATACATATAATTATCTTCATTAAGTTTAGTCTCAAAAGAAGATATAATTCAGTAATATAACACACACACATACATATATATATATATATGTGTGTGTGTGTGTGTGTGTATGTGTATGTATATATATGTAAACGAAAGTGTTGCACTTGGAATAAAAATAGGTACACACTTTTTATTATCAGAAATATAATTAAACAATTTTAGATATAATTAAAGGCAACAGTTTTAACGTTCGATTTAATATACTTGAAACGTTAAGTTTGCAATATTAAATCAATTTATTAAACTGCCGAAAATAGAGAAAATATTTATGTTCAGTTGTTAAAAAGACGTTATTGTTAGTGAACAAAAAAGTAGTACGAACTGGCGCATTCAGTTTGTTTCATTATATAAATTAAGAGCTGTTAGCGCGTTTACATGTTCTTTAGTTGTTGAATAAATCTCAAAAAAGAAAATACGAAAAGAAAACGTTATTTGCACAAGTGGTAACTGAATATGATATACGTATTATGTAGTTTACAAAATATCAGAGCGTAAACTTGAAATAGGCCACGGTTATTTGTATTCATTACATTGTTCATATACAAAATAGGACTGGATCATTTTGTAGGACGTAATTCGATACGAGCGAGTGAGAGAGAATGATACGATCTTCATCGAACAGATAATGTGCGCATGAGACAGACGAGGTATCCACTTACATATAACTACTATCGCGTGTGTATGTCGACGCGCTTAAAATAGCTCAGTTCCTGTCGCATTCTGCGAATCAATAGCTCCTGTGTGCTAAAAATAACTTTTGGTGTCCTATATACGAACACGATGGTATCCCCACTCTCGTACTAGTACAGAGTATCGCGGTGTCCGTCCCACAACGCGTCAGACGTAGCCAGAGCTTTCATCCCCACTCTCGTCCGCATCACTCATTCTCTCGTTCTTCTGTTCTTCTGTCGTGACACTCGGCTGCCCTGTCCGCCTGCTTTGCGCCGGTGTCGTAGCTAGTTGAACGCATGCCGCTTTCCATTACGTCAAGAATGCCGTAGCTCTGAACTTGTATTGTTGTTGAGGATTTTTTTTTTCCTCCGAATGTATATTATTATTTATGCAGAATATTCCTAGTCTGTTTCGTTGTCAATTCATCGAACGTAGCGTTGAGAGAATTTAAAAGCACATATAAAGAAAATAAATCTAATATATGTGAAAATAAGAGTCCCGACGGTGTCTTACGTTCGTATCGCGGTTTATGTGTAGAGTACCTTTTTATCGTATGGTGTCGTATACACGTAACATACGTCACGTATATCTTGAAATTCCTGATTTGTAAAGAAACAAAACGAAGGTGAATACAGATACACACACTCACACACACACACAGATATATATATATATATATATATACATGTCTTGCTATGTTGAATTTTCTACTGAAAATTTTAAACTTTAATGTTTAAAATAAAATTCAGTTTTCTAATCGAAAAAAGTTCCTTCTGAATAAATTCACTTTTCTCTAAAGTAATCCATCTGATTTTATCCTTACTTTGATAAAATTCAGATACTAGATTCAAAGTATTTTTGAAAGCGTGCTCATGTGATGTACGCTTTTGAACGTTTTCACAGAGAAAAGAGCATATGTGTAAACAGAAGATCTGGCGAATATGATAAAGGAAGCGGTTTGTATTAATTAGTACAAATTTAGATTTGAATCTGCAAACTATTGAGTAAAACGTGGCTTACAAGTTAACATAGGCTAATCAAATGATAATACTTTTGCTACTACTTTTATTACAAATTTTAAGAACAATTATTGAAGAGCTAGAAGCAATTAAATCAAAATTTTAAAGTAACTACAGATTTTTTAAATGAAAAACATTTTTATAAATGGTTTTATATTTCATTTCTCGAATATATATATATATATATATATATATATATATATATGCATATATACATATATATGTATATATATATATATATGCATATATATATATATATATATATATATATATATGCATATATATGTATGTATGTATGTGTATATCTATGTGTGTATGTGCGTGCGTAGAGAATATGTTCTTAAATAAAAGTGCTAACTAAACCAGTGACGCGAACCACTGAAATATATTTATTTCAAAGAGCGCTTTAATTTTAATATTTTTTTTATTATAATTTACAAATCATAAAAACGGTTAACTTATCACATATCTTTTCTTAACAAAAGAATTACCTTAGATGCACAGACTATCTTTCCTAATGATTTTCATTAATATTTTATACATGGAAAGAAAAATCAATAATGTTCTTTACTGCTATACTGCGGTTAAAAAATTGAAACATTTAGTGGAGATTTGGACCGGAAATTGGCAACATTTTATTAACATAATCCATAATAAGACTTTAAATTTTATAATTGGGTTATACGCGAACTATTTTATACATATCAAATAATAGTATCATTTGGAAGTAAATTTAAACAATGTTTGGATGTATAATTGTTTTTTTACTTAAATTCATATCTTAGATGAAGACAATTAAAAAATGATTTGAGGGGCTCTTAAAAATATTCCACGGATCTTATTGTATACATATATATATATATATATATATATATATATATATATATATATATATATATAAACACATGTAAAATGAATTTACGTTAAATGATATGCCTATATTTTACTAATAAATCAATCTATTATTTATTTTTCAATAAAAAATCTTAGTTTTTAAAAATTTTCAATACCAAAAATAACTAAAAAAAATAAATAAACAGATGCGTTTATGTATTTTTAATATAAATACAAGATATAGTCCTAATATAAATTCTTATCAAATTCGTTATTTTACTTTCATTAACTCACAAATTACTGCTTTAGATAAACTTATGTTGATGTCTCAAAATATTCTTTAATAAAAAAATAACATAAATCTGAATAATTCAGTTAAGAATCGAAATTTAATTTTATTTAACTAGTTTAATTACAGATTGGCTGCATTAGTTTTTCTTATGGAGAGAGATTTTTCACGAAAAGAGATTTTGCTTACCGTACTTTAAATAAAAGAAAGTATGTTTTTGTTACAAGAAATTTAATTTAATAGAAAGTGTACGCTATTAAACTCTGTTCAGTGAAACTTGAATACAGAAGTTTATAAATACATATAATTCGTAGAACTCAACTTGTCTTGAAAGTACGCCACTGATGTATGTCTTGCATGTTTAGTTTCGTGTGTATGTGTGTTGGGCAAAAATTATTGCTCGATGTGCGCTAAACCACCCTATTTTATGAGCGAGTGTTTTCCCAGATCGCCACGAGCGGCGGCAGCGTCGGCACTCCACATGTCGTCGCCGAGTTCTGTACTCAAACAAAAGCTCTGCGGACTATAAATCTCTGCTGGCTACGGAATTTGAATAAACGAACGAACGTTCCAAAGAGTCGGGTGGATGGGGTCGCGGATTGAAAGCGACCATGGAACATTAACTTTATGGCTTACTTTAAATGTACGCGTTAGAAAACGGGCGAATTTATACGGGATGAAAATTTGCTAAGTGAAGAGTAATAGTGCAATGAAATTTGAAATACTCATACGTTTGAAATAATTAAATGGATTTTCAAGATAATTGCATCGACGGAGTATTAACTTCAGACGTTTGTACACGAATTAAACGAATACGAGTACAGTGTTTTTTCGGTACTCGTAATCCAACTGAATTTAATATATTGAATCATGTTATGCTTTTTTACAAATTTGTAAATTGCTAATTTATTCTCTGTACTCGAACAAACAAATTGTGGATGTTTATTTTTAAAAATTCACCGAAAGTTTGAACTCTACGTATTATGCAAAATACTAATAAAATATTAAAAGGTTTTTTTTTAATAAAATTCACTAGCATTAAATATTTATCGGCAAATCATTCATATAAATTTTATACTAACTCCATATTACATATTATTTTAATAAAAATTTATTAATTTTTTTCAATTCAGACTTTCTAATAATGTTACAGCTTGCAGAATTTTTTGAAACTTGAATTTATTTATATGCTTACATTTTTATACAACTTTCAGTTTGGTTGTAGAACTTGAAGATATTTTATTATTTCATATGTAAAAATAATATTACAATTTGTATTTAAAGTCATATAACTTGCATTCAACATTTTATTAACTAATGAAATAACAAAAATTATAAGAAATTGGTTTTTGAATATTAATAATTTTCAATTCAATTCATAGTTTTTTTGAATAGCTTTGTATGTAGTTTGAATAATGTTGTTTTGGTCTATTAAATTTATTCTGAAATAAAATATATATTTGCGGTGATATGATTCGTGATAAATGTATAATATTCGTATGAGTGATTGATATAATTTAATATAATTCAAAAGCAAGTTATTTTTGTGCTAGCCTGAAGAACTAAAGAGAAAATATAGGTCATATATCGCTCGAACTAAAATATACTCATTCGTTAAAGTAAGGCGATTTTTTTAACGAATATAACTTTATCGCAGATCGTTGAATACATTGTGAAGATAAAATTAAAAGACAGATATGAATAGTAGAAAAAATCCTAAAAATATGGCATGGATACAAAATATTTCCAATAAACTAATGAAAAAAAAAACAGTATGATTTCCAGTTATATTAATCATGAGGTGATAAAACTTTGGTATGAATTTTTTATACATCATTCATCATCTACGATATTGAGAACTGTGAAATTTCTCATTACTTATAAAAAATTATTTTTTTTATGAAGTTCTAATTCGTTAAATTTTTACATCTTTTTCAAGAACAATTAAGGTTTGGTTTCGGTTATAATTTTTTTAATACACAAAATGGGAATACTTTTTCAGAACTTATAATTAGTTTATCCGAGTACAATTTTTTTTACTTTATATTACAGTTCATATATATATATATATATATATATATATATATATGTGTATATGTATGTGTAGAAATCATTTTATTTAAAGAAAATATAGAAACTAGTCAATGTAGAAAAATTGATATATACATAAATAATGAAAGTATTTGAAACATTTATAGTAATACATAAATAAATAACTAATAACAATATGCTTCATTAGAATACATCTGATCTAGCGATAGAAGTTTCTTCAGAACAAATTATAAAATTGTGCTATAGTTTTTGGCTAATATCCAATATAGAGTACGATTATGGTTTCAAAATGTAACATTCTCATGATCTTTTTTAAGAGGTATAAAATAATACATGATCAAAAAATTTTACTAATAGTTTGAGTTGGAAAATAAATGTTATTATGTCTGGTATGATACATATATATATATATATATATATATATATATATATATATATGTATATATATTTTGTCTAACATGAATATATTATGTCTAGTGGAAAGAAATCAATTATTTATTTTTTTTCTAATATGGGAATGGATTTACATCTCTTTGATATAGCCACAGATATACTATAGTATTTTTTTAATTTTAATATTTTTTTAATCTTATACAAATAATAAAAACTAAATATTTTTCTTTGTAAAATAAGAAAAACTACAGTGAACGGTTATTTTTTTAATGCTGTATTAAATATTATCTGTCGGAAATTTAACATAATTTTCTAATAAAATAAATAGCATTGCATACTTTTTAATAAAAATGTTTGTAACACAAGTGCTTAATTTATCTATATGCGATATATTAAATACACTTTAATATATAATAAAAAAATACTCTTATGCAAAGTTGACATCAAATAACTTAAATGTCAATGTCGATATAAAAGTATACATGCATATATGTACAATATATTTTTTATTAAAAAAAATGCTGTGGAACATTTCATAGTATTTTTTAAACAATATAATTAATGAAAACTTTTCAAATTTTATAATATTTAATATCATGTAGTGTGATGAAAATATTTAATGAAATATGCGTAGCATGTGGCAAAAAATCAATTAAAATTAATTTATTTTGATTTTCAAATCCTATTACGGTATCATAAAAAAATACTTTTCATATTTATTTTTCTGATTAATCTCATCTTTTTTATGTTTACATTCGTTAAATTGATAATCTCTATTAAAAGATATATTTAGCTAATATATGTTTTTGATTTTTAACTCTATTCTCTTTCAATTTTTTCTTCTAATTTAAATATTATTCTAAAGCTTTGTTGTACAACGTTTGATTCAACAACATTAAATGTGTGAATTATACTTAATCGGATTTTCAGTCAGAATTTGACACATTTATTTAATAACTCAAGAAACAAACTATTATTTCATTTAATGGTATTTTTGTATTAATACATGTATTTTAATGATTTTATGATACTTCCATAATATTATATAGTTGGATTGTAAGACGTTTTCATTTAATGAGTTTAACTTAAGTTGATATATTGGTTAGAGCAACTTATAAACACCACACTTACTACAATTCTAAAGTAGTGATTTGTATAACTAAATATAATTTCGTTAAAAGAATCATGAAGATTTTTTTAAACGACGGCGAGATATTAACTTATCTAATTTCTGTGAGATTTCTTTATAATGGTAATGGCAATATATTTTCTTCATGCAACATTATACCTACCACATATATATATATATACATATACATATATATATATATATATATATATATATATATATAAATAATTTCTTGTACGTATTTCAGATGCTATTTTAAGAATGAAATTAATAAAAATGAACCATATATAACTGAGAAACTCAAGAAGTGCTGTATTATTACATGTTCATTCAATTCTTCATTTTCTTATTTGGATTGTATGTTTATTTTTATCTATTTTATAATAATAATTGTAGAATATTATTTGGAATGAGGGTGAGGGTTCTTCAACCATATTATTTATTTTTACCCATAATACGGATTTTTTATTATTGGTTATTATGTTAGCAACGAATACATTTCAAAATATATTGATAGAATTTTATATGAAGCATTTCAACGTTATTAAATTAGAAATATTTCTTTTAAATTAAAAAAGTAAAATTCGGAATAATATTCTTGGTAAAAGGAATCTAACTGTTAATTTTTCATATATAATTTAAAATATATATTTATATGTTAACCAAGTTTGATTATATATATATATATATATATATATATATATATATATATATATATATATATATATGTTAGAAGGTTGCATTGAAAGCCGCTGTTTTTTTTTATTTTTGAGCATTTATCTCAATAATAAAATGTGTGAATACATTAATCAATGTATTTTCCCTCGGAAGCTATGACTTTCCCACTTTTCCAGCAGAAGTTGAATTCCGTGCTGAAGGAATGGTCTGTCTTTTGAGCCAATCCATTCAGCAACCTAATTTTCAACTTCACCGTAGTAATGGAATGTGTATTTTCCAAAGAGTGTTGCATCGATCAGAACAGATGGTAATCGATTGGGGCCGGGTCCGAAGAATACGGTACTGGTGCGGGAGAAGTTCCCATTCGAGCTCTATCAGTGTTTGTTTCACAGCTATAACAACATGGGGCCAAGCGTTGTCATGGAGAAGAATCACTTTTCGGAGATTTGATGCAATTGATGGTGGTTTTTGCATTAAATTATCATTCAAACGCTTCAATTGTTGTCGATAAGGTGATTGTTTCCTTCGGTTTAAACAGCTTATAATACACAACACCTTCCATATCCCACCAAATAGAGAGCATTGTTTTGTGATCGTGGATGTTTCGCTGATGTCGACATTGAAGATTGGCCAAGATCAGCTCATGATATGTTTTTGAAATAGATCCATTTCTCATCGCCGGTCGCTATACACCACAAAAAATTCTTTTCTTTATGCAATAAATCGAGATGTTTAAACAATTAGCAATGGAAATTTCGGTTGATTCATTTGGCAGTCATCTGCTTTCTTTCTAAATCTTTCCCATAGCTTGTAA
Organism: Acanthacorydalis orientalis; assembly: GCA_034766995.1. Lineage (NCBI taxonomy): Eukaryota > Metazoa > Arthropoda > Insecta > Megaloptera > Corydalidae > Acanthacorydalis > Acanthacorydalis orientalis. The sequence goes on from CM068319.1 coordinate 22,889,651, forward strand.
ACATCGTGAAATGGTTGATTTATCGACTTTGAGCTGTTGAGCCAATTCTTTGAGTGTTTGAACAGGATTTTCTTCCAATAGAGCTTGCCCTTGTTCATCTTCGAACTTTTTCGATTGACCTGGTCGTTGTTTATCGCGAACGCCGCAATCACCACTTTTGAATCGTGGAAACCAATCTCTACATACTGTTTCCGATGGAGCAGAATCACCATAAGTTTCTGCAAGCAATCGATTAGCTTCAGCTGCACTTTTTTTCAAATCAAAGTAGTGTAGAAGTACACATCGGACAAACAACTTATCGCGTTCCATTTTAATTCGATTATAGAAAAGCATTTGTGTAAACAAAGGATGGAGTCTGGTGACTGAATTTTAGAGTGAAATGTTCACACTTTAAAATGACATAACAGACATCTATCACTGCCCACAGCATACGCACCTAGAGCCATCTACACATGAACAGCGGCTTTCAATGCAACCTCCTACTATATATATATATGTTAGTACTTAGAAATTTCTATATTCATATACTATTTTGAATTATGTTATTATAAAAATATGTAAATATTTATAAAATAGATAAATATAAGGATAGAATTTTATAAAGAAAAAAGTAAATTGCAATTACTTCAAGTTCATTTTTTATGTTTTTAGGAAATTAGACTACTCTATAACACTAAATGTTGTTATAAATTTATATATATATATATATAATCTAATAGAAATACATTAACTTGAAAAAGTTAATTTCTGTTCTATAATAGTCACTTATAAGTGCACAATATTGATAAAGATATAGGCTTACAAAACACGGTAGGTGTATTTTAATTAATTTAGTGACAATCATTTGATATGTCTGACATCTTTGAAAAGAGAATCTCAGACCATTCGCGGATGTAGACATCCTTTATTAAAAATAATTGCTTTAAAAAGTCCGTTTATACAAATGCAGACGACGATTCTTTTTTTCCATAATAATGTTTCCTTTTGTTTTTAATACTCCATTATTTTAAAATTACATAGATGAAGGTAATTTATTTTAATATTGATTTTATCAAGACTGACAATTTTTATATAATCAATATAGTCTGACGAGAAGCGTTCGAAAGTCGAGGAAAATATAATAAGTATGTAGCAGCAAACATATTCGCACATAAAATATATCAAAGTACATTTAAACTCGTATGAGTATTTGGTAGAGTCGTATTGCGGTATTGCTTATATACCTAAACATCGAAACTTCTCAGATAAAAACTTACATAAATATAAACCGACGTCGGTACCAGTAGCGGCACAGTACACTATTTCCTCGAATACAATTTCCAAAACATGGTACACGAAGTTAGTTTCTTCAAACATTTCGCGGTCGTCTACAATGTTACGAGACATGTATACAATCTTGTTGAAGCAAGGCCGAGGTGGCGACCGACAAATGCGAATAGATGGGGAATATTGTACAATACGGACGACAAGCGACAGTCTGACGCTTCCGGTCAAGTAACTCGAGAGCGACTCCATGATCAACAACAACTGTACAAGTCGGCATCGTGATGTGAAAATACGACTTCGTCGATGTACGACACAATTGCGACTGCATGCATACACTGACATTGACCGAATGGGATAAAGACGACGTACAATGTATTATTCCGAAGACAATTTACTTCTGTGTTTACAGTGTGAACAATTGTTGCTGGAAGAAAGAATTTTCTAGTATTCTGTTATTATTCAGTCTGGTCGAATATTGAATTATATATATATATATATATATATATATATATATATATATATATTTAATTCAAACGTACTACAGATTAACTCTACATAATGTTGATTTAAATCCAATTTATTTTTTTATATATAGAAACTATTAAAATTTATCACACATTATTAATGTGTTTTAATTTATATGTTTGTAATTTTTATTAAGAGAAGCGTCACAAAGAAGCTTTGTATAAAGTAACTTGCATCTAGTGTATGTTACACTTACGAGTACATATGTTATCACATAACATATAAAACAACTCTTTAATTTTGATGATGTACTTTCTTTTAAAGTAGCTGACAATGATATGAAAACAATATACGTATAGTTGTGAACTGTATGTTATAGGAATTCTTTTGTATTTTTGAATTAATTATTTCTACGAATCGTTCTGATTAAAATTAAAGAAACGTTAATTTAATGAAGTGTAATCACTATTTTACATTCATTATATAGTATATTATATAGGCACGAAGCTTAATTATTTTTTTCTCGACATTTTCTTTATTGATGAAATATAAATAAAATATGCATCACTGCTCGGATCGCAATTATTTGTTAACAGATATTAATAACATAGACTTTTCAGTCTACTTTAGATGGCGTATTTTGATTTTATTTCATTGTTCTAGAATTTTTATTCCATTTTTTCCTAGATAATAAAAACAGAGGTCCAAAAGTAAATAACATAAAGAATAATGATATTAGAATTGGAGGTAAAGAAATTATAGTACATAATTTTTAATTTTCAATTTTAAATATTAGTGTATATATATATACATATATATATATATATATATATATATGTGTGTGTATATATATATATATATTATTGAAAAATATATTAAAAACATTTGAAATTTTAGTACTAAACGTTTTTTATCCATAAAAAGCATATATATATACGAGTCTACAAATATGAAAATTACTTAAAAATGACCAATGAACATATTTGATAAATATATTAGAAAATGTACTGAAAATTGAAGGAAAAGCGAGTTTTATCTGTTTTGTAATACAAGAAATTAAGAAAAATACTTATTTGTCAGTGGACTGTCACAGGCTTAAGACAGTTTGCTAGTATAAATTTAGAAAAAAAATATTAATTAATACAAAATTTAAAAAAGGGATATATTACTTATTTTAGTCTTTTTACAAAATTTGGATCGAATGTGTTTTAATATAATGTAATGATCGAGTTAAGTATTGAAATAATGACATGTAGCAAATATTTATTTTAATTTTGTAGAAAGAATTGGTGGTATCTAAATATTAAAATAATACTGAATTTTATTTCTAAATTCACATAATATAAAGAATACCATTTATTTTTACATGTAAAATTAAAAAATGAATCAAAAATATATTTTAAGTATTAAATGAGATTTAATTAGAATTTTATGATTTATATGGTGCTGCATTTGAATTAATTTGAAAAGCTTCCTTAACTGCAGCAAAAAATAAAAAAAATGATAGTTTTCAGGTAGAGTATTAAAACAATGATTAATTTCCTTTGAATAGTCACACTTAAAAGAGTTAAGTCTCCAACACATTGCTGTACGTATGAATGTCAAAGAGAGTTTAATTATCACTGTATATAGTAGCCAGAAGAAAGCTTCACTAATTATTAACTTATTCAACGAAATCAACGAAGTGACGGTAATCCAACATATGTTTTGGATTCGACTGTATGCATAGAAATACCTATATATTAACGTTCCTGCATTTCATCTTTCATACAACGGCCTCGTTGAAAGTGTAGTTGTTAGTATAATATCAAAGGGACAACCTTACCGAGACGAGATATAGAATTGCTACCCTTATGTTAGTGGTAGTAATACTGTATTCAAGTGTAGAACGTGTAACCAGCTTACACTTCGTATTTGCAGACGTGTTACAGATTGTAAGCGGGGGACAAAAAACGAGTTAAAAATGAACCGCATGCGGGTATTATATGGCTTCCTGCTGCATTGACGTTTTTCAGTACGGAAAATCAATTTTTATACGTAACGTTATGAATACTTGTCGAAGTTTACGGTTCATTTTTTCTGATGTACTTTTTTTTAAAAACTTACTTAAAATATTATTACACTTTCTTCAGATATTCATTTTTAAAAAGAAATTTATGATAACGAAACGAACTGATAGGACTTTTTAAAGAATTTATCAAGTATTAGAACCATTGAAATTGCAGTGTACATACTAAAAACGATTAATTTGTATATGATTATATAAATAAAAACGTCTATATGATTTACATATATATATATATATATATATATATATATATATATATATATATATATATATGTAAATCATATAGACGTTTATATATAAATATATATATAGAAAGAGAGAGAGAGTGGGAGAGCTATACACATTTTATATTCAATAGTTAAGAAAATTTTTTTAAACAAATATACTTATTCCGACATTTTGATTACAAAAAAGTAGTCTGTTGACATATAAAAAACATATAGAACCTAAAATGAGTATTAAAATATTGCGACTGTTGATTATTTAAATAAAAATGAAAATAAATAACCGAGAACCAACTATTAAAAAAAATGATACAACTTAGTTCACACGCTTTTATTTTTTTATATAGCCTTTTTTTCAAAAAGATATTTTATTTTCTTACATAAATGTATTTCAGTATATGATGTGATTAGAAATCGTATTATTTAATTATGGAGGTATTCGAATGAATGATGAAATACTGAATCAGACTATCTAAGATATCAAAAATGGATATTTCAGGATGTATAGGTAAGAATTAAAAAAAATTGTAAACTGATCGAATATAGTAAAATATAACTGTACTTCCTCCTTAATAATATTTTTAATTAAATAGATAAACCAACATGTTGATAGAAATACAAAACATTCTGAAAATAAATATCTAATTGATCAACAAGAGAAACAGAAAAATGTTTCTTAATTCTTTGAAAAACGAAAACAGAAAAGTATAAAAGTAGACTTTTAAAGATTGAAAAAAAATGTTTTCTTATATATATATATATATATATACATATATAATTATATATATATATATATATATATATATATATATATATATATGTAAGAATCGTAACTGCTTTACCATTTGAAAGTATTTGGAATATCAATTACATTTAAGACAGCAGCTAAAAAACTTATTTAAATAAATCAATTGTATTTCAATAGTAATTAAATAATACATGAAATTATGCAATTCTAGAATGAATTTTTTTCATGACTGAGTGAGACTTAATTCTGTAAATACTGACTGGAATTGATTTAGAAAGTAATTAAATATTTATTAATTTACGTATCATATTTTCAGAACAAATTTGTATAAATACATATCAGGAATATAATGTGGAATAAAATATATAGTTTTTTACAAGAGGAAAACATTCTTTAGAAAACATATTTTTGAAAAATATAATAATTTTATATCGAAATACATATGTTATATTAATGAAATATTAACTCTATTTTTTTGCACTTCGAAAAACAGTTGTTTAATAACTTCAAAAACATATTATAAAGCTGAATAAAGATTTGTAAGATTAAATCGAATGTGTTGAATGAGATGAACAACTCACGCAAAGTTAATTTAAAGTGCCAACTTACATTCAAACAAAATAGTTTGTTATAATTGTATAATGTAAAGTACATAAAATTTATGAACATGAGATAAATTTTGTTAGGCGCTGTAAACTGTAACCGTATGTGGTTGTTTTCATTTATGGTCATATACGTTGAGCATCGGCACTGGTAACGAAATTCAAAGTTGATTGTCACAATCTTTGTTCACAGTAACGCCATTTTACACCCAATGCTTTCAATTAATTACAAACTAAGGGTTTTACTAATGCCATTATAGTTCTTTATTACGTTTTGTTCCACTGATTTCAATTATTGTTGAAGTATATTTTTAAAGTCAAACGTTTGTATTTTAATTAACATCTATTTTTCTTAATGTGTACGAATATTGTAAATGATTTATATGTATTTATTTTTTACAAATATGTTTGATTCTATATAATTTACTAACAAATATGTTTAAAAAAATTGCAAAATGTTATTTATTAAGCTATATCATTTTCTCGAAATGATAAAGTTTGTAAAAATATCATTCAGAATAGAAATACAAAAGATTTGGTAACTGATTGGCATTTTAAATTGATTACATACATGAAAATGTTTTTTAGAGTTTACATTATATATATATATATATACATATACATATATATATATATATATACATATATATATATATATATATATATATATATATATATAAATAAAGAGTTTTTCTTTCAAAAATATATGTATACTCAACAGGTGTAGGGAAAAAATAGGATAAGATAAAATCAATATTATACTGAACATAAAAAAATCCAGATGATCCGCTGTTTACAAAAGAAAACTAGTGAACAAAAAAGCAAATATTATCATAAAATTTCGGATAAATAGTTGATTCTATACGTGTCAAAATATTATTGATGCTTTATAATTTTATACTATGTTTTAAGGAACAAAAACAGCTTTGAAAATTGTAAAAAAGCGTTTTGTTTCGAACGTTTTAGTAGATTTATAATTTCCATTAAATGAATAGATAATGATTCCTTTTCAATCTTAATCTTAGTATGTTAATAAATGTGTTTACTTGTCGAACGTTACATTGAATAGTCTTCGTAGTGTTTTATAATATTTTCATTTTCTTTAAATAATACTCTTTATAGAGAGGCCTGCTTGTTCTAATGTAAATAGACTGACTTGAGGCTTTGAAGTATTCATTAAATTACCAAAAAGTGATTATCAAATGAATTTATTAATTTGTTTGTTCAATATTAATATATATATATATATATATATATATATATATATATATATATATGTATGTATGATTTCACTGTAGGTTCATTATTTAAGAATTTTGCTTAGACAAAGCTTTAAGCTTTATTAAATATTTCTTACGTTTAGTAATGAACATCTTTTTGTTATTATTAAATACATCTGTTATAATAATTTATATAAATTAAAACGCATATACTTAGAAAGTGATAGATGATGTTATGTAGTTACAATTGTTAACATTTCGTATTATAGTAATTTATTTACTTTCAAACGACATACTACTGATGCTGAAAATTTTCATTTATAACTCGACAGTGAAATAAAATACATACTTCTTTTTCAGATCGAGTGTAAATCTAAGAGTTCGCGCGAAGCTACTACGTACGAAACAAACATTTATCAGCCATCGAACGATGTTGAAAAGTTGTTAGATTCTCGACATCGGGTATTTTTAATGACAACGAGATTTACTTGCGATGAAGTGTTTTGTGTAAGGTTTTTATTACACAATCTCAAGTACCTACTACAACTCTCTTTTCATGTCAAAACCCTTGACATTCTTGTCCACTTAGGTACAAACTTTCATCAATAACTTGTAGTGCTATAAATTGAAAAGTGTATATTAAACAACTTGTAGGTCTTTTGTCAAGGTTACTGTCTTCGAATTACGTTGTTGTCGGTAATGGACGTTCCTACCATCTTGACGTTTATACGGATATTTTAGTTGTTTGAAATGATTTATCGTGACAGAGTTTTTTTTTTATCAGAAAGAGTATTTTAATCTAATCAATTAATTAGATATGCGCAACTTGAATGCTTAGTGATAATTTGCATAAAGAGTATTAATAATAATTACTGATTGAAATTACTGAATTATACAAGTATGTCAATATTAATTGATTAAGTAATCTGATGAAGTGTTATAGGAATTATAATTTTAATTAATAAAGTATTAATTTACAATCAAATCAACTAATTAAATACATTGCTTTTAATTCGTTTTATCAATCTAATACATGTAAGTTGTATGTTATTCATGTTACTTTTATTAAAAATAGCAAGGGGTTGCTGTTAAAAACATAACAATATATTTGTCAAGCCGAAGTGATCAATCAACAAATTAATAAAAAATATTTTTTTTGTACAATAGATTTAATATTCGTTTAAAATATTTGCCTGACACAATTAGAATTTTAAATGGCACTATTTTGATTACAAACAAATTAAAATTGTATAAAAGAGAATCAAGTTTTAATTGTATATCTTATTATCATATATATATATATATATATATATATATATATATATATAAATATATATCAGTTACTATCCAATAGAATGAGCAAGTGATTTAAAATATATCAAATTATTAAGTAAAAATCGTTAAAAAGTGAAACTCTATATACAAGTTTACGTTTTATATTATTTTTAATGTCTTTACATTAAAAATAATATAAAACGACGATGTGTAATTTTAATAATAATAATATACTTTAATAATAATATAAAAGGATGTGCAATTTAAAAAGTGAATAGCAAAAATTAACTAATTAAAATCGTTGACATTTATAGTTTGTACAAATCATACTAGAAAACTTATTAGTACTGATATTTTAGTGGTATTTGTTTATTTAATTTTCGGTTAAAATTGCAAATGATATGTGTTATTCGAAAGAAAGTACATATATATATATATATATATATATAAAATGACACAAAAGAGTAATTTTACTTATTTTTATTTGACTAAATGAAAATTTAAAGCGTAATAACACGCAAATTATTTACAAAGTCGCCTCAAAGTTGATTGCCGTATTACGTTTTTGAACAATGAACTTGAAAAGTGATTATAAGATAAACATAGATGATAATAAAAAATGTTTTATGCGAAAATCATAAAACAGGTAAGAGAGGATTGCGCGAACCACTTTTTTCGTTTTAAGAGAGAAGCATAGAAAGCCACTTAAAATATAAATTATGAATAATGAAAGCGATGCTCATCAACGACTAATATTATATATAAATCAAAGCCCAAATATACTGTTAGAAAGAATTCCGGGGCGTATTGAGGAACAAAAGTATAGGACAGAAATATTTTAAAACGTGATGTTATTGCCGGAAGGCGAGGACGGATTTTATACACACCTCGGGTCAATTGATTAATGTTTTTTTATATGTTTGTCGAGGTTTTTCTCAATTAGCTAATTTATTGTTTTCGAGAGAAATTTTGTTGGTTATTTAATTTAATTGCTTTTTTAAAAATTAGTGTTAGGTCCTCAAACTACTAATTAATTTTTAGTACTACATATCTTTTTTGGAAATGAATAATATTTATTTCTAACTTAGTCCGTTCCTAATATGACTTAAAAGGTATGTTATTAATTTTAGTGAAAAATATTATTAATTTTCCGAAGAATGTGGGAAAAAAATAGTTCAAATTATCGGTGTTGATCTTCAAGGTTAAAATCACCAAATCGAAATTTAGCAAACCATTTTTTCGCAGTTAGAAGTGATGATGCATGGTCCAAATAAAACTCCCGAATATTTTTCGTTACCATGACAACGGTTACTCATTTCCGAAACTAGCACAACATAACGTGACGAAAGTGTACCTTTTCGTTGTCCATTTTCAAAGATTTTTCTTACACATAAATCGAATCGAAACAAATGAGTCTGATGATCAAATAACAGTTATGATTGTTACCTTTCAAACGATATAAAACAGAAATACATTTCAATCACGAGCGCCGCCATGCGACACTCTTACCACCACCCATTGAATCGTATACGAACTTTTGCATTGATCCAATATATAAAAGTAAATGCTGTATCTTAAATAATTTTTCAATTTTATAATAAAGTGTATTTTGAATTTTTTTTAATTATTTTTTGACTTTATCTTAAACACATATACATATTGTGCGTGTATATGTATATATATATATTCATAATATATATTCATAATTTGTATGTATTCTGAGACAAGTTTAATTTTAGTGCGAAATCGTGTTACGTATCAAAAGATCTTTAATTACAAGTTTCCAACTTAGGACAAAGTTTTTGATTCTTCATCGATATAATATGAATATATTTATGCGGGCGATCTGAATTCACACGAGCGTTATTATAACTTACTTCTATGTGACACATTCAAATCGGAACGCTATAAAATCGGTCTGAGTTAAATGAACGCCGCGCGGAATGGAATCGTGTGGATGGATGGCGTTACGCATCGATATTAATTAAATCAAATCGTCTCTTTGACACGAAACATAGATAGACACGTGCGTTACATAGACTCATCTATGTATGTGCAGGTAGCCATAATATACGAGAAGTGAGCGTAATCCGAATCGCAAATGAAAAAGCGTGTGAAATGGACATATAAATAAACGAAGAGGGTCGAATACACAGCAGTTGAAATGGAACGTGAAAATACAAAGGCTGGCGGTAGCTTATTTCCACTGATTCTCTGCAGTAGGTTTAATAATAAATAAGGCATCAAAGTTTAATATACGAAATGGTGCTAGTTGTGGCAGTAGGACACGTACGTATGTACGTACGTATTACTCTTGGTTGGTGTATTGGATGTTTGGTTTGTTGGTTGGACGGGTGGCTAAAGCAAACAGGCCGTGACCCGAATTCGATTTTGAGGGGATTACCTACATATAATCGCTTGCTGACAAAAACAATTGTGTACGTGTACTATTGAAATGCTTGTTTTCTTTACATCGAGTTAGAGAATTTAGTATTTTTTCCGTACTTTAACAGCAATGTATGTTTGATGTCGTTTCAGTTCTAATTTTCAAATAATATTAATTTCAGACGACGTTGGAAAACATTGTTTATAAGTAACTAATATTCATTTTATTCTCTTTTCATGATCAATCCGCATATTCTTATAATTAACAGTATACTTAGAGAAGATTTATCTGTGAATTAAAATGAAATTTACTTAGTGTCTTCATATTTGTCGAAACATACAAAAAAGATATCATAACGATGAAATATTTGTTGGAATGTTACAGGGAGAGAAAATTTATTTATTAGATATTTTAATTAGAAGATAGTATGAATTCAGATGGTTTATAAATACGCGCACGCCTATATACATACATATATACATAGATATTCAAATATACACATTTCTCAATATATTAACTCAAATAAATCCATATATTGCATATAAAAAAGAAGTTAATGTGTCGCATTAAAAATGAATTGATGTTTATTTCGAACTACTTATGATTTTTCTTATGACAAATATTTGATTTCTAGCAAATATTATCCACTAGTATATTTTGTAATTGATAAAAGATAATTGTTTAGCAGTATATTTGTTTTAGGAAATTGAAGTGAAACTTCTTCTTAAATCATTGTGCTTCACGAAACCCGAATTGTAATTCCGTTTGTGACGAACATGCAACAACGGAAGTAACGCACACAATGCACAAACGAACCGTTGACAAGATATGGAACTACTATCGATGACACCTTCCAGACACCATGATAAATTAGAATCGAAGTGATTTTTAACTTATTTAAGCTACCACAAAACTATTGTTTCATTTTTAGAGAATTCTCCTGAAAACGCTGTAACTGATAATGAACGAAATGACAAGGATGTAAAAAGTAATAATAACGAAAATATGTAAATCGAATACATAAAACATACTTCGATAATATAAAATTGATTTCTTAAATTTTATAAATTAATTCTTTTAATTCAATTACACCTTTTATCGATACATCATATATGCACCTTTCAATTATGAAAAAGAGACTATGTTTTACACTACACACTCCAGAAGTAAAACTTATTTACGAAAAATCTACATACATACCAGATACAACAAGTTAGGTTTATGAGGTAATTCCCAACGAGAATACACAACTTATTGAATATTTTGATTTATTATTACGCAGTTTTCATAGATTCATATTCCAGAAAAGAGACAATTGGCTTATGATAACTAAAATATGAAATCGATTATTTTGCCTGTAATTTATCTAAATATCTAACAAATACAGCGTCAATCGTGCTTCCTAATTCAGTGGTGGATACATTGCGATCATTATTCATTTTAAAATTAAATTTACGATCTAAAAATCAACAAAGGTTGTGCTTCCTCTGAAGCAAAATTTACATTATAATCGCCACTTAAAATGATAGGCGATTGAGAGAGGTCTTTATCAACAAATTGATTATCAGAGACATCATTATAGTAAAGATTAAGAATTGATAAATGAACTGCATTATTTTAGACATAGCTTGATTAGGATACATATATATATATATATATATATATACACACATATATGTATGTATATATATATATATATATATATATATATATATATATATATGTAATGCAGCTGAACGGCGCAGATGAGTGAGGATGCAGTGTTTCGGTAAACGCTCAGTCGCATGAATCCAATTCACTCTACCGTGCGTAAAGAAGTTTTATTTCAAAAAACCTAGCAAATTTAAATCATAATACTACCAAACAAAAGAAGTTTCACTTCGAACGTGCAGATTCTGTGAATTTCCACACGTATTTTTTTTAATATATATATATATGAAAAATTCAAATGAACATAATAAATTAATACATTTTAGAAAATTGATATTTTTGAAAAACGCATTATTGACTAAGTTATATTTTAAAGTGACTTTATTTTTCATTTTACAGTACTTAAAACGACATATAAATATTACAGATTGCAACGATAATAAAATTATATTAATATAATGAAGCAATTCACGGTTTACTTACTTAAATTTTGTTTTCATATCGACTAATTATTTAATAAGGTAAATATGAATCATCTTTTTTTTAATTAAAAACACTACAACCAATTATTGTAATTAAATTCGGAAATCTGTTTTAAGCGTATAGAATGGAATTATTTATTTAAAACTGATAGGCTGAACGGCCAATTCTTGCCATAAAATATTTAGTTACCTATTTCCGTTCAAAACAAACATTGGTTTCGGTATAAGCGGATTACAACCACATTAAACAAGGATGTAGCGACCATTTCATCTGCATAAGGATTTGTGTACTTGTTTTGATTAAAACATCTATGTCAGTGCAAACAAATCTTTGGAATATGCCAAGGAATTATTCTGAAGGATATTGAACGTCAATGTAACAGTCGTTATTATCAAATAAAATATTGATAGACTATAATAGATACAACTGATCGTACATCTATTGCCGTATACGTTTGAAACATTAATGGAATGCTTCTTATATTGAATGTCTAGAATTTTATTCATATTAATTTTAAGAATTATAAAGAGAATATATATATATATATATATATATATATATATAAATTTTCACGATATCAAAAATAATGAGGTATTTAAAACTTTGAAGTTAAATTACTGGTTTCAGTAAATATTTTATTTAATTACATTAGAGCTTTATGTGATACGATTGAGTACATTTCTATAATATGGATACTTTTCTGAGTTTATAAAAATGAAATTAATTCCTACAAATTGAGTCATTGTTACTTTACAAGCATAAAGTGTTATTTGTACGTATTTATATTTAATATGAAATGGTATTTTTATATTGAAATTTCTATTTTTTAAGTACGTTTATTCATATAATATATTTTCATAACATATTTTGTTACGTAACTACATATATATATATATATATATATATATATATATATATATATATATATATATGTATTAGTACATGAAAACTTTCAACTCTTTTGGCAAAAATACATTTCATAAAATATATTTTTTATAAGGATAAGTGATGAGACAAAGTATATGTATACATGCATATGATTCTCTGGGTAATATATATATATATATATATATATATATATATATATATATATATATATCCGGCTAGAAAGATACATAAAATATATGTTATTTAATCCTTTTAGAATTTTTAGTTTATACTTCGTGCTTATAAAATGGAAAATCGATAGAAAAGAATTCTAAATGCATATTATATTGATTTAAGTACTAATTTACTTGAATATGTTTTTTTCAGTTACTGCGAAATTGTGTTCCTTAGACTAGTTTTTGAAATGTTATTTGTTTTCTTGTACCGCATCAGGAGTTTTAAAAATAGATGAGATTAAGACGGTAGGATACATTCACAAATCCCATTGCAATGTCCTTGTGTTCTGTTCGGATTGTACGAAGCTAATAGTCTACAAATAACGCTCGCTTGTTAATTAATTCATATAAGAAGAACAATGTAATTACAGGCTTCTGGGTGGATCGAATTTCTAACATAAAGCCAACAAGAATGGACGAACGTCGAGAGGAAACATAGCACCAAAGGTGTACGGTTTAACAGAGAATAGTCAGTTTGGTGGCGTGAAGGAAAATGCAGTGACCGAGGTTCAAATGGAAACCTCTGAAATCTGCTAACTGAATTATAGAGAAGCACAAATCCCAACAAAACAAAGAGCGTCTCCCTTGTCAACGGAACGAATATTGTGTTCGGTTTGTTTATTGCGTTTACTTAAAACCAAAATGACTCGAGATTTTTCATTGCATTCTCTATACAACAATGTTTCAGTTTTCTTGGCGAATGTTAACGTTTGCTGTTAGCAAAATCACAACTTCGTTTAATTTAATTAACCAATCTGATTATTGTTTCATCATTCTGTTAATTTATTTATTGGAATGCTCCATAATAAATTCAAAGTTTAATCAATAAATTATATATATATATATATATATATATATATATATATATATATATATATATATAAAGTTCCTGTGACACATAGTAATCAAACAGTTTTAATTGTTAAAATGTGTTGATTAAAACAAATCACTACTCTGTTTTCTAAAAATTGGATGCTGTAAACGCGTATTTGTATAATATATTATTGATTTTTCATTGAAAAAGTTTTTTCATTACGTTCAGTACGTCACATTCGAGTTTTACTGTATGCTAAATTGCAGCAAACCTTATAACGTAATTTATTAAAAAGCTATATTTTAGTGCTGAAAACACGAACATTAATAATTACAGCGTTGAACTTCAGCGGTTTCATGATAGATTGCGGCAATATGTTTACTGAATGATAATTTTGTCACATTTATATTTGAACATGCGGTAACAAATCAATGTACGAATAAATGAGTACCTGTGTATTAGTACATCAAAACAGTGCCGTGATTTTAAGAAAGTGTATGGCTGTTCTATGTTCTAAAATAAAAATAAATAATACGTTGTATTTTTATAATATCTGTTGAATTGATGACTCTTGTACATTATTCCTTATTGAAATATTTAAGTATGATTAATGTGTTTCAGATAGTGCACGTTAAGTGGGTAAGACATAAAGATTGATCTATTTACATACTTGGATCTGAAGTTATGCGGGCTTTTAATATTTTATTAAGAAATCGATTGACTTAAATAAAAGTTCATCCTGATAATATTATACTAATGCATTTTTTATATTTATATTATTATTAAGAATAGGGAAAATTTTATATATATTTTATGTGATACAATATATATATATATATATATATATATATATATATATATCAGCAAACATATTTATAAATTATAAATGTTTATTTTATCTATAAAAATCAATTTTTTCTTCATTTGAACAATACTTTTTAGAACTCCTTTTCTTTATTTTTGATAATGAGTCCACAGTTTTATTGAGATTAAAGTAAGCGATACAATCGAAAGAATATAAAACTATAATATATAAAAATATTCGAAAAAATCTAAATTCTAAAACGCCTGTTTTACTATTTAAAAATTATATCATTATTTCAAATATTTTGCCTTAACTTTTTACAAAATGTAAATAATAAAAAATGTGTAGAAAAAAACAACAACGATTTTACATATCAAAAAATGGATTGAAATTATATATTAAAGTATTCGATTATTCAAATTAAATTCTTTATCAAACTGAAATAGAAAACAAACAATATTTATCTTATTGAGGAGTGGATTATTAAAAATTGAAGATTATATATATATATATATATATATATATATATATATAATATTATATATAATATTAGTGATGTACAAGATTGGAGATGTATTTTAATATAATTAGAAAAGTACATTAATTAAATCTACATATTTTCAAAAATATTTTTATAACAAAGGGTTGTATACCAAAACGAATAAATATATCTAATGATATCTAAAGGGCAAACGTACGTTAACGTACAAGTGGTTCACTTGTAGGTGTTTAATTGATTAATTAGTGAATTATTTAAACCATCCACTTAAAGGCTAACAGTGGATGATATTGACACTTCAGTATCTGTTAAATAAGCAACACACCATAAATGTCATGTTAGTAATTAATATCTAAATTCTAATATCCAGCATGACATTTATGACAATTAACTAACTCGGCGACGCGATAGCACATTGATGGTGATGTATGAATGAATGGTTAACATCTGTCAATATATACAGCTTGTAAATGAAAGTGAACAGTACATTGAGTTAGAGTATAATTACATACGCTTGATTGCATTTGATAGATATTATGCAAGAATAGCAATGAAGATGAACATAGGTACAATATAAGAAAAAGAAATAATTAAAATAATCAAAGGAGAAATAGGCGAACATTACGGAAATTGTAATATTGAAAGATATTTATTTGGATAAAAAAATAATCACTGTTCTATATTCCTAATAAGACTAAAACAGATCATTTAAAAAATAAGAACATTGAAGATAAATATATTTAAGAAATATATACTATATTTTAAGTACTTTCAATTTAAGCTGCAGAAATGCATAAATAATTTTTTTATTGTAACATACGATACAATATTATTTAACTATATCACATGTGCATGTAGAGTAAATGGAAACTACTTACTGGTCAAACAAAGATGAAATATTAGGTTGATAAAAAAAATAATTGTGGTTTATGACCTTCAAATGTATATACATTTTTTCTCAGCTAGCTGTATTAAGTGGTGCAGTGGTGTTGGATGACAAACGCTTAATTTTTGTGCAAACTCTCGAATTGTTGTGCTTGGTTCTGATTGAACTAACGCCTTCAGTTGGTCGTTATGAACTGAAAAAGGACACCTGAAACCTTTTTCATCTTCAAGGCTCTCGTCCCAACATGATTTTTTTTTAAACAACCATTACACCGTACGTTTCTTAACAGTACCCACACCAAAAGCATCATTTAGTAGAATTAAAAATAGAACCAAAGTCAATGTTACCAAAATAAAGACCAAAAAATGCACTTTAAGATGACATTAACATGAACGCGATGAAATGACGCTTCAATTGAAAAAAATTAAGGTTAGAAATCAGAAAACAAAAATCCCAATTACTTTCATACCAACAATGAAATATGAATAAATTTATGACGCAAAATTTATTCAATAATATTATTTTGTCAACCAAAATATATAAAAAAGTAACAAAAATAATCATTTCTTTAAATTTTTATTACAAATCATTATATATTAATTTTATGATATTATTGATTACTGCAGAAAATAAAAGAATATACTTTTATATTATTTCATTAATGATTATATTTTTAAAGACAATAACCTATTTCTGTTTGTAAGTTTGTATGAAAACATTATTGAAAAATACATGTAAATAAGGACAAATAGATTTTAACATATTTAATTACTTTTAAGAATATCGAAATTAGAATATCATAAGTACATATTCTAATTTACTGTAAAGGAATAACTCATAAAATATGTGAAATGGACAAGTGTCTAATATGTAATTTAAATGTGAATAAAAAATTCAACACCTATTAAGTTCCTGTCCACAATATGAGCTATATAGGAATACTATCATACAAGTTAACCAGTTTCCAAACATAATGCTCATAAAGACCAAAAGTGAAGTAAAGAATATATTTTATTATATAACTTCAGCCTTGAAACTTCGGTCATTTTGTCTAAATTAATAAATTATACTTCATATTATTCTCTAATACTATTATATATTACTGTAGTATGTATTATTTTAACTATTATTTTATTATTTAAACGAACCACTATTACTATTTTAATTGTTAAACTGTATTATAAAAAATAAGCACATGTAAAGTAACATCAACCACCTTTGTAATAGGTCATTGTGTACCTCGAATACAAATAAATACGTTCATTCATTCATTATTCTAATTTACTGCAATAATTTAAACATTTTAAAAAACTAATATTTTTTTATTGTATTGCTTAATCTTACTTTTGGCAAATATTGAGATACATTTGTTTTATTTTAAAATCACAGACATTTTTAAACTGTACCTTTGTATTTACATTATTAAAAAGTACTGCATTGCCATTAATAACTTTAATGGAAGTTTTGATCAAAATATTAATAAAATTAACGTTCTATTTAAACGCTCTTATCGTTTAATACATTACGTGTTTGTTATGTGAGGGTTAAGTAAATTAATATGAAGTAAATGTTTTATTTGCATTCACCGTATATGCAAATTTTATACTTTAATGACGTTTTATGGTTTCATATTTTTTAATTTAAATGAACGTGGAAACGTAATTAGGCAATTACATGCCATGTGGATAATCAAATATGTTAATAATGTATGCAGTTTGAATTGTATTTAGTGCTAATAAATTCAGAAAATCCAAATATTCTACTATATAAATCACCATGTGTTTTATTATATTGTCAAAAATTTCAAAAAATTGGCATTAATAATTATACTGAATAACAATAGCACGTAAAACATGTCGGTTTACCACAATGCTGGTTTAAATGATTTTGTTTAGTTATTAGCTCGTTATAATTTTCATTATAATCGTTTCATAATATTTTATATTATTATCAAATAAATTATTTAATAAAAATACTATTATAAATTCTACGATATATATATATATATATATATATATATATATATATATAATTTCGTCTAAAAATAAAACTAGTCAGATAATAATATTAATATTTAAATATGATTTATTTTGATGTAGATATGTACTGATGTCATTGGGATTTATTTTTATTATCAATTTCTTTTATTTCTTTCAACAACATTTTATACTTTAGATTTCGGGTTGAAATTAAAGGTAAATTACTAGCTCATTAATGAAATTATTCATTAAATTAGAATTATTTTCAATTATAATATACCTTGTTGAAAAATTGACATTTAATTTATAAAAGGTTCGAAATATATATATATATATGTATTAATGAATTTAATTAAACGTTTTGTTTCATTTGGGAAACATTTTAGTAGAGACTATTCATTTAAACAAAAAAACTTGTTAATTATCAAATTACACATGCATGCACTGAAATGTTTTTGAAAAAAATTATGCTAGAAAAGTTGTTATCATAAAGGTATTTTTGTAATAAAAAATTATGAAAAAATATGTGACAGTATATACATGAAATGAAATATTTTTACATTAGATTTTAAATAAAGTCCTTTTTTTCGACAATATCTGTCAGATTTATCTTCTAAAAATGACGAATCTAAAGTTTTTCTATAAATATAATTGAATATTTTATTTTTAGAGCAATATGAAACTTAAAACCTAACTTGACGATAGTAAAATATTTTTATAAAAAATATAAACAAGTAATTAAATAACTCAATTCTAAACAAAAAGTAAAATAAATGTATAAAGTACAATATTATATTTTATATAAAATTATAATAATAAATTATTTATTATATATATATATATAAATGTTTATATTTAAATAGTACCACCATTTATTTCAGTAATATATCAAATATAAAAACTAATTAAAATGAATAGTTTACTACTAAAAATATAACAAGAGCTTTGTTTGTTATAAAATATATGAAAAAGTGTAATTCAAAAATTAAAGTTTATAGTGTGTATATATTTGTAATTAAAATTTATTGTTAGTAGTTTGTACAATTTATTAATTGTGTGTAATAAAAAATTAAAAATTGCATTAATATACATTCAAGTTACATATTTTACTGACAAACATTCACCGTTATGAACGGCTTACAATCTTTACAAAACACCTCATTATAATGACATACGAAAATTTGTAATGACAAATACTCCTCCCTGTTCTTTCTGAAGCTAATTTATTATGTGATGTGAAAGAATAGAAAGGCTTTTAGAAATGACAGGAATAAATTTCGAGTTGAAAGTAACAAACAAGATGTTTGTAAACATCCATTTCATAAATGTGTGTTTTTACTAATATATGTATTTAAGTTTGGATTTATATTGTCATTTTTAAATTGTAATTCTATTCTATTTCTCAATATATATATATATATATATATATATATATATATATATATATATATATATATATATACATGTGTGGGCGACTACACGCGTGTGTTTCTTATTTATATATCCGCAATTTGAAAAAATAATAAAGAGGATCATAGGTGACAGGAATGGATAGAGAGTTTGTGGAGAAACCTTTATTCAGCAATGGATCGATAAAAGTATACGAATGCTATATATATATATATATATATGTATATATATATATATACATATGTATATCTTTATATACCATAAAATTTATTTTAAGAACTGTGGGTCTTCTGTTTCGTTGGTGTAATCTTATTGTGACATATGTTGGGTTGTTGGTCGATACAGTGGATAAAGTTTAAAGTTTAGTATTTTTTTTTTTGGCAATTAGTAAATATTTATATGAAAAACATCTGAAACGTTAAAAATATTTGATAAAAAAGTATGTCTTTAGTGAAACATTTACAGAACTGTGGGTATAAACGGTCAGGACATGTTTACAATAACAATAAACTTAATTAGATTTTAAGTGAAGATTAGATTTAATCCGAAATACTTTCTAGCAATAGAGTTAAAGTTTAATTGAATATATATGTTATAGTCAGATAAGTAAGATAAATTATTGTCTTGTTCTGAAAAAAGTTTTCAGTTTGACTTGATTAAGACACAGATTTTCTTAATGAAGAATATTTTTCAATAGAAACAACAGTCTAAGACACTGTGGCTATATTTATTTTTCAACACAAAGATGACTTGATGACAAGATTAAATAACGAACATTCGATTAGAAAAGCTACATAGCAATCAATATCGATTCGATAACGTTCATAATTTCCATTTCTTGGATTAATTAAAATATGTTTTTACATTATATATATATATATATATATATATATATACATATTCGTGATATAAAATTTCGTTTACAATATAACGTCTATTCAAAAAAAATATATAATTTTAATTGATAATATGCAAGTAGCATGAAAAGCAAACACCTCTATATAATATAGATTATCACAGTGTGATAAAAACCATCACAATAGATGAAAATAGTGCGAAGTAATGTTTCCTGTATGGCTACGAAAAACGACTTGTATCTCGGTAGAGATTTTTATTTAAATTTTGCTTCGAAAGCAGCGAAAATGAAAACCCACTTTTTCATTCGAATAGCTTATGTTTGCATTTTAATACGATATACAATATTTATATGAAGGTTACGGTTTTTACAATATATATATATATATACATATATATATATATATATATATATATATATATATATATATATATATATATAGATGAATGTAATACTGAAAGCTACATTAAAATATATATTTTTAGTTATATGTCACAAAAGAATATTCGAAAAGTAAAAAATCGCACACTTATTGTACAAAAATATGAAAAATATACAATAATTTACACGTTTAAAAGTTATTTAAATTTTTGTCTGTCGCCATTGATACTATTTATTAATATTTCATGTGTCATTCCGTACAGTATGGATAATCAATATAGTTTTGGTGTACGTTTTCTCTTTTAGAAATAAACATTTTGATAGACACCTAATACATGTAAAATACAATGTTTTATTTATAAATGGTCCATATAGAAAAAAGAAAAAATAAGTATTAGTAATAATTATCACAACTAACAAGTGTACGATAAAACAAACGGGTTAAGTGAGAAATGACTGAATGTTAAATATTCAACATGAGATGTAAATTAAACATTTTTCATTAATTTTAATCTTATATAAATGTTTTAACGAATCGTTAAAACAAGTTCACATAGCGTACGGCAGTTGTTTACACTTTGATCTATTTATCTCAAACACTAATGTAGTTAAATTAAATAAACTTATGTAATTAAACTGACACAATTCCAAACATTTCCTCAATGACCGAAATCCACAGACAACGATTAGATTTCATTAATAACTTCACATTAAAGATTATGAGTGTAAAGTTCATTTGAACAATTCGTTCTTGCAAACAATTCAAATAAAACAATAAATCGTGCTTAAAACTCAATCTTAACTTTGTCATTCCTTCTTGAAATATCTGAGATGCCACTAACTTTGAAAACGACCAGTCAACATGACGATGCTGTGTGCTATAATCAATATTTTGTAAAGTATATTTAGTTATCTTTTCGTTCTCTTTGTGTGTAGTTGTTTCAGTATGATCCGTTTTAGATAAAATCACTTCAACAAATATTTTTTTTCAAACGTCACAGATGAGAACCTTATTTGCCTATTGATTTATTTTGAAAATTGTGCTATCTGGCGCAATTGTTTTTTTTTAATTTGATATTTCGTTATCTCGATTGATTTGCTCGAATTATTTTTAATGGATTGTTTATGGAAAGTGTAAAATAGGTATTAAAATATTTTTAATTTTTGCAAAAATTCATTTTGCTATTAAATATACGTATATATCTGATATTATTATATCTGTATATTACAAATTTGATTTATAAATATTTATAATTTGATTCCGACGTTGATAACCATATAAAAGATATATAAGACAGGAAACAAATATTGAAAATAATCATAAGTGATTTATTTATTATTAAAATATGTTCATCAATAACTTATTAAACAAGATGTTTAACTGAATAACTGAACAGAGGTACACTGAAAAAATGATGATTTTTTTAGAACAAAATATATTTTTGATTTGTATAATTAATCGAAATTTTTAAATTACATGAAATGAAAAACTTTTAAAAAATATATTCTACTGAATCATAATTCTCACACAACGGTGAAGATTTGAAATATTTGCTCAATATAAATACATTTTATATTTATTGGAGTTCACTGTTTCTACGTAGTTCAAAGCTTTTTCCGTCGAGTGTTATCGGAATTTATAATCTGTTCTACACCACAATCATTCCATAATGCCCACCATTCACTCTGCAGTTTCCCTTTTGGATTTTCTTTATCGCTTATACTTTTATCGAATGCTCTTCGCGTATTTTACACCATCGGACCATTCACAATCCTTGCCAACATTGATCAGAGATAAATTTAACTCAATAATAAAAGATACGATTAAGTGAAGTAAGCTATATCAATATCCGAACAGATATTAGATTTTAAATATAGCTTTATACACTAAGATTAAGAAATTTTAATTAATGCTCTTGATTAAAACATAACATTGAATTTTTACGAAAACGAATATTTATTAATTAAAAATTAATAATGGCGAATAACGTATTCATATAAGCTTTTTATTTTTAGTATTTTTATCGAAAAATTAATATACATACAAATACCTTTAATTTTTTATGTCTGTAAACGATAAACAGAGTTATGTACATACATAAGATTTCTTAAAACCGATTTGTTAAGGATTTTTTTTTAATAATTAAAGAAAATAAAAATATTAAACAAAATAAAAGAGTTGGTCTTCAGAGTTGGTCTTCAGTTATTTCTCACAGCAAAAGAACCGAATATAAAAAAGCTTGTTTCTGGTCATCACGTACAAGGGTCATATTGATCGAGAATTTTTTAAATTATTATATTTTGTATAAATTATAAAAATTATAATAAAACATGCTCTATTTACAAACAAAACATTTAAATAGCTAGCTTACTACCGGTATGACAGGGGAGGCACAGGAAGAAAAACAAGGTTGGAAAAAGGTTGAGTAACATTATTTTACATTAATTTAAAATTAATTTTTTTTAGTACATTTCGAAGAAAGAGTGAGAAACTTTAATTTTTATTTCAATGACGAATTATTAAAATAATAAAAATATTTCGAATTTCTGATTGAAAGTACTAACCAAAAACACTTTTTTTGATTGAATTAATAACTTCTCTAGAATATTGGATTGCCTAAGTTCAAAATCAGGGTTATTTAGAAAATTGAAGATAAATTACTTTAATATGTAACTTCGTTAATAAATGAATGAACTATTGATTTCATTTTCTAAATGCTCCTCGCAATATACGAAAAATTAATTGGATTTCATGAGAAAAACCTTTATTGTCAATGTAAAAAAATATTTTCTATTGGATAGAATATATAACCAAAAAGTTACTAAACTAGAGAACTGGATTATATATGTCATATATATATATATATATATATATATATATATATATTAGTCATATATATATGACTAAATTATAATTTTGGAAGTTTAATACTTTTTATTAACAGAAGAATATTCTAGAAAATGTCCGTAATATAAATGAGATTTGGCTGACTCCGTTTCAATTTATTCAAAAGAGAACAGACGAAACATATAAAAAGGGTCTAAATAAATCACTTCTAATGTAGATAACGATGGTGCCCAGACAAAATCAATGAAGAAATAAATTTTAAAGTTAGCGTCGCTTGCCACAGCGAGCTATCTATCATATACAAGCTATTCAGTCAAAAACTTTTCTGTAGCGAGAGAGAATCTTTTTAGAACTCTTCGGCAACCATCTTCAACGCCCTTTTTTGTGCGCACGTAAAGTTCATCCGAGAGAACTTAATTGAGTTATGGTTAATTAACTTAAAATTGTGGATGTCTTTTGTCGTACTCTCTTTAAATATTATGTCATCTTTGTGCAAGACGACATTTTACATAACGACGGAGACTGTAATTGAAATTTTTCATGCTTGAGCAGGCGCGAATTTCAAATGATAAATATTCGATTAGAACACATTTCATAACACTTTTAATGAAAAGGTTAAGCAAACAATTGTGGATAGAAAATGGAAATTAGACGAATATATATTTGAAAACTTTGTAAACAATATTATTTTCCTTCGTTTTATTTAATATATATATATATATATATATATATATATATATATATATATATGTCAAGGTATTTGCTTAAAATTAAAAAGTCATATTAAAATGGTGTGCTATTTCGATTAATTTATAATTACTTGTTGCTATTTAAAGATCATTATAAACTTCAGAACGTTTCAAAATGTGCACTATAATAAATAAACAAATCATTTAGTAGTATGTTGTTTCAAATTAATTATAGTTGTTCATTTACTTGAAGTTGTCTGATAATATTGTTTTCTTGTACGGCATAGTGCAATCGGCTGACCTCATTTCCAGAAAGTTGTTTAGTTAAGCTTTTCTGGGAAATTGAATTGTTAAAAGGATTTGTCTGCGATACATCCTGCGTTTTAATTCATTTTCATTCTTATCTTAAATTACATTCATAGGAAATAATTGGAAATTTTATTTATTAACGTCTTCAAGTGTCAATTGAAATAACGTACCTAACATAATGAAAATTCTTATTTATTGCTAGTTGATTGTTGTAAATTCAAAAATGAGGCGGAATTAGAGAAATTCGAATAAAAATAAATAATTACATATAAATAGTGGTAATATTGAAAAAAAAACATTAAATCATTTGAGCGATATATGAAAATTTGATTACATTTTTAATCCTTTTGAGCTGGTATGTAAACAGATATGTTATACGATTTTTTTGTTATATTTTAAAGTTACTAAGAACTAATAATATGTCGCAGCAGCTACATAATTAAAGATTTTTTTTAAAAAAAGTTTTTATACGAATTTTTCATCATTTTATTTTTTAATAAAACTGACTATTATTAGTAAATATATTATTATTCTACACACACACACACACACACATATATATATATATATATATATATATATATATATACGTACCATTAACATTGAGTAAACGAAGCACGGTGGATAATATGAATTATAAATGTTCAATTTTGAATTTCTGATTAGTATTTATTTGAGTTAATGCATATATTTAATTACATTAAATATGACAGTAAAATAGCATGAAGTCGAAATAATTTCAAAGATCAAACGAACATTTGATTACCGAAGAATGAATGAATTAAATAAATTTATTTAAAAAGATGTGAAAAATATTAGAATTATGAATACTATTGTTAAAGGTTATGCGTATTAAGAAAACGTTTAAAATATTCGTAATATAAAATGGCAATAGTATCAAATCCGGTCAAATGAAATAAAAAATAAATAACATGAAAATAAAATATTAATATTTAAACATTTTAATTAAGAACATTATATTCCAAAAGATTGAGAAAAAAATATGCTTTTTTATTAATGTTCGAATTTACTATTCTAAGAGAAGCGATTTTCCTAGTTTAATTAATATTTCAAAATATTTATTTTGTTGTTCAAACAGAAAGGATTATATACACATATATAAATACACATATACCTATATGTACATAAATATAAATGTACGTACGTATACTGATATGTTTTATTTATTCTTGAAACGATTATGAAGAATCCACATATTCTTTATTCTGAATTTAATATATATCAGAATATGTAGAGTTACCTTCGTGTCGAGTGTTTGTTTGGTAAACATCGCATACCATGCTAGTCCAATCTAAAGCATTTGTGCGTAAACTGATGACTTTTCATTTAATATCCGTCGTCAAAGCTCGTTTCGAGCTGTGTTATGAGTATGAGAGAGAATTCCTGGTACGTCAAATGTCATTCTACCATATCAACATATATATGAAATACAAATGAAATTTTCAATACGTTTTCTTTTTGCAAAATTGATTTTAGTTATACATTTTTCTGCTGTTGTCAAAATTATTACGTTTATTGATTCACTCGAACATTTCTCATAATGATTATTATATATTTAAAAAGAATTTTGTAACAAAAAGATCATAACATCTTATATATATATATATTCATATATGCGGGTTTCATAATGAATTATATTAAAACTCTTTTTGTATAATAAAGTCATATATATATATATAACCAAAATTAGCCACAAAAAATTTTCAGTAACGTCGACTTATTTATTTAAGACATCAAGGTTTCTCTGGAGTATATATATATATATATATATATATAATATAAAACGTCAACGTTGCATATATTTATGATAACAATTATATAGATATAATGAGTTTTAAAAATAGGTTTATTGTTTTATTAGTTGCATGTACAGTTTTATAACTGAAAAGTGAGCGAGTACCGTAACACCGGTGATTGGTGAGCGAAGTGATCAGGAGGCAAAGCCCCCTTAGTCTTTTTATAAAATCAAAATTACACAAAAAAAATTTATAAAACACCACGTTTCAAAAAATAATCTATCTTCCATAATGTTTATGTAGACATATTAACAAATATATGTATATATATATATATACAAATATATATATATATATATATATATATATATATATATATAAATCCATGACTTCCACTTATTTATTTGATATATTTATCGTTTCATTCGGTCACATGTGCTTGATTATAATTGACAAGTGGGTGAGTGCAGCGAGCAGCAGGCGAAGCCCCCTAGTTTGTGTATATATATATATATATATATTCATTAAATATGTGTGAGTATTATGATATTAATTATAGGTTATTTTTATTTATATTATCAACCATTTATTAATTCAATGAAAACAAATTTACTGATATAAAAGATTCCCAGTAGTAGATATTAAAAAGAGTTTCCAAATGTTGACATTCTGCTGCTACTACTATAATTGGAAATAGAAAAAAATAATACTAGAGGAATATTTCAACGAAACACAGAACAAATAAAAATATTATTACATATTTTTATTATAGAATTGTCAAGTTATAGTCTTTTTTTTAGTATTAATTTAAAATTTTCGTAATACTTTTTATAAAAATATCTATGTCTTTTAGAGTATGAAATGTGCTTTATAAAAGTTTTTTTCTTTGTTTCCAGACCACCATCCGAGTCTCTCTTATCCCTTAGAGAAATAAGACGAGTCTAAACGCACAATTCTGGAGAACGACGTGCATGTGATCGTTCAAACAATACACGTAGATAAAGTAGTGTTTGAAGAAAAGTTTCGTAAAGTTGATTTTTTCTTTATTTTATGTTGTTATTTTTCTTTTTTGCCCTATAACGTGTTTACAGTATTTTATACCTACTTTACTGTTTCACAACAAATATGTTGTAATCATTTTAAGTTTTTTTTTATCGATGAAAAATGTACGACTGAAATGTTAATTTTCATTTCAAAAATTCAAAGCAGAGTAAAGTGAATGTTAGATCCTTATGAATGTAAGAAATAAATTTTGATACATTACAAAAAATGTTTTTTTTAGGTACGGAACTACAGAAAAATAATTTTAAATATGTTCATTTATAATATAATATATTACTTCAATATTAACCTGCAAAAACATAAACAAAAAAAATAAATGAATCAGAAATTGGAAAAAATTTACATTTCCCAAATTTTTTTTACTGTATATATATATATATATATATATATTGTTTTATTTAGTGTAAACAATTATTTAAGAATCGACCACAATATCTGTAAGTAACCAAATATTAAAAAATTAGAACATATTATTTTTTCAATATGCGATTTAACTTTATGAAATATTGTGTATATTAAATCGAAACTTTGTTTAAGATTCTTAAATAAACGAAGAATAAATGTTAAGTTGAAATATTTTTTATTATAAGCAGCAATCTTTTTTTACATAAACTATTTTAAAATTAATATATTTCTTTTTAATATTCAAATTATATACATTTCATTTATAAGTGTATGCAAAATTATTTGTCTGGTTATATTTATACATATATATATATATATAAATATATATAAATCTACATATGCATACAAGTATTTATGCAGGTATACTTTAAATGTAATACCCGACGAGATGCCTCTCAACAATGCAGATATAGTTCCAGGATGAGACTGTCAGTAAAATTTCGTCTAGTGAAAATTCAACGATAAAAATCTTCACGTTCAAACTAAACCTACGATAATCCGTTTACTGACACATTTGACTCGCTAGTCACGTTTCGTTCCTTTAAATTAAAATTCTTAATTTCAACGGTTATGTCACGACTGGCGAAAGAGTGTAATGTTAGCTTTCATTTTCTTGATTCTTCGCGAGAATTTGCTTTGAAATTTACACAAGAGTAATATAAATATTTTATGACTGTAGGTGTCGATTTAATAAAAAAAAATGGATCGTTACAATCAATACGTTTTTTACTTTTTCGTTATTCATAAATTTTCAGTTGAAAAAAAAATTCTTTTTGTCTATCATTATTTTTCAAACGTATGCTTGTCAAACAGAGACTTTGTTTACAAATATATGCGAAAATATTGTGAATAAACTTTATATATATAATGTATATATATATATATATATGATTTATGTATGTATGTATATATTGTTTTAAAATTTAGAACTCAAAGATTTATTAAAACGTTTTCATATTCATTTAAAACATCTAATTATATCCAATTAATTCTCTTCGAATTCGATATAATTAAATTTACTTTATTAGGTAGAATACAGAAAATAAACAATGACTATAAATTGTTTCTGACGTAAACTTACTACTTAAAATACAAATTTCTTTGAATAATAAGTTAAATACAATGCCAGTACTTCAAATATAAATTATTATTTCACGTATTGCAGAGATTTTTTCAAGTCGATAATTAAAACATCATTAACTAAGTTTTATTATGAATTTTATAACCCTACGGTAATAAATTACAATACTGAAGTTATATAACTCATCAATTAAAATTACTTGAAAGAGACGAATACAATTTTCACTCGAATCAACATGTTATAACTTTAATACTGTATAAACATAAAACATGCAGTAATATTAAAAATTACTCGTCGAGTTTTTAATAAGTATTTATTTGAAACAAGAATGATAGGTTTTTGGACATTTATTTATTGTACGTCGAAATGTATACGCGTACACAACGCAAACAAATATGAAACGTAAAATGAAAAAATGTACATTTTTCATTCTTATATATGAGTTGAGTATTTGATATACGAGGTGAGAACAACTCATACAATAATGTGTAACAATGTGTCATAAAGCATCAAATAAAAAGAAACAATTTTCAATAGAAAAATACGTTATATTATGAAATGCTATTGCCAACCATACAGTTTATGCCAACTTTACAGTTTAACTGGCACTAAAGAATGTTATGAACAAAAAATTCCAGGTGGAAACAAACTGTCCATGTCTAACTTTTCGTTTATGGTAGAATATACCAAACTATATTTAATTTACAGCAAACTTACTTAATAATCATTGATTTATAATTTACATTATTATTCCTTTTTAGCTTTAATATACAAATATGCAAGGAAGCTATCTTTTTATGCATTTAATATATATATATATATATATATATATATATATATATATATATATATATACACTCGTATATATATATATACGTGTGTGTGTGTTGTATATTTTGTAGAGTTCATTATTTGAGTATTCATTTTCTAAGTCTCTACAGTTATGAATTTATCAATCAATAAAAACAATATTGAAACTTCTTGAAAAAAATATATTTCACTGCGAGAAAACGACTGGATAACTTGAATATGTTAATAAATGGTTTTTGTAAAAAGTCATATTCAAAGTTTATTACAAAATAATGAAGAATATGATTAGAAATTGTTAGAGTATGAAATTATAACCATTCAGAAGAAGTAGGATTTCATTAGATCGAATATTGTAGAATTTCTTGAACTATTATATAAAAAAAATCATTGATAAACGAAGAGCAAGTAGAGTTAAATCTATTACTAGCTGAAGAAGAGAAAATCGATAGGTTCATCAAGCGAAAATATTTAAAAAAAAGAATTAAAATCGGAAGTCGAGGAAATTAATAAAGCTTTTGAGAGTTTTTGTGAAAATGACCACTCGTCATAATCGACCAAAGGGAATTAAAAGTAAACTTAAATATGTATAAACATACTGCAATACAATTTTATTAGAAAGAGTTCATAAAAGAAAACAAAACACCTAATTCTGGTATTATCAATTTTGAAATTATTAGTACACAATTAATAACTATAATTTTTGAATATGGAATATACAAAATACAACATAAATCATTTCAATTTTTGACTATTTTCAATTAAATTCATTTTTAGTAGCTTTTAACAGCTCTAGATACAATTTTCTTCAGATAACATGGATATTCGGTATGTATGTATGATATATACATATATATATATATATGACTCATTTATATTGTTGTTGAAATCAATAGTTAGAATAATATAAACAGTAGTAATTTAAAATTGTACAAAATTATTAGAACAAACATTATGACAGATAAACAATGAAATAGTCATTTTATCGTCTAGTAGATGAATGTAAAGGCGTCGTCTCCGATATTAAGATTTTTAAAATGAAGTCTCATACACAAGAAAGCACACAAACTCCGATTTCACATTATAAATATATAGAGAGAATACATTAAGCGAGCTCTTATCTCGATTACAACTTTATGCAGAGAAGTTTAACACATTTGTTATTTGTGATAGTTTTTTTTGTGTTTTTTTTTGTTTTTTGATTAAGTAAATCGAAAAGAATATTTATTATTTTTATATATTTTCGCCTTTGATTATACGTATAAATCTTGAATTATAAATAATATATTTTTATTTAATGTGTGTCTAGTTTACACGTTTGTACGACAATTTAATGAATTTAAATACATGAGTCAGTAAAAAACTATTCATACGTTAATTATGCTTAAAATTATTTTACCTTTTTCCACTTGTTTTTCATCGAATGTATTTATTACGTTATGAAAATTATATGTAAAAATGCTATATTGCAGTTCAGTTCTTAATTTTTATTATACGAAGCGATTCTAAAAGCTTGAAGGCGATATGAAAAATTCTGTAATATATTCAAACTTTATTTCCACTTTTCTAAACTATTTTTACATTATATTTAAATTACCAGCTGAAAATTGATAATTTAATAAAAAGTTTGAAAATAACTCTTTTATTAATCTCGACAGTTTTTTACTTTATATTTATTATAAATGTTATATCATGTGTTTTTTTTCTGTGTCTGTTTTCATAATCATATTTTTTATCATTAAGTTGTTATACTTTTTTTAATTTGATAACTGATTATTGTTCATTATTTTTTTTACCGAAATTTGTTAAAAACGCCGTGATAAAATATTTTTATGATTACTGTATTTTAAACTATTTTTTTTTAATCATTTTAAAACTTAAGGAAGAAAAATCGTAATAAAACGTCCATTTGTAATATTTTGTTACCAATAAAATATAAAAAAGCATATTCTATAGTATTGAATTTTTATAAATTAAGGTTAAGTTTCATATTTATTATTACACCAATATTTTCATTTTTTTTATTCTTATATTTTTTTAGTCTGTATCTCTAATATAGAATTTAATTAAATTCTGCGTTATCAATAATGCTATTTTGCAGTTTGATTTTTCAAATTAAACATTACTAATATTATATATATATATATATATATACACACGTGTACAAACTTATATTTCATAAATTCAGTTTTTTTTATTTTATTTGAGATTAATCGAATATATATATATATATAACAAATTAAACTAATAACAAATATACAAATTCTTAATTAAATCCTAAAAGATTGTTCCTGAGATAGACCAAAGTACAATAAGCGTCACTGATTCACGAAGCAATAGAGATATATGGAAGTAATCTATTTCAATCGACTTGAAACTTCATGGTTTGTCGCTTTCTCACTTTTTATAGTCCCTTGCTTTGAATGCAGGTTTTATTCAAACATACAAACAAGTTTTCTATTTATAAATTGCTTTTAGAAACGATATCTAAACTGTTTTATATGAAATTCATAAAACGTATATATTAAAAAGGTATATAACCTTTCAAGGAAAAAAATTTAAAAAAAAATATTTGAATAAATAATCGATAATGAATCGATTATTTACTCAACTGTCTGTAGTGTACAATGATTCTGTTATATACTTATTATTGAATAAAATTCACAATAATAATATCTTTTTATTTTAATTTGAGTCAAAAATATCTATATATAGACATTTTCTATCAAACGTTTTAAATTCAATTCCAGTATAAGAGTGGTTCTTTTACAGTTCTTATATATGTTACAGGAAAACCAACAATTGGTATACAATATGAGATTGCATCAAAGAGCATCATTTGAAATAAGATATTGTTTTACTAGCTCTTCAAGTTTTGCGACTGCGAACATATATGTCTGGTTTAACGATTATGTTGCTGGCATAGTACAGATACATTTACGAAAGTACTGTGATTTAATTATTTGTTTTATTTTTTATAGCTCTTGAGATCTTGTGTAAATAAAATGAAACAGTTTCTTATTATAATGCAATGTTAAAAAAATATACATTTTTAGAATGAACATGTTAAAATGGCCCGAGAAGTGATTATTATATTATTTATAGAAATTCTCATAATTATGTTCTTTTCGGGCTGCATTGTTCTTTATGAGATAATATTCTTAACATATTTTTTCTAAACACTTTTAAATACGTGACGTAGATTTTGTATCATTATTCTAAACTAATAAGATTATATACAAACACACATTGAAATTTGAACAAAAGTATAGAGAATTAAAAACTGTACAGTGAACAAAAAAGATCAACATTAAATGTAACGAAAAACACTCAAATAGAAAATTTCATTTATGTTCTAATACTAAAACTAAACACAGTGTTTAAAACGGATATAACAGTAATTATTTTCATTTAAATAATAACTACTAGCAGTATATATTAACGTATTTTTTTAATGTCATCGATATATTTATGTATTATTATTAAATATTATCAAATGTTTAATTATTACATGCGAAGCTGATGATCTTTTATGAAGTTATTAAAATGAAATGAGTGTTAATAAATACTTAATTAGTTTCAAATTCAATTTAACGATCAAAATACACATGAGTACACACATGTATATATATATATACATACACATACATATACATGTATATACATAGAGAGAAAAGAGAGATAGATATAATTATAGATGTATACGTGTACATTTTGAAGCATATCAAACTACATACTTAAAAAGCTTTGTTAATGAAACTTATAAATAAACAAATACTACCATTGTATAATTTTATTACTAATTTAAGCCAAATACAAAGCTTGATTTAAAATAGCGAATAGAAGTAAAAATAGCCAAAATGTTATCTACAGTATTTAAAAACTATCAGCCAGAGTTTTAATGAAATTATCTACATTTATAATTTCAGAATATATACATTGTGCTAGATTAAAATTATGTGTATATAACTGTGAAATTTTAAGAGAATATATTAAAAATGATTTGAGTATGAAAATATATTTTAGTTTTTTTTTTCGTCAGGTAATAATTCTGTTTTGTGTAGTGTTATGAAATGTGTTCAATATTAATATTGCTTCGATATAAAATAAACAGGAACTTTATATGTATGAAACAAGATCAATTTTGTAGCAATAAAAGTGGACCAAAAGTTACCAGCAATATGTTTACTACAATTAATAACTATTAATTTTAAAGAATGTTTAATTGTTAAAATAAAATAAAAACGTATTAATCATTAAAGACAATTTATAAAATATTGGATATAATGTATAAACATTTTATTAACTTAGAATCTTATCAAATGATTAAAGGTATATATGAATCGTTCGTAACCAGAATTTCCTATCCAGCAAATTAAAAAGCTATTTCTTGTAGAAATTTATTTGTTTATAAAGAACTTACTCTTTTCTATTAGACTAATCTGCATTTATTCTATACATTTTATTATATTGTTTAAAAGGTGACACTGATATATACGTTTTAAGTATTATTTCCTCGCTACTATTTTTACAAAGATTTGTTAATTTCAAAAAAATGATGTAGACTGATAATATATTCAGTGATACAGAAGATCAAAAGCTATTTTCAGTGTTATTTTTTCGATTAAAAAATGGAATTTCTAATTTATGTTTCATTGCTTTTAGGTGCGAATAATTTTTTATTTTAGATAATTAGTAATAGAAATATAACTATTTTTAATAGTAAATTACATTTGTAATTTTAGTAGATAGGATAAAAAATTTAATTCGGTTATGCGATATCTTAAACAATAACTATTTACTTTAATAAATGTTCATACATTAATTTGATATAACACATATTTTCAAATTCTATACTTGAATTTAGAGAACTCTTTACTAAGGAATCTCAATTATATTTCACTTAATAAGATAAAAATTCATTATTTAAATTATTCATAGGAAATGGAGACTTGTTAAATGTAGAGAGTATTTCACATTAAAAAAGTATTAATAATAATAATATTAAGTATGGATAACTAACTGTGTGTTGGTTAGGATACTCTGGTTACAAAAGACACATTGCTTCTAAAAATATTTAAGTTCATTTTCATCACAATTTTTTATATATTCAGAAGAAATTATAAATTCAAATGTATATATTTGTTTGTATATGTTCTTGTGATTGTTTTGGTGTCGTTTTTTTGTAATTACTTTATGTTAATGATAAAATTAGTTTTAATAAAATACGAATGTATGATATTTTTTAAATTTATTAACACACATTTCATATAACAGATCAATTAAATACCATATCAAACATTAATTAATCCTTAATTATATTTGTCTCATTTATTTCATCATTTTATTAGAAGTACTATATTTTTAAAGATATATACACCACAAGTCACAAGGTTTGATGGGACAAAAAAGTTGCATGAAAATTGGTATGAAGAGTTTTCGTTATTAAATTTTTACTTAATAATATTGTAGATATTTTTTTGTTTTGATATAAATGTATTGAAATATGGGTTTAAATATGTTTTTATGGATATTTATAAATATAATATAAAAATATGCAAGATTTGAGACAATAGTTTCACTCTTAGTTACAATATTATAGTATTAAATTTCATAAAATTATAAATTTGTGGAACTATAGATATTTTTAAATTGTAAATATATTTAATTTTGTTCTTAAGGGTATACTTTTTAATTTTCCTAAGTTGTAAAACGTTTTCATTAGAAATAAAAATTACTCATTACAACATACGATTATTATTAAAAGGAATTTATGAAACTTTTGATATTTTTTTTGAAATAATACGTTTTGTATTATTAATTTATAATATTTTATGTTTTTGATGTAAGGTTTTTCTCTCATCTAAATTCCATAAGATATTAGAAAAGTAATTTGTCGTATTACTGTACAACAAAATAAACTATTTTCTTATTGAAACTGAATTTAATCTCTAAAGTAGGAATTAAAATTATGATATGATGATTAATTTTATAAAGTTATATAACGGTACAACTGTTATACCTGTTTTTCTGATCTACACATATAATCTAAAAGTATACCAATAAAAGATCTGTTCAGTATACTGGTTGAAAAAGGTTTACTTTTTCATGTTTCATATTTTCACCTAAGTTAATAATAATCACGTTTGCAAGCTATATACTTTTAATGATATTTTTTTATTAAATTATATAAATTGTTTCTATCTTTCTTTAATTAAAAAATAAATAATAACTGGAAATCTTGTAATATTTTTAATGACCATATATAGAAACATATTTTAAATTTTGTTTTCTGAACAAGTTTGCTTTTAGAAACGAAATTCTAATAGAAATGTCTCAATATATTTCATTATGATTCAAACCCGTACAATATTTATTTCAAAATCTATTATTTATTTCAACAATAATAAAAATATAACATATCGTGGAAATATACAATGTGTTATATAAAATATTTTTTTAGAATACGGTAATAATGAAAACTCTTCAAAAATGTAAACGGGTAAAGGGGGTGGCATTACCATAAAGGATTGTTAAAAAGCGTAAATAATATAATACGCATTCAAAAAAGTATCGTTTATTATAACTCACAATCATAATTTATTGTAAATGGAATATAACGGTAATATAAATGCGTGCCAACGGGTCAAAAACGTTTACGATTAGAATGAAGCAAATATAAGCAAATTCGAACAAACATGAGAAAGTTAGAGGAAGACAGGGAGCAAATAAAATATTAAGAAAAATTATATATATATATATATACATATACATATATATACATATATATATATATATATATATATATATATAAATATAAATATATAAATATAAACATGTCAACAGGAACGGGAAAATGTCAATGTATTCTCAAAATCTCCTACTCACATGTCACCATGTTGTCTGCGAACAATTTCACAAGATAAATTTTAAATATAAAATTCCTAAAGTCGTTCCAGGAATTCGTATTAAAACTGATTCGTCTAGAAAGATTTTCTGTCTCAAAACTTGCCACCCCCTTTTCAACATTAATATAATGACGAGTCAATCGTAAAGTAGTAATTAATATTGAACTCAGTAATTTTAAGGTTTGTATATATATATATATATATATATATATATATATATATATATATATATATATATGTACAAATATTAAATATCAGAATAAAAAACGATTATTATTTTGATACAAAATACTAACAAGTTGAATAAATTTCAGTAATAAATCAAACTATTTTTAATGTGATATTTTATAAACTCGATGAAATTCAAAAAAAGTAATTGCTTTATGCTTGTGAGGCAGCTTATTATTGACTCGCCATTTTTGAAAACATTAATGATATAATGAAGAGATGAACTGATGATAAAAAAACTAATAAAAAGTTGTAATGAATAAATATATACAACTAAGTCTGCAGAAATGTAATATTAGTATTAAGATTAGTAAACGAGACAGAATATCTGTCTAGAAAATGTAAGAAGCGCTAAATATCAAAAGCTGTTAAAGCACAGTGTATTAAAATAAAAGAATAGAATTTTACGATATTCAAGTGAAAAATAATAAATGTTTCAATCATATGAGTTTTTTTTAACAATTTTTATATTTATGTATCTATAAACAGAAATCAACTTTTGAGTTTTGTAAATAAATATTTAAACAAAATATTCGTTTCGTATGCTTTTTTAATTATTTAAATTAAAACGTTCAATAATTCTTAATTTTCCAAACAATTAATTTATAACATTCTGTATTTATTTTCGAATTTATAATACTTTGAAGTTTGAAAAACATGTTGAAAATATGCCAAACGATTTTTTCTCTGGTACAAACTTTTATGAAACGATTAATAAAGAAAGTGAAAATATATACATATTTTTCAAAAGATTTATACATGCATGCGTGTAACACAGATATTTGTATGTTCTATTTTATAAAATCGTATCGAATAAAAATTCATTATAATAGGAATTGTAAATTAATGAAATAAATAAAAATATAATGAGTAAATCGTGTCGAATATATTCGAATTTATTAACGATTGATCGAACTGTAAGGAACAATATAGAAAAAACCGAAACAGTGACGAATTGTTTCTGAATCATTACAGAAATGAAATGATTTCATTAAAGTATATCCGTTTCAATGTACTTAAGATTCGGCACTTAGGTGTGCTAGTTATTGACGTAAACTAACTTGTCAAAAAATGAACGAAAGGAGATAAACTGAAAAGTGAAAACGTAGCGATATGTCGAATGCACACGAGCGAGTAACTAATGTATCATGAAAAGCCGTTGGGATTCGTCACGCGTGAAACTGAAGTCAAAGTTAGTTTCCGGTCACGTGATGATAGACGACATATCGTCGCAGTTGACAACGTTCTCATCTTTCGTCAAAGAGGTACCAAGCGTATACTCTGCACTTTATATACGAATGACGTGTATCTGCTTGTTCGAATCTTGGTCTCTATTTTATGCCAGCATACAAGAAAATCAACACGGGCATCGCTTATCGAAATGAATATATATGGTGTGTTTTGCGTGCAAAATATTAAAAATATTTCATTTAGTATTCAAGATGCGACGCTGACGAAAGTTAGATTATCATAATGTTTTATAACGTTCCGTTATATGATAGCTGTGCTTTATGCGATTTTCATATAACATGAATGAAATGAGTTTGGATAAGCAGTTTTTCGATTTTATGCGTTCGAATATGTTAATTTATTCGCAATTACATCTGTTTAATAACAGTAATATATATATATATATATATATATATATACACTGAAATAATCATTTGTAATTAGATATTTTTATTGTCAATATTAATTTGAAAAAATATAACATTCATCTTTTTTTAGATTCTTTATATAACATATATAGAATGATTCAATTTAGGCTTCCATATGGAAGTATTAAAAATAGGCTCATAAGACATGTCATGTTATTTTTTTATTTAGTATTTTAAGTTCAATTTAATACTAAACTACAATTGAACTAAAAAAATAAATAAAGAATAACATGTGTTTTTTTAATTTTTGTATTTTTTTAATACTTTCGTATAGGAGACTAAATTAGATCTCCTTTATATATATATATATATATATATATATATATATATATATATATATGCAATTATAACTAAACTTCTCCAATGAAATTTTTATTCTAATTTTATTCTAAAGGAAACTGATTAAAATGTTACAAAACAGTTTTACTTAATATAGTTTAATAAATGACATAGTGTAGTAAATTAGAACTATTATAAATCAAACTATTCAGAAACTCGAGATGAAGGTTATATTTCATTTATGTCCGTAGCCACGGGAAGGGGTACAGGAACGGCATTTCTCTCTATGGTTGCTCCGTTTGCCATTATTAACAAAAATCTCCGATTTATGAGAGATTTGAAATCATTGGGAGAATCTTCCTAATGGATTTAACTTGATGATTAAAAACATTTCTTTGCAAAAAATCGTTTCTACGAGCACGTTTCTACTGACAACGCGGAAATTACAATGATATTTAATAATTACGTTAAATCGAGAAAGACTTTTGTTATTTTGAAAACTTTTAAGTCGTTTTAATAAATTATTGCGTTTTAATAACTTGACTAGTTACACAATATGAATTAAATAACTTCTTTTATAATAATATGTTTTTTCCAGAATAGATGTTTATATATATATATATATATATATATATATATAGATTTGATTCTAGGTATGAGGTTAAACAATTTCGACATAAAAAAATGTGCCTCCTCTAATAAGACGGTCTGGCTACGGGACGAATTTCATTAATGCTTGAAAATAACATTTATTTGCGACTCTTAATGTGAAATTTAATGTGTTTATTTATTCTATAAACATATAAATAATTTAATAAACACTGTAATAATATAAAAACATACAAATATTCTTCCATAAAATTCAATTGATTTACTTTATTTAAGCCTGTAAGAGTTTGTTACGACTGTATTGTACAAAATTTGCAAAGCACAGTGCAAGCAGATAATTTATTATGTTTTTTCCTAAATATTTATTTACTCTTTTATATATATATATATATATATATATATATATATATATATATGTATATATATAAATCACTCGCATCTCTATACGAATATATACCTCTTTAACGAAAGATAATAAAATAAACTAATATTTAATTCTATTTCGGTAGGCAACTGATTCAGCATTCATAAATAATGTTTAACAATAAAAGAAATTAACAAATAAAAAATATTCTTACCTTGAAATTCCTTTCGGGCGGCCGACACCGACGTAACAATATTCGCCACGTGTCCGAGCACTGTCGCGAACAGCATTAATCCAAAGAGTAGCTGCAAGATGACGAAGAGATATTCTCCTTTGCTTCGTGGTCGCGGTAAATCACCTATGGTCGTGAGCGCTAACGTGCACCAATAATAACTCTGCAAGTATTGTTTTACAACGTCTGCATTTTCCGAATCTCTAAACACCCAGTCCCGTGAACCGAACCCGTTATTTTTATAGATAATATGATACAAACACCCGTTCCAATGAAAAATCACTAAAAGATAATGTATTAAACTCGTCGAACGGAACAGATTCGGATAGTTCGTGTGGCGTTCAGTGCGGTCCATGAACGCCCAGAAGCGGTATATTTTTACGAGGCGGAACGATCGTAATATCGAATTGAAGCCTATCGATAGGTACAAGAAGTCGAGAGGCA
The DNA here is from genome assembly GCA_034766995.1 of Acanthacorydalis orientalis. Classification (NCBI taxonomy): domain Eukaryota; kingdom Metazoa; phylum Arthropoda; class Insecta; order Megaloptera; family Corydalidae; genus Acanthacorydalis; species Acanthacorydalis orientalis. The sequence continues at coordinate 22,930,451 of CM068319.1, forward strand.
GTAGACACAGACAGTCGATGTAGAATGTCGTTGAGTTCATGTAGTGGTGTCGCAGTTTCGTGCTGTCGGTCTGCAGAACGCCGTCTTCCAAATAACCCGTACGGAAATGGAAGACTATGTCGGCTAGATATAGGAAGTCTGATAGGTAGTCGAGACAGAACCAGACGATTAGTGTTTCACCTGGAACGAACGGATAAAAACGAATCTCAAAATGAAGAAAAACTGGTTAAATCAATACAAGAAATTAAGTAAACATTTTTTTAGCGAGTCTTGTTTGAAAAACCGTGCTTTTTTATTACTTACATAAAAAGTTATTTGTCTATATAAACAAAACTATATATACACACACACACACACATATATATATATATATATATATATATATTAAACCATACATACTGATATGCCATTATATAATATTACAAAAATTAGTTATTTTATTATATATTATACATTTATCTATGACTTTTCTGTATAAAAACATTTGTGTTTCATATATAAAAAAAAGACGATAGTTTCAAAATAGAATTAATTATATTTCTTATTTTTTTATTAAATACAATATTAAATTTGGAACTAGTGAATAGCGGTACACGGATTTTGGTTTACTCTTGAACAACAATGGTACATAAATTTTATTATGGTATGTTCTTATTTTTAAAATAAAATATTGTAAAATAAAATTAAGAACATTCAATTTAAATATAAGTAAAATAAATTTCATACAATAATGTGAAAATATAAATGTAAGAGAACCCACTTCATTTCTGAGAATTTTTTGAGTATCAAGTGTTGATTTATTAATTTATTAGACAAACTTATGGTAAATTGTTTCATACATTGATTTTAATGTAATGTTTATATGAGTTTCACACATTATATTGAAGACTAGGACTTTCGTATAGAAAGATGGTGAAAATGCTACTTGAATTAGGAAAATTTTCTAAGTTTGTAAGCACATGTTAAATATAAACGTGTTTATTTAATGAAGTGATGATTTACATTTTTACAACGCTAGACGAAATCACGTAACAGTAAACTGACAATAACGGACGCAATCAACATTATTAACTTTTACTTATAGTAAATGCACTGTTTCATTCTGGTGCTCTCAAGAATATGAGATTTTCAGCATGAGTGTGTCAATTCGCAACGTACACGTGTGTGCTTAGTAAGAACAATCGAAAAACAATCTGAACTAACACGAACATTTTCCGAAGTACCAAAGGGACGCTAATACATTAACGATGCTACAAACGGCTTCTTGCATTCCGCCGCAAAGTGAAACTTGACTCTAGAGACACTTAGTTACACTCATTGCCAAACCACAAACGTATATGACGCCGTTCGTCGGTGGCCTTTGCAAAGAGTCCAACGCGAACAAAACAGAAAGTTACACCAATTGTGATCAACGGAAGGAGCTTGACGTCGTGCACAGCCATATAAAGCGGCACCAATGGAAACTTTTGTGAGCTGAAGCACGTCTAAACGGAATTTTCTCTGTAGCATATTTCTATGGTATCGCTAATGTACGTTCGAGTCGATGGTGACATCTTTTAGACGCATCAAGACGAAAAACATATAATTTAAAGGAGCTGAAACGTAGCTCGTTTGCTTATTAACTTTCATGATTGCGTCTATTTCATTTGAGATATATATGAAACACATTTATATACAGTGAAATATATTTTCAATGAATAAGTAGATGCTGCATAAATCATTCCTTTCACATAATTTTCCAATTAGTGCTTTTATAAATTATTAACATGAACGTTTTATTCTATACGGATAGATATATTTATTATTTACAATATTCAATGTAACAGATTCTGTTCTTCATATTACAAGTAAATGATATAGATATATTGGGAAAGTTATATATATATATATATATATACATATATATATATATATATATATATATATATATATATATATATATATATACCGCGTCAATAGTGTTGACCTTCCAGTCGTCTAGACTTTTGACTTTTAAAGCGAATATACTAGGTCAAACTTGACGGATATGATGTACAATGATACAATGTGCGGATATTTAATTAATATAAACATGTAACCGATCCGAAATTCAAACTAAATAAAAGTTTTGTTTGAAAAAGAAACGACTTCAATTAATTGCAGTTCCAATGTAAGTAAAATTGTATCACCAAAAGATATAAATGTGTACATAGAATGAAAAATAGCTAAGGATTCATAATGCACACTAATCCAAATTAATCAAATACACTCACAACAAAAATAAATGTATTCATAAGTAAATGTTTGCATATTTGTTTTTAAAATAGTTAATTAATGCTTGCTTTTTAAATAAATATGAAAATATAGACACTACAGATAAAACAAACTCAATATTCAACATCGAAAAAGTCTATATATATATATATATATATATATATATATATATATAGACTTTTATATAGACTATATATATATATATATAAGTATGCCGTTATAATGGAAATGTATGTTTCAATTTAAATTATATAATAAATAGTATTGTATTTTATTAGGTTGGTGCAAAAATAATTGCGGTTTTTATCATTTTAAGTTTGGTGTCGATTTTTCTAGTCATCGTTATCTTTTGTTATAGTCATGTGGATACATCGTTGTAAACAATGAAAGTAGCACTACTGATTTCAGCTCATGTCTATTGTTTTCATTCTTGAATATTGTTGAATATAACCTCTTAAAATAGTTATGGAAAAAGGCTAATTCGTGCGATTTTGTTCTCTGAGTTTGAATTGGGGCGTAAAGCAACAAAAACTGCTCGAAATATCAAATTTGTTTTTAGCGATGAGTCAGTTAATGAATGTACAGCTCAACACTGATTCTAAAAATTTCGTAATGGAAACGAACGCCTTGATGATGAGGAGGGTCTTGGACGTCCTGCAGCTGTAGGACAATAATAATTTAAGAACCATTATTGAAGCGAACCCACATAAAACAACTCGAGAGGTGGTAGAAGAACTCAATGTTGATCATTCAACAGTTGTTCTACATTTGAGCCTAATTGGAAAAACAAAAATGCTGGATAAATGGGTGCCATACGAACTAAATGATGGTGATACGAATTCTGCTCTGCGCTTCTTAAACCTAACAAAAATAATCCCTTTCAGGATCGTATTGTCACATGTGATGAAATGTGGATCCTCTATAATAATTGGAAACGTTTATTACAGTGATTAGATCGAGGAGAAGCACCAAAACAGTTTCCTAAAACGAAGATTCATGAAAAAAATATTATAGTCACTGTTCGGTGGTCGGCATGTGTCATCATTTACTAGAACTTTTTAAATACTGGTGAAACAATAACAGCAGAAAAATATTGTCGGAAAATTGAAAAAATGCATGAGAAGTTGCCTTGTTTACGGTCAGCATGGGACAATCGAAGAGGACCAATACTTCTTTATGACAGCGCCAGACCACACATCTCGTAAATGGGTTCAAAAAAATTAAATGAACTAGATTATAAAACCTTACCTCACCCACCTAATTTTCTGGACCTGTCTCCCACAGATTACCATTTTTTTTAAACATGTGAGTAATTTCCTACGAGAAAAGGTTTTCAAATATCAAGTGCATCAGCTCGAATCGCTTTCGATGAATTCCTTAATTCAAAGACTCCAGAATTTTATTTTGTAGGAATAAAATAACTTGTTTCCAGTTGGGAGAATTGTGTGCAGGCCTACGTTCTTTATTTTGATTAATAAATATAATTTTTAACTAATATATATATATATATACCTTTATATTCGATATGTAAGAACAGCAATTATTTTTTCATCAACCTAACACTAATGAATAATTTTCTGTTACAAATATTGTGATGTTTAATATTCGAGACGAGAATCGTCTTGCCTTTTAACTAATTTACATTTTATGAATACTTATAATATAATAAATAAAAAATAGGCTTATTTTGTATGAAAATATCACGAAAAAATATAATAATAAATATAAAATACAATAATAATAAATATAAAATAATAAACGAAAACGAAACAGAAACGAAAATAAAACAGAAATCGAAATATAATTTCCAATGTAAAATATTAAAACAACAATAACTGCTTTTATTGAAAGTACAGATCTTTTTCTACTATCGAATTGTAAGAAGGTTAATTTAAGAATACAAGTTTTTCGATAAATATAAAACATTTTTTTACTTACCATTGATTTCCTGAAATGCGAATCTATAGATTATAACCCAAAAATTGTATAAAAATGCTAAAGACACCACCATCGACCAGTAGTAGCATAATCGACCCGCTGGATCGAATACAAACGACCAGTTGGGAGCGCCTGTTCGAAAACGAGTGTGATAGGTCTCGCCACGACGGAAACCGTATCGGCTGAAAAGAAACAGAATATATTTAACATTCCTTCTTTTTTTTTAACAACACGTTACCTTTATATATACTTGAAATAAATTAAAAAAGTAATAAAACATGCCATATACGTATTTTTAGGATAACATTTGTAATACGAATATATCAATTAATATTAAAATTTGACTAGGGTAATTTATTATAATATAAATTAGAAAACATGTAAAATAGATTTATCAAAAAGTCGTATGTTTTTACAGAGTTCATAGAATCATTCATTAGTTAGATAGAATCAATGGTTTAGTCATGTATAGGTTATTCATACATACATTTTACATTTAATGCAAATATCTAATATTAAAATTTTTAATAAAAATATATTAACCTTCAAATATTTATTTTTTTAATAAATAGTTTCGATATCGTAAATTTCATTTTCAGGATATATATATATATATATATATATATATATATATATACGTATGTATGCATGAAATAAAGTATAGATTTTTAATTTTACTTATTCATTATACCTATTTATACAATTTACTTTTTAATAAAAAAATTACAAATAGAATAATAATTTTTATATTCAATAATTCTATACACTCCTGTACGTATTTTTTGTTATTTATGAAACCTATAAATATATATACTGTATTTTAGTTACATGAAATATTATTTGTTGTGTCATTTAACTATTTTTATACTTTTCGGAATACTCTTTTAATTATTTTTACAATTTACATTTTTGTTCCTTAAAATACATTTTATGTATTTGTAATATAATATCTATTGTATCTATTTATAATATTTATAAATAGATACAGTATTTATTGTATTTGTAATATTCTATATTCATTTTTATACTGTTTTAACGACCTGTTTATACTGATATGCTAATTTCATGAAAAAAATTATTTTCAAAATAGTTTTGTTATAAGTTGACTTCTGTTATTATCGAGCGACGTTTAGATTTATTTTTCATAGATATTCTAAATCATTTTTAAAAAATTATCGGAATATTAATATAATTTCCAAACTGAATAAAATAATGCACATAAAATTAATCTTTAATTCAATTTTGCCTCAAAGTATGATATAGTATACGTATTTTCAGTGATTTGTTTCAAAATCATAAACATTGATTTCGACACTTTAGAGTAGTATCTGATCACAAACAGTTTTATGTCGCATTGTATAGTTTTTTTAATAAAAATATTAGTAATAAAACAATTAACATACAAAGTTAACACTACTTTCAGAGAAATAAATTGATAAAATAATATTGGAGTAAGAATTTGTAAATAAATATACTTAAAGTCAAATATACTCTTATATTCATTATATTTACTTATAAATTTATTCTGTCCTTTTATAATATTTATTATTTTTTATTAGTATCTCGTTTTTAAATTATTATTTACTATATATATATATATATATATAGAGAGAGAGAGAGAGAGAGAGAGAGAGTTTTCCAATAAGGACGCATTTTTTAACAGAATTTGCACCGAAATTTTAAGTTTCTACAATACATATTGTACATAACTCTTGAGTGTTAATATTAAGGAAAGTAACATAAACATTCTTATTAAATTTATAGTTTATATGGTAAAAAAATATATGTCCTTTATTAAATGTAGCAAAAAAATTATACTTCTACGGTTAATTTTACAAATAACTACCAATTAATCGAATAAAATTAACTGTATTTATTAAACAATATATATATATATATGTATATATATATATATATATATATATATATATATATATATATATATATATATAACACATTTAATTTAATATCAATGATTAAAAGAAACGGGACAAAAATTTCACTATTATATATATTTTGTATAATTATTGGCGTGCGTGTTGATTGTTAATTCACTTTTCAGTTATATGACTGACAATATAGCACGTCTTTTCGCCATGAGATGTTATTTCAACAGAAGATTAATTTCGAATTCAACTTTCGTATCTTTTTATATTAATAATATTTAGTAGGCTTTCACTCAAATGCTATAATTCTTAGTTATTTAATTATTACTTTTTGATTTATATCTAACATTTTAATTTAATTAAGAATTCTACACGACCGAAAACAAAATACCTCAAGCTGAACTCATCTACTTCAAAAGAATAATAATGTAATCTTCGTTAACTCCTCAAGTTTTATACTAAATCGAGATGCTTGCAAAAAGTTTTGTATTAATTACTTTTTGAATATTTGCTAAACAAATAAGTATGCAATATACTTTCATATAAAATTTAGATTAATCGACAGTTCATCGAATATTTAATAATTTATATTTTCAGAAACGTGAAAATAATTCTGATATTTTGCTGGTGTTTTTGTTCCACATATTTATTTTCTCTTAATCTATTTATTTTTTTTATGTTCTATAATTATATATTCATTGTAGCTTTAGCTTGTAATTACTAATTACATTAACGGTTAAGGTAACTGCAATTATATTTTTTCCAAATGTACATGTTTTAATTACACTTTATTCCCATATGTCGTTGTTTTGGAGCATGCTGAACATAAAGCGTGTTGTGTAACTTTTGCTAATGATTAAATAATCATAACATAAATTGTTGGATAGAATGGGTTTGACTAATTTCAAATGCACTAATTATATATATTTAATATGTAACAAAAACATAAAGAAAACTGTTGAGTGCTGATGTGAGATTGTTGTGCATATTCTATAATGTGACTATTCTATAAGATAGATTATTTAAAATTTTATAAAAACAAGCTTATTTCACTTTAGTGAATGAATATTTTCATATTATGACTAATAATTTTCCAAATGAAATTTTAATTTCAAATGTTATCAATTAAATATTTTAAATTTGACTGCGCAAGACATTTATTAAAAATAAATAAATAAACAACCAAGTTTTATAAACGCGTTTTTCCATGAAAATAAATTGATAGAAAATGAAAAACTCATGATAACTGATCACAATTAATCGTCACCAATTATCGATAGGCGTGTAAGTTTTTTTTTTTGCTTGTATGACTTTTTCATTTCATGCGACAGATTGATGATTTATTGAAAAAATACAACAGTTTGATAAAAGCTAAATTGACAAAAATATAATCGAATGTGTTATTTATTTGACATCTAAGTTAACTGAATAGCTGAAGAAGCATGTATACAAGTGATGTACTTTCATTTATATTCATTCAAGTTCCCTATCTATTATGACTGTTTAATTTGATGTTTCGTACAGGAAGATAACAAATAAAATTATTTCTCAATGCTTTGGAAAGGAACGTTTTTTATTCGTCAGCGAACCAAAAACGACGGACGATAAAAAATGGAAACGGGGATATAAATCTTTTTAATAGACTATTTTCCAATGATATCAATGAATATATGGTAACGATGATTTTACTAGATTTGTTTCCTTTTTTTTCTCTTATATATATATATATATATATATATATATATATATATATATATATATATATATACTATAACCATAAGAGATAATGATAGATTTTAAAAGTATAATTAATTAAATAATTAATAATATCTGCTTTATAATAAGACATTTCACTTCAGTTACATACACACACATATGTGTATATATATATATATATATATATATATATATATATATATATATATATATATTCCTAAATAAAAATATTTTTCCATACAAAACTATTTGGACATGTAAGTAATATAAGAAAATTTACGAGTACCTTCTACTTACTATTGGGAATATTTTTGGTATTTTTCTATTATTACTTGAATACAGATCTCTTAAATTGCACCAGTAAACCATATTACTTAATAGAGTTTCTTTTTATAAAAATATACATAGATATAAAAGTAAGCAGTTGTTGGATGCAGAATTATTACTGACAAATAAAAAATATTAAGAATAAATTCTTAACGTATAATTGTGCACTGAAGTGCTACCAACTGACTTTATCTAAGATAGTAGTCATTTTAAAAATAATCCTAATATAGTTTTTAAATCATTCAGAAGACCATTTTTGGGTTAGCAAATTTTGTCAAATGAAAAGAATTATCAGCTATTAGAAAGTATCTATAAATATACAAAGTATTGTTTGGAAGAAAACTTATGAATATTCTTAGTTTTTATTAGCATATTAAGTTTTTTTTTTATATCCTTCTGCAGTTTGAAATATATTAAACGACGGAGGCATTTGTATAATACTTGCGTTTTTAATGACACAATGTTATACTTCTCACGATGAAAATGTTTTGCAGTGTCTTAAAAGAAAAATGTACTCGAGTCTTACGAATTTAAGAGAAAATATAAAATATTAAAAACCGTTCATCTTGTCGCGTTTTATATGTTTGTTTGCGTGCGGTATATAAATCATATACGAGTACATACCTTTCGGTACCGTTACAACTAGATGTTGAATTGAGGTGATTTGTGGAGGGTGGATTAGTTCCAGCTGCTGAAGGTGCTGCCGAACGCCACGGTGGTCCAAGAAGCGGTGCTTCACCAGAAGCGGTGGCGAGCGCAGCCGTCGACGATGGCAGTTTGAGGCGTCCGCGGAGGTCGCGGCGTCTCGCTTTTCGTGATAAGTCGAGTTCACTGGCCGCAGCGACGCCGCCCGCGTGCCCGACTCCGCCGACGGCACTGCCACTGCTCCGTGCTCCAGTGCGCCCGCCGCCCCCGCCCCCGCTCCCCCCGTCTCGTACTCCTCCGCCGCACAGGCTGTCGCGCGACGACGATAGGTAGCGTGTCGTTCCGCTGCCCTGTTGCTGCAGGTAATTGTGGCTACTGCTGTGTTGCGTCTGACTAGACGACTTGCTCATGCCCAGCTTGCAACTCACCAAATCTGTAAAGAGAAGATAAATAGTGTCGTTCAATTCAATAACGTTTTAAAACTAACAAATTTAAGAAAAATATTAAATGCTTTTTCAATTAGTAGCCAATAATTGCACATACACTCATAAGGATATACACTTGTATGTATGTGTGTATATATATATATAAGTTCATGGCGCTGAGAAATGTTTATCTATGGTGATGAGAATGTTCGCTTTTGTCACCTCATAGGTTTGTTTGTTTGTTGTCTCATAGGTTTCAAGTTTAATTCATTAAGTTTCATTCTTAGGTATTTTTTATGTTTAAATATATTATGTTGTAAAAACCAATATTTTTTTCTATTTTTCTTTCTGTTTTCACGTCAATTTTGACGAATTATATACTAGCATATATATATATATATATATATATATATATAAATCCATTAAAATATGTTGAACTAGTATTTTTTATATATTTTACTTAAGTAATGCAATTTATGACTTATTGTCGTTCTTTTTAAATGCTAAGAAAAGTATATTTTATACTAGAAATAAAAAATACATAATTTCTGTATTCGTAGAAAGTACCTAAAATTTTAGTATTTCTGACTTTAAAAAGGTTTATTCATTCACAGCTTATTTTTTCTTGTAGATAATTTTAACGTTTGAATGTTCTGAGAATAAAAATAAGAATTATTTACTCATATTAAGTGAAATTAATTTAATAAGAATTTGAAAATATTATATATACATATATATATATATATATATATATATATATATATATATATAAATAAATAAATAATAAAAGTTCTTAAAAATATTTTTTGAAGAAATAATAATGAATTAGAAATTACACCAACTCTCAATTTCATTACTTGGGTTCGAAGGAACCCAAAAGTATTTTTTTATGTTCACATACACTGTACGTTTGTTTAGTAATATTGTATCATTTTATTATGAAACTAAATACTGAAATTTTTGATAAAAAATATGTTGTCAGAAACTAGAAGCATAAATGTAAAAAATAATTAATATTTTTTACATTTAGTTTATACGTTTTATTGTAAAAATAGAAGCCCTTATTTTTACATGAGTTTAATTTTAATAGAAATTCATTCTATCTATTTTAAAATACTAAATAGTTATTATATCAACCTGTTTAAATATTTTGTTAACAAATTGTTATTCTTAAAGATTATAACGTATACGATAAAAAATATTAAACAAAAAAATAATAAAACATTTGTTAACAGCATGTATATGATCTTTTTATATTCTTTGTTTAAATATACTTAATATCTTCGGTTCTTTATTTTTATGTTATTTACGAACTCCATTTGTACACACAGACCAAAATGTAAAAGATAAGTTAAGCTGATAATTGTTCAAGTAGGTTTGTAATATCTTTATATTATTTTAAAAGTATTAAATAAGTCTTTACTTGTCACAAACATTCAAAGTACTCTTTACTTCTTCGTATAAGTACTTATAACTTGAAGTAGAACAGTCGGAAATAAAATTATTTTAGAGAGATGTTTTGCTTCTAAATCATATTTTTATTTTGTGAATTTATTTATCAAGTAACATTATTTCAAAAGGACTTAAATTCTATTTAAAATATATCAGTTAAGTTAAATATTTTATTTAGTATATTTTATTAAATTGTTGATAAAATATATATTTATTTTTTTTATTTAAGCTTTTGATAAAATGTAGTTATTTAAGAGATAAAAAATAATAAAGAAAAAGAAAATGATGAAATTGATTTTTTTAAACGATTGATTCATTAAAACTAATTATAAATTTTTGGATGAGAGAGAAGATTCAGATTTATTGATCACTATTAATCAGATTTTAATGTTAATTGTATATAAATATATACAAAAATAAAGTAAATAAAAAACATAAAATGTAATAAATTATTGATAATCGTATAAAAAGTCTATTTGTGTTAATTTTATTCGCAGAATTGTTAGTGTCATGATTTTTGAATTTATAGTTCATACATATATTTTCAGATTTATTTATGTACAAAAAGTATTTATTCTACCAGTAGTAAATATATTATGTAAAATTTTTGTGTATGATTTATGAATAACTTATTAACATATCAGCATTTATTTTTACAATCATCATAAATCCAAACCGAAAAAGCACTTAATTATTTTATACAAAATTTATTTAAAAATATATTCAGTTGTGTTATGCGTTCCATCTGTTTTTTAAATCTTATTTGAATACTTAAAATTCAAATAGATGAATATCTGCTTAGAAATTCATAAAAAGTTAACACATTTCAGTATTAGAATTAAATACTTATTTATTTTTATATGCGTGTATTTAAATCATTTTCATCTCAATTTATATTAATCTTGTCCTTATATAGACATTTAACGTTTAATATATAAATGCTTTTAGTTCAGTACACTCTCATGTAATGTAGTTCATTTGCAATTACAATAAGTAATCTTCTGGTTTGAACTACATTACGGCTTTATCATTTATTCGGTTGAGATGGATTTAGTAACGTTTGTGATTCTTATGGAAATCTGGAATTCGTTATATGCCAGAGTTGCTTAATATATACATGTATAAATTAACAGCAGCGTATGAATACCAAGTTACTTATATAAAGTGGATTTTTGTTGGAGAAAAAATGCATTTATCAACGTAAAATGTAAAATAAATAAAATGAAATGGCTTTTATCTTCACACTGTCAATAAATATAATATATTAATTTATTATTCGGCTACAAAAAACACTGATAAAAGAGTTTTCACAAAGATGATGCTTGTCATATAATTACTTCAGAGAAATATTAATTTTAATTTAAAAAAAATGGTTTTTTATTAATCAATAAATCGGGCTAGTATATAAAAAATGACAAATATTGAAGCAATCTGAAATTTAATACTAATACTTTACGGTTATTATTCGTCTACTGATTTAAATAGAAAGAAAACATGCGAAATGAATTAAGGGTGCATAATATATCTAGTTTTGGGACTGTTTTAAATTTTATTTTGATTTTCTTAACACGCATGAATTAATTCAAAATTGAACTACCTATCAGGCTCTGTCTAGATACCGACTTCAGCCCTCTGGATACACTTTCACAGCTACCCTTGTGTCCACCGCTCCCTTGTAGAGGTGATCCACCACCACCGCCTGTATCCAACCGACTCCCACTGCCTCCTAGTCTCTCGTTCATGCGCCCACCGCCGCTGGACGTGATGATGCCTGAAATCAAATTATAATGTCAATATCACTTGTGCCTTTTTTAGTCAGTGCGATGATTCAAACTGTATCCGTTGAACTCGTTTTAATCAGTATGATAATTTGAAAAGGTATTCATTAAACAAGCCGAGTTTAATCTAGATTGAATAGACAGCATCGCACCTTTATCTATAGGCACAACTATTAAACGTATATGTGTACTTTTTGAATATAACTATTAATTTACCTATGTTAACTAATCCTTTTGATTATTTATTATGTGTTCTATTTTTAGAAAATCCAATTTATTACGGATTTATGTAATATGTACAATGTGATACATTATGCATTTATATATCTTATATAAATATAATTAAAAGTGGAATTTTTCAGCATGATAACAGTTAAGAACAATTAGGGATTATCATCCAATAGTGAAAGAAATATTTCTTTCCCTTAGTAAAGCCGTTATTAATGTTTAATGGAAGCATCTGGTGTCGATATTTTATCAAGAAAAAGCAAAATATCGAACGTATATAAAGAAAAGTTCTACTTTTTTTTAATAAATAGATATTTTAAGTTAGATCGTTATAGTGAAATAATAAAAGAACTCGGCTGTGTTTGTTTCAAAAAGGAGGAGATTTGAAACTTTTATTTGTCTATTTAAATGTTATGAAATGATCTTATTTAAAAGGAAAATAATTTAATTATAAAGCAACTTTGAAAATAAAACGAGCATACATTAATATTAAGAAATATATAAAAAACAGCAAGATAAATGTTGATTTTTTTATAAAAGTGCTTATATTTGAAATTCTTTTTTTTAAGTATGAGATATAAGAAAATAAAGTTATAAGAAAATATTTAGCATAAAATGTTTATATATAGATGTCAGAGGGATTATGTAGTAATTTAGTTCAATACTATTAAAGCAAATTATTTTTTCATAATAATTATTAAATATTTGAACGAAACTCAACGCTAATTTAAAAAGCGAGTTTTACAATTTATAGCAGTGACTTTTAATACTAGTATAGTAATATTATTAAATATGAATTCATGTATACTAAAGTAAGTTGAATATTAAAAAGAAACAAAGTTCGTATATTTAATTCATATTTAGAGATTTATACAAGTCTTACAGTAAAAGTTTTAATTTCATATTCGAACTAATAGATTCTTTTACATTAGTTGTGAAGAATATGAAATACCGATATGTTAATAAAATATTTCAAACATTTTAGTTGTTGTTATGAAATGCATTTAATTCAAAGTATAATTCTTTTGAAAATCAAATGAATTATTTATTGAGGTTTATTTTAAACTAAAAATATAATGCTATTCTATTTAGCAAATATAAAATGTGTATTGAATTTTATTCATTTTCTTTCGTGCTAAAATTTTATAAATGAAAATAGGCATCGACAAAAAAAGAACGAAATATATTGAACTGTTGTGATACATGTGACTTCATCCGAATTGTTAAATCGTCTAGGTATATACTCATATATCACACTATTATATTTAGGTATATAAATCAACTTTAACGTAATGATATATTGAAAATCAATTTTTCTTTTCAGGTTTTATACAGGGGCGGAGATGCTGTATAGAATGTTTGATGTAATTGTCATTATATAATTATATTTCCCATTAATAATTAAAATTATAAATAGAAATCTAATTTTTTATTATTTTTTCAACTGAAAATAATATTTAATATAATATTTTAAGACTATATTCTTGCCACTGATGGGGATGAACTTTGATACATGGTATAATGAATTTTAAAATTTTGGATACTGATTATATTTTTCATGCGAATTATTAATAAACATATACATAAACCAGTGAGATTTGATATAACAATTTTAAGAAATAAGACTAAAATATACTGAAAAAATATTAAAAAGCAGAGCAAAAGTCGATATCGTTTTGTTAATAATTTATTAACGTACATATGGTATACATTCCACTTTTTATTTGTAAACTCTTTATGCTTCTTCTACTATTAGATTAATATGCATAAATTATGTTCAATATAAAAATTCTAAGAAACGTTGAAAGAATTCATTTTTGTAAAGAAATGAATTCTATATTAAAAAAATATCGATAAGTTCATATAGATGTAAGTCAACTTGAATGATGAACAAATTTTTCGACTTGTGTCCGACTACGAGGTGATATTGTATTTCCGTTGGGGGCAAGGTCACGACCCACGAAAGGGAAACAAGAAACACTAGTAAAAGTTACGAGCTCATTCACGTGTCTTGCACTCGTTTTGTTCGATGAGATCTGTGTCAAGTTTATGTCAAACTCTGCGTTGTTAAAGTTATCAATATACGACGACGACAGGTCAGTAAGTCCAGTGTGGAAAGTGCTACCGTTATATTAGTGTAACAGATGCGTGTGTCATAAAATTGGCTCTTCGAAATGCTTTGGTATGCGTAAAAGTTGGCGTTAACTTTTTGCCGATATCTACTAGTAGGTGCTCATATGAAACTGTCTGAGATCGGAACGAGTTGAAGAGCAGCGTTATTTTATAATTTGACTCACTGAATTCTTTCGATTTGTTGCCGTATTGCAATTATAAAAAGTAGTTTAAATTAATACAGAAAAAATATACATTTCTTATTTACAATTAACAATACAGATTTAATTTTTCGAAAACACATTTCTGGTTTTAATAATTTCAAATAGTCTACATAATGGATACTAAACAATAGAAATAAACAGTACTTTATGCTTTGTGCATACAAAAGATTCGCCGTTTTAGCAAATTAATCATAAACATGTAATTCTTGTAAACATTTTATACAGATACACTTATGTATAAATGTAAAGATGTATGTTTAAAAGAATGTTATATTGAAAGTTATATATAAATGAAAGTTTTCGACCGGAATATAAAAGCGAATAATTAAACTCCAGATTGAAATTAACGAAAGGGGAATAGCACCGAATGAATTAACGTACTATATAACAATCGTTGTCCGAAGTTTAGAAAAACTCCCCTCAAAGAAATTTTAAATTAAATAACACAATTTGTTTAGCACGCTCGACATTGCCACTACCAACCAAACAAGTGAAATAATTTCTTGGTAGAAAATTTGTAAGTATTTGTTGCCGCAGGCATGTTATATGTATGAACTGAAACTCTGTTCAAGAATAAAACGTTCATGAAGCCGAAGGCAATAAGTCCTCATTTGCAGGACTATTTTTAGAAACTGCCTTTATACTATGTACCATTGGACCATTCGTGGCACCGTTTTAAATACTTATTGTTGAAAGTAAAGCATAGTCATTAACGAAGCTGTAACAGTTGTCGACTATATAAATAATTTTGCAGTCTATAAATCTCTTAATCCAAGACCCCTAATGTATTCCGGCTTGGTTTAAGGGACAATTTTAAATGTGGTCACTGCGATTATAGAAGCTAAACTACAATTGTCTAAAAGATGAATTGGATGATAAAAATATTTTAATGCTGTTTTAGTAATTTACGGATAATATGTTTTTCAAACTTTATTACAGTCAACTTGTTCAAATCATTTATTTACACTTTCATTGTAATAAATTAACACTTCTTTTCAAATTTCACACATAGGTGCTTTATAAGAGAGTAGTATCCATCAATTATTATATATTACTATTTATTTATCTACCTTTTTACAAAGTTTCTTTTTCCTACAATATTTTACAACCAATAATTTTTTTTATTCTAAATTACTACCATTAATAAGACTTACTTTTCTATTCCTGACTGTACGAACATAAATTACAATAATTTTCAAATATATTTCAAAAAATATCTTACCATTCTTTGAAATATATAGAAAAATTGAAACGAATCATTCAAACTATTAAAAATATTTTATCAGTATATTAAATTTAAAATAATGTTATAAATTTAAAAACTGAAAATCTCTCTCTCTCTCTCTATATATATATATATATTTGTGACGTAATGTTTAATGTAATTCTTTACTAAAAAGATTCTCTTTATTCTCATGATAAAAATACTTCCTGAAATTTCATTCTTATACATTACACTTTACTTTTTATGTGGTCAAGTAATGAAAGCTTAACAAGAATTAATGTTTTTTAAATGCTTTATCCAAAAGTTCACTGAAAAATTCTTAACGTTAATTGAATTCATCGGTCTGAGTAAATGGACCTGTATAAAATGAAAATAATAATTTAACATTCAAATAATTTAAAATTATGTTATTTTATACTTATAATTAATTTTTGTATTTTCATTAAATTTCGGCATTTAAATCGGCACCATTTTCATTATTTATAATGAAAATAGTGCGCGGACAAAAATCAATGGACTACATAAAAAAATAAATAATTTCCGTTCTTGTGTTAAAAAGTATATCTTTTAATTCACATTTATTAGTAATAAATAAAGATGGATACTTTTAGTTATAAATTAAATATGTAATTATAATATTTATTAATTAATGTATTAATAATTTCAGTAAATTTTTCTTCTATAAATATATTTATTTTGATTTTAAAATCAATGCATTGATTAAACAATCCAAAAAATCGTTAAATTTATTAATTTAAGTGAACCAAGTAATGAGATAATATAAATAAATAAATATTGTTTTGTCATGTGAATGTTTTAAAAATATACCATTTTCAATGTGATGAGTAAATGATCAATATATAAATCTGATTATGACTAAGATAAAAAATAACACAAATTATTAAATATTTAATTTTGTTCTCTTTAATATACTTTAATGGAATAATAAATTATATATAATCTAAAAAGAATAAACAGTATTTAGTTTCTTCACGCTTTTTTACTTTGCCATCCATTATAAATATGTAAAAATACTTTTACATACAAAAATTAATTTTGTACAAGAAGAAACAATAAGTTAAAATACGTATATAAATATTTTTATTATTAGTGAAATAACTAATTGTTTTCATAAAGAAGATTACTTAATACTTAATTATTTTCATATCAAAATATCTAATAATTAGAATTATTCCTAAAATGTTTAATCTTTGACCTATATATATATATATATATATATATAATTCTCATTTCACAACAATTATAACAATTTTACTCATACTTGTCACTAAAGGGCACGAAACGGTGCCTTTTGTGACAAGAGATTTGAGAAAACGTGTTTTCTAGAATATATTTATCAAAGGAAGCAAAAACTGTTTTAATTGAATTTTTTAAATATTTATTATTCAAGAAATAATATTTAAAAAATCGTGTTTATTAGTAAAAATAAAAATCTAAAAATCAATTTTATAGCTGAATTTCTGTTTATTAAAATTGAAATTTTATTTATAAATTCAGCGTACATGCATTTCAGATGAAGTCGGGAATACTACCATTACAGAATATATCTTTATCTTTCATGAGACGTTACTACTTACTATACTACTTAAGTACTTAAAACACATTGACAAGAAATTAATAAAAAAAAAATGTTAACGTTCGTTCAATAAGGAAAAAAATGTACATGAACTGAAACCAATATCGTAATATTCAAACTCAGAATAATTTTTTTCGTTTTTTTTTTTTTAGAAAAAAGAAAACAGAAGTTTGTATATTCGTCGCCAGGATGGAAAAAATGGGCTAATGTGTGCAAACACGCGATTTTAAGTCGCAGACGTTTGTTTTATTACCAGACTTTGGCAGCGTTACCAATGTCGGTCGGCATACGAGTAACGCTTGGCCTGGTGCGCCGGCTGCGAATATTAATTTTCATGCTCACTGCTGCAGAAGGAGGTGATGTGTGCAAATGTATAAGTGGGACCATGTGACTCTTCCGGTAGAGAGAACAGTAATGTTATTTCATCTCCTGCTGTTTCGTGAAAATTTTCGATGTTATTCGTATGGCACAAAAAATAATGAACCCCTATTGAAATGTTTTTAAGCGTGCATATTTTGCTGAATTTACTCATATACACATAAACACACATAAATACACGCACACACATCAGTATATATATATATATATATATATATATATATATATATATATTATATATTACTGCAGCGTTGATGAAAATATTTTGTTCACAATTTTTTTAAAATAAAATTAAAAAATGTCACAATATTCTTATATATTAAAATAGTTAAAAATAATTACATGATTAAATATTAAGAATTATTCATAACTTTTCTTCAGTTCGAAGATCAGAGTTTTCAATAGAATTATTCACTCTCTCTCTCTCTCTCTCTCTCTCTATATATATATATATATATAATTGTATTTATAAATGAACAGTATCTTTAATGTAATATCCATTGAAATTTTCTTCTGTATAAAAATAGTATATCGTTAATGAATACACTCATTTTCCTCAAATGCTTTCCTAACAACAAACCTTTCGGATTTCTCGTTCTTTTAGTTGATTACATGTCAAATCGAGAACAGCGGGCTGTTCTTTTTCGTCTGTTGAACTTCGAAATCAACTACCATGTAGTGTGCTTGCTTATTTCTTTGTCTAAAGAATCACAGTCTTCAATTTTTCACCAGCATCGTTCTAGATTTATTTGTTTTCTCTTTCAACGCATTTCAGCATCAGTATGCAATATATAAGTTACGTAATCATAACAGTGGATGAGAATTCGTTACAATTCAATACAATATGCCATGTAGTAGTTTTCCCGCACTGGCCTATGTACAAGTTTTATTTATTGTTTTTGTATTATTAATGCTGCTATATATTTTTATTTCTTTATACCAAATTTAATATTTTTTAAACAATCAAGTTAAATACCTATTTAAATTTTTTAACAGATTTTTTATATCTTTCTCTCTCTCTCTCTCTCTCTCTCTCTATATATATATATATATATATATATATATATAATCAAAAGTATCCATAAAAAAATGGATGACGTCAACTTATGACGTATTTATGACGTCGAGGTTTCTATGGTATCCAAATATGTTTATCACATATATAAAATAAAACGTTGCAATCTATCTGCGATAATGATTATATAAACATACTAACATATATATATATATATATATATATATATATATATATTGTAAAAATGATTATATAGACATAAATGAGTTTTAAAAAATATGTTCATTGTTTCATTCGGTTACATGACATGCTTATAATTTACAAGTGGGTAAGCGCAGTGACCACGGGAGAAAACCCCTTAGTTTTATACCTAAAATTATTAATGATAATAGGCGACTTTTAAACGAGATTAGAGATTATTAAGATATAGGATGATTCAACTAAGGATTCCATAAGAAACTATTACCAAAAAAACGCAAAAATTAAAAAGAAAAAGTTATCCGCTATTTAGTATTTTAATCCAATTGTATTTTAGTATTGAATTGAACTAAAATACCAAATAAAAAATAATACGACATTTCTTAACCCCTATGTCCCATTTTAATACTTCCACGTAGAAACCTTAATTGAATTACCATATATTAAATATATTATATAAATGTTTTAGAAGATTCCTTATTTGACCTATAAGTTAATTAAATATTATTTGTCATTTATATTATACATACGTATATAGTATATGTATATATGTATATATATATATATATATATATATATATATATATAATTATATTTATACATAATATATATATATATATATATATATATATATATACACACGCTACTATAATGACAGTATATCCAACATATGAATTTGAAAAGTGACTGTAAAATAAAGTAATTAAATTTTTTAATTTCAGTGTCGCGTTTTCCAAATGAAAATAAATATTCCCGACTATAATTTGTAGACAAAAAGAGAATGTAAATAACATAAAATAAAATTGTAAAAATCAATACGAAACATAATTAAAATACAAATTTCCCTTTACTTAAATATTACTATATTTTCATATAACTGTCCCTAGACAAGTATTTGAATTCAAAAAGAATTTCTCTCAACGAAATGAACTATTTATATGTTTTTGGGATCAAAGATAACTTCACAAAATAATTTTTTGTTTTATCAAACAATTCTCCATTTAGTACACAATTATTGCGGCGAAAACAATAACATTTCTGCGGTGGATTGCATGATTGCAATTTGCGTTGCGGAAAATGGAATTGTAAACCGCACTACACAGTTATGCAGTATGCTTTGTCACAATTAGTTCAGCAAAAATAACGAAAAATTGCAAATTTTACATCATATAACAAACCCCTATTAAATTTCTAGTACACGTACTACGTCATGCCACTATAATCTAGTTTAATTTCTTTTAGTGATTGAAAAGTTAATTGACTGGATATAACATAAATTAATACACAAATGTAACTGAAGTTAAGATTTATTTTTGATGATTCATTATATTTTAATATATATATATATATATATATATATATATAACATTAGGATTTGATAAAAGTTCTATATTTAATATCTATGAAGGAACATATTTGAATTGATTCCTCGAAATAAATACTGAATAAAATACAGACATAATATATTCACAAATATATGTTTTCATTTTATAAATAGCTTTATTAAACTAAATCGGAATTTAAACTATTCGATAAATTTAATTTTAGTAAATTTTCAGTATCTAATTTTATTCAAATATATCCAGCAGTATTTGAATTGAATTATAGAGATAGATGGTTGAGTGGAATCCCTTTAATCTAAGTTTGAATTATATTAAGAATGTTTAATTAACAAATATTGATATATATATATATATATATATATATACATATATATATATATATATATATATATATATATATATATAAATACATATATATATATATATTCATGTTATTCTGAAAAAGACTGAAAATATTTTTTATTTATTTATTTATATAATATTGTGTTCTTAATTTATATTAATTCTGTTTTCTTACCTAATTTGTTATTTTTTTGTATTGAATTCTAAATGTATTTAATCTTAATCAAAATGAAGCTATAAATTAATGATTAACTTTTTATATATTTCTTAAATTAAATTACAAATAGATCCATTTCTTGCTTTTGCCTTTTATATATATAGATTTTGTTTATATGTTCAAGTTTATCTATCGAATTTAGTAAGATAATGAGTAAAAGCAGCTTATGAACATTTCTGTTCAATTGGAAAATATATATACGATAAAAAGGACTTGTACAAATTTGTACCGTCAATAAATAAATATTTTACAATATTAAAAAAAATTCTGATTTATCCGATATGAATGAATATATTTTAATAATCTAAAATAATCAATAATAAAGACATATTACTCCAATTACAGCTTAATGTTATTCACTTCCTCAATTATTAATTTTTAGAATCATCAAAGTCAATTGTGGTTACATAGAACACTAAATAAAATATTGTTAATTAGAACTATAAAGGAATTCTTTTGAATGTTAGAAATTTTTACTGTGATCTTATTTAAGTTTTAAAATGAAATAGAAACACAGTTTACCATTATTTGTATTACTGTTTTTTTAAAATTCGATCATTAAAATATGTAAATATATATATATATATATATATATATATATATATATATATATATATATAAGTAGATCATTTGATAAGTATCGTTAAAATGCATTTAAACACCGTTTTTGTTATTCGCTTCGTTCAGCGTGTCTGCAAAATATGCATTGACGACGGTGATGACATCCTCATTCGACGAGAATTTCTTTCCACCAAGCCATATTTTTAATTTTGGAAAGAGAAAGAAGACGCACGAGGCCAAGTCCGGAGAAAAGGATGGATGAGGAATCAATTCGAAGCCTAATTCGTGCAAATTTGCTATTGCGACAGTAGATTTGTAGGACGGCGCATTGTCCTGGTCAAAGAGTACTTTTTATGCCCCAAACTTGTCAATTTTTGCTTCAGTTCTTCTTTCAAACAGTCCAATAAGTCGCATAATAGGTTTCTGTTATCGTTTTTCTTTCCGTTAAGTGATCGATCTGGATGATTCCTTAGGAATCCCAACAACAGTGACCATCACCTTTCCAGCAGACAAAACAGTCTTCGACTTCTTCGCTCTATTTTTATCAGTTGTTTTCCACTGCTTTGACTGCTACTTCGACTCTGGTGTGTAGTGGTGGATCCATACGTCAATCTACGGCGACGAATCGACGCAAAAAGGCCTTTTAGTCTTTCGTACTACTACAATGCTTGCTTCAAACATCTGTAGTATGTGAACAGCGCGTCACTTGGTAGTGCCACATCTTTTAAATTTACCAAACTTATCAAACGACCCACGTGTATATATATATATATATATATATATATATATATATATAGTATATAAGTATTCAATTCATAGCTTTTTAGTTTTGATAATGAGTATTTACGTACAGATCTTTATCTTAAATTAGAAATTTTCGAACATTTTGTGAACATGCACAAAACAAGTTATAAAATATTATAAATGTGTGATCAATGTAAAGAAAACAACAAAAGGTTTCTAGTGCATGATGTAAACATTACTGACGAAATAGCAGTGTCATGTTCGGTATATTTTATTGTTATATGTCAACATTGCAGTCCCGAAAGTTATGAGAAAGTTCAGCAAACAAGCCAACAATGTTACTATTGTATGGTTATCGCGACCCTAGTAGTTACAATTTATACACATATAAATGTGTTGTTTGATTGCCCACAACTATGACAACATGTTTTCATTCTAAAACAGGACACCGCAATGCTAGATGTACAATTCATTTCTGGAAATTGTTATATTTTCTATAACAATTCTTATTGTTTCGACGTCAATTTATTCCTCTGAACAATCTGGAATATATAATGCTTCGACAAACCTATGCTTAACCTGATAGTATTTAATTGAAGCAAAAAGTTCAGTTTCGATAACAGTTCATACGAAAGTGTACTCAATATAAAATAATTTATGAAATATCTCATTTGGTAGTTAAATATTTAAAGATAGTTTTAATATTTGACCATATATAAAAATGTAGCTCTATAAAAATAATCCTTTCATATATCAAAGTAAAAAATTCGCTATTAATAGATGGAAATCTCTTAACCCATTCACTGACAACTACGAGATATCTCGTAGTTTATACTATAAGTTTGAATTGAATTGACTTGCTTAATGGGGTTTCTTCGTGAGGATCGTTACACATCTGTATTACTGATTGTCGCTAGATGGGATTTGTTAGGCGACGATCATTGCAGGATGAAACAAATTGAAAAGAGAACTTCTATATGAAAAGATTTATGAAATAAACATTACAAGATATCTTATAGTCGGCACTCAATATACAAATTTTATTCAGTGGTGACGACTGCGAGATATCTCATAGGCTTTTTTTCTTCAAATCATTATAAATGCCACTCAAACACTATATCTGAAACTAATTAATATTAAATGTTAAGAAATTTCGTTGTTTTCTTTAAAATAAACTTTTGACACCCAGAGAATGATGTGCTTAATTTTTCCGGCAGTGAATGGGTTAAACAACAAAGAAAGAACAAATTTATGAGATAAGAATGTTTTAAATAAAACAGATAAGTCGTTTATATATGAATTATGACGGAATTGAATTTTATAATAAAATTTTAAGTTTGAATGTTTATAAGATAAATATGCTAAACAAGTATGAAATATATTTATTAAATTTACTAAACTAGTAGATAGAATATACGTACTTACATGTATTTTAAATGGAAAATAATACACCTTTTAAAATCTAAATACACAAATGAGTAAAAAAATGAGAAATATTATATTAAAGTAATGTCAAATATTAAAGTCGATGCTTAATAATTGTATTTATTGTAAATTGAATCAATTATGTCATAAAAATGAATTTAAATCGCATTTTTAACACCATTTACATAAATCTAAAATGTTTTTATGAAAATTCGTAATTTAGTTTTTCACCATCTTTAAAGAAATAAATTATGAAGAGATAACACAACAACGCCAATCTGCTTAATATTAAATAACGCACACACACACACATATATATATATATATATAAGAATGCAAAGTACACAAATTCTCAATAAACACACAAATACCATACAAAAATTATATATACTTAGTTATAAATTTTCACATCGTATGAATTTTATATAATACACACACACACACATATATATATATATATATATATATATATATATATATACATATATATACACAACTAGAGAACTTGTAAAACAAGTAGAAGAGAAAGATTCATTTTCGAGCCAACTTGTATAAAAACAAAGCAGTTTAATAATTGAAATATGAATTTTGAGATAGTCGATTGCTAAAACTTTGAATGTTTGTGATAAAGCTTTGAAAATCTAGCTCACGAACAAAATTGTTAAATAAAATTGAAACATGAATATCGTTATTTTCCATTTGAGTAAAATGAAACTTAAGTAAATTGAATTTTGCCGAGAAAAGTATTTACAGTTTTGATTATTCCTTTATGAATGTAATAAAATATAATTTCCGGTCCGGTCTTCCTATATAACTAGATTTATGATTGGGATAAATATTTTCTTTTTACATACTTCTTTTATGTATTTTAAATTTACAAACATCGGGAATATATAATTTATAAGAATTCAGTAAATCCGATATATAAATTCAGACATAAGACTGTAATATTAAAAAAGTTTTAAAATTTTATACAATACCAAATATGTATATTAAATTTCATCCTAGTCATAATATTATTTAAAATTTCTATTTAATATTTTTATCATAAAAATTTTACTTGTTTTATTTCATCATTCATAATATTTTTACATAAACAATCTTTCATCAAATTGAAATAATATTTTAAAGCAGGAACAAGCAAACAACTAAAATTGAAGTAAGTATGTTAAAAAATCCTAATTATATACGAGTATTTCAAATAGAAAACATATAAGTTTACTGTTATAATCAATAATCGTTTGAAATGATTAAACACATTACATGGAAATCTATTGTTAACATGTAAATCAACATTAACATGAAATAATTGAGTCACTGTACTATTTCACAAATATTGCGTTTAAATACAGGTCCTCCGTTTTAACTGTTGAGTAAAGTGGATCGTCAAACTGAATACTAATCCTTAAAGATTAGTTTACTGTTTGAAACTAATCTTTAAGGTTTCATGTCTACTATAACACTGTTACTAAATTCAAGCTTTGTTCAAAACTGGTACGTTTGTCCTTTTGCTCTCTTTGGAATAATACATACATACGTTATGTATTAATTTATATATACACTTATATATATATATATATATATATATATATTTGAAATTATCAGAAATAATTTTGTAGCACTAAAAATAAATACATTTATGGTATTATAACTAACAATTTGTTTAAACTTTCTTATTATATATGTATGTATATATATATATATATATATATATATATATGTATATATATATATATATATATATATGTATATATATATATATATATATATATATGTATATAATCATCAATCTCTAATAATTCATTAGCAGATAAAGACTTCTAGCTTGTTCTAATTTAATATTCATTGCCTATACTTTTCACACTAAGCCATACAATAAGAATATTATTCCAAATTATTCATCAGCATTTTTTGTCATTTTATATTTTTGATGTCCGATTAATAAATATTATTCATTACATCTATCTTTTCTTCTTGTAGTATGTTCCTCTTATTTCCATTTTAAACTGTTTATTATTATTATATTGCATGTAATTTTGTTTATTTTCATATCTGTTCTATTTTCTTTTATTTTTTAAGCACTAACACACGTCTTTCCATGTTTCTCTGTTTAGTTTATAATTGCTAAATTATTTTTCTATCCATGTTCCATATTTCATTTTGCATCAAATAGATGGAATGCACTAATAAATCTCTTTCTCCAAACAAAGAAAAATATCAACATTTGAATGTCTCTTTTAAATAAATTAAATCCAGTATTTTCTTTTGATAACTGACTCAGTGACTTATTTTTCTTGCTAATCAATTTTCTCAAACTGGCCTAATTGTAAAATTTGTATAAATGATATACTTTGTTACTTCATTCATCTATTTCCCAATTCTTGTACACTTAAATATCTATTCATTTTATTTAAACATCTTTCAATAAACCAACTTAACACACACATATATATATATATATATATATATATATGTGTGTGTGTTTGTATGTGTATAACTTTGCAAATGTACGTATAAATTTTATTATTATATAATTAATTATTATAGTGAGTTATGTAAATTGAAACTTTAAAAATTAATTAATAAAAAGTTTCAATTAATATTACTGCCAATAAAATTAACAATATAACAAAATCTAATAAAACTAGAACAATAAAACCGTTATATATATATATATATATATATATATATATATATATATATGTATATACCTTTTTGGATCAATACTGAAATCAAACTGAGACCAATTTGCTCCATCAAAGAAGAAAGCATCATATATTTCGATGTGATGCTTGAATGCAGATGATATCGAAGGTAATATGCGTTGATGATTTTGAAACTGCTACGAAATGTACAAAGATACAAAGATTTTCGAATGATAAAATAAATAAAACTTCAGCACAGAAAACCAGTAATCACGGTGAAATGAACTTGTTTTTAGAGTATGTAAACATAAGAAAATATACAAATAGTATATTTAAAAAGAAATTGAAACTTCAAGTTTATATTTTACTTTACGTTATTATCATACCTTTTGTAAAAAATATATAAAATAAAATATACCGTATATAAAACAAAAATTATATCAAGCAATATTATATTATATTTCCATGCATACGTTTAAGCTTCTAACGTTTTATAAATGATATTCTGTATGAGAATATATAGAATATCATTCGTGATATATGAAATGTATGTTTGCTAACAATAAGTTTCTTCTTTGAATTGAAAATGTACGCAACAAGAAGATATCAATTTTAAATAACTAAGGAGTCAGGATTGTAACTATCTTGCTCTATTTAGAATTAAAATAAAATGTAAATTATTTTTTGCACTCTAAGATATATATACATATATATATATATATATATATATATATATATATATATATATATTTATATATATGTACACATACATTTAAAAAATGCCCTTTTATGTCAGTTTCAAATATATATTCTTATTTTTTTAATTCGATTATAGTTTCTGGTATTATAAGACGTATTTCATAATGATTATATCATTAACACAATCTACTCTGGTCTACTCTCTTAATTTCAAATATATATATATATATATATATATATATATATATCATTTTAATTATACAAAAAACGTTTCTTATAACAAATTAGTCGACTAATTCTCAAATTACTTGTTATCAATTTATCATTAATTTTATGTAATCGAAATACTATAGATTTTTTTACGAAAACTGTATCGACATATGAAGGATACTAAATTACATTTAATTTGGCATCGATCTTTTATTATAAATGATATAAATACAGACACACACACACACACCACACACAAACATTACACGCATATGTATGTATATATATATATACCATTTTTTAAAAAATAAACATTGAAAAATGTTTGATTTTGTATATACATATTTTTGTAAAATTGTAAAATATTTTCTTTAATTATGCAAAGAAACTTGAAATTTATAAATCAGGAATGATATATCTTTCTATAATTATAAATCAGTCTTGTTGTTGTCGTAGTCAAATTATTTTTATTTGTGTTCTGATTGGTTGATGGAGATTGTGTGGTTTTGATCTGATTGGTTGGCATCAGTCACATGTATGTAGCTCTATCACGCTGTACAACGAAAAGAGTATATGATTTCAGGGTAAAATTGATAAGAAATTTATTCAAAATATTATATTTAATGAAGTTTTAGAATAATAAAATTGTTACACATTTGAATATTTTATTTTGTCGTTAATTTTTATACACTTTTCCGATGAAATTTTCACGGCATACATTTTAAGCAGATTATTTGAACGTATAATTTGTTAATTTCTGTTATTTGCTTGGAACGAGCAAGCGTCAGTGAGAGAGGGGCGAAGCCCCCTTCCCCGGAAGGTGGATGAGCACAGCGAGTGAAGCCCTCTTGTTTATAAAAATAATATATATATATATATATAATTTTTAAGTAAAAATAAAGCAATCATAATTTAAATAAAAATAATTTTAAATTATTACAATTAAATGAAATTAAATTCAAAATGGATTATAAAATTTTTAACATGCTTTTAAAGATAGTTTTAGATACACGCCAATCAAATTTATTCAATGTGCAACTTCTTATTTCTTAAAATATTTTTTAGATCGTTTATGTTACATTAATTATACTATTATTAGTGGTTTAAATCTTTTCTTTGGTCAAAAAGTCAATTTAATGTGGAAAATTTCTAATTACAAAATTAAAGAATTAAATTCTATTATAGTAAAATATTAATAATACAGAAAATAATATACATTTTGTTGATTTTGAGATGTCAGATATACATAATGTACTATTCAGCTATTTAATCATTACCAATGAATTAAATATCTTTTATAATTTCTTAGTTTACGAACAAGTCTTTTATAATTATAGAAAATATTGTGTAATTACAAAATAAGGTACCTTTTTATCACTATTAAAAACTTTATAAAATGTAAATATGCAGTATATCTAAACTTACTATATTA
This sequence comes from Acanthacorydalis orientalis, assembly GCA_034766995.1. Taxonomy (NCBI): domain Eukaryota; kingdom Metazoa; phylum Arthropoda; class Insecta; order Megaloptera; family Corydalidae; genus Acanthacorydalis; species Acanthacorydalis orientalis. The sequence goes on from CM068319.1 coordinate 22,959,466, forward strand.
GAGCGAAATTCTGTAAAAAATACAGCTGATATTTTAATGAAAAAGAGCCCGTGTCAAAATCATTATTCAAGTGTCAATGAAAAATCGGTAATTAATTAAACTTTATACATGCGGAAGCAAGGTCTGATTATATAATAAAATACTTTTTTTTAATCATTTTCTCTACCATACAAACATTTTTATACATGTCTGTCTATAATCATATTTATACAGATATCAATAGATATCTTATAGCAAAAGATTTATAAAAAATATAAATACCTTACAAATAAAAAAGTTCATTATTGCGAATTTTTATTATACAGCTTGTTAAATATTTATTTCTTTATATTTATGTAATCATCATTATTTAATTACCATTCAAAATGTTTATAACAATATGACTGTTAGTAATTGTCGATTAAAGTAAACAATTCTTTTAAAATAAAAAGTATAAATAATTAGACTAATATTTTATGTGTGTTTGTAAATGATTATTTGACACTAAACAAAGTTAAATACAGGTCGAATAAAGGTCAAAGAAATCAGAACTTAATTTTTTATCTAACTAAGATACTTCCTAATTTCAATCATTAAAATATAAATGAAACTTCAACATATTTTCAACCATACATAAATACGTATATAACGTTTTGACAAGATTCTAAGTTAAATTGTTTTTATACGACATTTTGTAGACGACAGTTTTCATCGACAAAATGCCTAAAAATATGGTATCCCTAGCCGACAAAGACAACAAAAGAGTATACAAGAACTTGGTAAGCCGCAAAGGCGATTGTCCCCTGATAAAATCTTTGACGTTTCACACTATACGTTGCCAACGGCGGTGTTAGGAGATCCGATCGCTTCATACCCGAATTATTTCAGACTGAATAACGTTGAAATGATAGAGGAAGTTTAGAATTGTTATCTACGTATATGATCTGATGAAACGTGCAAAAAATCACCGTGCATGAAATAATATCATAAAAAATACTGTCATACGATTTTGAATATAAATTTACTATTCAATTTATATATATATATAATAAAAAATGTTTCGCATCAAATATAAAACAAAAAACCGAAAAGTTCATTCATTTTTTTACATATTTATCATTTCATCAATTTTAGCGATAATCATAAACTACAGATACACAAATAAAAGTATATTATATATATATATATATATATATATATATATATATATATATATATATATATGTATATAGTGAACGTATTTGTAAATTTATTTAACAATAAATAAAAATAATAAGTTACAAATTATTTTTTACATCGTTTTGTAAAGCTGTTACATTAAAATGCTTTTACTTATTATGAAAATATTGTCTGTCATAATAAGAGCTTTTATTGATACTTCAATATAATTCTTCAAATATTTCATTTTCATAATATTATAAAAATGGTACCAAATGTCTATCTGTTCACCTATCTCTCTCTCTTTATATATATGTATATATATATATATATATATATATATATATATATATATATGTTGACAATATTTTGAATTAGTTATTGTTCCAGTAGCATAATATTATTGTTATTATTTACGTACAAATTCTTTTTCACATCATTTAATATCAGATGATATTACATTTTTAACAAAATATGTATAAAATTTATAAATAATAACATTTATAGATTCAAATTTGTTGTTAAATTCGCTTTTATAAATCGAATTAACACCTCATGGTTTCTACGGTCTTATTGTTCTTACAATTAAAGTACATAACATTTATTTTCAAGATAATGTTTTGAAAATCTTTCATTTATTTTTTTATTGTTTCTTCCCATGCACAAAATAATAATTATAAGTGTATGAAGAAATTAAATTTTATAATAACTGACAATCTTCTACAAATTAAGCTTTACAAGAACTTTTTAAATTATGAAATTTTTATAGTTACACAAATATAAATGTATATACATGTATATATATATATATATATATATATATATATATATATATATATACATATACATATACACACACATCTGAGTATATAAGTAGATAAATTGGAATTAAATTCACTCAACGTTTGAATTGTCATCAATCTATTCTATCAGATTTTATCTGTTTCTCCGAAGTAGAAAGAAAGAGGGAATGTAGTTGAAATACTAAAATTTTGATACTTCACAAATTACATTTACAATTCAAGAATAGAATGCTTCCTGCCATAGGAATAATTTTAACAGTATTCATTAATATATTTATTTGCTCTTAGTATTGATCATACATCTAACGTACACATAAAAGTTGAGTTTTTTTTATTAACAATTTCAGTTTTTACGATAATAGACTAAGAAAAAATTCATTGAACATATTTTTCAAATAAAATGGCCCCAACAAAATTTTAATTTAAACACTAACTGCATATTAGACTTGTAAAAGGAAGTAAAAATTAGTTAAAAGTGGAAATTATTACACAAAAATTAATATAGTTTATATATATATATATATATATATATATATATATATCAATAAAAAAAAATAGATTTTATAAGAAAAATAAAAAAATAAAGTAGATATTAATACGTTCCGTGTATTTAATTTGATTCTCTTTTCTTTAAGTTTCTTTTATATTAAATAAAACAAAATTTAATTAAAAACACTTTTTAATAAAAATATTAAAGATTATAAAAATACTCGAGACTGCTTTGTCCTGAGATATTAGATTGTAATTCTTTCTAAATAATTATTTTTTCTTTTTTAGAAACTGTTATTCTGATTTTGGTTTTTGTATATATATATATGTGTATATATATATAATACTAGTATTAAAAATTAAAAAGTATTTACACATTATTAATAAATTAATTTTAAGATGAAAAGCACAAATATATCATACTTGATTTTACACTACGAATTGAAACACTTTTAGTATTTAAAGACAAAATTAAAATCAATAATGACGACATTAAATATATTTAGAATCTTTGTGTCTATTTAGGAATTAAAAATAATAGAATTTTTCGCAAAACACTGGGTAATTAATGAGTTTCTATAACAGACAGATTCCAATAAATTTGAAACAAAAACAATTCTGTATGTTCGAATCATAAGAAACCGCATGTACAAATATAATTTGCTACTTTTAAAGCCACTTGTTTGCTACAAGTTATTGATGAATTGTTCACGAACAATCAAGTGAAAAGAAAAAGGCAAAGATCCGTTTCTGTGCGAAACGTATTTTGCAACACGGACCATTGATCTGTACATGGTAAAAGTCAATTTCGTTACTAGCTTAACAAACTTTCTTGTATAAAATTATTTTGTATAAATAAAATATATGAAGATCTGATATATTATTTTCAGGTTAATAGATCTCTATAAATATATTCATTTTTCGATCATAAAGTAACACTTACTGACTTTCTTGCTTGATGGTTTTACTATCCATTGAGGCGGTAGATTATTAGATTTTTATTGAATTCATAAGTTATGATAAACATATAAAGTTAAATTGTCATTTATTTAAGCAAAAATAAAAATTAATAATTTTAGTTCTGGCATAATTGTGGCTCAATACTTTTTAAAAATAAATTAACCGATCACGTAACACATGTTTTTCTATTACTAGTGTTCATTCATCTGTAAAATATACTATATTAGAAATATGTCTATATATATATATATTGAACAATTTTAAAGGCTCATTGAATTCTTCACATTATAAATTCAATTTAAATAAAATTTATTTTAAAATAATTAAATATTTTATAATTATGATGGTTATAATAAATTGAAAAGGAAATAAGCATGAAATAATTCGTTTCGAAGACAAAACTAGATTATTACATATATACACACACATAGCATACTCGCATATTTATTTATTTATATATATATATATGTATGTACATATATGTGTGTGTGTTTATGTGTACGTACATATATAACTAAGAAATTGATTAACTGTAAATGATAAAAAATTTATTTGGATGAGAATGGTACTGAACAAAAAGGAACAATGATATCTAAGAAAGAACTTGCTAAGGTAGTGAGTTCTAGCTGGAAATGGTCTAAGTAGGTGTATGTATGTGCGTACGTATAATTTATATGGAAAAATGTTAATGGTTTAAGTATTATGAAAGAAATATTTTATTTTAAAAATTAGAAAAATATAAATATTTCTATGAAAATTATTGAAAAGCGTACAACCAACTAAATATGGTTATTTGGAAGAGATATTTTTTTATATCGAGTACAATATTTATTGCATATATATATATATATATATATATATATATAATATACGTAAATAATATATATATAATAAAATTATATATATATATATATATATATATATATATATGAAATATGTATTATGTATAGATAAAACAATTTTACATATAAAACAATTAAAAAAATATTAATTAAATTTTGAGATCAACAACCAAAAACAAAAAAATATATACACACACACTCATAAACATATATATATATATATATATATATATATATATATATACACACAAAAGTACTGCATTATGTGTATTGTATATGTGATGGAGATGGTCTCAAGGCATTTCGTTTTAAGTGCAAACCGCTGAGTGCAGACGAGTTGTCGACAGCGTTGAGATGGCGTTCTCTATACTTGACTACTCCAGTGAGACACAGTATGGGGTAAACGATCGATCCCAACCCATCAGACAGTTTCTTCCACCATCACATTCACTCATACTTAACACTAGTGGGTTTACTTGGAGGCAAAGAGACGCTCGAGACAAATCAGAAAAACGTTGCTTTTATTAAAATAAAATTTAACTTTTCTCATTTTTCATTAGTGTTTACATGTGCTACTGGCTTTAAAAATATCACAGATTTTTATTTACACTTACACATAAACCTATACAGATTGTATGAACATAAGTATTAAATTATAAAAGAATATTACAAAGGATTTTTACAGATTCGAAAATTTAACTACACTTCTATAGTTTTTTTTTATTATAAACTATTATTATCGCCTTTCATGAAAACCATTAAATTTTTTTTTGTTAATAATATAATATATTATTTAACAGTATTACTTTAAGTATTTTTTATGAATTTAGTAACAATTATAAAATGATAATACTGAACCCATTATAATTCTAAAATTAACAAATGATTTTAATATAATCTGTTTGTCAATAAATCTATATACTATGATTGTTTTTAATGTAATTCCTTTAACCATAATAAAAATTAGTAAAATAAATGTGAGAGTACAGTCTAGAAGCAGAAATTATAATATTCAATTCTGAAATTACGGCCTTAAAATACATACACACATAAAATAAAGAGAATGTAACCATTATGTGGAATATGTTTCTATTAAAATTATAACAATACATATTTTGAAAAAATATATTTTATAATACCAAAGATGTGTGGCCATAAAAAAAAGTTTATGTGAAAACTTCGACGTCATCGTACATAAATAATAAAACAAACAAAAAAAGTAATCGTCGAACAAAAACGCAGCACGCACTACAAAACTTGTTTTTATCCGATCATTAAGGTATCCACGTTTCGAATATTATCGAAATTGTCATGAATAACTTGAAAATACTCAGAGACGTCGCTATATCAGCATAATTTACTCAACAGTCCCTAACAACAACACAACATAATATCTTGAAACGTATGAGAATGTCAGCAAAAGTTCGATATAAAGTTTTGCAAGTTTGTCGTAGGCGGTTTTTCAATATTGTGTGAGTATATATTGGGATAAAAATTCTAAGAATATATTACAACCATTTTCCAAATAGTTTAGCTTCGTTAAATAAATGTAATTATTTCTCACACACATTGTAGCTATGTGTATCACATTATGTATACATAATCAGTCTTTTTCGATTCACTAGTAAATGAAATAGTACCTTGTACAAATTTTTCCCTTCTTATAATCAATTTGTAAATATAGCCATTTACCTTGGTCTTAATTATTCACTGACCTTATTTTAAATTTCGCATTCCTTATTTTTAATATTATTTCAAATTTGTTTTTAGTTTTTGTTTGAATTTTCTATGAATTTAAGACGTTTAAATTATTGTTATGTAAATAAAACACCCATAAATTAAAAGAAATAACAGTATGTGGACATATAGCCAACATTTATGAAGACGTATGTATATATATATGTGTGTGTATGTGTGTATTTATGTATATATCATTATTATTATCATCAGCCTCTGTCAATCCACTGGTGGATAAAGCCCTCTTCCATTATATATATATATATATATAAGTGGGTCGTTTGATAAGTTTGGTAATTTTCTAAGATGTGGTACCACCATTTATTTGGTAATATCACGGCTATCAAGTGCCACTTTTCAAACTAGCATAGGCGAACTTTCAGCTAGAAGTGACTCGTTGTTAACGTTCTACAGATGTTTGAAGCGAGAATTGTAGCAGTTGGAAAAAACGTGCATGCCTTTTTTGGGTCGATTCGTCACCGTGGATGAAACATGAATCCATCACTACACATCTTAGTCGAAGCAGTGAACAACGACTGATAAAATTAGGGCGAAGAAGGCGAAGACCATTTTGTCTGCTAGGAAGGTGATGGCCACTGTTTTTTGGGATTCCCGAGGAATCATCCTGATCGACTACTTAACGAAGAGAAAAACGATAACAGAATCCTATTATGCAACATTATTGGACCGTTTGAAAGAGGAGCTGAGACAAAAACGGCCAAGATTAACGGACAAAAAAGTGCTCTTTCATCGGGACAACGCGCTGTCGCACAAATCGACTGTCACAATGGTAAAATTGCACGAATTAAGCTTCGAAATGATTTCTCGTCCACGCTATTCTCCGGACTTGGACACGTGCGACTTCTTTCTCTTTCCAAACTTAGAAATTTGGCTCGATGGGAAGAAATTCTCGTCGAATGAGGATGTTATCATCGCTGTCAATGCGTATTTTTCAGACTCGCTAGACCAAGTGTATAACTCTCAATGGAGACTATTTTGAGAAATATAATCAATTTTTTCCAAAAAAAAACAGTATTTAACTTGCTTTTTTACCATACTTATCAAACGACTCACTTATATATATATATATATATATATATATACCAATGAATAAGTGATGAAATAAATAAATGTTTTGAAACTTTGAAAATATCTGTAAAAAAAGAGACTGGATTGTTCACTTTGGAAGAGGTAATTATCTAGTAATGTATAGCTAAAAATGATATATATATATATATATATATATATATATATATATATATATATATATCAATGTTTGTTTTTCCATTTTTTCTAAATCATTATTAGAAATCATAAATATAATTTTATAAATACATAGTAATAGATTATTGTTACATTTGTAAAATTTTATTTTCACAAATACATATTGTTCAACATAGATATAAGTGTTAATTATAACTAAACCGATAATTGACTATAAGCACTGTTTTTAGAAGAAAAAAAAACTATTAACGACTGATTTTTGTAACATACAATTTTAATCATAAGAATATCTAATGTTAATATTTGTCTAAGTGTCGATAAACAATGCCAACGATTACATGCACCACGAAACCGACTGTATTCGTGTTTACGTTAAACACAAACAATTGGAACGAAATAATCTCCCGTAACATCGAAAATTAAATTCCATTTTACGTGCATGACGAACGATACACAAATTCTTCTGCACATAAAACGAAATCTCTACTTATTTCATTTGAATGATTAATTGGTGAACGTCGGCGTAAAATAAATTAACAAGTTCTCGCACATAGAAAACCATATCTCGCAGTGGGTTTAAATGTATATTAAATTCTCTAACGTGAGTATCCATCTCACTGTATACAAATGCTCGAACAGGATTCGTATGTTTGACGTAAGAAGAACTAATAACCAGGATCTAGGGATTCGATCGCCTTTAGGTGCAGACCGTTGTTATTGTTGTTGTTCTTCGAGAAGACGGCGTGTGAGTTCAACTGAAACGGAAACGCGTCTTTACCGCAATATAGTTCAACATCTCAGCAAGGATTTGCAATTTGATTGATTGATTGATTACGCTGAACGTGTGCCACACAATACAATATGCCACTCGATTCAATCGATATTGAGTGTTGTAGCGATGATGATGTGCGAAATATGGCTAATGTACATAAAGTCGATCGAGATAATACGTTTAAATCGGATTGTAATTATTTTCTATAATTAGCACTCTATACTATCTATTTTCGAAACGTGTATTAACATTCCAAATGTGATATAAACGTTATTAAAATATTCGACTGCTGATCTAGAAACTATTACATATAACTTTAAACATAAAAAGCAAACACTATTTGTTCATATTAACATCATTTGAAATAATTTATCTCTACTGTTAGAGAATTTAAATACAGATAAAATTAACAATAAAAGTTTAACTATACAGTAATTATGATTTCCCATCAAATTAAATCTAAAACGTTTTCAATGTTATGTTGAAAATCCATATTCGTGAATATATATACCTTACTAGACTATTCTACAAATTTATAAAAGTTCAAAAAGTCGTTTCAACTCAACCGTAGTTCACACTTCAATCTGCAGTAAAATTGTCTTATGATAGAAACTTTAGAGATGTGATATATTTACGACTCTCTTCAAAGAATATATACTTTTAGTTAGAAACACTGATGGTTTCGTAGAGCGCTGAACATTATTTTCATAACATTCTCAATATCAAATGTGTTTGCATCATGAGAAAACGACGATTTTATTTTTCTATTAAGTAATATTTCTTTTATATATTTGTTTTAACAGTTTAAATACTTTTATCTGCAAAATAATACACACATAAATTATTATCACATATATATATATATATAACCTCACAACAGTTCAAAGTACTAGAAAAGTTCGAATGAAATTCCAAGAATATATATATATATATATATATATATATATATATATATCATATTATTAAAGCGCTAAGGCACTTTCCGTGATTTACTAATCTAAGGATGAAAACACCGCTATCAAAATACGTCAATCAAAAATGATCAATAACCAATAATAGAACATTTTTAATAAAAAAAATTGTAGTTTATGGAGAGAGAATATAATTCATTTGTGAAAGTGAATTTAAACAGTCCCAGAACTGTATTGTGTCCGTATTGAATGTTAAAGGAATATTTTTAATAAAAACCATCAAGGCAAGTAAACAAAAGTTTATTAATAATAAGCATGTATACATTTTTATTTCCAAATACAAATATTGTTATAGTATTTATTAAATATTTATAAGTATATAGGATCTGCTATTAAAAAGTATATTTAAAATTTAATTTATACTAACTATAATATTTGCCATTACATTATCTTTTTCCAAATTTAAAGAAGTGGTGTAGATGATCACATTAAAAATGATTTTTCCACTCAAATAATTCTTTTTTGAAAATATAAAATAAAATTAGAGCACGACCGACAACAATTTTGTTTATTAATTTGATAAAGGTTATTTTTTAAATAGTTAAGTATTGATTTTCATTAAGAAAATTCCTTGATATAAATTTCAAATAGTTCATCAACTATTTTTACAAACAGATTTCATGTAGAACACGATTTTCTTTTAATACCAGTAATATATTTTATTAAAAGTAGCTATTAAGACGTTCATATTCGCATAAAGAATATAATATCCTTTGACGCAGTAATATATGAATCATGGATATTATACTCGGTTCATAAAAAGAGCTTTTCAATTTTATGCTTTAATCTAATCATCTGCAGTTAATCCATATGAGAATAGGTAAGTTGTCGATGTAATAAAAAGTATAAGATTTATGCGAAAAATTGCTATTGGAATTATTGGAAAATGTTCCGGTTTCAGCCATAAATGAAATTCTATAATCTTATTTAACATTTCATATAATTATAAAATACATTTATATTTTTTATAATTAAGTATTTCAATGAGTTAGAGTATATATATATATATATACACAAAGAGATAACGAGAGAGAGAACAATTCTTTTTCGAATTTTTGTATTTTGCTTATAGTGGATCATTTTGATTCATACATTTTTAAAATATATCTTTTATTAACGATGACGGCTGAATATTTTCATGAAACAGCTAAATTCAATTAAAGGCAGTTTCGTTTTTAGTACAAATTTTAAAATATTTCCAATATACCGAAAATACAAATTACATAAATGTATTTGAGAATATGAAATTAAAACTGCCTTATATTTTATGAATGTTTATTAAAAAAGCAGTTATTCGAAAATTATATTAAACTATAAATAATTTTTCAAACACAATTGCTTATTATAAGAATATATTACCAAAAATGATTTTCAATATGAAAAAAACTATTAAAAGGTTTATAAAACACTATAATATAATTGTTGTAAATATTTTATTAATAGCTATGCAATTTTATTAACCTACGAGAAATAATATTTTCTATTCTGCTTTTTCACACACATACGCGCACACACTACTCAATTAGCACAAATAAATGATAATTCGTTATTTTGATAAAATATCTTAATGTTTGTTACATCAATACACATGAACGCATATATTTTATATACATATTAAAAAAACACTAATATAATATATATATATATATATATATATATATATATAAGTGTGTGTGTATGTGTATCAAATATGCATTTAAAATACATGCCTAACTGTTCTGCATGTAATAAATAGCTTTGTGGAATGGAATTTATATGAGTAGATCTTTACATTGCAATTGTACATACAAATGGAGTACAGTCATTGTAACTAGTAACTATAATTTCCCATATTCAATTGGCAATTATCGATACGCTATATACACATTTGCGAGATTTCAATTGATGCATATATTCAAATGACGCAGTCTACACATCTACGGGTATTAAACAGACTGTTCAAAACAACATGTCTACCTGTACAGATAAAGGTAAATCAATTACATAAACGACACATGAACATTTATAATCTATTTTTGTAATTTTAATGAACCTGAGTTGTTATATATATATCTCAAATAGAGTTTATCTTCTAACTATTAATTTGGAAAACTTAACATAAATCGTTTCAATATGCAATTGGTTTACTTTTCGATTTTAAAAACGGTAGTAAATATTCTATACATCAAATCACTTCATATATCATTATATATTTAAAAATATTTTCTATTCAATTAAAAAAAAATTATTTTCAGAAACGAATTTCACCAACTTTAGTTATTCTTGAAAAATGATAAGAAAGTTGAAAAAAATGAGATTTTATTATTAAATGGAATCAAGAAAATTACTCAAAATAAAAAATACTAGTGTATACTGTTCCAATGAAAATTTAACGAAAAAGAACTGATGAGATTTCTTATTCATATTTAAGAAAAAAATATAATTTCATGTACTTGCAATCAAAAGTTCTAAAATAATCCAAAAAAATACTTCCTCGAATGAATTAACAACTCAAATACTCTAAAATTACCCTATATGTCCACAAATTGAGTGTTTTTGTCATTGGACACTAATATGCATTTCGAATATAATAATATCATATTAAGAATATCAATTTGTTTGTCTCATAACGAGTTAATTGATTTGTGAAAGTAAATTTAACTGCATACTAACAAATACTTATTTGAAAAACAATACAGTGTCACACCTCAATACCCACACCAATAGCATCGTTTAGTTTAAGAGAAATTTTTCTGCATTACCAACCGTTTTGAACCCATACAAAAAATTTGCTTTTATTTGCTTCTTTTCCATCTTTAATTCAATAGTCCAATTTTAAGCAAAATTAATAATAAAACCAACGTTAATACTATTAAAATACAGATCGAAAAATGCACTGTAAATGATATTAATATCAACGCGATGAAACGACACTTTTATTAAAAAATAAGGTTAGAGTTTAGAAAACAAAAACCGCAATTCTTTTTCTCCCAACCTAATGAAATAAATGCTTTCATTTACGATTATCTTCAGCTATATCTATGCAATAAAAACGATGCAGCTTTTGAAATTACATATATATGTATATATATATATGTATATATATATATATATATATATATATATATATATATATGTATATATATATATATATATTCCCATACTACCATGAATATTATTCAATGAAGTTCCAAGAGATAATTTCATATTGTGAGAATTTGAAATCGTAATTTTATCTACTTAAATTGAACGAGTAATATATGTTATATATATATATATATATATATATATATATATATATATATATATATATAAACATACCATCATTTTCATCAAAAGGAGATTAAGAAATAGAAACATGTGCTTAATATGTTTAATTGAAAATTTTATTCTGCGGAGAAAATAATCATTTTGATACTCTTCCACAGGCGATAATATATATATATATATATATATATATATATATATATATATATATATATATATATATATATCAAAATATTTATTTAACGATTATCTTAAATTACAAATGATAATCTAAAGATGGGAACATACTATGTATGTGAAATATTAATGCATTTTGTTACATTACGAAATTACACTTATTAAGAAAAATTTAAATTGAAAAAATAATATTGTTCGATTTATTTAGAGATGATATTCCTTAATGTATTTTCAATACGTAATATGATATCTTTTATGTATTTCTTTTCATACAGAATACAAATATAGATAATGATATTCTATATTTCCTTTTCATATATCTTATTCGTCACATGCATGTCGTTCTATAGACTTAATATTATTATTCGTTTTTGTATAATCGTCATTCATATACAGAAAAAAGAAAATGCAATAAAATAAATTATTTATTTATTTTAATACTATTATTAGATATCTGTAAATATTTTAAAGGAATTATTGTTCATCCTTAAATATTTTTCTCATTTGGTGCTTATATCGGATCAAGTTCAATAAACTAATAATTTGTGTATAGAAGTTTCGAACACAAATAATACTTTTATATTAATCTTACAATGTACATAAATATGACATGAATGCCTTATGTTATATTTAACTTACATTCTTTACCTATAAACATACATATTTTATTAATGTCGGAAATTATGCAAGACCCCGCCATGAAAATAAGGAAATTACGTCGTTTCAAATTATAAGCCGTTGTTTTTTCCACATAACTTTAATCTTGTCTTTTAATATTCAATTATAAAACCGGAGTACATTTCAAAGTTATCTGCAATCCACTTATAAAACCTATGTGTAAATTTGTCGACGAAAATTTGAATAATCCTTGAATCAGGTCTCTTCATAACGGAGTTCGTGAACTATAATGTTTGCTAGTTACAGTAGAAAATATCATTTTGTATATTACATACTCGAATACGTAAGCTTATTAAGGTTGAAATGTCATTAAGCTCGCATAATTTATTATCTATCAATCTTTAAAAATACAGATAGGTAAGTTTATCCTCACACATGAATATATAATATTATTTCAGTTTTTTTTAATAATATTTGTATTTAGATGATTGAACGTTCAGGGGTCTCAGTAAAAATTTCAATAGAACGTCTATGGATACAGAGCCGGCTCAGCTGGACTTATTCATTAATCGCAACTTGAGAATTATTTTTTAATAATATTCTTCAAAAATGAATCATTCATAACCATGCATTTCTGAAATTCTAAATAGTTGAAATGATTTTTGTGAAATTTATTTAAAATTTTTATTATTTTTTTTACTAATAACTGAATATGATTACAAAAACGAAATTGTTAATATAAAGAAAATTAATAAATTTCAGAATTCCAAAATAAAACGAATCTCAACTAACACAGAGAGCACAATCATTTAGTTAAGACTGAACGTTCGCTTCTCATAATATGAATATGTAAAATCTCATTAAACGCTGTCAAGTAACCACAGACATTGCATCTTAAATTTTAAAACATCTTTTACTTATAAGCACGAGTCTACGGATAACAAATTTTAATCGATTATTATATTAGTTTAGTAGAAAAATAACTGCGGTGTTTGTTTTCTGAATTCCAACCTTAACTTTTTTCAATGAAGGAGTCATTTCACCGCGTTCATGTTAATCATAAACGAAATAATATAAAAGTATATTCTCTTATTTTTTCCAAGTAATCAATAATATCATAAAATTAATAAAATATAACAGTGTGTAATAAAAATTTGAATAAATTATTATTATCATTAGTTTTCTGTATTTTCGTTCACAAAATAATATTATTGAATAAATTTTGCGCCATAAATTTATTCATTTTTCACTTTTGGTAGGAAAATAATTGCGGTTTTTGTTTTCTGACTTCTAACCATATTTTTTTCAATGAGTTTTATTTTATCACGTTCATGTTAATATCACTTTCAAGTGAACTGTTCAGGCTGTATTTTAATAGCATCGACTTTGGTTTTATTATTAATTTTACTTCAAACTGAGCTATTGAATTAAAGATAAATAAGAACAAAATTTTTGTATGAGTTCAAAACGAGTGGTAACACAGAAGAAATTGCTCGTAAACTAAAAGATGCTTTTGGTGTAGGTAATGTTAAGGAACGTACGATGTAGTGATAGTTTCAAAGATATCGTGCTGGGTACGAAAACCTTGAAGATGAATTCAAAGAAGGAGAACGCCCATGACCTTCATGGGTGTTCTTCTTCAGTTCATAATGACCAACTGAAGGTGTTAGTTGAATTAGAACCACGCACAGCAAATCGATAGCTTGCACAAAAGTTAAGCGTTAGTCATCTAACAGTTCTAGATCACTTAAAACAGCTAGGGAAATCAAAAAAGCTTGACAAATGGTAGCCGTACGAACTAAACCTAACTAACTAAAACCGCAATTATTTTGTACCAATCTAATAATAATAAAGGACCAATGCTATCGTTTATAACAATTTGAAATATAATCATAATTTAAAGCTAATAAACGAAGTTCAAACTGAGTACACAAACTATTATAAATGCATTAAATACTTTGTAACTGTTTACATTTTAATTGTTTGTATTTTCGATTTAATATTTTATTTATCATTTAATTTTAAAATATAAAATTTAATAAAGAATTAATATTACTGTCATTAAATGGTTAAGTAATTATATATATATATATATATATATATATATAATCCGTTCTAATACCGTCTTACAAATAAAATGTTTATATCGTTTTTAACAACCGACTATGTACTTTCTTTTAACATCGAGTCTAATGCCAGTGGCACTTTTAAAAACTTATAGAGAACTTTTATTTGAGAACACTATTTCAATTTATTCTAGACACATTGAACGTAATTTATAAGTGACATTTATTAGTTCATTAATATTTATTGAAGACTGAGTCAATGGTCGTTTAAGAGAAAATTTTATACGAGATGCAGAATTATTTGAATATATGGATTCAAATCTAAACATGGTTGTTGATTTTTTATTTCAATCACTTAAAAATATATCGACGATAAAAATAACGATTTTCGTGTAATATATATATATATATATATATATATGAAAATGAAGTAAAATTTTTACAACTAAATGTATATAATTGAAATAATTTCTTACGAAACTTGTATCGAGTTATAACCTGAGTTAAACGTAAACATGAAGTTTATTTAGAGAGTATGCAAATTTTGCAAAGTTATGTGTATATTTTATCGGTTTGTTGAAGCAACCAAGTTCTCTACTAATTTATTCGTATACACGTTAACAAAATAAAGCATATGGGTTTCAAACATACCTAGATACGTTGAAATTCATAAATACGTACTGAATTTATCTTTCAGCCTGAAATTGTATTATAGAATGTTTTATTATTGATAACATTGTTACAGTTTCTGTTGCATTAAGATAATAAAGAGTTTAAAAGCAGTTTTAATTTGTATTAATAATACACGGATCCTGTGCTGTACATTACTCGCGCACGTGTTTTACAAATTAAAATTTTAATATACACACACACATGTATATTTTTTGTATGTATGTGTACAATATATATATATATATATATCGATTGCATTATTAAGTATATCTTTTATATACTTTATTTATTTTCCAAAAAATGTTTTATTAAATAAGAGTAAATGAGGTTTCTGTTATAAATATCGATAAAATGAAAAATATATAAAAGATGTAGTTCGATAGAAAGACAATTACAATTAAATAAAAAACAAGAAAAAACAGAGACTCTATTATGTAAAATTAATCGCGTTCTATTCGATCAATGGATTGTTTTTTAGATAATCATATACCTGTTTTTATTTGTTCAAATGTTGTATATTTGTCTTTTTTACAAGCTTACGTTTAATATAGCTCTACAAGTTAACTGCACACAAAAAAAAACCGATATTAATTTATTGTATACGATTTTGTGACGACAGGTAATGTAAAATTCAAAAATTAAGTTTAGACAATTTGTCTCAGGAAACCGAATTTCAATTTCACAACTAGAAACAGCTCTTCAAAAAAAAGTATGAAAATAATGAAAACATTGAAACTGGTAGTAGCCGAAAATAGAAATATTAAATCGTAATAAAATCTTAATAAGAATTAATTGAAGGTTCAGCTAACATTAAAAATTACTAAATATAACTGAATGGCTTCGAGGTCATTGATCATAAGTCACTGAATATTTGATAGAAATATTAAGTCTTGATAACCATTATAAACATATTTTGTATATAATGTATGCTTTTTTCTATGCTATTTGTTAGAAAAAATGTTAACTAATGATTATTATGTTGATATCGGAGAATTTATATACACTTCAAAGTTTTTAAAAGAATAATATACTTTTTTTCGAAAACTAATAACACTGACTGATTTATAAAGAAAACTATCAAAATTAGTTACTATATATGAATTAAGATAAAAGTAGATATTTTTGACTTTCCTAGCACGAATTTTCTATTGATCTGGGATGAAAAAAGTCACTAATATTTTTTATTGATATATATATATATATATATATATATATATATATATATATATATATATATATATATATATATATTATTCAGCAACAATTTCTATATAATAAGTATACTACATTTCCTATATTTTAATTTCTATTATAATTTTCATCGACCTTCTCAAGTTTGATCTAATTTAATCTTTTTATTTGCGTTTGTTATTAATTTTATTTACAAAATAGAAACAACAGAATGATATTTTTTCTTCAAAACTTTTTATATTAAAAAATATAATTTATTCACTACATTGCCTTGATTTATAACTCGCCGATTTATTAGACATCGAGTAGAATTATAAGTTTTAGAGCTCAGTTGCTTAAGAAATAAGTACAGAAAAAGTTAACACTAGATAAATTAGTAATATACAAAAAGTATATCACATTGTTAAAGAAATAAGAAACGATATATATATATATATATATATAATATTTATTTTTTTCTTCTAAGAGTTATTTCTTAATTTTAATAATTTATGAACTATTTAGAGAATTGCATACGAATATGTTTAGTCATCATTATTTAAAAATATAAATACATATATAATTTATTTTTAAATATTTTATTTTATATATATATATATATATATATATATATATATATATATATATATATAGTGTTTAATTATTTCTTCTAAGAGTTATTTCATTATTTTTAATAATTTTTGAACTATCTAGAAAAATACATACAAATATGTTTAGTCATTATTATTTACAAAAATAGATACATATAATTTATTTTTGAATATTCGATTTTATATATATATATATATATATATACTTATATATATATATATATTATATATATATAAGGGAGAGAGAGAGAGAGATGTTTTTATAAATATGGTTATGAAACGATATTACTATCAATAAATAATTGTTCAAATATGAACAATAAGGGAATTTTATTTAAAATAATTTTTTATTGGCCAATGAAAGCTACAATATAAAATATATCATACATAAAAAAAAATGAAATTATTAAACCGTGATGTTATTTAAAATGTTTGCCACGTTGTTGAAATTTAAATTGAGCATGTACAAAAAAAGGTAGCAAATATGACCTGCGTTATAAAAAAAGGTTGTATATTAAATTCAAAAAATTACAACTCATACATTGCAGAACAGTATTAGTTCCACGACGAGAAGTACAATAATGAAATATAAATAGAAATCTACTCGGTGAAAAATTCAAACGTAATAGTCATCAGTAGAATAAAAGTACACAACCCAGCTCCATTTGTTGTACTTAAACGAAAAATTAAGAATTCCATTATACTGAAAATAACCATTATATACGTATCAGTAACATAAAATTACTGTTTAAATTGGATTAAGTTTATTTGTGTGTCTACTATGATTTATTTATTTTAAAAAATATAACGTATTAACGATACTTATAGTGAAATTTTAAATAAACGGACAGTATATAAAATATAAAATATAAATTATATTTTTTCAAAATATATACATATATATATATATATATGTGTGTGTGTATAATAATCTCGTATTATTTCGTTTTTAATAAATAACGAAGATATTTATTTTGTGACAATAATAATAAATTTACGTCAATTAAAGCAAACTAAGGGTTTTTTACAAGCATTAACTACGCTTTCGCAAGACAGCGAATATTATCCTCAATTCCGCTAATCGCCTTAAAAATAAACGACCACAATGTAATTAAAAACAGCTGTAATTTAAATTTAATCTCAAGAAAGAAATACTTTGGATGTGTATAATGTAATTATATTTTTTTTGTAAATTGATATTCAGCACAATGTAAAAATGTATAAATTAAATTTTAATATGATGAACTTTTAATCTAGAGAGAACATATCTGGCAAATGCTTTATTTATTTTCACTAGATACGAAATGTAATAAAAAAGATATAATATTGTTTGTATTAACTTTATAGACATGTTTCTAAATAAGTGGAGGTTTTAGAGATGGAAATAAAGCCGCTTAGTCTTTATATATTTTACCACATTGTTATTATATCTATTTATTATAAGATACAGTGTACGAACACACGCATATATATATATATATATATATATATATATATATATATATACATATATGTGTGAATGTATAACAAAGTATTTATAAGATTATTTTCTCATTAACGATGTTTGATGATGTTAAATTATTTAGAGCTAAATTGTTTTTCAGTGTAATGTTTTTTGATTAAAATAAAATCTACCTTGACATATTTACAAAATATTTTTATGAGATATTCATTAAAACTCCTTTTTATTTAGTGAAACTTCCATTTAATTTTAATATATAATTATTTTATCAAATAAATCTGAAATAATACTAATTTACTTATACCACTTAATAACATGAAATAAATCTTGAAACAATACCAATAACATTACTATTATATGGTGCTTAATTTCATTTCTACTAAATAGAAATAGAATATTAACAAAATTTATTTTTTACGAATTTCAATTTATAAAATTAAACATGGAAACCATATACTCCTAAATTATTTGTTAAAAACCCACTAATGAAAGTATACAATAACACTGATATAAATACGAAAATAAAATAGAACTGA
>CM068319.1:22983958-23206458 GCA_034766995.1 Acanthacorydalis orientalis
TATATTACAATATTGTGCTAATATATGCGATACAAGCGATACTCAGCGGAACGAGCCCCCAGGGGTCAGCTCTCGTAGCGACTATGAATCATAGGTCGCTAGTAAAATAAAAAATATTTTTGCAATTTTAATGCGTATAATTTAGATCAATAATTAAAAATCTGTCGATATAGTGATGGTGACAATTCGTGTAATAAAAATATTACAATCCATAAAAATCAAATCCGTATTTTCGTGGACGGTTATAATTTAAGACCAATAACATTTTTGTATCGAGTAAGCAAAATAAACTTGACTCGAATACCGAGTGAAATAAAACTACAATGTGGATAAATCAGACTCAGAGGAGTTCGTTAATGAAATAAACGTGATTACGTGAATCACCAAGCCGTGGTATTCATCTGATGATAGCTTTCAATCATGGTTTCAATTTGGAAGTAGAGACCGCATAGCGTACAGTTCTTCCGCTTACTTCCGGCAATGGAAATCAAACAGATGAAACGAACAAATCACATCGTTCCATACAATACAGTGATAATAAGAGAAGTCATATTTTTTATTTCCTTCAATGATTCAGTAGTTGCACAACCAACAGACAAGAACACATACTTTTTGTAAATTTGATTAAGTATGATAATATCATATTAAATATTACAGTATCACTGAACGTTTTCTATCTCTAATTTTTTATTGATAAAACTTAAAAATCAGCAGCGTCAGATAAATATGAAGAAATAAATAAGTCTTTAGTCTTTAATTATTAATAATCATCATTTGATCATCATCAAACTAAACTGAAAGTATCAACACTGAACAACTTAAACATTTTAAAATTAAATTAAACATATATAAATTAAAAAAAAATCTGTCATAAGCAAAGTTTCAAAAAACGGTGTAAAAATATTAAAAAAAATATAATAAATATCAGTCATCATAAATCAATTATACATTCGAATGAATAGACCATAATTACATACGTTTAATATAGTTATGTTTAAATGGAATTTGACTATAAATTAAAAAGATACTTTTCTAAAGAATTAAAGTAAATGTATAGAAGTAAACCACTGAAAATATCAGTACTAAAAGATTTAAGTCAACAAAATAAAATTAAATAAAAACATAGAATATATTTAATTGAAGATACTTTTTAAAAAAACTCTAAAATATCAAACTCTATAAATATTTCAATTTGTTATAAACTACAGTCCTGTTTCTTGATACAGTTGTGTTTTCCATAGCAGTTTATTATTAAATTTGATATTTTTAATGAAAGTAAACAACATTCATTATAAATATAATGAATTTTTTTTACTTTATATGCTATATTATCTGACCTATTTGTTGAAATTAAAATTTATTATCATTGTATACTATTGCAAATAGGAAAAAAGAATAGTATTAAATGTATGATTACTTTTTAAGAACGATTTATTCATGAAATTTCATAAATATTTACCACAATTATTTTAAAAACAAAATAACTGTAATAAAGGTTTAAAACAAAGATATATTTATTATTCATAATTTTTCATAGATATTCACATTAAAATTTACATAAGAAAATAGATAAAATTGTATATTAATAATATTTCGTTTTATTTTACTTTTGAATACGTTTAGACTTGAATTCTTACTGAAAACATGACAAACTCTTGCTATTATCTCAAACACGCTATTTGTAACTCAACTATGAATATTTTTTTCAAATACAGTGTAACATTATATATATATATATATATATATATATATATATATATATATATATATATATATATATATATATATATATATACATACATGTATATATATATATATATATATATCGATGAGTATTGAATGTCAAAAGTTGCAATTCAAATCATATTTTATTTAAAGAATATCGTTTTCATTCCAAGTGGAAAATTTGCAACGTTTGAAAATCTTGACAAAAGTTGAACCACATCGATTTCGTTGTATATTAGTTTTGAGAGATATGGAATAAAATGCTTGCATTACATTTTACTGACTCATACGTGACAAATGTCTGCTGATGGTAATTTTCGGATCAGTTTGATTTCACATGGAAAGAATGTCGTGCGAATGTTATTCAATCATTTAATTTCACTTTTCATTTGTAGTTATAATTAAATGACTTAATAAAAATTATGAAAAAAATATTTTCATAATTGTTATCATTTTAATCATAATAATAAAAAAAATGTCTAGATCTGTATCAATACTTTAGATATTTTTATATGAGATTATTTATTAAGTGTCTTTCATCTTTATTAATTTTATTTTAAAATGTTAGTAAGAATCATATTTTTTATTCAGTAAACAAAAATACGTTATAATAGCAAATATTGCATTAATACATGTTTTAACTTCTTACATAATTAAATGATATAAGAAATTAGATCAAAACGTTATCTTTTTGAAGAATCGACTTAAAAATAATTAATTTTATAAAGCAGTTTTCTATCGAAAGTTAAAGTTTCAAACTGTTCAGATTATTTACAGATGTCTGATCACTTTATACGAATCACAAAATAAACTTTTGTATCAGATTTACGACAGATATTCTCAAGATAAACATAGAAAACCATGTGACTTAGGTTAAAGAAAGCAAGTTGAAACAAACATTATCCTGTATCCGAGTGTTATATTGGACGTAAATATATAACTCAACTTCTTGTTATACTTATTACGAACCATGAAGAACACAATTTATGTCTTGTATTGTTGATGTAGTCAGATTCACTGCAACGAACATGGGACACACTTAGATATTCGAGCTCTTGGAAACATCACATATACACCGAAACGCAAGAGTTGTGCTTTACATGATCACAACAGATAAATCATTATAAATCGTGTTGTTTTGAATGCAAAACATAAAACATTGCTAACAATTAAACGCTTTCAAAAATGTTATCAAATATTTTTGTATATTCCGTTTTTACTGGTGAAAAATGTTTGAAATACTTTATCTTCAATTGTAATTTAGCTTATCATATTTAAATAGACTGTTTTTAATTTAAAAAAAAATGGAAACAGTATATGTGAAAAACATAATTTACACATTATTTACTATCGAAAGAAAATATGACATTTTAGGTTTAACGAGGAAGCAAAGTATTTCGTCACGACTTATACTTGTTTTAAATAAAAATTAAATACAATTGACTCTGTAATTGAAAAGAATTTGTTCGTACAAGAAAGATGAAAATTTAATAATGTTTGATCATTCAGTGTATTTGCTTTTTAATTTACTGAAATGTTAATTCGAACCCAAAGGAAACAGTGATAATAAGCTCTCGTTAAATAAATGAATTCTGTTTATTGTGATGTACAAGATAAATTTCAATTGAAATCGTATCTGTATATAAATTAAGTCATGTGAGATAATTATGTCCATAATAAACAATGGCGATTTCGTGTAGCTCGAGCTAATAACGTAACACAGAACGGTAAGACCATAACTAGTGAGCAATACTACTGCAGATAAGCTCAAATTTTCGAAAGTGTCATTCTTATCAATCCACACATGGCTGGACATTCAGTTGAAGTTAACTAACACAAAGTCTCCACATATTTCCAAGCACTATGTTTAAGCCAGAGTCGTAATTGCTAACTTCACATATTTCATTATTAGATGCTACTCAATATACTGAATCAAGTCGAGATAATTTTTTATTTTCACATTAACTACAGAAACATGTACACGCTTTAGATAGGAGATAGTGGATTTATTGTTTAAAAACTATTATATATATATATATATATATATATATATATATATATATCATTATTTCGTTTAAATCAATCTTCATAGTAAAATAAATACATTTGTAAGTTACATTTTTTCTAAAAATACAATTTTAGAAAAGTTTAACAAAACGATCATTATCTAAAACAGCTAGTACATTTTTTTTAGTATCAGAAATTCTATATGAAAGTTAATTTCATAACACATAAAGTCATTTGTAAATCAATTGAAAAAATCATAAAACATTCTCGAATACAGTTCACTTAACGTATAAATCTCAATTATTTTCAATTTATTTTAAAACTCGTATGTTTGTTCACGGTGTACTGAAAATTATCTTTGTAAACGTCAGAAAGAAAGTTCATACATTTTTATATTTACGTTCAAGTTTATAAGACGCAGTAAAAGTGAACATAAAAACAAAAAAGGCTATTAAATAATACTGAGTGTCACAAGATACACGTAATATCAGTTTTCAGTAGCATTTATTGACCATTAAACTCTAACATAAAATTTTACTTTCTTATTGGCTTTATTTATATATCATTCAATAGAAGCCACCGGTGAAGATTTACAAAAAAAACAAAACGTCTAAAAACATTAACTTAACTGTCCACTTTTTTTATAATTTATATAGCAGAAAGCAATAAAAACATTTTACTCCAACAGAAATGACATTAATTTATTTCAACGATTTATAATAAAATACTTCATTTTATAACACCTAAGCCCTACAGTTCTCGTACTTCAACTTAATTTTTTAACTTAACCTATATATAAATATATATATATATATATATTTTCAATTCCTGACGATTCACCATATGGAATAAGGTTTCATCTAATTAATTTAATGTTGCCCTTTTCTACAAATTTGTATTAAGTATTGTTATAAGTTTAAACCAAAGTTCATTGTACTCTTTCCGAAAACTTTTATGTTTCCTGATTCCCAATAAAAAGCTTTTATCTGTCATTTATCTACTCCTTTCCTAAAATATTCGATGTATTTTAATTTCAAATACTTTACTTTTATTATATCTGTATTATATATTGGTTTTAATAGCCATCCTATTCTTCTCCTTTCCATCTTTATTATTTCTAATAATTTCCTTTCCATGCCTATTTGTACTGTAAGAATTTGTTGAATTATTTTTTTTCAACACCTGTGTTCTACTTCCTCATAAGATAACTTACAAAAATCATTCATCTAGTTCTGTTTTTCTTAAATAAATTAGAATAACATACTTAAATACTGAACTGACTCATAAAAATTAAACTCTATCCGTTTTTTTCTTCAACTAAAATCCCCAATAAATTATTCATTTTGATAATAAATTAATTTGTTAAAGTGATTTTTGAGCATCATTATCAAGTGATCCAAATTAAACGTAATCAATAATTTCTTTAATTTTACTTCATCATTATCGTCAGCATTTTAACAATTTGCTGCTTAAAAATATTTCTTTCAAAAGTTTCTAATTTCAAAGATCGAAAACTTCTTTTTCTATACATTTTAATACATTTTCAAATATCATTATTATTGAGGTTCTCGTTGATATTTTATGGGGCACAGTTAATCATTTTTATTATCTATTCTTCTTATAAATTTAATGATACAAATGTCTAATCTTCGATAATTAACAATATATTAATAATAAATTATGCAAAGAGGTATGAAGATAAAATATTGAAGAAACTCATAATTATATAAAAATATGAAAATATCTTATTATATATATATATATATATATATATATATATATAATGTGTGTGTGTGTCTTAAACAAAATTTTAAACAAACAGACAATTATAAATTTGATTATATGACTTTTTGTAAATAATTTCTTTTATTCTAATTTTTTATTCTAAAGCTATTTAGTATTTATAAAAGTAAATATTTTTAATATTTTCAATATATTATTTTTATTAAATTTGTTTTATATTTCCTTTAAATGATAATTTATTGTTTGTTGGATCATAAAATTATTTCTGAGACAAATTTGTGAAATAAATCAATTCTTCCCGCAGAACTCAAAAACAATCTCTTAAAACGGAGAAGAATCCGATACTTTTTTTAATTATTAAAAAACGCTGCATATACGAACGATGTCGCAGGCAAGCAATATTGTAAATCTTTCCTGTGAGTGTAGAGAAGACTAACCATATCGCGATGGAGATTGTAATAATAATAGCGACAGTAGGTAGAACGACCTACACATATAGTGAACGACGCTATATAAGATGATCCAAAACCCGACATACAAGTCAATTTTAGAATTTACGATGCTCGCGTATATAAAATTCCGGTAATATCTCGCCCTAAGCCGTCCATACTTCACCAAGGTTACAGTGGACCGGTCGAATCGTATACGACGATGCGGCACGAATAACGAGAATATCTCAATGTGCCACATCACAAAGCAACAACATATTATAACAAGACGACGTCGCTGTGGTGACGTCGTTCTGGTAGATGGGGGATGTACATATGTATTTGTATATACATATAAATATATATATATATATATATATATATATATATATATACATTTATATTAACAATTTAATTTTTAATCGAGCATCTGATGAAATATCAAAATATATTTTCCTTTAATATAATTATATTTCGATAAAATTATTACTAAATTCTATCTTAAATTGAAGAGTAAATATTGTGGCCGAGTTCATTTTTTAAAAATGTCGAAGATATCTGCATCCTAAGTCACTGATTTGTTACTTAAAATGTTTATTTAAAGAATCATATAACTGACAGGAAAAACTCTTATACAGTTTAATGGAATATATACATATTTAGTCAATAATGAAATCTTAATTACTACATTGACTATAGTCATCAACATTTTTATCACTATTAACGAAAACCAATGAAATTTATCATTTTTCGATAACATACATACCTCTACAATCCTTTATATACACACACACACATATATATATATATATATATATATATATATATATATATATATATATACATAAAATATCTAATACAAACGCACCATATATATATATATACACAATATGTTTGATTTATATAATATTAAAAAGACAATAATCTTACATATAACTAAGTGCTTTTTTTAAAAAAAATATGAAATACACAGTATATGTATTGTCATTAATGTTACGGCCATTTTAAATGTAATATAAATAAGCTTTAGTTTGAACTGTTCATCGTGAACTCATCAAATAATTCAAAGGACTATGTATACCCCGACTATTTGATTAACATAAAGTGTATTCATCATTGCTAATTAGATATGGAATTTAATGAAGTATCCAATATTATTCTAATGATCCTCAACCTAATGTTGGTTATGATAATAAAAACTATCATGTATAATGTCTTCACAGACCATAATCTCCAGGAGTATAATAGTTATAGTTGAATTTTATATGAACCGTACAATATTCGCCGCCTTAAATGAATGAAATAAAATATTATTTGGCAATGAATAAATTTGAATTGTTTTCGAACTAGTAAAACCAACATATACGTATGTAATCTACTAGATTCTTTAAATTATTGAAAGACCATAAAATCTTTCTTATTTCTGTTTATGATTGAAACAGCAAAAATGTCGAGTGGTTTAAACAATTTTAAATTAATTAATGTTTTAAGTAATGTCGATTTATTTATACTTGTAGACTATTTCCTGCCAATACTTGAAAAAAATAGTAAAAATAAATTTATCAAGGTTCAAATTATCTTGAACAATATTTAAATGCAATCTTAATGAAAACAACAATAATTTGAAATCAAAAATTTTATCAAATCTACAATATTATTAAAAGAATATTGTTAAAAATTTAGTTTTTAACAGAAACACTATTGATACATAATTCCAATATACCAATATGTACTGTGTATATAAAAACGTGTATATATGTATTTTATCCCATTTGCATAACCAAACTTTGTATCAACAAATGTAGCATCATTTAGTATTCATGTTCATTGGAACTAGTAAAAATATACATTCAAGTGGTGTTCTTTTTTTTAAAAAAAAGTCAATCTTTCACTTCAAACCTTAATAATAATCAAAGTTATATATTATTCTTAAATAAAATAATAATCAATTTATATAATATTTTTAAATAAAATATTTTAATTTAGCATAAATATATATATATATATATATATATATATATATATATATTCAGTCATCTTATAAGTATTTTAAGATTATTGGATAAATCCTATGTATGTACTGCATGTTGACTGATTCATATTGTGTAGTCTAGTAATAACTATGAATATTTTTAAATAGCATCTAACAATAAAAAATAGAAAAAACAAAGATGTAAAAATTGATATTCGACGTATTATACAGTGCGGTGTAAAAAAATATTATCGAGACTTGTAGAAACATGTTTTAACATGTATGGAAAATGCTCTTTATTGAAAGTCTCACAAAAATTATAAATTATTTACTCTGTTAATTGATGATAAGGAACGTCTTAAAAATTCTTGAAAAACGAAGAAGATGTATTAAAATAATTAATGATGAAATCTTGATATATAAGTATGGAAAAGCGAAAATCAACTCAACCCCAAATGAATGATGAAGAATCCCTTTATAGAAAAAAGTATACCTTCAATATCTAAGTCCATAATAAACTGTCTTCACAAAATTACATTCAATACTCTAACATGTACAATTACTAAGAAAACAGTAAGTCGAAAAGCCCTGTATGACTGAATTTATGACTAGAAATGAAAAATGGACTCTTTATAATAACATTAAGCGTAGAAGTCAATAAATTCGTTAAGGTATAGAGTACGTATATAATTGAAAGCCAATCTTCACCATGAAATGTGATGTCTAAAAATTAATGGTAAATTAAAATGATTGTTGACTTTGAGTCGTTGTCGACAAACTAAGAAATTAATACAGACATATGTTTAAGAAAGTTGCTTCGTACAATTCATGCTTCACTACAATACTCTTTTTCATAGAGAAAGAATATAATTATATAGAAATTTAGGTAAGAGTTTCTATATCCATTATATTTACTGGATTTTATTATATCCAATTTTTATCTGTTGTCTATACTTCAACATCTCAACAGTAAAGAAAGTGTTTTTGTTTATGCCATTCAAGCCTATGTCAAAAAGCCTTTATCGGAACGAAAAGAAAAACTTATTAAAATTGTTTGTTAAAAGCTAATTAATTCAAAAAAATAATACTTAACTGATTAAATATAATTGCGTTTCTAATTAATTCTCGTTTGATAATTTAAAAAAGATAAGTCATAATGAAATGATATAATTTAAAGACACATTCTTATTAATAATATATATTTATTTATAACTATACTCAATTATGAAAATTGAATATTTTCAAAAAACATACATTATTTATTTCACACACACATATTATTTATTTCACAAATTGTGTTTCTTATAAGTCAGAAAAATATTAATAAATGTAGATTCAAACACTGTATCCAATTCTTGGTAACTGTCATTTTTAATACTGAACATAAACTCAAGAATACCAATTACATTTGTGCAAAGTCAGAAAAAAACACACAGTTTTTGTAAAGAATAAATGTCTAGGATAACACGACAATAAAATAAATATATTTTTTGTACGAACCATTTTCAATATTGGCAACACTGCGGCGAAATGAACAAACGCGTACCATGTGACTGTGATGGGGAGAGATACATGGCAATGAAATGAGGTGGGTATAGCTATAATAATGTGTTCACAACACGGTGATTCATATAACGATCGTTATTAAATAGACATACATGACAGGTGCAACATCGTTTAACGGTCGTTACATGTATTCGAATAACCATATTTGTGAATGCATGTCGGTAACTGATTGTATTCTGGATATATTTACGATTTGTTTTATGCTTGGCTGCACTGTTTACGAAAAAAACATTTTGGAAATGATTGAAATGTAAAAGCACCTACAACAATATTCTATAAATATATATATATATAT
This sequence comes from Acanthacorydalis orientalis, assembly GCA_034766995.1. Taxonomy (NCBI): domain Eukaryota; kingdom Metazoa; phylum Arthropoda; class Insecta; order Megaloptera; family Corydalidae; genus Acanthacorydalis; species Acanthacorydalis orientalis. The sequence continues at coordinate 22,993,695 of CM068319.1, forward strand.
ATATATATATATATATATATATCCTGATTGACTACTCGTTTTAATTTTCAATAAATTTCAAATAATCTCTTTTTTAAAAAATAGATTATTGACTTCAACTTCAAAAAATATATAATATATAAATATATGTATAACATAAAGTGTGTGTTTATATATATAAATAATATAAATGATATTTTTCTTCATCTCAATCACGATTATCCATTGAAAATGATTATTCCTTGAACAATTTACGTATTTAAAGTTTGTTCGTATGCGTTCATACAAAGTTAACATCGTTTTGCCATTTATCTAATCATTCAACAACGATTAATAATAAAAAATAGTAATGTAACAATTATTAAGTTATATTTTTCAATTATTAGTAATTGATTAAAAAGCAGAATTCATTAATTTTAACTCCAACTATTTATATAAAAAAAACCAATTTATATCAACATCAATCATTGTATAAATTAAATAAAACACTGACAATATATTTGCAACTGTTATTATAACCGTTATAGGACACTGGGGATGAATAAAGCTGCTAATATTAAACTAATACTCATTTAGAAATATATTTATAAAATAAGTGTAAACAATTTGAGTGATATTTTTGAAATTAAAACATGACTCACGGAGTAGTTATTAATCTCTCCTTTCATATTTAAAAAAAATTGAAATTTTTTTTTTTGTAAAACACATTATATTTTAAAATGACAGCATGAATTCTTTACAAAAGATCAAGCCAAGTTTTGTAATATTAATATATGTATTTCGTCTATATTAAAATTTATAGGTCTCTCTGTGAAGTCTATTTTAATATTACAAACTAATTTTTTGGATTATTAAACAAAAATCTCATTATATTAAAAATTAATTACCGTATGATTATAAACTGTACTATATCGTCCAAAACATAATATCTAAACAATGTAGTCGTATGTTTTCACGACTGATTCTGTTTGTAGGTGACAATTAATCTGAAAGGGTGTCTTAAAAGTCTACATTATGACACGACATTAAGTCATAATTACATAAATGTGCACATAGTGTTTGTACTATACGAATCGGATTTTGGCAAACACATAAATTTTATATAAAGAGCATAAAGATGTGCTGCTCTTTGAGTTGAACGATAATTTAGCCAAAGAAACGGATTATCAAATTGTGTGAGTAATATAACATCCTCCTTATACAGACACAATCCTCGTTCTAGATAAATTACTTTAGATAAATAAGACAACAAACTGAAATATAAATTTGTTTATGAAGACATCAAAACGGTGCTGTTTTATAATTAAATAAACATCGTTGAAATTTGTTCATTTCACGAATAAAGATAGTATTTATTTTAGATTTACGACTTGTAAACTTAAATTAATTATTTGGAGATCGGAACACAATTTATAATTAGTATTCTTAAGAAATAAAACGACTTCTCGTTAATTTTATTTAATGACCGATGTATAAAATAAATTCGATGCATGATTCTGATTTCTCTTTTACTGTTATATAATATATTATCAAAACGTTTTAATATATATATATTAAAAAGTGAAAATATTAAAAATAATACAATGAATGTAATTTAAAGAGACAAATTTTGTACATGTGTAGTACTTAAATATAAAAAAAACATGTTGAACGCTTATTAATACTCTGTTAAAAGATTAAGTAACATAATAAACGTAGATCCGTCATTTATTTAACGTATAAAAACGCATGCTATTAGGACTGTCTAATAGAAGAAAGAAACAACGTCACCCTCATATATATAGGATAATCAACTCCCGAAAGGTGTTTTCAGTCTTTTTGATCTGCTGATTCGCGGAAACAAAATTGAATCGGATGTTGGCGTTACTAATTTATTTTCAAGAACGTCTTTTTACAACCGTACTGTGTTACCACCCACGCTTATATCCAAGTTTAAATAGATTTCTGTTACTAAATTTCGTTCTTCTGAAATGAAATCATTTTAGGGGTTTCTCTGCGTTGGCTCATTTCCACTGAAAACTGAATTTTCCATTTTCATTCTTGGATAAATATCAGCGTGTTTTTCTAAGAAATAGATTACTGTAACGTCGCCGTTCGCTCAGATAAATCGATAATTAATTAAATTTCATAGTTTTCTTATAATGAAAAAATCAAGCCAAACTCGCAACATATTTCTTTATAATCTTATACCGATATATTATTTTTATTTGTTTGTAGCTGCTTTTAATCAAGTCTCGTATTAACTGTGTTTATAATACTAAAAGTAATATCTCATACAGAATAAATTAATTGTTTGAAAAAGATATATTCAACTAAAAAAACATTTTGTGTTTACTTTGATCTCATACTTCCACACACATACAAACACAAACAAACACACACAAATACACACACAAACAAATATACACCTACACAATCACACACACATATATGTATATATATATATATAAACTTGAGATAGATAAATACTCGTAGCTATAATTAGATAAACGTAAAACACTAAAAGAGATGAAAATTAATTATTAATTTCTATGCCAAGAGAAAAATATATATAATTTTTAATAATAAAATGCGAACAGTTGAATTATTTAATAAACTATTATACAATTAAAAAATATATTAAAATATATAATAGGAATATATCCGACCGACTTTAAAAAAAGTAGGGAAACGAAATAATAATCACAAAAATTATATAAAATAAAATATTAATTAGATGGTCACTCAATATTCTACTATGTACATTGTTGATAATTTTATTACTGTATAAGAGAATATATTCATCATTTTATATTTAAGGAGTTGAGTTTAATTATAAAAACCTGAATGTTTGTAAGTAAATAGTGTAAAATATAATTTATTACTATACTGAATATAAAAATAACTGAATAAAAAAAATTCTGTTAGCATAAAATACATACAATGCATGTAAAAGATCTCTTTCATAGTAAGAAGTTGATAAAAAATAACTACTTTTTTTAAATTAAAACAAATAAATAAAACATGGATAATTAGGACAAAACATTATGAAAAATGACACATAAGTAATTAATTTTTAAAAAAGCTACAATTATGTTACTGTCTTTAGAGAAACCTGTCAACAGAAAATGTACCCAACTTGATTTTTTATCATTGACATGAGAACAAATAGTTTAAAGTGTAATAAATGAAATTAATAATTAAATCAGAGTATCTGTTGTACATAAATACATTTTTTATTTTATATAATATATATATATATATATATATATATATATATATATACATATAAAAAGACGGAAAGAGATGAATTTTTATTTTTTATTACAATAGTAACAGATATATTTTCAAAAAAATTCAAAACTAACTTATAGAAAATATAATAATAGTATCTATAGAATATATTTATATTTATTTCTAATATTTCATGTTTAAAGTAAATAAACAAGTATAACAATTTCGAATTGAATATTTAAATTTTTAGAACAAAAATTATCATTTTCACTTTACATAATTACATAGTTCATTAATTAAAAATTTTAAATACATCTATTTTGTAAATGTTTTGCTAATCATGATTCATTCGTCTAACAAGTTGGGTGTTGTCTTTATTTTTAGTACTATAGAAAATATTCATTTTATTCAACATACACGCAATTTCTCTTTCTCTCTTTCTCTCTCTCTCTCTCTCTCTATATATATATATATATATATATATATATATATATATCATTATAGATAATTAACAGTTTGCGTGTATTTCACATGATACATATTTTACTAATAGTGTTTATTTCTTTGGAAATCTTCACGGATTGGTTCGAAAGTTTTTCTGTTTCAAGTTATTTTGATTCATCATTATAATTATTTGTATATTCCTAAATTTATTAATAGGTTACACTCGATACCTATGATAAAAAAATCAATGCTTTCAAGTTGTCATAAAAATGTATTTCGATATTTTTCAGATATTCATGACTCAATATTTATTTCTTGAATAATATTCTTATTAAAAATGTTTATAATTTATTAATTTCAATATATATATATATATATATATATATATATATAAACAAATCGAGTAATAAAAATATACAATATATCTAAAAAAAATTTTTTAATGAATATAAAAATACACAATAAGTGTTTTTTTAAAATAATGGAGTATTGAAATAATTATTAATTGTTATTAACAATTATTTCACATTATTATTTTTTAGTATATAAGGTTTTTTCTTTTATTTGAATTGTATTTTACAGTCAACTAAAAATATAAAGCGAATTTAATTGTAAAACTGATTATAAATCACCGATTAAAGTATATTAGTTAAATAATTTCAGGGGACTGATGTCAATTTGTGCAAATTTTGGGTTTTAAACTACTTAAGTTTGTTGTCACAACAGCCGGAAAGGATGCTACAAGGGTCTTAGTATATGCATAAACTGTTATATACATACGCAAACTTTATTACAAGAGTAAAAAAGGCAATAGTATTTTAATAAAAAATATACCAAAATAAGACACTAATTTTATTTTAATTGAGATTATATACAGGAAAATTAGTAATTTTCGTAATATCCACACAACAACAGAAAAGAATACAGATTTTTTTAGCAAGATCTTTTTTAGTTTTATTAAGTTCTCCGATTCTGAATTGGGTAACTACAGTTTGTGTTACGTTCATATGTCCAAAATGTATTTTACCATTTTCCTCATAAAGTCGCAATATAAATTTAAAGCAGAGAAGTAACATAATATTTTAAACTTAGTGCAGGTGACCGACAATAAATACCTCATATGACCACGAAATTAAAAAACAAAGCTCTCAGTATATATCAAGAATTTCTTCTCGATCGATCACATCAAGAATATTACACTTTGAAATGAAGAGAATGTTGTTTGTATTTTTCAGCACTCACATATTATACCACGAAAATTAAACGATTCATGTAAGGCAAACGGTCAATCAATACTTTTACAATGATGTTCTGGAACGTTTGACAAAAAAAATCTATTATAAAAGATCACAGTTATGTCCTTGTCAGTGGATATTTGTTTTTTTCATTATAATAATATTTTTGTATTTATCATTACAATATTTCTCATTTCACGTTATCAGTAAAACATTTTTTGACTCAAATACAAGTCATAATGGATAGAAAACCCACTTTCGTCACCATATTTCGCCAGTTATAACTTTCTACTATTTCCGAAAATAAAAAGTTTTCTGAAAGAAATCTCGTTTGACGACGTGGAAAACATAAAAGAAGGCATACAATAAAATAGTTAAAAATCATTCCTGAAGATAACTTCTAACAATGTTTTCAAATATGGAAAGACAGAATGGTTAACTATACTAGAACCAGCGACGACTTTTTCAAAAAGGACAACTTCCAAATCCTGTAATTTTGAGTAATTAAAATTTTATTATTTGATTATTGGCATTATCTCGTTATTAATAAACCTAACACATTGATTTTAAATGATAAATAAATATCCTGGTAGTATAAGAATCCTTTAGGTACAAAAATAATTTTTTTTATAATATTTAATTGACTATGATACCAATGTAAAAATATAATTTGCACGATATTATCCAATACAGGAGTTTCCAATATGATAAAATCATCAACCACTTTCAAATTTATATATTTTATATTTGTAGTATCCTTTATTTTATACTTTTTATCCTTTTTATCATTTGTTTTATTTATATTTGTAGTATCCTTTATTTAAAAAATGACTATGAAGAGAATAACTAAGAAAAACTGCAATAAATTTTGAGAATTTATTAACTGGTTATCTGTTTACGAAATAAAATACGTATTTAAACTCTAAGAAAATATTTGTGTAATTTATTTTTGTTAAAAAAGACACAAATATAATAATATGTATTTAAATTTAATAATTGGTATTTATTTTATATTTTCAAATCGCTTCTCCATCTGTACATACTGGTATTGTGAAAACAAATATAAAATATTATTAAACTAGTCGAAACAATTAAATTATAAAGAAATATTTGTTAAAATAAATTTATTTAGAAACAGATACGTAAAAGGAGCTTCATTATTTCAAAAATATAAGTACATCGTGCTTATTATTTTATCATGTTCCACAATTATAAATTTGAAATGATATTAAGAATTCTAAGAAAAATATAAAACCATAATAATCATTTTTTTTTATTCCTTGTAAAGAAATACTGTCAATAAGATGTACAATACATCTCTTACAAATAAATATTTCATTTAATGGCGAAAAGCTCCTTTTAATTAATATTTTTACAGGAAACAAGAATTTCAATTGAAAACGAATTAAATAGCTACCTGAAAATATTCAGACATTCATATTTTTTCATCTTGTATCCTTGAAGTATCATTACACTTATAAAGATAATAACCAGCTTTTTTATATTTACTTCTAACAGTAATAATTTTTATATTTATAATATTAGGTTTAAGTTTTTTATAAGTAAAAAATATTTTTATAAGTTTTATAATGTTTATTCTCCAAAAAAAAATATCAAAATATTTTATAAATAAAATAAGAGTTATACTTTAAGAACAGAATTACAATTTTGTTTTCTTTAATAATAAAATTCTAATTAATTAAAAAATTAATACAACTCCTTCTGATGTTTTTTGAAAATGTGTATTTTATATGTCAAAAGTATTAGTTACTGAGCATAACATCTATATTGTATTTTATGGTCAAATACAATAATTAAAATATATTGAGTTGCTAGTATACTCCAATAACGTGAAATAGAGAGCAAGACCATAAATTCAACTTGATTTTTTTAAGATAAAACTTTTTAAGATAACTTGATACGTTTTTCCATTTTTGCATAAAAAGAAATTATTATTCTTTTTTCTTTGAATAAGTACATTAATTCTTATATATTTGTTATATGCATTTATGAAAAATATTACAGAACCCAATTTAATTTCATGCATACTTTACTTTTAAATATTTACAATTTATTCGATTATTCTCTTTTTATATGAGAATATTATTTTTGTTTAAAATTAAAACATCGTTTTCATTTTAAACAAAAGTAATTAATAATAAAACTTTTTGCGCAAATAAATTAAATAGAAATATTCTATTTTATATATACAGTAAAGAAGTAAATATTTTAATGAAAAAGATGGCACATAAATGAAGTGTAATTTAGTGAAACAAACACAGAAAATTCAGAGAAATCGATCTTTTCTTTTATGAACTGATACTGAATAAAATTGATCACTTTATTGAAAACGATTAAAACGTGTCAGAGATAAAATTCTGTCTTGATATATACGAACAGATTGAAACTGACATTAAGAAATGTCTTGTTTGTTATATGTTTACAAACCTATCATGTACATAAATCTGATATTTATAAAATTTATGACTACATGGAATTAGTTGGCTTTCGTATATGATAAATGTTAGTACGAAGAATTAAGAAACAATATTTCTTTCTGATAATTTATACGATATTCTTAAACAAGTGTATATTTATCTATCTATATATATATATATATATATAAAATTTTCATGTGTTTTCATTACAATCTCCTTTCAATCCTTACCCAAAAGAAGCATAATAAAAAAATCGTGAATATTCAATACAAGTCAATTAAATTTTTATAATTGAAATGTTCTTTTCAATTTAAAAATAAAATAATTAAAATGTAAAACATTCTAGTCAAATCGTAGTGATTGTTTTACAAACATGTAATGGCAAAAACCTTTTTTTTAATATTTTTATATGTAATAAGAAACATATTCCAACTTAGGTAGCAAATATCATATGCTATATATTTTTCAAAATCACCTAAAAGAAGAACAAATGCAATAAAAGCGAAACAAAAATAAACTTTGATATGTGTATTGTGGATGTTATAATCACATGGGATATTAGAATCCAATTTGGTGGTCTGGTTCATGTTTTGTCAATACCAAAATAGTATTACTTGTCGTTGAGTTCTGATATCACCATATAAAAAGAAATTTATTGTATTGGAAGTACCACACTTGACTGAACACGATGAATTTTCGGTATTCTGAAATGTGCGATTATATCATGTTTTTTAGACAGTACCATAAGATAAATCGATTTTTATAGAGAGTTTCATTTCCGCAATGCAGTTAGTTCCATATAAATCAATTATTTAATTGTAATAAAGTTCAAGTACAAATAAGACGAACATTGACAGAAAATCCATTGTTTGCATTCTTAAATGTAATATAAAAATCAAAAGAAAATATTTTCTGTTAGTGTTTTCTTTCAGATTTTAGACCATAACACAAAAAAATAACTCAAAATCTGAACATATAAAAAATAATCATAATAACAAATAAACTCTATAATTTCAAAGAGGATGACGTTTTATGTTTAGTTCCTTCAAATGAAACCTCGGTATCTTTATAAAAATTAATAAGTATTATTAAAAGGCATTTGATATTAAAGTTACAAATGTTTATTCAACTTACTGTTAAATTAATATTTCATTAATGGATTTAAACTAAAAAATGTTTATTACTTGTTCAAACTTTATTTTTAAAATAGAACTAAAAGAAAAACAATAGTTAATAGTGAAAACACATTAAACGATTTAACTTAATGAAAAAAGAATATGAAATGATGAAAAAATATTTATTAGAAACGTTTAAAAACTATTTTCATTTACGTATCATACAAATGAATATAGAATGAAAGCATTAAATTTGAAACGGGTAGAAAATATGACCTATCGGAAATATAAAAAGGAACTGTTTAGTACGGTACAAAAATGTTGAACAGATAAGAAAAAAATTGATGACCAAAGAAGGTCGGCATGTTTCAGTGCTTTGGTATGTAATCTGGTTGAAGTGAGGATGGGTAAACATTTTCATTCGTTTCAAAAAGAATGAGATCAGATGAGATGTTAAGACTGAATTCTTGGTGATTTATTACTATATTTATTCGCTGACTGCTTTTTTACATTTATATGTTTTCACTAATAACCATTATATCTAACTGAAAAAAAGTTATGAAAGCATAAACAGAATACTTCATTTTTTCTATTTATACTCCAACTCGAATATACACATCTAAGCATATATATATATATATATATATATATATATATATATACATATATATATATATATATATGTCCGTAGACACATACTTATGTTTTTCAGTAACTAAAAGAAATTAATGACAAATAAAGAACATATTTATCACATTAGTCAAAAGAAAAACTATGATAAAAATCTCAAGACAAATATTATATAACTCATTTAAAAATACCATAAATATATCATATTTATCAGAGAAGAGTAAATTTAGGAAATTATGGTAATATATGAATTATTCATCCGTAAATCACTGAACTAAACATTAAATATAGACTTGAACAATTGACATGCGATTGCTAATATTCTCTACTATCCTTTCATGAAAACTAAGTTATAAGTTAAAATTACATTCAGAAGGCTATCATTATATATAAACACACACACACGTGTGTGTATGTGTGTGCATGTTTGTATTACAGAAACGGAATTGTAACCATAACCGTGCTCAAGTGTAATAATGAGTTATGTTCTCAGACTTCAATATCATTTATCTATTAATAGTGTTCGGAATATGAATGTATATATATATATATATATATATATATAGATCGATAGGTAGATATATATATATATAATAACATAAGCGCAACAATACAATTAAAACTATATATAAATGTAGAAATTGTGGTAAATATTCGTCAAATAAACAATTAAAATAATTATTCTGTTTATCCATAATGAAGATATTTGTTTTTTTTATACGAAAAAATTTCATCCGAATACGAGATTTTCATTAAAATATTTTTATAATATACCTGGCCTAACTTATATAAATCTTGAAAATGTTTATTTTAAAACAATTTTAGAATGTTTTTCTTATTATTTACAAAATTGGATAAATCATTTCTGAATTCTTGTTCAATTCCATTGACATTGGAATTCGACTGGATCGTTTAATAGATTACTTCATTATATATATATATATATATATATATATATATATATATATATAACTTCAAAAAATGACCTATAGTCTTCTTACTTGTGAATTATTTGAAGTGTTTTTGTGTATTGAAATTATAGAAACAGATTTATCGAGCTTTTTAATTATTATACTTATAATCGAAAGAAATTTTTATATCGTTCAAATTAAAATTTACAATAGAATCTATGGAAAATTTCTCCATGGAAACACATGAAAAATAATATTTTCTTTTATGAATCTACACAAAAAAACATTTTTATAATTATATCAAACATTTAGTTTTGGAAAGTTATAAATTTATTCTACTTATAAATTCTATTTCTGTGACAGACAGATTTTTCTGAAATCAATATTAACCAATTCTATCATTTAAGAGTTCAGAGCCGAACATATTTCTGACAATTTTTTTCAATGTGAATATTCATTATTTTATGGCCTGTGTTCAAAAAAATAAATGAACAAAAGTGTTAAATAGTAGACAAACAAATTTACAATTATTCGGCTGTATTTTTATTTAAAAAAAACGCTTTTTAATCTACTTTAATACACATATTACAATAAAAAATATCAAGCAACTCAAGCAATGAAAAATACCCGCTGTTTACATATTATAAATTATATAAGGAACATTTAATTGTTGTACATATATATATATATATATATATATATATATATATATGTATATATATATATATATATATGTATATATATATATATATATGTATTATATAGATAGATAGATAGATAAATTATTTTAATGGCATGTGTCTTATTTTACATTATTTAATTTATGAATTTTTAAGAACAAAATATATAAAAATCTAGAGAATAAAACTGTCCTATATAAGTATCCATGAAAAACAAAAATTTATAAAAATGTATACATTCTTCTAAAAAATGTAAACGTTTTTAATAAGACGCAATCATGTCATCTTACTATAATGTAAATTTTCAAGAAGAAAAACAGTTATTTTGAAGCGTGCAAAAAAATTTTATAAGGAAATTAAATGCTGTGAATGACATCGTATTTAATATTTTAAGTTGGGATTTTTATTAAATCTCGGAAGCGAGTATTTATTTGGATTAATTTCGTTTCGTTTAACTTTTTTTCTAAGTTATTACTTTACTAAATTACGACTCGCTTCTATTTATACATTTTATATAAATAAATATCAAGTTAAAAAGTAATTTACTAAAAGTGATTGCGCTATATTAAAATTCAATTTAAAACATACATAAAATAATAAATGTTTATCTTACCATAGATTACATTAATGCGAATTGACAATTTACCTGAAAAAATAAAAATATATTAATACGTTATTAATACTATCGTATTGCAAAATAACTTAATTCATTTTTATTGTTTTATTGAATAAGTTAATTAGATTTGTGAAAATATTATATCTTTATAGTCACTGAATTATTTAATAAAATACTATATTATATATTAATAGATTTTCTTCAAAGCATTTACACACTTAAAAATAGAGGTAATTATTTATAACTAAAATATATTTGACTATACAAGAGTCTTTATAAATGTTTTGAATTTAATAGCTACCAAAGCGAGCGTTAATAACAAAAAAGTGAAAACACTCAATTACGAAAGAGAGAAAAAAAGGAATACAAAAATATTTATGAATTCAAGCGAGTCATATCCATCATACCAAAATATTTTTTGTCTTAAAAAACACAGTAATAAAAGAATGTAAAGCACCTCAAAACGCAGAAGGTAAGTTTTCCTCGGAGAAATCACGGGCGTCGTCAAAGATGCAATATGCAAGCAAAATTCCGAATTTGTAATATAACGTCTTTCTGCTTTTATCGTTGCAATAATTTATTTTTTATTATAACGCACGTTTTATTTTATATCGTTACAGCTGTGAAAATACATTTTTTTTCTGCATTCGTAATATCCAAGTACCTGCTTTCTCCATTTTTATTATCTTTCTTTTATGTTTCGTCTTAATACTTTGATATAAATTATTATTAATATTTTATTTTAATACAGAATACATTAAATATATTTTGTGTTTCTCATTTTATTCAAACTTATTTTAAATATGGTTTCTTTTAAAAAAAGTGCATATTTACAACGATTACGAAATCAAATATCAACCAAATATGCATTTATACATAAAAGCAGGCAAGAACACCGAAATAAAAATTGAAGCAATTAATTACCATACATATATATATATATGTGTGTGTGTGTGTGTATGTATGTTTGTGTATTATATATATATATATAAATAATACTATATAATATTCGAAAAATATAATCTATTTCCAGTCCTATAAATAGGTGTTTTTTTTTATTGAAATTAGTATTCAATGTAGACAAACAAGTCATACAAAAAATATAGAAACATCCTGAGTAACCTTACATTCTGACCCACATGTATTCACCCATTGAAAAAACATGAGATATGTAAAATGCACAGCAGCATTTGCTGAGGAAAATAAGCGTGAAATACTTCTACACAATATTCGACGCCAAGCATTCTGACTGATATGAGTGAAAAACATGTTATTTTTGATATCAAAGAAACTACATTTGATTCTATTTATGATTTTTGGCAGAAAAGGAATCGATACTAATATAAACATAAAATGATATCTAATTTACACATAATGAGAAAGGAAGATGAAACAAAGTAAACATTTCAATCACAGCTATGTAGAATTGAGTCAAACTTAGTAGATAATAATGATAAGGATGCACCTACATTAACATTTGTTGTTTGGGTTAATAAGCTGCACAAAATTGGGACTACGAACAGTAGTACTAAATACAATACATAGAATGTAGCTATACCTTTATACGTTTATGTATATATTCTAATGCATTAGAATTATATGTGTGTAACAGTAATAAAATATTAACAAAGTTTAATAAATCAAAAACTAAATATTATTAACAAAATTATAATGATTTTTAAGAAGTACGTGCACAAATACTGTTTATGAATTAAATTTTAATGTGTGATTGTCTTGCTAACTACTTTTCATTTATTCAAATCTAAGAAACATAATAAAACGTTATAGGAAATTATTATTTTTATTTTATTTACTTATCATATATGTATATATATATATATATTAAAAATAGGAATATGCAATATTTATTGAATAATTTCTTTTTCCTAATAATCGACATTATATATATAATACTTAAATAAGTTTACTTTCACGTATCTCTAACTTAAATTAAATTTACATTAAAAGTTTATCAGTTTCCCTATTAATCTGCAACAGATAAGAAGAAATGCGCCCTACAAAAATAAATAAATACATTTCTTCATATAGCATACATACGTGTTGTTTAAACTGCATTTAAATTTATATATTGTGTATATATATATATACACACATGACCTCCTTCAAGAAATCCACGCTTTAATTATCAATATCAAAAATTATTTTCTGGATCGTTGAAATTTCACTGGATATAACAAATTCACCTAATCATTCCATTAAGACCACAATCTATTATAATATAATACTAAATATTATCAAACCTTATAAAATTTTAGACATTAAAAGAACACTGTCACATCTGTAACACATTTACTACGGTTTTTGGTTTTTAGAAATTCAATTAATTCGATATAAAATTTAAATTGTTTCGTAAGGAATGAATGAATATTGACGGAGGTAAAAGATCGTGATTTTCTGGCGTTCTGACCTTATCACCCAGTTTCATCATCGATATAACAAGCAAATAATTAATTCCTCTTACATTGACTCAGTACTAGATGTACTAGGTATATATTTGCAGTATTAGTGATATATTTTCCTACTTGTCTTTATTATTAAACACACATAATACAACATTAAATATATAATTAGATTTAGAATTAAATTAGGCAATAAATTTTTGAAGTGATTTCAATGCCCGAGTAACGATTACATTTAAATATATTTTAGAAGAAAAAACTAACTCTTTAATAGTAATTATATAGCAGTCAGAACATGTTATATCTTATATTATTAGTATTCCCTTTGTGTACTTCAAAATGAATACTGTACAAATATAAAATAATAAAAGATGTAATATATACAGTAAACGATAATATCCACCTGTTCTTTGTTTTGATATTTGCTTTTATGGCAGATATTGTACAAAATATTCGATTGACTTTGCAATATGATACTTTCTCTGTCCTTGGTTCAACCAATTGTTGATTATATTGAATATAGAAGAAAGAAAGGTCAGATATTCTATAATGAAGTTTTTATCCTATATCTGCACATGTCTTTGAAAGTAGAACAAAACTGTACATTAGGTATTTTTTTAAAAAAAAACACTAATATATGGAATATTTAGTCATAATTTATTTAGAATAATTGTTTATTATATTTCTATATAAAAAAAATAATTCCCATAAAACAAAAACATGTACACCACCTCCTCGCAGCGCTATTCTCTCCACTACACTCTACAAGTAGCACGTTAACCATTTCCATTCCTGATCATCAATGATTGGTCGATGGATATGTTCCGTTCTGATTGGTTGACATCAATCAGATGTATGTAGCTCACTCACGGTGTACAACGAAAGAGGGTGTACGATTTCAGTGTAAAATTGATAAGATTTATTCAAAATATTGTATTCACTGAAGCTTTAGTGTCAAAAAATTGTTACACATTTTAATACTGTATTTTGTTGTTAATTTTTATAAACTTCTCCAATAAAAATTTTACGACTTTACGAAAATTATTTTTGGGTATAATTTGTTGATTTCTGTTATTTACTAGAAAAGAATGAGCGTCAGTGATAAGGGTATAATCCCCCTCCCCCCGTGCGTGTCTATGCGTGATTCAAGTAGGCGGAAGAGCCCCCTGTTTTGTTTAAAAAACACTTGTACCAGTAAACAAATTTTATTTATAATTAAAATATGTAACGAATAATATATTCATCATCTTGGTATTAAATTATTTTTCTGTTTTGCTAGGACTTAATATCTAATGAAAATTAAACTTATTGAATTTTTATTTCAATATTACGTAAATAAATATAAATTCATAAATTTAAATTACTTTTCTTAATAAAGTACGAAACATTTGTGGTAAAAATATTTCTAACAAAGTGACTTTTAAATAAAAATCTCAACATGTAAAGTTTCCAATAAATAAAAATCATAACAACTCTCTCCAAAGGCAATAAAAAAGACAACAAACTCGAGCTGATAAAGGCTCTAGAACCGTTGCGATCATCTTCGTTTCGTTTTGTCTATTTAGTATGTAGACGGTGGCTTGTGGAGTTGTTGGCCGATCGGGAAATGTTGTATCTAATACAATTTTATTAGTTCAGGCCTCATAGCCTGAATGCTGATTACGGTTGTTGTTATCCATCACATTCTTGTCCTTTCAATTTATGACTCATATAACTACGGCGATTTTATTACTTGCCTACAATAGTAGATCTTCTCAATTTGTCGAATGCTATTAGTATCACTTTTGACGAATGATATTACCCCAAATACACAATAGGAAATAGTAGATGGTTTATAGATCATAAAAATAATTAATGACTTTAATGTAGCGCTTTTCTATGAAAACACAATTATTGTAAAAGAAATAAACATGTTTAATTACTATTATTTATTGAAAAATATACACGCAGAAATTCAGGCAAGTAATAGTCAATCAAGTTAAATTTCATTAGTATATCAATGTAATAAGAGATTCAAACTTGGTAACATTTTAAAATAAAATAAAATAAAAATAGAAGAAAAAAACAAACTAACATTTTTATAAACACAAAAGGACTTCATTAATATACAATCATATAAACATTGGCTACTCACATTAATTTAATCATTTTTAATATAATTACTTTAAAATGCAACTATTTATAATATCAATTTGATGTTACATTAAATGCGATTTATTTATAAGACGATCTTACATTATCACTTTGTCCGTCTGTCTATTCCAAAGTGCTTTTCCATTCAAATGCAAATGTTATTCATGAACTCTCATACTCGTTCAACAGTAAGTTCTCCATATATATATATATATATATATATATATATATATATATATATATATATATATACAAATTATATATATATATATATATAAATATATATATATATATATTAATAGATTTAAGTAAATGGATCAGTAGGTCAATCCGCCTTTGATTATTGAATAAACAAAGTAAAGTCTTAAAACTGTTTTTAGTTTTTTTTCCACCCAATAGAAAATGTAGTCAATGTAAAATTATGGAATTCGATCAATCTATTAAATACGTTAGATTATTGATGGGTATTGCTGAGAAAATTTCCAGAATAGTCTTTCATTATCGCAATTTTTTCCCGACGTAAAACTAGGTTTATATTTCAACGATTCATAAATAACTGGCATTTTTTTACATCCTGTATAACTATATATTAAGATACTTATGAAGATAGATCAGCCGACCTTTACCGTACAGAATAAATAAAATATTGTCATAATAATACCATAAACGTTTTAATTCAATGAGTTGAGGGAAAAACATTTTGCATTTTACGATTTGTATATATTCATCATCGTATGTTATCTGAATAGATCTATTTTTATTGTTTATTATCTTCAGAGCGAACTTGAAGTTTTTTATTGTTTATAATTTTATTGGAACATATAAATATAAATACATTTATATTTATCTGCTCTTGTTCCACTAGAAATATTTATTCGATAAATAAAAGATAAAAAATTTATAAACACACACACACACACACACATATATATATATATATATATATATATATATATATATATATATATATATATACATATATTTTGCAAAAAAATATTTTAATGAAGAATTATCTTATATAAAAAATCTTTTTGGTATATTTTTGCAACGAAATTAATTAAAATTATTAAGCTTTAAATTCTAATAAAAACATGAATTGTTCAACTTCATAGAATGAATAAAAATTATAAAACACTTGATTATTATTACCACAGCGATAAAAGGCATAATGGCACATGCCTACAAAATAATTATACGATATTCGTCAGAACAGTTTCAAAGTGGTATTGAATTTTAATCTAAAAGTAAGATCTAATTCGTGGAATGTGTCTAATACTATATCACATCAATGATGTAAATTAGATAATATATTTACATTACACAAGCTTAATCATTTACACTATTCACGCAGCCCTAAGGTATCACAAAATGACTATTTGATGTTTGTTTATTTAGATATTTGTGTAATAAATTGTTAAACATAACACTGTTAATCGATTAACATACGTAGAACTTTACAAAACGTATACGCCATATATATATATATATATATATATATATATATATATATATATTTCTTAAAAAAACAATATCTGTATCCATTAAAGGAATCAATGGAAACGAATCAAACGGAACCATCAATACATTTCCTCATATTAAAAAAAAAATGCAGAGATCGTGGGAAAATATCGCTAAAAGATACATTTGAAAATAAAACTTTAAATTACAAAAGGACAGATAGCTGTTTAAAGAACTTCTATTAAATACAAGTCACTGATAAATTCTTCAATAAGATAAATCTAAAGCGTATTACTTAAGACGGTAAGAACATCACAGCATCTTAAATTAAATGACGTCTAATGTGATGTCATATTTCGTGTGAACGTGGACACGTCGAAAATACGACATCCGAGACACGCAACGAAATGACACGGTAAGAAAAAAATCTTAATCTTAAGTGAAACGAAAAATGGAACAACTTAAATGCAAGGACGTACAATAACATCCATTTAAAATAATATATGTTTCGGAAACTTGATGACAAATAATTGTATACATACGTTTTCATTCAAAATATATATATTTATTTCATATATTTTATATACATATATATATATATATATATATATATATATATATATATGTATGCTTTTTTTTCATATAACAAATCATTTTATTTTTACTAATAAAACTATATTTATATATATATATATATAATTATAATAAATACTTATCACATTTTATCATACAATTTACATTAAAAAAATAAATATATCTACAATTTTAAAACAACTTTTATATATATATATATATATATATATATATATATATATAAGAGTAAATTATATTTTAATAAAAAAAAATTACATTTCTGTATCTAACTTTACAGAAATGTTAATTTTGTTTTGGATTAGAATGAATCGCTGTTTCAGTTTATCCAATAATAATAAAAGTTTCTCATTTAGCTTCGAGAACAGACCCATCGTATTTATGAACATTATAAAAGTTTCTGTTTTAGATCTCATATAACTTTAATATCAACCTTAGGACAATGGTAAACTTGTTTAACAATAATTTATTTCAAATATATGCACGTAATATATATATATATATATACATATTATATATATATATATATATATGTGTGTGTATGTGTAAAAAAGGTGATTAAAATTTTTCATATATAATTTTAATAATTTATGGTATCTCCATAGTTTTTTTAATGTAATAATAAAGTAAATATATTTAATGAATACATAATTAAATAATTCAGTGAAACTCTAGATTTATTACTATAAAAAGTATTGCTTTAAATCATAAAAAACATATAATAGAATGAAATGCAACATTTATTTGTGATATTTCGTTTTTAATATATATATATATATATATATATATATATATATATATATATATATATTTGAATAAAGGAAAGAATCTCTTTTCAAAATATTGTTGTCATATAGTTTTTATTATTTACTTTTGATCAATTTAACTAGAAAAAAGAAATAAATTAAAACGATTTCGACTTAAAAAAGCGATCGCCATTTCAGAAAAGAGGATACGTGTATTATATGTTATAACTTTTATGTATGTTCCGAATAAAAGTATTAAAATAGAAGTATTTTATTTCTCTTGTCGATAATTTGAATAATTTAGTAAAATCTCTCATTTAAAAGGAGTTAAATTTTTCTATTATATAAAAAATAATATTATTATTAAATGTATTCAAGAATCAGTTTTGACTTGATAAATAAAAGTCTTAAAGTTATGTTTAAAAAAAATATATTGAAATTACAACTAAATGATACTTTAGAATAGTCTTCCGAATAAACTTAAAAAAAAATAAACTCATTATTATTTGAGCTACAAGTACTTTAAAATTCAGTGGTTTTAATCACAAGGGATACCAAGTGCTCTTTTTAAGAATGACACACGCCAAATATTTATTTTTTGTAAGCAACCTAAGACGGAATTAATATTTTTTTATTAAAATATGTATAAATGTATTATATTATAAAAATCAATGGGTACAATCTGTAAAAAAACGTAATAATCATTATTTGAAATAAACATTTCAGCATCATACTTTTTATTACCTTAATGACATGATGCAATGATGTGCATATGTACGATTATTTTTAAATAAATTAAGAAAACAGTTTAACAATAAGAAATATATATATATATATATATATATATATATATATATATATATATATATAATAAATTTAACAATATTTTGTCCATCGAATTAAATCCAATTTCATAATGAATTTCAATTCATATTAAAACAGTTAATTAATGTTGAGTATTCATATTGAAATATTTATTTACGATAACATATTAATGATAAATATTAAATGATACAATATTTAATTAAAATCATACAGAGATTTTACATCACTATAATTAATGAAGTGCTATGTCGATAAGAATGAGTTGTTAATGTTCAAAAATCTATATTAATATAATTTGAAAAAGTTAACAATACAAAAAATTTAATTAGAATACCAACCCTCGATTAAATCAATATTGTATGTGAAAAAAAATTCCAGTAATATTGAACTCTACAAAAATATGGTGATAATAACCTTTTCACATAAGATATATCAACAAAATCATGATCGGTAAAATATGATCTTTGAAAATTGTAGGTAGAAACATTTTAAAAAATGCATCAACAAATTCACGGAATCCCGTTTATCGACCTCATACCATTCAAACGTATGATGATCATTCCATAGTCCCCGATTAGCCATGGTACGGGGAGCCACTCCCCTGCAGCGACATTCGTCGATCCCCCAGAGAGAAGTGAAGGTGCGACCATGCGTCCATCACCAACATCGCGTTATAATTATGATACCAATAGGCTGTGAAGCAAAGCCCTGTTGGTTATGTGCATTGTTATTATAAATGTAATGCCAACACATCGACTGGAGATATTTATGGAAGCTACAAACAATGTTTACATTATGTTTATCCATTTTATAACAAAAATGTTATTTCGCAACTCTGTGTTTTATACAGTAATCGAAATCAATTTGCCGAATTATCATATTTTCATTGTACTGAATAAATTTTATTTACGATTGCATTTGATTAATCTCCAGCATCAATTGTAAAAAAATCAAATAACTCATACGTTTTTAAATTTGAACAAAATAATATTATACATATATATATATATATATATATATATATATATATATATATATATGAGTGTGTATGTGTATCAGACTAGCATAAAAATAATTCTAAAGCTCCACATGTTTACATTAAGAGATAAACATTCTAGAATAAGTAAACATGTAGCGATTTTAACAAAATACAAGTCATCAGCTTAGAATACGTTACTAGCTCCTATATAAACATATACCATCTCGAAGAAATGTATTCATTTACCTAAAATATATCACACTCGTTAATTAAGATGTCTTGTATGCTCAAGAAATCAAATGTTCATTACATTAATCAGTAATTTTAAAATGGGATGACAATAACAATCAAACGTGCTGATTGCTGTGCACAAAATCATCAAATCGCAGTGAGACATTTGAAACGTTACAGCCATTTGATATGTCGTCAATTTATATACCGAATGGTAGCTATTAGAGTATGTAGTATATTAGCTACAAAGTACAATAGTGCATTCAGAACTAATATTCTATGTTTTCCAGACTAAAGACCGTTCAAGTAACATATAAAATACATAAAAGATTCAGATAATACAATGATTGTTTTACAGAAAAATATGTAAGTAAAGAAACACTATGAGATATTTTAATACACCAAGATTATTGATAATAATTCAACTGTTTGTAAGTTGGATAAATTTCTTGACAAACAATGAAAGGAATTACAAGAATTTATCGTTCACATTCAATGATCAATGTTGAAAAATGAATTCTAATTTCATTTAAATTAAATGGATATATGCATGCATTTTTTTATACTGAAACATTATTTATATAACGTATTCGTATTGACACAATGGTATAGTAGATAACTTAAGAGTAGAAACATAGCGCAATAAGTCAAATTTAAATACAGATCAAATATAAAAACAGATGGGACTGCACATAATAAACAAGGATTTTTGTTACTAACTACTCTGTCTAAATAAATAAAGAATATACAATAATGTATATCTCCTTTGGTCTGAACCTATAAATGTGGCCTTCTAATAACATGAATTTATAATTAAAACGTCGTCGCGTTATATTTTTATCCTAATAAAATAACTAAGACAATTAATAAGGTTGTGTCACATCTAAAATAGAATTCAATTTCATATATATATATATATATATATATATATATATATATAATAAAACGCGAAATACTTTCAATAATATATAAAACAGAAAAATTACTATATCTTGGGTTTTTACATATTTTTAGCACATAAAATAAATGAAACTAAAAAGTTGTACTAAATTCTATATTTACAGTACAAGTAATTTTATAATCAAATATTTTCTTTACATAAACGAAAATATGTTTTTATTGTGAAGTATGCAAACTAATTTGAAAATGTAAATCAAAATTGTTTCCTTAATCTTTAAAAAGTTCATCAGTAACTTCACATTCTTATTAACACTCTGCTGTTATATATATATATATATATATATATATATATATATATATATATATATATATGTATATATATATATATATATATTAGTATATATATTAGTTTATTTGTATAAATTGTTAGTTCCATCTATATGTTCAAGTTTTTTCTTTCACTTTTTAAATCAAACTTTTCTATCACAAGTATTCATGATCAACCAGAGAATATTTTTACATTGAGAAAATAATCAAATTTATTAGATTTAATAAAAATGACATATAATTTCCTATATTCTGTACTTCGCCGGCTTTAAAAGTCACGTAAACCTTCCTCAAATGAAATATGGACTGCAATCGCCATTATAACAGTCACACAATATATGTTCAGCTTTTTACAAGACTGCAATATGCGCATTTTTCTAATAATACATTCTCATCCAATAGACCAATTTTGTTTGTCATAATCGAAGTCGTACAGCAGTCTTTGTGGAAGTTTGTCTTATTTTCAAAGCACGTGCCGGCAAATAGTTAACAGGTAATACAGAAAATTTTTTGAAGCGTAAATTGTTTTCCATCGATTATATATGTATATATATATATATATATATATATATATATATATATATATTTATAATTAAATATGTTCTCTTTAAATTTTTTTCAGTTCTTTATATAGAAAACATATTAAAAAAATGCACAAAAATATGTTTTTCATAAATGTAAGACATTTTATTAAACATAATTTATAAAAGAATATAATATTTAATTACAATTATTTCTCTAAGTTTTTTTTGTCCAAAAAAATACATAATATTTCTTCAGTTTTAATATGTAATTTAAACAGACAATCGCATATTTTTAATACCAAATTACAAGTATTTAACGACATCATACAAAATTTACAAAGGAATTAAAAAACAAAAATTGTTTCATCTCATATATTACAAAAATCAAAATTTGTAGTTACCTAATTGTAGTATTGAAACTTTAAGTATGTTTTCCCAAAATAAAATTTACTGTAATAAAGTAATAAATCAATCTTTGGAAATATCAGAATAATTTTGATTTATTTTGTAAATATGGAGGATTTTCTGTTTATATAAATGCTGAAAAATTACATCGAAGTGATTTGGAAATATTTTTTTTATAATTTATACAATCAATCGTTCAAAATTTAAATGGTAAAAAAATACATAATATCTATGTGCTTGCAAAGAGAAATGAATAAAAATAAAATCATGAAATATATTTTACCATTTTACAATAATTAGGACTTTTTTGTATTCAATATCATCAAAGACGTACGAAAAAGCGGAAAGAGGAAAATACTTGAGTACATTTGCAATACACAGATATCTAATACTGAAGAGATTTCGAAGCACTCTTCATTCCAAGAGAGACGAATGAAAAGGTTATGCGACACCCTAGAGATTTAGCACTGGTTGCACCGTCAACCATATTACTGATGTTGTAAAAGACCCTGGCATTCCCATACGGTGATGCCTTTAGAAAACCCTTTCTAACTTGATTTTTTACATTAAATTTTCAGTCGAGCGAAGATTCAAGATTTTATATTTCAAAGTTCGAAGTCAATTTATTTACATCATAATGTATGTTTATGTAACATGTATGTAAAAATACACAGTATCAACATTATATATATATATATATATATATATATATATATATACCAAAAATTTGAATACCGGTAATATTAAATTTTAAAAACCTAGTTATAAAAGAGTCATATATATATATATATATATATAAACATCCAATTGTGTTAAATTTTGTTTTGTTTCTTATATCTGTGTAGTGATATTAATTCATTAAAAAATCTAACGTAAATTATAATATACAATTTACTGCAATTGCATCTAAATCTCTAAAGGTACACAAGATAATTTTTTTGTTAAATTTTCATAGGTAAATATAGAAAGTTTTCAAGAGTAACAGTTATATGAACTTTAATATGTCAAAATAAATAACATATAACTTTCCTGACGAAATAATACATTTTATTCTTATTTATGTACAACAAAAACATATATATATATATATATATATATATATATACATATACAGGCGCAAGTTTAATGCTACCTATTATATTTCTTTAATATATGTATATATATATATATATACTCAGTCACGTTTTTATTATATAATAAAAAAACCTACGTCATTTGACAGGTTTCAATGTAAAATGATGTAACAAAGAATATTACCCTTTATAGGTACATTAAAGTCAATAAACGTTAATATCCTTGATAATGACACACTGTCAAATAGCCTTTTAAACAAGAGCGAAAACCTTTTTCTAAGAAATTCTTTTTTGTCTCTCATCGCATATTTTTTTAAAAATATTGTTCGTTTAATAAGGACTTAATGCGACGTTTTCCATGAATCGTTCAGAAATTCACATTATATGTGTTAATTACATATTATATTTTACGAATTAGATTACATAAATGTGCCAAACACAAAATCACACAAATATTATATATATATATATATATATATACATTTTGAAATCCATATTTTCAAGAAGTAAACATTGAATATATTTATCTTGTAAAATCTATAAAAGCCTCCAAATTCTTATAAAATCACTATACCCCTGAATATTTAATATTATTTAATAAAATTACAGAAATTTTCTTCATTAAGTTCTTAGTCAACAATGAAAAAATAAATTTCAGTGAATATTATTTTTAAAACGATCAATTAAGACAAACAATAGTTGAAAAGTGCCTTGTTTCAAGTAATAGACCAACAGACATTAAAACATCTTTTATTGCGATAATGATCGGTCATATATTTCATTCTAAAGGCGACAAAAATAATTAACTCAGATAAAGACATTTCTCCACACTATATATACTAGAATTTTCTCTACTAAATATATTATTCGGATAGATGATATCCGATTACGTAAAATTGTTAACGCATGTAATTACTTGTTTCATTTTATTATTCAAATTAGATGAATTTTATTTGTAAAAATGTATCAAAATTTACTAAACACGAATATTATGAAATACAGTAAAAATATTTTTTTTTAGAAAAAATAATTTCATTGAACCTGTATAAGAATTTAATTGAAAACTCTATATTTGTTTAACTAATGTAATTACTAACATAAACGTGAATTGAATAATACAAGATGTTAATTATAAATAGAAATTAATTATACACGGCAATATGTTTTGATATATAAATCTAATTCTATACAATTAACATCTCGTAATTATTAAATTGACATTCCTACCAATACTTGACATTCTGATCAAATATTAGTATATATGTATATAAATTTATATATATATATATATATATATATATATATGTATATATATATTGATGATACTTGATATTTGAGAAATACATTAACATTTGATTGAGGTTTCAAATATAATGTCAACAAAAACAGTATATACGGTAATATATCTTTCTTTGTCCAATTATTATTAAAAAATCATGTTTCATATTATATACGACTTGAGATTTTTTTTTGTAAAGTTTATACACGTGCGATAACAAAATATCCAATTTTAATTCGCATTCGTGAATATTCTACAAAAACCTCAACAGCACGAAATCGCAATTCAAAAATAATGACTCTTGATAAAGTTAACATATTCAAGTTTATGACAGTTTATATACAAATTTTGTATTTTTTCCAGGAGCTTTTTCAATGTGAAATGTAACAATCTTTACATACACACACACACACATATATAATATAATATATATATATATATATATATATATATATATATATTGATAAAATATGAAAATATAATTGTTTTACATTTTAATTAATAGTACTTACTGCATAATTAATCGCATCACAATAAGTATCCATTGATATTTATGTAAATCATGATTTAATTTTTTTAAAAATATATATGCATTAAAATAAGGTGATATTGTATTCAGTTATCAATAATGATGTATATACTTTAATTTTTTTCTACTTTATCTTCAAAATATACATTTGTAATTAAACAAATAATTTTATAAAAACGAAAAAGAATTACTGTTCATAGAATCATTCAGATTTATAACATACAATTAAATGTACTTTATTGTTCAGTGTCATTAAAACATTATATATATATATATATAATATGAGGTTATTGTTAGAAACAAAGTTTTAATTAATTCTATTTAATGTTATAAAAATCAACAGTTCTTTATTCCTTATGAACTACATTTGTTTAATTAACATTGATCAATATATATATATATATATATATATATATATATATATATATATATATAAATTGAAATCTCTATTTTCGAGAAGCAAACTTTCAATATATTTACGATACAAAATCTATAATACACTACAAATTCCTATAAAACAAATTATACCCCTGAAATATAAGATAGTATTTCATAAAATTAAAGAAAAATTGTTTATGATAAATTAAAAAGTAAATTTCGGCAAAAAATAAATAGACATAATTGCTTATGATATACAAATATTTAACGAACAATGATCAATATATATATATATATATATATATATATATATATATATATATATATATATATATATATATATATATATATATGAATTATGTTTATTATTGGTTATATTTATATAAATAATTATTATACGAATCACTTAACGTAAAATAAACATATACATGTCGCTAAATATAAAAATTCTCCACCGCAATCAAAATAAAAATATTGTTTCATTTAAAACACATAAATTGTAAGTAAAACGATAATAATTCTATCTCTTGCCGCAACGTAAAAATAATAATAAATGTATAAAGCAGTAATATCACACAGAGAAACGTTTGTTTTTCGAAATGTTTGCCATAACAATATAAATGAGTTTTGCTGACGTAGAATAACATTACAATATAGGATCGTTAACTTCCTGTATTTGTAACATACAGTTTGGATGTATGGATGGGAGATCCGGTCGTAATAGATCAATACAATATTGTCAGATATAAACAGTTCGTTTCGTATTAAATGGCTTAAATTAATAACGTTAGCTTTTAGCTTTTACAAATATAAATCGTTTTTTTTTTAATTTTAAAAATAAAAATGGTATTAATTTTTATCGTAAATTTTACTATATACTAATATCAATAATATACAAATAAAAATTTTGTAAATTTAACATACTAATTGAAACGATGGAATTTTTTCTAATTGAATTTTATTTATTTTCACAATGGTTTATATTATTTAATGATACTATTCTTTGTTTTATTAAATTCTAATCGCTCATTCATTATAATATATATATATATATATATATATATATATATATATATAAATATAAATTTCTCGCACAAGTGTACAGAGTTGAAAAAAATCTTCAAAAAATAAACTACCAGACTTTCAAGTAGAGAAAGAAACAATAAAAAATGTTTTAAAATTTTAAGCTTTTCGTTACACAAAAGGATCGCAGAATTCAAATAAGTTGTGTTAAATAGATTAAGATAATCCAGAATCGAATTGAAATATTATTATGAATTGTCTTTTAGAGATATAAAGACAATCTAAGATGTTCTGAAGCAAAGATACTGAAAAAAATACTTCATCCTCTAGTAAAAAAACACTGAACATAAAGTTATTTTTAACAATACAACAATTTCGATTAAAATATGAATATATGTCGAATATTTTCTTCATAAAAAGATTTCTAAAAAAAAAATGAAAGAGACTTTTTATTATTATCTCCGTGCTTCAAATTAATGGCATTGAAATGCGCATAAAATAAAATCAGAATAAACAATATAAAACATTTTTATAAAAAAACATTTTATTTTATTTTTTTCTGTGAAGAATACCTCAATTTTGAAAGTTTATTTATACACAGTGCAAGCAAATGTAAGTATAAATTAATTTAACTATTAATATGTGCCGATATTTTTAAGATTACAGAATTTATTTAATTACAAATATCTCTCAACTTAAAAAAAAAAAAACAAAAACGTTATATGTTAACACAAATGTCTTGTAACAGCAAGCAAAAAAATCTATTTTTCTAATAATTCATTAATTAAATTAAATAGTGATTTTAAAATTGAATAGAAATAAATTAAAAGCAATAAAATTATTTTTTATAATACAAAGTATTTTCTTGCAAGAATAATTAAAAAAAATAAACTACGTCTATTTAATTTGAAATCTCAAAAAGAAATTTATGTTATTGTACGAAATTGTCTCCAACTCATCAGCAATATATATTCGGAGGTCGTAGAATAAAGTTTAGCAATAAATAACTGTCTACCTACATCCCTCTTGAGTATTCAATGAAGAAGTGTATTTCCGTAAAATTCACTGTACACTTGAATTTAGTCATTGTTTATGAAAGAGAACGGAAGAAAAAATCATTTTGTTTCAAACCCAATTAGTATCATTTAGTCGATATGAAAATATTTCAACTCACCTGTAAATACCCACATGAGAGTTACTTTACATTGATACTCAATTTGAAAATGTACATCATTTAAAATTTATAAGAGAAGGCATTTCATGTTAAATTTGAATCATAATATATTATTAAAATGAAAAAAAAATGGTTCTGATGAAATACTAATTATTATTCGGCTATATTTGTTTTCCAAGAACATTTAAGAGTTTACCGGAATTTTGTAACGCTTTTTTAATCAGATTATAAAAATATACTAAAGCGTAAATTGTTTATGTAGTTAAATTGTTTCAGAAAAGCTTTTTAATTCTTCATTAATTTTTATGAAATCTCTGAAAGCAATGTTAAAAAAAGATCACTTTTTCGTTTTAATAATACGGTTTTTGTGAAAAGAAATACTACTCTTTAAAATGATTATCTATAAAAGTGATTTACTCTTTATAACGTAAGTCTTAAGTCTCTTCAATATAAAATGACGGACCAGAATAATTCTAAATCACATTAGAATTGCCTTTAATATACCGTATTTACTCCGTTTAACAACATTGTATTGTAATAAAACATAAATTCAGCTCTTTACACAATTCAATCTTGAAAACAAAAACCATCAATTTAACTTAGACAATTATAGAATAGTTCATTTCAGAAATGGAGGAGATTTCATATTATTATAAATTATATCGTATTTACCTACCAAATTTCATGACATACATTAAGATTTAATCTATCTATATATATATATATATATATATATATACATATTTGTGTGTGTGTGTTTCTATTTTATTGTTCTGATTATTTTATATATAAAAAATAATTTAATTAGAGTAGATAATTTTTGCTTTATAAAATGTTTTATTTTTTTCAATTCTTTCCAACTTACCATATTCCAAATGCAAAGAAAAACACTAAACACGTTTATATTAAACATATTTCTAACCGACACGTTCTAACCACACAAATGATCACAGCCACTTATAATATGTAAACGTTAAAAACAAATAGTGCATAAAATTATGTTATATACCCCTTCTTGTACGTTACTACATATTTTAAGACGCGTGTAAGAAGTTTAAAACTAGTTACCGTACACATTCTACCAGATTAAAAAAGTGTATATTACTTGACATCCGTATACAATGTGTATTATGCAAATTATTAGTTGTTATTTACATAAAGTAATAATAATACAACTTGCATGAGAGATGTAGTCAAGTTACCGTAGTCGTATTTGTACGAAAGCAATACAATCTATTACATATGTTGTTATATAACGTATGTTGTTAATATAACAAACACAAAACCCAAATAGTAACGGTGAAGCCTGTCACATACAAGAATCATAACGTCAAACACGAAATTGTATTCAAGTGTGTAAACGTGTATAAACTGAAGCGATATTGCATCTAGTCACGAGATTTAAATCTAGACTATTTTCAGTATACACGTATTTAATAGGGAAAATATGTTTCAATGCATATACACTAATATTATTATATATATATATATATATATATATATATGTACATATGTACACTCATATATTGTTTGCAACATGTATTTCGAGGCAAATAATAATAAAATATTTCAAAAACTGTAGTAGTTACTTTTACACATGTTTTATTATTTTTATTTCGTAAATCGACATTTTTATTAGTAACTTTTATATCATGCGAACTTTATTACATGTTTATTTTTATTAGAGAAATCAACAGCAGGGAGTCAAAGTAACATTCAATATGAAAATAGTCACAATTTTTATTTAAACTGTTATTTTTCCGACATTTGATTAGATTTAAAACTTTAAATTTTATCGAGAAAAAAATGAAATGAAAGTATAATCATTAAATTTAATTAAAAAAATCTATTCATTAAAAATTCACTAATTGTTCAAAATTGTGAATATATATATATATATATATATATAATAGAAGGTTGCATTGAAACCCGCTGTTTGGGGGGGGTGCTTTTATTTAAATAATAAAATATTTGAATACATGAATCAATGTATTTACCCTCGGAAGCTATGACTTTTTCCCACTTTTCTAACAGAAGTTGAATTCCGCGACGAAAGAATGGTCTGTCTTTTGTGCCAATCCATTCAAAAACCCAATTTTTAACTTCTCCGTAGTTATGGAAATGTCTATCTTCCAAAGCGTGTGCTTAGATCATAACAAATGGTAATCACTTGGGGCCAGGTCCGAAAAATACGCTGGGTGCAGAACAACCTCCCATTCGAGCTACATCAGTGTTGGTTTCACAGCTATGGCAACATGGAGCCGAGCGTTCTCATGGACAATAATCACTTTTCGGCGATTTAATGCAATTTTTGGTCGTTTTGCAGCAAATTATCATTCAAACACTCCACTTGTTGTCGATAACGTTCGTCGGCGATTATTTCCTTCGGTTTCAACAGCTCATAATACACAACATCCTCCATATACCACCAAATAGAGAGCATTGTTTTGTGGCTTGCAATTGTTCATCCTTGAACTTTTTTGATTAATTTGGCCGTTGTTTATCGTGAACATCACAATCACCACTTTTAAATCGACAAAACGAATGTCTGTATACTGTTTCCGATTGAGCAGTTTCACAATATGTTTTCGCACGCAATCAATGAGCTTCAGCTGCACTTTTTTCCAAATCAAAAAACAACTTGTCGGGTTCCATTTTAATTCGGTTATAGAAAAGCACTTGTGTTACCAAAGGATGGCGTCTGATGACTGAATTTAAGTGGGAAATATTCATTCTTCAGTATGACAAGAAATATCTGTCACTTCTCACAGCATACACACCTAGAGCCATCTACACGTTAACAGCGGCTTTCAATGCAACCTCATATATATATATATATATATATATATATATATATATATATATATATATATATATACATAATATATATATATATATATATATATATATGTGTGTTTATAAATAGAGAAAGAAAAAAAATGAGAAGAAAACACAAGATATATATATATATATATATATATATATATATATATATTATAACATAAATCAGTTGTTTTTAAAATAGAAACAATACTTATCACTTGTTTGTTTTTTATATAGAAACGTTGTTCGTTCATATATGTACATTTTAGTATGATTCAAGTAAATGAATAATCTAAACGGAAATCATTTAAAATCTAAATAAACATCAACATGGAATCTTAAGGAAGACACGCCAAAATAATATGTTCGTACATAAACACTTTTATGTTCCTCCTGACGACAATTCAGAATCCTCCAATGAAACGCAGCTTGAGGCATTATTACGTTATGTCGCAACATCTTGCTGCAGGTAGCAGCGTAATTATAATTGTGCCATGCTCGTATTCGAGACGAATAATTGCATGACGGCAGTGAGATGTAATTGATTGTTTCATCAGACGGTGTAGTGCTCATCCGTTCTACATGTTTAAATTCAAACACGAACTAAAATTGGCCAATGTTAAATAAATCTTGGACTTCATGAATTCCAATCTTGGCAGGATAATGGATATTTCGACCAATGTACGATGCCAATTCGAAATGTAGAATGAGTAGTTATCGATTGAACTTAATATTAAGTGCATGTGTACGGTCTGTAATTGAAAGGCATTTAAACGTTGCACGGGATTGAATTGAAATGTTTTCTTATTGGTCGATAATAATTATTCACTATATATTCACTTCCTTGAAAACTGTTAGTATGTGAATAATATTTGTAATATAATTTTAATAATAATCTTTATTTTAACTCTTAAAGTATTTTATAT
This sequence comes from Acanthacorydalis orientalis, assembly GCA_034766995.1. Taxonomy (NCBI): domain Eukaryota; kingdom Metazoa; phylum Arthropoda; class Insecta; order Megaloptera; family Corydalidae; genus Acanthacorydalis; species Acanthacorydalis orientalis. Next base: position 23,025,700 of record CM068319.1, read on the forward strand.
TCTATAAAATGTAATTTTTCAATTTTTATAACAAATTATACACATATAAGTACTATAAATAACATGTTTTTATTCTGATTTCTTGATAACACCTTTTGTAAAAAAAAAATAATGACGAAAGATGTAAATCAGTCAACATTTTTATACAATTTCTCACTATAATTTTTCAATAAAGAAATTTACATTAATTTACATATTTGTTCGCATCATATATTTGAAAAAATCATTCCTTCGTCAATTAATTCATAAATCTATTTAAAAAGTACTTCAAAAAAATAATCAAATTGTAGTTTCATTTAATCACATACATTATATAAAAGAATTATAATTTGTCAATCTAATTCTTTAATATTTTGAAAAATATGTAATATAATCTATTATACTATTTCAATAGAAAAATATTATTATACAACTTCGATCATACAGTATAAAATATATTTTTTTTTGCTATAAAAATAATCTTTTTACACCTCAAATATATGTTTTATTACTAAACATATATATATATATATATATATATATATATATATATATATATCACTTTTTATGTCAATAAAAATAAATACACACACACATATATATATATATATATATATATATATATATTCTGTAACTTAAAACGAATATCGTAAATAGGTACAAAAAAAAATTACACAGAAACAAGTATGTAATAATCATCGATATTAAAAATAAACCCACAACCTACACAACGCCTATTGAAGTTGATACTTGTAATTTATATAGAATGATAAAAGAACTTATACTATTTGAGTTTCAATACGATAAAAATACATTTTATATATCCAGGATCAAAATTAAGAATACCGTAGTATTACACGCCATTTAAAAATATTTTTTTACATTAAAGATCAAAAGATTAGTTATATAATTGATGTATATTTTAGCATTAAATTTGCACAATAATTCTTGAAAAACGTTAAATACTGTTTTAAATTGAAAAAAGTTTTTATTTCTCTGTCATACTTTCTGTTTTTCTTTTAGATGTATATATATATATATATATATATAAAATTACGGTAGATATTAAAAACATACTTTATTGTTATTTTTTAACATAAAAATAAAATAATTTAATTATTGATACCAAAAACATACTCACGAACATTTTTTAGAATACATAAAAGTATTAACTTTATAAATAATTTAAGGTTTGATATATTATTTGTTATAATTTTCAGCATAAAGTTCATTCCGTTCAAATAAATCAGTAATTAAAAATTGTAAATTATCCACTTGAAAACCATACATAACTTTATATTCATTTTTGAGATAATAATTTAAGAAAATGAATAAAGTTTGTAGAAATATCTTGAATAGTAAGCTAGCAACTATTTAACTGAATGTGAAGTTTATAAATAAAATGAGTTTTTTTTTAATAACCAAGAGAACATTACTGATTAACATCGTTCAAAATCGATTAATCTTCCACAGCAAGTATAAATGACAACTGAATAGAGTTGATGAGTTTATATACGTTAATACAAGAATTACGGTGCTATGTACGAAACGGTTAATAAAATACTACTAAATTGAATGTTAGTCAAGCATATATAAAATTAAATATATAGAACATTCCGTATTTCAAAATTAGCAAACATGAAAACAACAATAAACGTCGAACGATACATAAAATAATTATAAATGCATTGCAGCATTTATTTCGGTATTTGAAGAACTTTTCAATAAATCAAAAAAGATATTTTAAATATATACATCATAAATGACAAACACTATAAAATATATATTTTAACAGAAAATATAACTTTCTATATACATTTTAAATTTACTAAACACACTTTATAATAAATGACAGTTTGTTACATATAGACACACACACATGCATACATACATATAAATTTATATATATATAGACACTTAGGAACAAAATGTTTTACTGGAACATATACAGGAAATGCAAGTTAATATATAACATTGATTTTCCGTAACAGCTCAATGGTTTTATATGATCCTTGATATAAAATATTGCATTGTTTGTTAAAATCTTTGAACTGATACAGCAATATATACATGAAATACAAAATATACATTCATAAACAATATTCATCAATCATCCTTCATTTTTGTTCTGTTGAATATTTTTTTTTACATTCTCGAAAAATATTTTCATATTTTAAACTGCAGTTTACGTATGAGCTTAGTATTTTTTAAAAAAAAATACATGAGAGAAATTCAGAAATTTCAGCATATTTTAGACTTAACTGCAAATAAGCAGCGTAAAAACTAACCTAAAAGTACACTTTTTAAACAATATAATGTATTAAGTGTAAAAGCAACTTTGTCAACTCATATAATAAGATTTAAACACTAAAATCACATCAATTTAGATCAGGTCATAATCAATCTTTTTGAGAAATCTTGGTCAAACACAACTTTAGTCATTTCAATATTAAAAAAAGAACAATAACAAAAATTTAATATGAAATATGAATAGTTGGTATCGAGTTGAAAATCATACTACATATTCCATATAAATAACCAAAATGTTCACATATTTAATATTAATATATTTGTTAAAATTATACATAATATTAACAAAAATATAAAATAATTAAAGCAGGTATTCTACAAAAAAGTATTATTGTATAAATTAAATACGATTGATATTCCACTTAGGAAAATGTCATATCATTTTTGGAGAATCATTTTAAGAAGTATTAAATTCGATATATGGACAGTACAGTCAAGTAAAATTTATACTTGGACTATTTTTTATAATAAAAAGATTTAAAATTTAATTAACTTTAGTGAATCAAACAATGTGTTTTATTTTGTTGCCAGTATTATTAGTTATGTACATTTTTTATATAATAGAATAATTCTTGAACCTTTGACAAATTTTTAAGTTATTCCAAGATATCACTTTTAATACATATTTGATACTATTTTTCCAAAAAAAGACACACTTATACATTTAAACCATCGTTTTAAACGATTACTTTTTTCCAGCATAACGGTTTCTAAAATATCATTACATATTACATGTACAAATGAACAAACTACATATTTTGTTCATTTGTACGTGCTAACTGTAAAACTCAATAGATAAAAATCCAAAAAACAATCATTCTCAAAACCTAATAACAGAATTTTACCGCAAAATTCCATATTTCATATAATTTTTACATTAGTTTAATTCTGTACTGAAAATAACCTATGTAATGAGTAATTCTACGAACAGATCTATGTAATATGATTAACTTATTCGTAATTCAAAATTCATTCCAAGAAAATTGAAATCTGAAACACACGTCCATACATCTGTAATTCTTAGTACTTATCCTAAAAATTTCCTGTTAAAATATTCTGTTTGATACATCAATATACTTCCAGTTTTTAGGACTATTAAAAATCAATAACAAATAGTTCTTTTCATATTAGATTTTTTTAACATTCTAGAAAAAATAAAATTACATTTTTAGTTAAATCTCATTGATTTTGTATTAACTTTTTGCTATTATTTAAAAACTAGTAACTACATAACTAACATCTTCATAAACAGCGAAATACTGTTTTAAAATGTCAATTAATATATAAAACTATAATTATAATTTAATACACATACTTTACTTAATTATAAAAATTGCAAACGAACAATGTAAAAAACTAATATATTATAACTATTGATGTAATTACATAAAATTATTTATAATTAGCTTCATCAATATTCTATAACAAAAATTGGACCATTTAGGGATACGCATAAATTTTAAAATTAAATATTTAGGGTATTATTTCATGAATAAATATATAACAATTTTATAATTAATCTAAAATACATCAAAACATAAAAATTAATACATTAAATTTGAAAATAATTCAGAACTTAATTTTTATAAAATGTTTTTTTCTGATAACTAGACAAAAATGTTAATATATTCAATTAATGTATAAATACTATATTAAATATGAATATATATATATCTAATTTATTTTAAAAAACGCCATTACATTTGTACAGAGCGCGAAATGAAATTTTGTGACATTATCGTAACAGAAATCGGCAACTTGTTTAAAATTCATTGCCTCTCCTTATCCGATAATTTCAATCGAAATTTGTAAAAAGTAAATACGAATGACAGGAAACCCACTGTATGTTTAATAATAATGAAATGAGTTTTTTCGATGTGACACTAGTTCAGAAATCTCTCGAATGCCTTTCAAATTGAAGTGAACGCTGTTCAAGTTGAAGTTCGAGCGACAAATAAAACTAAGTAAACACTTCTGTACAGAAATAATCTGCAACATGTCTGCGAAAGCAAACTGGTAAGAAATCCAATTGAAAAAGTTTATGTCTAAAAAAATAAACTTCATGGAATTTTAAATTGAAAAGTACTTTTCAATTGGATATATTTATAGAGAGAAAGAAAAAGAGTGACGTGGAAAGATTTAAAAAAAGAATTTTACTAAAGATTTTATTCTAATTATTGAAGAAATATATTTCACATTTAACTCATTTTTTTCATGTTTTGTGTTTTTACATGTTCATGTTTACGGCACACACACACGTCAAATTTTGGTTACTTTATTTTATTATATAAACAAAATGATAAATACAAAATTACAATCCGATGTATTGAATTACGCTTTAATAAAAATATATTTATTAATATTTTCTCATTTTTACTAATAGTCGACAAAGATATCTTGTATCAACTTCTTACTAAGCAAGAAGACTCATAAACATACCCTATTTTTATTGCTTAAAAATGCACACAATTATGTTAGTACTTTATTCTAAAATGTTCAAAATAATTAAACATTATTAAAGAAATAAAACAATTTAAATTTATAATAATCTTTGAATCTACAACGTAACAGTGACGATGGTTTATACTTAATTTACTAAAATATAAAATGTACACAATTTATAATTAAATTATGTTTTTTTAATAATCTTATTTTCTTGTCAAAAAGATACTCTTGAGATTCTTTTGTACTTTAGCGCTATGAGTATGATGGAATTGTCAAATCAAAATTAGCATAATCAGCAATTAAATTCTTTTGTCATCAATTATTGACATTTTGATCAAAATATTTTTTGTGTAATTTATGAGGAATGAGAATTCATTTGAGAAAATAATCTTGTTTTCTTTAGCTTAAAAATCAAACGTTTTTTAGATTGAAGTAATGAAAAATATTTTTACAATGTTTTCATAAATTCATAACACTGAATATTCTTTAATAAATTACATTCTTCAAAATAACTGTAATTTATAAAAATAAAGAAAATAAAAAAAATCTTTACAAACGAAATAAGTTAAATTGAAAAGAATTTATAATCGAAACAAGAAGTGTTCTGAGCATTTTCAAAATGAACTCAACTTTTAATTAACTTTTTGAAAATGTAATTTCGCTTTATAGTAAAATATGTGTCACCTACACCAAATGAGACACTAAACGGGATAAATTGTGACAAGTAAGGAGTGCTTTGTTACTTTTACAATTGCATACATCTTGTGTTACTGTGTAGACAGAATGGCGATTCATCAGCGAATTATATTGTATTTTCTTAAATAGAAACATTAAATTTCGCTGTGACAGTCGAGTCTATACCTAGCAATTGTTTCGATGTGGGGATTCTATTTAATTTTACTATTTTCAGATACAAATTATATATAACTTTGTTTTCGAAAGTACATAGTGTTTGATAATAAATTAATTGATTTTACACTGTACTAAAATTAGTCAAATTAGTTTTAATATTCTATGAAAGTCTAATGAAAATACGAAGTTGTACAGAAAGTTTAAAGGACACTTAATTTACGCAAACATTAAACTTAAATTATTCAAATAGCTGACGATGTTAAGTGTCAAAAGAGCAGTATAATTATACAATGTATGTGAACATCGACGTTGAAAACAGTAAAGTATTTAGTTTTATCATTTGAAAAAATATGTATCGAAACGTAAATAAATATGAAGCTTTGTATAATAATCGTGTTCTATGCTATTGAATATGTTAACTAGCATTTATTTTTCTCTTTTTTATTTTAATTTTCGTCAAAGTTTCTTAAATTTTAAACAAATAAACATTTTTATTACTCATTACACTGAAAAGTTTCAAATAATCAAAGTACACAATTATTTATTGAAATAGAAAATCACTTTTTTCATTTAACTTTCAGATAATATTTTATATTATTAATAAGAATATATTGTGTTTACATTATATATATATATAGAGAGAGAGAGATATAAATTTACGCTTTCTAATTAGTACTTCAATAATTGTTTAAAGGCAAATTAAGGAATATTTTAAAAATATTACAAGTGAGTAGAATTCGACTCGATGGATATATTATTATTTTAAAAATAATAGATGTTATGAAAATTTCAAAATCAACATCCTCACTTTTGCGCTTTAATTCACTCATTTATATAATTCTATATTTTTTTTCTTCGTAAGTTGCTTCATTTCATTCCTATATTTATAAACTATACAATAGTTAATACTAATTTCAATTTCACTCGCAATTAGATTGTATATACTGTATATATTAATAGTTCATTGCTATACTTGATTCTTATTGAATGTTATTGTTAAGTAATTGACGATTCTACCATATAATTATACAAAAATTATCAAAAATTTATACATAAAATGTCATTATATATATATATGATTCAATTTAGGCTACCAACATGGAATTATAAAAAGGGGTTAAGAAAAGTCATGTTATTTTTAATTAAATATTTTTAGTTCAATTCAATATTAAAATACAATTGAACTAAAATACTAAATGGGGAATAACATGTTTTTTTTTAATTTTTGCGTTTTTTTAATACTTTCGTGTGGAAGCCTAAATTGAATCACCCTCTCTCTCTCTCTCTCTCTCTATATATATATATATATATATATATATATATATATATATAATGTTTATATTCTAAAACATACATATACATTTTATTCATCTAGTTGAAACATAGAAAATTGTATAGCGTGTAAAAAACCAGTCGGAAAACATTTAATAAATATTGAATTAATAATGTAAACAGTAATTTAAAACTTGTTGAACTGTGCTTAACATCTTACCAAACAGCACAGCCAACGAAATAACCAAAATAACCGACGAAGCAGTCAGCTATACCAACCACCACTGAACCACGCAAATCAACAATATCACTAGACTAGGTGCAGGTCACATCTCGGAAAGTGCACTACGAAGTGCACGGACCTGTTGAACGCCCACCCACTTTTCAACGCGTCACCTTTATTCACTATACCGTTGTCCTTGTACGAGTCGTCACGAAAGATATTTATGTTTACACCACAACTTTTACTGATCTATTTATATTATATTTGCATAAAAAAATGTTGAAATTCGAATAAATGTATATATATATATATATATATATATATATATATATATATATAGAGAGAGAGAGAGAGAGAGAGAAGTAAATATAAATACATACACACACAAAATTAAAGATAACATTTTTTGACCATATTTATCAACAAGTCAATTTTAACTCCAACTTTTAAAACTGTTGACATTAAACAATCGATGTACAAATTGAAATTGATTAATAAAAGTTAATCTTTAATAAATCTTTAATAAATAATTAATCTTTATTGAATCTTTACTTTCTAAGGACACACGTCTTTTCGGTCTCCTCTATCTGACTCATCTATTCAATTTTAATAATATAAAAATATTATATTTTAATAAAAAAAAAACAAAAAATAAAGTTGATAAAATAATAAACCTACAATAAAACACCTAATAATAAACCTAAAATAATATACCTACAATAACAAAAAGAAAATAAAATACCAAACAATTAAAATGTGATAAATCCACATAAATTTATCTTAAATCTCACCTGAATTTATTCACACATGTAAATAAATGTGAGTGTATGTGTAACCAACAAAAACTAATTTTTTCTACTAATTAAAACCAAGCAATTACAGCCACTAAGGGGTGGCCACAATACACTAGTATCTAAGAGAGATGAAAATGTAAAGAGAAAGGGATTTTTGCAAAACGAGATGTATTTACATAATAAAATAATTAAAATATATTCTCACTTATATGAAAAGTTTTTCTGTTTGTATAGTGTATATTAAATTTAGTTAATTAAGGTCACAGGAAAAAGTTTACTTTCTTGTTTCATTTGTATGATTTTCATCATGATGATATTTACACTCTATTTTTAAATATCGTCGAAAATTGTATTCAAAATATGGTAAATAATAGCATAAATGTTCAAGTTTATTTCGATGAGAGATTCTGTATATTTATTCAATTTTTTTAACACCGATATTTAAATTAAAGCATATATATCCCGTGCATATGTATATACACATATATATATATATATATATATATATATATATATATATATATATATATATATATACAAAGGGTGTTCACTTCTAAGAGAGATTTGGGTTAGTATACAAAAGCTTTGCAGCTGGACTGAACACGACTTCACACCCAAATATTAAAAACATATCTGAACTTAGAAGACTTATTCAACTTCTTTTCCATATGCCCTTCAGCTTCAGTCAACATATCTGAACCATAAATATCAATCACAGATATTCAGCGTATTATTGTAAAATTTCCTACTAAAGAAGGTATCATTACTTCTGTAATTTATATAAAAATTTATCATTTTAATAAAGAATGTAACTGAAAAGACTATAACTGTATCAAATCATTCAAAGATGGAGAATGCTTATATTATTAACATGACGTTCTAATACCAAGAAGTTCTATCAATCTACACACTATATAAAAAATGATGTCCTTATTAGAGAAAATTATCATATAACCATACATCAAATTGTAAATGAAATAATAAAGTGTAGGGACAATATGAGAGTATTATGAACGAAACTATTTTGAAAAATAGTGTAGTGAAATTTTGTTATATTCAATCAATATTTTTTTCCATAAAATTCTCGTTCATATATAAACTCTTGTATGTTGGAATAAATAAATATATATATATATATATATATATATATATATATATATATATATATATATATAAAGATGTATATGTGTATGTGTGGATAGAGAACATATTTCTTAATAACATCGTATAAGTAATATTAATCACAATTCAAATATACAAAAAGACAAAATAAGTATGTTTTCATATTTATAAGAAAAAAAATTAAAACTTTTACAATATCGAAAATGATTTTTCCATTCCTGAATATTTAAGCTCCAATATCATTTATTTTATTAGATTGATAAATTATACTAGAAGTTATACAGCAGCCAATACATTATATATATATATATATATATATATATATATATATATATATATATATATATATATATATATATAAGAATCAGGAAACAACGTGCCTAAGACATGCCATGCATAACGAAATCCATTTTCCGAACACTAAGTTTCGTGACACAGACATGTACGTTGGAAACTCCATCGTCGACGCAATCTCCACAACGCGTTCAGCACCTTTATCGTCGCCATTCGTTTATTCGTTCACCTCGCACATTCTCTCCATGTTGTCCGTGTCGTTATACTCTAGATAGCATGTATAATGGTAATTTCAAACATCGGGCGTTTCGTGTTACCATAAATGTATCTATTACGAGAACGATGACGATTATGATGTGTTCGAGCTTGTCGTAGTGTCATGTACAACATCTCGACTAGTACTTGTTTATTCCATGCGAAATTATTACTTTAATAAAAAAAAAGTATTAATATTGATTAGGAAGTACTTTTATGTAAATTTTATTTACGTTTAGAGTTCACTGCTAAATAAAAAAAAAGTTCTTATAAGACGGTAGGCCCTCTACCAAAAATTAGCTATTGAAATTATAATCAAAAATCAAAGAAAACAATCAACACAATAAACAATAAAATCTATTTTTCACTCATGCAGCACGAATTTATATTTGTTAGTTATCTTCCATTAAAAAACAAGAAGCTCTTCTAAGGTGAATAAATTGAAATCTTAACACATTTGATACCAGTACAGAACTATTTCAATCACTACTTGAATTCAGATTTCATCACATGACACAGTTTACCGTCACATACTCCTGTTGAAGATTTCTTTTGAAAATGTCTAACTAAATAACAACTAAAATCGAAATCAAAAAATTTGAAGACTGATTATTTGAATTTTTATTCGATATATGCATACATCTGAAATGGCATCATAAGTTAAATATTTCATAATATACTCTTACCCGTATAAGATGAATAAAAATTAAAAGTTTATTGCTAACACCTTACTCCAGTCATTAAAACAATCGAAAAGTTCAGATATAGAAAAATTTAAAACAAGAATCATGAAAATATTTAATAAAGAAAAACAACCCATCCGATCAATAAGGTTATAATATTATTTAAAAAAAATAATTAAATATATCTGAACAATATTTATATATATATATATAAACATTCTTGAAAAGTTTATAAAAAAACATGCATGTGATCAACACCAAAAAAGTAACATCTGAAATTTTTACTCCATATAGTATGACAAAATAGAAGATAGTCACAAGTTATCCAGTATAAATTTAACTATCCTATAATAATATAAAAATAATAACTAAATATAAAAACATATAATCTAGATGTAAAGTGTATGAAATGTATAACTGTTTCAAACTACCCGTTTTCACAACATTATACAGGTCACTGAAATCCTTAAATAGCCTTAGTATGATATATTTAATTCTCTATAAATGTCAGTTAACATATTATCATCACCAATTTAACGAATATATCTCAAATTTGCTACATACGACTACTTATACATATTAAGATGTTACTGCATTCAATTATAGACTAACTTTCTAAACGAATTATTTACATTAACATTTATTTTTCAATGTATAACTTTACTATCTCACGAATACTAACTAATAGAAACAAATATTATATATATATATATATATATATATATATATATATATATATATGATATACATGTGTACAAAATAATACATCTGAATATCACAATGTAATTTTAATACAAACTGGATGTGTTGCACGCATGTTGGTATTTCCGTGATGGGTGACAAATTAATTACTTAATATCATCCAACAAGATATCCCATCTGATTCAATGTCAGTAATTAAAAGGCATGTAATAAAATAAAAGGTCAAATAAATGTCGCATTATAACTCTAAATTAATTAATAGCTATATTATATATATATATATATATATATATATATATATATAATCTCATAAATATGAAAATAATTACAATTATCTGCTTTTACTCTAATTCTCACTTTAATTAAATAAATAATATTTCGTGCGGAAAATTCTAAACTAAATAATCAGCTCAATTGAAACAAGTCTTTTGAATTAAATTATTATTGTTACACAAATGTAGTTCAAAATAACAAAATTTATCTGCATCATAAATTTATAAATTGTCATTATAATAATTACAGCAAAAATACACCTGATTAAGATAAATTACTTAGTGACAGGAGTTCATTTGATAAAATACTATTATCTATTACATATTTCCTGTTCGTCTGTTACTAAAAACAGATGTGGAAGAAGAAAACGGCTGCAGAATACAAAATTACAATTCAGGATAAGCTCTTGAGCATATATTCAAAATAAAATATATACTCACATCACTTTTTTTGTTTCTGATTTAATTTTATACTTATGCTAATGTTTACCTTTATAATGAACAATAATACTAAAAATATAAATTAAGTGAAAAATAGGTTTAACCTAAACAGATTTATCAAACAAACAATTAATTTCTAAAATGTATCTCCTAAGACTTCAGTCAAATTATAAATAATATTAAATTCATCGAAACCTCATCTCCATGAAACATATTTTGAACCAGAAAACCTAAGACGTATCTTAAAATAACAAGGAGAAAATCCATGAGGATTATTATTGAGTTATTATGATACAATTACAAACTAAAATGTCACTAGACGATATGATATTACACATACTGATTACAAAAACAAATAATAAATAAAAGCAAATCAAGCATATTATAATGGTATGCAGTAAAGATGTGAATTAATGAAAAACACTAGTTCTTCCCATTTACTTGCCAAATTTCAATTCATAATAAAAATATAGGTAAAAACAGAATTTAACCTGTTTACACAAAATGTTTCCACATCGACGTCAGTAATCAATCTATATAGGAGAAATATAAAAACTAAACTCTATAGAACTGTACATCCAATAATTTATTTGAAGCTGATAATAGTTTAAAAATATTATTTATTTCATATTACATAACATGCATGCATATATATATATATATATATATATATATATATATATATATATATATATATATATATATATATAGTGTACCATTATGTTAAGAATTTTTGTTTGGATAATCGGCAGTTATTAAATGGATTACTATTAAATGGCGTCGATCCCGAAAAGAATAATGCAGCGTGGGAGACGAGGAAGAAGAATAAGTTCAGTGGCGACAACAAGATGACCTAGATACGTCAAAGTGCGGGCGTCGTGAGCGGCTGCGGCAACAGCAGCGGGACACATTGCGTTGTCATAATGAATACTGCGTTCTGCATTTTTTGACGCCACTTTCAAATAGTGGCGTCAAGTCCAGCATCGAAATCGCGATGACGTAGACGTACAATTGCAGACAGTATACAAATTTACGATATAGACGTACGGCATGCATTGATACACGCACGTACAAAAACATATAGTATAATTGTATATTAAAATAAATGTTTAAAGACTAAGAGGAAAAATCATACATATATATATATATATATTTTTTATTTTTGAAATGATAAATAATAAATCCTTAAGCGAAACAAGAAGCATGCCATAAATAAAATCTCTCATGGAACCATATCACAGCTAAATCATTCCTTTAATACTATTTTTGATATAAAAATACCCAAAAGCACATACAAACATAATTTTATTTCATTTTGATTCACAGTATAAAAACATCACAAAATTATTTACATTAAAATTTCAATTCAAGTATCACAATGAACTATATAAAAAAGTATCCAAATGTGGACAATGTTTTAAAACTGTTATAAAAATTACACAATACTATACTTTGTTAATACATTAAACTGACTAGACAAATGATAATTGTTGAAGTACGGTGCATAGTACCCTAATTTTAAATTTTGATGATCGCACAAAGAAAGAACACGAAAAATAAGTTATATTTATTAGTATAAAAAATAAATTAATATTTAGAAAGAAACATGAAAAGAAGATATTCACAAAATTTATCTAGCCAAAAAGTTACAGTCATATTATTTTAGTTATTTATTTTATAAACATCATAAAAATATCATTTATATATATATATATATATATATATATATATATATATATATATATTTACTGTTACTATTTACTGGTAACCGAACTGGTGTTCAAATTTTTAAAATGAACAGCCACAGAAATGTATCAAATAAAAGATAATTAGTTACAATACAAGATGCATATTAAATAAATCAACATTTATGTTCTTCAACTTGTAGTTAATTTGAACACATTTTGTATCGAAAAGAATAGTGATTTTTCTTTATTTGAATTAAATAACTAGAATTGTAATGCATTGGTTTTTCCTTCATAGCATCTAATTGGTTTTCACAAATTGTATACTTAAATATACAAATGAAATAAAAATATTAACATAAATACTTTATTCAAAAATACTTGGCTGTAATTTAAAAAAATATATATTTACTATTAATTTTTATTATAATTGAGATTTTTTTAACATTTATTTTTATCACGAAATCACCATTCATAGAAAATATCGATGGAACCAAAAAAAACTAATTTTTTAGTAAATGAAAACCATTTTACAGATAATAACGATATAATATAATACATTATTCCTTTCTCTTATTAAATATCCTAGTAAAGAAAATCTAATGTAGAAACGTTAGAAAAATCTCCAGTTAAAAATAATAAAAATTATTTTGAAACCAGTACTCCTTAGATAATAATAGGTTATATATATATATATATATATATATATATATATATATATATACATATATATATACTCTAAATAATAAAAAATAATATAATTAATAAAGTAAGTTACATATAATAAAAAAAAAAACATTGATCGTAAATATTTATTAAAATATTTATCAAAATTTGTGTCAAAAAATTTATGGTTTCAATTTTGAAAAAGTTATACGCACTGAGAAAATTGATGTTATTGGGGAAACCGAGGTACTATTAATCACCTCTTTACGGAAATGCACAGTCAGGTTGTTCTACACCAATATCCTTTAAACTCCGGAGAACAATGATTTTCCATTTTGTTAAGTGAAATTTGGTGAATTATTGACTACTATTTGTAAAAATTAAATTAAAAGCTGGACATTAACACGTCTTATTTTATTTTACTAACGTATATTTTCATTAAGTTTTCTTTTCACTGAAATTAAATTTTCACTCGACTGAAATATATTTTACATAAAGAATCATATTTAATGAAAGTACCCCTTTAATTTATATCGATATTTCAGTATGGAAATTTCAGTTATACAGACACGTGACATTCATATTTCAACTGAAGTATATGAGAATTACGTTCAATAATGTGTTAACAACAGATTTAACATCTGTCATTCGACAAAAGTTGACAATGTGCAACATGTGTGTGATTGTTTGCCGATTTCCTACTAAATTTTTATAATGATACCTAATTATAAACGCTATGGGGAAAAATGAATGAAATGTATCATTTCATTGCATGTGACAAAGAATAAATGAGGATAATAAATACATTTTTAGGAATAGAAATTTACTGACAATATACACATAAAAGATGTTTAATATGTAACTCATTCGTAACTAAAACGTACACGAATATTAAAAGTTATTTCTATAATAATAAATATTTTACTAAAAAAAACAATCTCTATTCAAAAAGTTCACAATACAGACAAGTTCAAGAAAACATACTTTTAAATAAATATTTTTATTGAACATCTCTTTTAAATTCGTTATTTTCGATGAACATAGACAGTTCTCAATACAAAAACTCTCATAGTAATTATTTTCTTGAATTGCAATCTGAATTTTACAAATTTTCCTTCGTTTTCTCTTTGTGCTTCTTTTTTATCAATATTTTAAATTTCAGACACAGAAGAAAGGCATCAACTTAAACTTAATGTCTTTGAAATAATGGTTATTTCATATTTATTCAAAAACTGATAATAAAATAGTGACAGTGTGTATTATCCTAACATACCACCTATTTATTTTTATTCTAAATTTCTACTCGTTTTGTCGCAAAAATAATTTGAAACTTGAAAATAACTGTTTATTTAATGTAATGCCATTCAAATAAATAAAGCGTTAAATTTTAATAACTGAATAAAACAATGATTATCGTTTTAATATCTGAAGAATCTAAAAAAAACATTTAATACAAAAACATGTAACCATAAAAAATCACGAATCTAAGAAAGTAATAAACCAAACTAGATAAATCTTTAAACAGGAGTAGAAGATATTCCACCTATCAAAACTCAATTAAGATTTATAAAAAATTATTACACACCCCTACCAAGTCCAGAAACATTTTAAAGAAAGCTCGAATATAACAATATAATAGGCTATATAAATATTATATTATACGATAATATTTAAAACGTCATCTACACAAAAAATACGTCTAAAAATTAAAAATAAATAGTAAAAATGTAAATAGTTAAAAAAAGTTTGTTTCCGCAAGTTATATACATGAAGTATAGAAACATATCATTGAACACTTTTATAGTGCAGTAACTTTTTATTAAAATACAGTCAAATTAGAGACGCATTCACTCGTTCAAAACTCAATGAATTTAATATTTATTACACATGTATTAAACAAAAATAATAAATATTAGATAACATTTTACTATATTTTTGTAGGAAATCTAATCAGAAGAATAATTCAACAGGAAAGATCTGTCGAATTATATTAATTTGACAGATAGCAGTTTAATATATTTAATTATGTATATGCAAAAAAACTCACGGCTTATTAAATTTGTTTATCAAGTTTAATATTAATTTTAAGCTTAAAGAACACAATATATTTTCTCAGTTTCTTTATTTTACTGTTTAATTCTGAATAGCACAAATGCATCAGAATTTGTAAAAAATATACTGTTTCACAATACATTATTTCATTCAAATGGTCTAATCTTTACCAAAAAAAAAAAAAAAAAAACTAATATAAGACAGTTCATAAGACAGTTAAGCAGGAATGCTTGTAATAATTCTTTTTCTGTTTATTACACATATATGTGTTATATAAACAAATATATATTTATTGGTATGTGCATGCGTATGAGTGTATGATAATCATTAGTATTTTGTTAAATTTAGTATGAACGATTGTCAAAGGCTTGCTATCAACTCCATGAACCACTGAATGTGTAAAATTCTGAAAACACGTTCACTTTCCCGTACTCTTCGGTCGACAGTAACGCCTACGCATACAACACACATACAACCAACCACATAATCAACATCGACGAGTTTCGCGGATCATTAGCACGTTTTGTAGCAGTTTTGTGCGTGCCTTCTCCACGGAACAGGGCCGCTCTCAGGGGATTATGTTTGTCTTTAGTATTCTACGCATAAATTAACAATTATATATATATATATATATATATATATATATATATATATATATATAAATATATATACATAAACACACACACATACTTTCTCTCTCTTTCACACACACACACACACATCCATATATATATATATATATATATATATATATATATATATATATATATATATATGCTGAGAATGAAAAATTTATGAAAGTAAATAGGAACATAATTTTTAGAGAAACATAATTTTTGCACAAAAATCTTCCACAATTTATTTTTTGGACAACAGCGAAATTCTTTCCGCACTGATGTACGTAACGTCCAGTTTCAACTGTTGAACCATTTTCTGATAGTTTGTAATACTGCAGTATCATTAAGCTACTGAACCAAATAGTAGAATAGCCGTAAACGATCGTTGCGGAATAAATCAATAGCAACTTAACTAAATTCAGTCAAAAAATACAGTTAAAATATTTATATACGCTATTTAATTGCATTATAACTTTGAAATGCTTAGTTATAACAGTTGAAAGCTTCAATCGAAAATCTATCTACAATAAAATATTAATAATCTATAAATAGACATACAAAATATCTGATATTTAATGTTTACTTTTAATTTCAAATTGTAACTAACCTTACCTAATTAATTAACAATAACAAAAACTCTATCAAAAATATGAAACAGTTAATCAAATATTTAAAAGAAACTTATCAAATATACTTTTTATTAAAAGTTGAATCGAAAAAATAATTGTATCTAAAAATAATAATTATTAAACTGATTTTGTTTCTTATTATAATTGATGCAAAAATCATTTTTATGCACTATATTCAAATGATATTAAAAATTTTCATAACATTAAAAATATATATATTTTATTGCCATCCAGCTCTCTATATTTTAAAATTATGTTAATTTTTTTACAAAGCATAATTATTTGATAGTTTTGAGTCAAAATAATTTCCACAATAATAATAAATCTGCATATTATTGTTTATTACTACACAAAATAAACTTTTAATACATATATATATATATATATATATATATATATATATATATGTATATATAATAGTTAGTATTTAGTGGAAAAGGGAGGCATTCAATCGTACAAAATCGTAAATCATGGAAGAGACCTTTATCCAGCAGTGGATTTACAGAAGCTAATGATGATGATAATAGTTAATATTTTGTTTTGTAATATTTCCATTTCATTAAACGCAACTTATAAATATATGATATATAATCTTATAAAAGAACTAAATTGCAAAAAAAAACCATTATCTTTAAAAAACAATAAAACTTAACTAACAATTACTTATCTCAGAAAATAGTATTTTGAATATATGATAGCAGTGAATCAAAAAGTACTATTTATATTTAAAAAAAAAAAACATATTCTACTTCAATTTCAAATTAAACATAACGAACAATATATGATTTATGTACAAACATTTATTTGCTTTATAACAGAAACATGAGAAATAAAATTAAATTAATAATTGAAAAACGTTCATTCATCTCGTATGGTAACACAAACATTGTATACAAAGCTCAATAAAAGCGCTTGTTTTTATATCGAACAATGCCACGTTAGCTAACAAAAACGGTCCTGGACCATCCTTTTAACGCATAGCATTTACAGAACAGTGAAGTCTGTGCAAGGGTGTGAATAACGAAAGGAAGATATTTTTGAAAGTAGCTATTACTAATGGTTCGTTCGTAAGTAAATATCTCTAGTTGAACAAATAAGGCTATGTAGATATATTTAAAAATAATTATTTATATCGTATGTTCTGTATTTTAAATGTGAAATAATTGTAACTGATTTCAATGTATCAACAATTCTTATTCAAACATATGAAATAATGTTTGAATATACATTTAAAAAAAATAGTGAATATTATTAGCTTTTAGCCTAATACTTTCATTTCGTTTTATATAATAAATTGTATTCGATTTTTAAACAAAATATATGTTTGTCAGTTTAATAAAATTATTATATTTAACATTAAACCGTTATAACTTATTAACCAAATAACTATACTAAGTTATTCTAAATGTCAAGGATTGTTAAATTACTACTATAGAGTAACGAGTTGAAGTGATTTGTTACCATTCGAAATAGACAGATTTACGTTCACAGGGTAATGGCTAAGATTCAAATAAATTGCCTAAAGTAGGTGCATCGTTCTTAATAACCTTTTCAGATTTATCACGGTATCTTTATACACATGCAATAAAACTTACATTTGAAGTAAGTTTATCACACATTTCTTATCTATGAATCAGTAATTTAACTCTAATAAAAATTTCATATGTTTGTTTCATGCACCACTATTTTATATTCTAAACAGACAACATTCAAATATTTTTAATTTTTTGACAAAAGTTTCATTATAAAAATAAGACAATCAGTTGTTCATTGATAATTTACAAATCAATTTACGGTTTATTTTCAAAACATGCATGAATGGTTTTAGTTTATTTAATCAATTCAAGTTATTCATGGAATTTAAAAAATGAAAACGATGCTAAAAATGTAATTGTAACAGTTTATTTATACATAATAGAAAAAGATACCCAAATGAATGATAAAATTACTTCAATACTGTATGATGAATTATATCATTTTAATGAAAATATCATAGGATAACTATAACTTCATTCAAAATTTCACTATTTTCAGTCAACAATACTAGAATAAACATCAAATGTCTTTTAATACGCATTTAATTTAAATACCACAAGCAATAAACTATACCGTTTGTTTTCTAATAAAGCATCACACTCTCTTACAAATCATGCGACCTGTTGAAACGCTTAGGAAGTCCGAGCACGATGAAAAGGACAAATGAAGGAACGACATAAGGAAGGAAGGTCAAAAGGAAGGGTTAATGGTTGGAACTGTTACATAACTTAGATCGAATTATCGTATGTAGACAGAAACGAAAGATAAAGAGCAGAATTCTACGTTTTCAAACACATATGGTTTAAGACATAGTATTTTATTATCAATTTTCAATTTTACATAAACACACATACCTCTATATATATATATATATATATATATATATATATATATATATATATATATATATATATATAAACACATTTATTCACATTTTATTTGCAAGTTATTGAATACAATATTCAGAGTAAAACTGCAATATATTATCCTATTTAAATAACAAGATGTTAATTAAATATTGCATTCCCATAATAAATATTGTTATAAAAACAATGTATAATATTCAGATAAAATATTTTCAATATAATTTATCTTCAATAATTATCAATGCATATCACTAATCAATACCTTGTACAGATCAATATTTAACTTAATAATGTTTATACAGCAAGTAATTTTTATAATATAGAACTTTTAATTTTTTGCAGAAATTTTATTATAGTACTTTAACGTTTAAAACATATACTATTTTACTTAAAATGAAGCTAAATTGTTCTAATGCGTGTATTCTCATTTTATTGATTTTAAAATAGATTCATACAGTTTACAAATAAAAATAGCATAATCGATTGTTGCAAATGAAATAAGAAATATACATAAAAAGGCACTACAACACACAACACAAATTGTTTATTCCCAGCAACTGTTGCCTCCAGAGAATAACATTAGACGTGTTCAACATTCTACAAACCACTTTTCCAAAATCGAACTTTGACATTTTCCATGTTGCCATTTCATGAAATTTTGAGTTACATATGTCTATATTTGGTAGAATCATCAATATATTACATATAAAACGAATTAAAAAAGATTAATTACAAATAATTGAAAATTATGAGATTCGATTAATAATTAAAATTAAGTAGTTACGAAATAAAGATTTTTCAATCAATGTTTGAAATATCACAAATATGAAAATTATTACAAATGTACCATAACTCACAAATAAATATCAATTAATATACTTTATATTGTATTATATATATATATATATATATATATATATATATATATATATATATATGTATGCTACGTTTTAGTATGTATAAAGACTTAACGACAAATTAACAAACAAATAAAAAATAAAAAAATAATTTTGTTTGTTATAAATATACTTTAAGAAATCAAATCTTACAGAATATTAAAAATTGTATCGTGCAAAAAATGCAACATACAGCTATAAAAAAATCCAACTAATTCTCAAAACTAACAATTAAGTAATTTATATTATGTGTATTTAATTTTAAATACCTACTGAAGATTTATTAGAACCATTAAAAAAGCAATTAGTTTTGTTTCCCTTTAAACGTTAAAGTGTTGTGCAAATAAAATACTACAATAGATTAAACATATTTATGCAGGCACAAATCTACTGCATTAGCATAATAAATAAATTTCAATAATATTGAAATTATTTTTAAATCTCTTCAAAATGAAATATGTAAATGAAGATTAGACTTATAACATAATTTGATAAATACGTTAGAAAAATATCAAATAGACCCCCAACAATATTATATATCAAGGCAGTAGTTAATCTAAAAACAAATATTCTTATACAAAGTATATGAGTGATATTTCATCTATGAGCATTTCGTGTGTATATTTTGTCAATCATTTAAGGCTTAAACAAAATATCTATATGATATTTACAAAAGACATTTTATCTTTGACATTTTAATAACTCGAAACAAAGTTCAAATAGATATAAAAATACGTGACAGGATAAAACTGGTAATATGAGTGTACGATGATATATATCACAATTTTTACGTTTATTTATTGCGTTTAAAAGCTTCATGATATGCAAGTTGAAGTTGTCATATACAATTTCAGCTATTTTGAAAATTTGTAACCACTTACAGCTGTACAGCAACAACGCGATATATCTTTTTAGAATTTCCCCTTTTATTTTCACCTTTGTCCTCTTCCCTTGTCACTTCAATCACAAAAAAATACTTTAATATTTCCGAGAAATACAACATTCATATCTATACACGTGTGAATAAAGATTTTCATACATATGCAAATGCATAAATATATATATATATATATATATATATATATATATATACATATGTATGTATGTATGTGTGCAATGAAATGAAAACGATAACATTGCATTTTTTCTTTAATGTTAAATAGAATTAATACCATTAAAATTTCACTTTCCCTATTAAGAAGATTAAAAACTGAATTATTATTTCCGTAAGACAAAATCGATTAAATTGATTAGCTATTTTACAAAATTTAGAGAATAATTAAAGTTAATTGAAACAAAATTTCAAATAAGCTTAAAAAATTAAAAGATACTGAATTTAATAATTTTTTTAAATTTATTTCACATATTTTAAATTTTTTTTTATTTATTAACCCTTTGCACACAAGAATCTCAAAATGAGACATTACCTACTGCACTGTTAATCTTACACAAAAACAAACAGATGAAATTATTTTTTTAATAAGTTGCAAGTTTAATATTATTATTTGTTGAAGTATACATAAAAAATATCATTTCATACCGTGGACTTTTTTCCTAATTGTATACTTTATTAAAATCATGTATTAATTTTTGTACATATTGAACGCAAATAAGAAGGAAAGACAGAATTACTTTTAAAGCAATTTTATTAGTTGTAAGAATGCCTATTTCTACAAAATATAAGTTGAAATCTAAAATTTCGACTATGTTAAAGAAACTAAAAAAAAAATATATCGGGGCACTATCATATATTTTTTGATGATAAACTGAAATACGGAAATCAAAATTTTCTTATATATTTCACTGCACACTTTGAATATTACATACTGTTTTTCTCAATTTTTAATTTTATTTACATATACTGATATAAAATTTATATTTTTATTTCTGTAATACATATCTAAAAAAATATTTTAAGTTGAAAATTCATCGACATAATAAAAAATCAAATTAAATTTAAGGATTATTAAAAATAACTTTCCAGGTTCTATTACTTCATTAAAAAATATTTATTATTATATAAAAATATTTATATTCAAAAAAAAAAGAAAAATTTGAATCTTAAAGAATAATAATATTGATTTTTATTTAAAACTTCAATTTCTATTAAATATTTTATGTACTGTAATTTACTAGTATTTAATATTTTTATCAATGACTTTTTATTTTAGTCATTTGAAAAGTTAATTTATCACGGATTTATTTTAAATTTATACATTGTACTTCCCTTGCTTACAATCTCTTTGTAATTTCATGGGATTCATTATTAAATTAGTTATTTTTTTTATAAAAACAGAAATAGTTTCAAATCAGACTACATACAGATAAGTAATCATTAAAAACGTTCAGAATAGATAACAACAATAGTATTTCTAAATGCATACCATACAAAAAATAAATATTTTTTGTTTTAGATAGAGTATGTAAATGAATATTAATATATATATATATATATATATATATATATAATTTAGAGAAAACATCATTATTAATAAGTCATAAAAAAGATTCATAAACTTTATTTGATGTTTATTCATCTACTTTGTAATTCTAAACAAATGTTTAAATCAATAATTAAATTAGAGAAACTAAACACAATCTAATATATATAATTTTCACGCATCAAAATAATATAATATACCCATACAGGTAAATATTTGTTCAAGATTCTGTCAAATTACTACCAAGGACAAGCACATATCTCGATTCGCTTTAAAAACATCTTTAGACGGTTATCTTTGGTATTGGTTACAGATAGAACAGTTCAGAGAGAAAATTAAATCCCACTGTGCCAAGATCAGTATCATCATGTGAAGAAATGTGTAATCATGCGTGTATACAGTGAATTGAGAAGTGTGTTTGAGTAATCTAGTAAACAATCGAATTCAGTGAAGGCATTTATAGAAAACCAATCACATCTGTATTATTACTGAATCATAAAAAATAAATATACTTTTCGTACACCTACGCGTTATTATCTATTAATCATTTATTTTCTACAGATGATTAATCAGTACATAAAAATGTATTTGAGTCAAATATTAAATTGAAGTGAATATGTTTAATTAAAATGATATATATATATATATATATATATATATATATATATATATATATCATTTCATAATTAAAAATTAACAAATATTATTGATTGTTATTAATTTGGTAAAATAATTAAATTAAAAATTCAATATACAGATAAAATTTACAAGTAAACAACTCTTTATTGCAATTAGATAATTAAGATTAGATAATACTTAATATCAGTATATATATATATATATATATATATACATATATATATATATATATATAAATATATAATTCTTTTTAAATAGATGTGATTAAGTTACTTTAGTACAACACAAGAATCCATATGACTTCAAATAGCCATTTTGAATAAAAAAAGTTTCTATTGCAATGTTAATATGAAAAAAAAATATGGTAACGTTGCATACAAAGAAAAGACCTTTCTTACTTCGAAATATAGTATACACATTCGAAATTGCATTCTTGGTGTTAGTACTCTGCATGCAAATCGAACACAAATATAATAGTAGAAGAGTTTCATTTAGAATGTAGTGCTGAAGTACTGGAACTACTCTACAGTGCTTTACAAACATACTTGTCTATTTGATGTCAATTTTATTTGATAAAAATAAAAAGTAAATATACAAAGAAATTCTTATAAATATATGTTAAAAATATTTTCATTTTAATACTCAAACATAATTTGGTACTTGCTTATCCTCTTAAATATAAATTATAAATTGTTTATTATGCGTACTTATATAAAATATTTAATTTCATTATTTTGGATAGCAAAATAAATATAAGAATAATATATATATATATATATATATATATATATATATAATATTTTGAAAAAAATCAATTTTTTTTTGATAATTTTTAGTTATTATTCTCTTTTCCAAATTTTAAATATATGAAAGACAAGTATCTAAACAATAAGTTCAAAGATAATTGCCTAATAAGTTTTCAACTTCAGCAATTTATTCTAGAAATTTATTATAAATTTATTCTATAGCATATGAATCTGAATTAATCTATATTTAATATAATAAATTAAAATAAACGATATTATTATCAATCGAACATATAATTATATATATATATATATATATATATGCATATGTAATTATTTTCATAAAATATATTCCAATATAAATTAAATCGAGTATATTCCGAAAAACACAATTTGAAACTCAAGCAAAAAAGCACAAGAAAACGTAATATTTATTCAAAAATATTTATCGTTTGATGTAAAAATAAATACACAATTTTAAAAATGCCAATTACTTGACTATTTCAAATATATTTCATATTTGGACATAATAATAATAATATGCTATATATATATGGGTTGACGTGGGTTTGACAAATCCAATAGCATATATCATTTTTACAGTTTGTTGAAGAAAAATATATATTTTCGTAACAATAAGCAGATAGAAATGAATTTTTTAATGTATAAAAAAATGTTTTTATTTGAAATAAAAATAGAACATAAATATATTTTAACGTGTACCAATCTTTTATAGCCTTCATTATCAATTCATTACATAAAGATATCGTTTTTATTTATTATCTGGTCACATTTTTTTATTCAAATGATGTCCTTTTGTATTTTTATGTCATCTGTTTCGATCTCTTGTTCTGTGCTTGTTCTATTTTCACATATTTTACTTTTTTACATACACCTTTATTATTTTTAGTATCATCAAATATTCTATCTATGAATATCTTTTCGAATTCTCTTGATGGAATTCAAGACATGTACTACTAATATATTTAAAAGAAACTAACTGTTTTATAAATGTATGATGAGAAATAAAAATATAAGTTGAAATACGAGTATATGAAAAAATATTACTGGAAAATAAAACAATTCCAAGAAAAATATCAATTAACAGTAATATATATATATATACCAAAGGCTCCGCCCCCAGCTTGCTACCCATGACCACCATCGTGGGAGGGCGGATTCGCCTTTCGCTTGCTAGCGCTGGCTCTCTTCTAACAAATAATAGAACTTAACAAATTATATGCACAGATAATCTGCGTAAGATGTAATTCATAAAATTTTTATTCGAACGGTTTATAAAAATTATCAACAAAATACAATGTTAAAATGTATAACATTTTTTAACTCTAAAGTTTCACTGAAAACAGTATTTTCAATAAATTTATTATTAATTTTACACTGAAATCGTATACCTTCATTAATTGTACACCGTAAGAGAGCTGCATACATGTGACTAATGGTAAGTAATCAGAACACGAATAAAAATGACCAAGAAAGGTGCATGGGACTGATTTTGAGTTATATATATATATATATATATATATATATATATATATATACACGAGTATATATATATATATTAGTTATACAAATAAATTTAAAATTGATCAATTATAACTCTATTTTAAATTAAAATATTTTATCGTCGTTTTAAGATGTTTAATTGCCAAACTTAATATTTAAAAACAGTAGTGAACACGATGGCATTCGATTAGTAGCATATTAAGCATTGCATACTTTTCGAAATCCAGTTGAAAAAAAAATGCTACCGAAGTCGAAGTAATGATTTGTTCAGTTATGGGGGAAGATGTTTCCATGCACAAAACAAGCAAAAAATTGTTTCAGAGATTTCAGAATGGTGATTATGATCTTTCTGATTAAGAACGTCCCGGACAACCGATAAAATTTTAAGACAGGAAGCTTGAGCAGCTATTAAGTAAAATCTCTGCTCAGTCTGAACAGTCGCCTAGCAAGCTATTTTCTATCGGCTGCATCGCCTGGGAAAAATTCAAAAGCTAGTCTAATGTATTCCACATAAGCACAGCCCGGAAAACAAAGAAAAAAGATTCGATACGGCTATTTCTTCACTCGCAAGGTTCAAAAAGAAGGATTTTTACAGTAAATCATAACCGGGGATGAAAAATGGGTTTTCTTCGACAATCCTAAGCGCTGAAAAACATGAGTTACACCCGGTGAACCATCGACGTCGACTCCAAAACCAAATATTTACCCCAAGTGTGTTTTTGTGTATTTGGAACATTAAGAGTGTGGTATGAGTTACTCGAACCTGATCAGACTGTACATTCAGAGTATTACTAACAATAACTCATCCGTTTGAGCGAGGAATTAGAGACAAAAAGACCATTTACTAATAAAGTAACCAGGTAAGTCATTTGGCAGCATGACAACGCCCGACCGCATAATCCGAAAGAGACCAAAGACGTTATTTGTTCGTTGAATTGGAACATTCTCCCTCATGGGGCGTATTCACTAGACCTAACCTTATCAGATTATCACCTATTCCGGTCGCTTCAGCATTACCTAACTAAAACCCATTTTAAAAAAATAGAAGTTCGAAAATACATTAACAACTTCATCAACTCAAATCCGCCAACTTTTTTCGACAAGGGATTCGTCAATTATCCGACATATGGAGCAAACGTCTAAAACAAATTATATAAAACAATGGGAGATATTTTATGAATTGAAATACATTCCATTTTTTCCGTAAATAAACATTAATTATCTATAAAAAAAGGCCTAACCTAATTAATTTATACACCTTATGTATAACACATTAAAATGTAGCGTTTTGTTTCATCTAAAGCTAACATCTTGACATTTTCTACAAATCAATTAAAATTTCTGATTACATTTTCATATTTAATTATAAATACATCATTTTCTCAATATCTTTCATATTTTGTTGAAAATATGTTTAGAAAATAAATTAAAACAGTCTCCATAAAAGTATTACATTGATACACTTGTTATCAATTAAATATATCAATTACTTAAAATTAAAATTTCAAATATTTGTTCGAAAAACATTAATAGAAATATTTGCTTTATTATCAACTTTCAATTTAATACTTTGTCTATTTTTCATTCAAAGAGGAATATAAAAGATCATGTCTATTCATCAATTTATCTGCTTTTTATCTGATAATGTAATTTTGATGATTATGTGGTACTTAATATCTTTTATAATATTAAAATTCTACTATAAATAAATACAAATAGCTGATTTTTATATTTGATGCACTCAAATTTGAAAAAGATATTTTAAGTTGTCAACTAACGTAAGTACTATAAATCAAGTCAATCATACCTCCTATAATGAAAAAAAAATTTGATCATAAAGGATATACAATTCATATAATGCAGGTGTACCTAAATTCCGAATCAATGACACTCTTAATTCAGTCCATCAAATTACATTTAAATTAAAAATTTGAATATATGCAAGTAAAAACAAAAAACGTTTAAAAAGATTAATGGAAAGATACATACTCAAGATTCATCTTGTTACTTTCTTTATATAAATAGTACAGTATGCTATAATTAAATTTCTAACTACCTGTATATTATGCTAAAATTGTTATATTTTTAAATTTGTTTCCTCTTTTATCTATTTAATCTTCACAATATACACTTAAAAGAACTTACATATACACGTGCGTGTATGGACTACAATAATACAGCTAGAGATTTGTTTAACCAGCATTCAAAAAAAGATGGACACGCTTACTATAGAGTAGAATCGGGGCAATTTTCCAAAAATAATATCATTTTATTTAAAATGATTATTAAAAACTATAATATGTATATATATATATATATATATATATATATATATATATATAATTTGAATACAAGGTGGATGTTAACTTCATTTAAAAAACTTCTTACTGACCTGGAACTAAGCGTGGCCCATTAATTGATAGAGGCCCGCTTCCATATTTAACATGGCACGGATCCGCGTTACTTGATACAATCGCGATTTCGTCGAGCTCGTGACCGTTGCTATACGCGTCCGGCGATATTCCCGACGATCCAACCAATCTGCTCGAGGACGAAGCGCCGGCGTCGCGCGACTGTTTGCGCCCGCGCAGCGACAACACCAAACGCTTCGCAGTGGACATGGAGTCGCCAGCCTTTATCGGCTGGCACGACGGAAAAACAAATACACAACAACGTATTTTATGTCAATACACTGCAGTTAAGTCAATTGCCGCACAGATCAGACATTTTCCTTTTGTCGATAAAATTCCCGCACTAAATAATAAGACATTAAGTTTTCATTCAACTTTAATGCGATTTGTTCGAATACTTAACAATAGTCTTAAAGTAATTTTATATATTCCGATCTTCAATTTAACTTTAACAAATTTATTAAACAAATGTTTTATGAACGATTGACACTCGAACGTATATATAACATGTTTTCAACTATTTCAATTTAAACAATCACAACTTTGAAACTACAGAAGGAAAGTTATTAATTCACCTCGATTTGTTTGCACTTCCAGTTATATTTTTAAAAAATCGCATTTATATTTAAATTTCAAAACTCACGGCAATTTGAAATTTTGTATCCCATTTTCATTTAGTATAACAGACAGAATAAATTTTCCGAAACATAAAGATGTTTTATTTATATTTCAAGCAAAAATATAATTGTTTTGCATTACTCAAATATATCGTTAAAAATTTGTATTAGAAACATAAGATAAATAAAATAATTGACACTGTCTTCTTTTAATAAGGTAATCAATTTTCTGTATTGAAATAAAATTAAACGTATATAATTTCGACATAAATAATATATGAACTGTATAAATTTGTATTAAAATTATAAATTTGGACTTCATCTAAAAGTTTTTTTTAGTATAACGTATAGAAATCCTGCTAGTTTTTAAAGAATGTACAGCATTGAATCATTGAACAAATATTATGAATATTCTTTTTCATTCATCACTTTCGGTACAAACAAAAACACGTTATATAGTTAGACTTCTAAACAGTTAAATGACCATATTTTTATTACTTTTCTAAAGTAGAACATTTTATATTTTTAGTCACTTTTTCAAACTTCTTCGAGAACAAATCTATCTCTTTTACATTTTTTTCTCATATGAAAGTGAAAACAATTTTAACAATTGAATATATATTTAAATTTTCTAATCGTCCAACCGGAAATAGTTTACTTTTTATTTATCGATACCTCTTTTAAACACGTTATTTATTTTGTTTGGAGTAGGTACTTCACAAACACTACTTTTTTTGGAAGAATCCGATTTTGTTGAATTGAACTTCAAATAATAATATTATAAATTGTTTTAAATTTATTTTCTAAGTCATTAAGGTAATATTAAGAATGAATTTTTAACAGAAAACCGACTTAATATTTTCATCAATTTAATTTAGTTCCATGAACTGCAATTTATATTTCAAATAACTAATATCAATCGTAATATAACAAAGTGTTCATACTAAAAACACTGTTCGTTGAAATTCTGTTGATAATGGTAATAATAAATATATCTATGAACTCTTTAACCTTCATTTTTTATAATTTTATAAAAATTCGTGATAACAAAACAATTCAGGTGAATATCAATTTTTCTGAGTACTTTTCGGACTCTTTTACAAGTAACTCATCCGAACACAGCTTATATACTTTAAGAAACGCCAACGTTCGCATATCTGAAATAAAAAGAAACATGTGTTAAATGTTGCTTTCATTTGAAACAAAAACACCTGCAATAAACAAATCGGAAAATGTTGAATATCGCGAAAGGAAAAAAACACTCTTAGACAATTAAATATTCACATACAAAAATATAGTCAATTCATTTCTGCTAATAATTATATTCATAATAAAATAATAAACAATATCGTATTTATAATAATTTTCTTTCAAATAAATTCAAAAAAAAATAAATTATATTATTAGTTTACTCTATAAATTTAAATTATATTTTATTTTAATTAAAAACCTCTTATTTAAAAATTCTAACATAAGCTACATAAGTTTGTTTACATAAAATTTTCTTTACACAGACATACATACACACACAGGTATATTTTGTAGATTATATTCTGATATAATCAATGGAATAATATCCGTTCTGACATATATATATATATATATATATATATATATATATATATATATATATATATATCAGAACGACAATATTATTCCATCGACTATATCAGAAGCTGAAAGAAAAAGTCACTGAATATAGAAAATGCATTCATATATCAATCTGGAATAAATTTCATACTACGTGCAATGAAAGTGTAGTCGCAAAGTTCTAACTGCCGAAAGCTACAATTTGGGGATCAAAACGAGCCCAAACGCATATGAGCAGTCTACCTTATTTTTTTCTCAAGAAGTCTATTAAAATGAAATATTCTGCTTTTAGTTGTTGAACAATAAAAAAAAAATTTTGTGGTACATTAACTGTAGTTCCATATGTTTACAAACTTTAACAAAAAATAATAAAAATAATTATATTTTACTTTAAAAACAATCATATACAAAATAATACATGGAACAAAATAGTACATCTAACTGCAACAGAAAGCAAAAGAGTACGTCTAGTATGTATTCCCTATGAAGCTATTTATTATTCTTTATAACTTCTGATATTCGATAAGGAAGCATCGTTACAAGTTTTTTTTACAGACGTCCTGTACAAAGTGCTGTTGAATTTTTTCACGCAAGGGTTCATATATCCAGACAAAATTTAACCTCAACTTTATATGTCTTTCTTTATCTGTCCCAATTGGAAAAAGATCAGGATTACTAAATGATCATTTCATGACTGGAACGTTTTACTGCTCGAACCAATTTGTTGTGCTCTTAGCAGTATGGTGAGGAGAACTATCCTACTGGAATGTATATTCGGTTTCTGGGAAACAAAGATGATGTATTAAAGAAACCATGTTTTCTTGGAGAATATTCTAATACTTATCAATGTTGATAATGCTATCTCCAATAATAAATTATCCAACTCCTCGATCAGATATACATCCCCCAACCATCAATAAAACAAGAAATGTAAATGCGCTCTTTAAAACAGTTTTTGTGAAAAGATAAAAGTCCTTTATTCTTCTTTCGAAGAACGTGTTTTCGATTATCTCTAAAACATACCTAGAACCTGAACTCGTCATTACCAAACAAGAACGCCCTGTTTTAGATTCATTTTCAAATGCATGATTTTTTTATAATTTTAAATTGTTATCTGCACTGTTAAACGTGGCAAATTAAACTGTTGAGTAATATATGTCGAATTTCCATTCGATTTGTTTTCAACTATTAACTTTCTCGTATCACTGCAAATTGGTTTTCCGAAAACCAATTGGTTGGTTGCGATTGGTTTTCCGAATAATTATGAAAATACAATCTACTAATTATTCATTAAAATAATACCTATTGTTGATTTCAACCTCGATTAAAAGATAAACCCATTAAATCTTCTGTTTTATTGAACTAAGTTACTGTTTTACTTTCTGTTGCAGTTAGACGTACTATTTTGATTTCTATGTTATTTTAAATATGTTAGTTTTTTTAAATTAAATATAATTATTTTTGTTATTTTTTGTTAAAAGTTGTAAAAATAATGAACTACATTTAATAAATAAAAAACAGTTTTTTTTAATTATGCAACAATTAAAAGCAGGATATTTCATTTAAATAGACTTGTTACAAAAAAAGGGAGTGGACCTACTATTATCCGTTTGGACTAGTAGTAAGAAAATATCCCTTGTATCTATAAAAAACATATAAAAGTTAATATCATCGTATAATATTGTTTAAATAGATATTTAATAAATTAAATATAACAAATAACCATTATTAATGAATCTAATATATCAAAAAAGTTTTTTTTTGATTTTTATATAAAGATAAATTATTTTATTTTCCAGTTAGTTACACAGTAACCTTTGATTTAACATTTATTGAAAAGGGTTGTCTATTACTTCAACATTAGAAAATATTTTTTATGTACAGAATATTTCAATTAGGAAAAAAAATATTACTTCGGGTTATTGTTCAAAATCTTAAATTTAAAAAAAAAACTCTCTTGTAATCAAATTACATTAAAGAACATATTTGTATTTAAAACATAGATATAATGTACAATATGATCGTAACTAAACACATTATAAATAATTGACAATTGTAAACGAAAACTTTGCGTCAATTAATTATCATATTAAATTAATTATCTAGTGAAAGTTTGTCAGTTAACTAACTTCTCTTTATATGAAATATTCAATGATAATGCTATTATCAGAGATGAAATCGAAATTTCGGTAAAAAAGTACCAAATATCTTACAATCCCTACATCTCAAAGCAATATTACATGAGTGCATCCAATCACCCAAAAATATAGTAAAGTTATATATATATATATATATATATATATATATATATATATATATAAAATAATCCCAACAGGTATTTATAGAATATACAATGTCACGTTGATACACACGACCTATGTGGGAGTCAGATCAATCGCAATTGTGATGTGATAACCACAGCTGCCACAGTTCTACCAACTCAACGCATCGCGATGCTTGGCATCGCTATTGACGTCACGCGAACACCACCTATCCGTCATCACAAACTCTTCTCTCTTAATACTGTACCTATCTGCATTCAAACGTTAACCCTTTGTCCAATTACATCATAATTGACAGAAGGAATATTGTATTTGATCTAAGCCCTCGAACCTAATAAGATGGCAAGTTATGAAAACAAGATTCAAATGTTGCACACAAATATTGATATAGTCGTGAATTTTATTATATTCTCGCATATAGTAACTTAACATAGAAGTTACATGACAAATTAAACATTTATAAATTTAATTATTTTTTGATAAAGAGGGTAAAATTTTCAAAGACGATACTCTTTATTAATTTTCTTTGAAAGAAACCATTTGTTGTTTCATAACTTTTTTAATTCAGTTCGAATATTAAACCAATAATCGAAAAAATCTAATATTCATGCGACGTAAATTAAAACCCCTAAAGGAAACATTTTTACTAATTTACTGTAACACTAATTTACTACAAATTTCTAATATATATATATACAGATAGATAGATTACAATTTATAACCAAGAAGTATTATAAAAACATTAAAATGGACTCTCTCGATTTAATTTCTTTTAATTATAATCAAATTTTGTTAACGACAAAAGTAATATCTAAAATTAAAAACAATATTTATTACTGGCATAAATAATATAATTTTATAAACGTTTTTCTGTCACTCATTCTTCATATCTTGTGTCAAATTTCCTGAATTTTTACAATTTCTCAATTTACTATAATTCTGATTTTTTTCTTTAGTAAAAACCACAATTCTATACAAATGAAGTATAAATGTAACAAGTAATAAATATTGAAAAATAAGAAAACAGCTGGTTATTAAACAAATAAAATAACACGACAAATTTTCTGCCAATGAAAAGATATTTATAAATATTAACTTATTTAAGCGAATAAGAGCAGTTTTAATTAAAATGCAAATAATATTTATTAATAACAAAAAATACTGATTGAAAAAATAAATTAATTAAAGATAACTGGCACTAATATAGTTAAAATCGCAACATTAGTTTTAAAAATTTGCCACTATTAATGATATTTCATACTCTCATCTGAATATTCATTGAATTTTTTACAATAAAAAATTTAGTGAAATTATTTGTTAAACTGTCTACATTTTTAATTTTGATTTAACTTTTTTCGTTTGAAAAATATTTAATCAAGTTAAACACGTTTATTCAGATATGCATACAATGCATGCAATACAAATCTAAATAATTATAAATAAATATAAAAACATATTATTGTACTTTAAAAAAAAGTGTTAAAAATAATATAACCATAAATAAAATACTATGTTTAACCATAAAATAAAAATGTATTTAAACAATATTAAAAATTCTAAATTTATAATATATTTGATTAATTACCTATTCAACACCAAAATTGAAACAAATATAAAAAGACTGTCTTATTACATTAATAAAACTATTACTAAAGTCAATAAAATTACTCGCGCCAAACTTATTTAACTGTTTGTCGCACTAAGTAAACGACATGTTATCTGTTCTATTTCCCGTACCTTGCATAAGAGATATTGAAAAAATAAGTAATCGACATCGGTTAAATAAATAACATCGAATAGATTTGTTTATCAAATTTATCAAGCAATATTAAATATTAATATTGTATAGATGAAAGTCATTTGTATTTGCACATTAACTATGTAGAAAGAATGAAAAATAACAACATTATATATATATATATATATATATATATATATATATATAACGCGATTGTATTTTTCAATATATCATGATGTACACTTTTTGTATTTTCTACCCAACACTCCGTTTCGTTAAATATTAAAAATCGTTATACAAGTTGTACAACAATATATTTATTTAAACGACGTACGATTTAAAAAGTTTTAAATTCTATTTCATAATTGAAATAATATAAATTTAATCATGCATCAAATATGAACAATTCTTTAAATTTAAATTCATGAAACTATTGAAAACTATTTTAAAAGTGTACAATTTCACATACACTAAACTAGAAATAACTTTATGTATTTAAATTATTTTTATGAATGTAACATGAGAAAAAAAATGTATATAAACTATTTCTAATGAAAACCATAACTATATTTAATTGCTGATCTGTATTTTTTTTAATAAAACGTACACTCAAAGAAGACTATTGAAAACATCATTCTTCACAGAAAATAAAATTATATATTCACAAAAGTTTATATCTAAACTGAAGGACTCATTACCGGATCAAAAACTTCGGAATTGCAGCAACAGGTCATGTCACTCTTGTAAAAAGTAAACTTTGTAGTTGAACTATAGAAAATACAATTGATATTTTACTAATCGTACATACAAACTCGCAATTAAACTTAAATAATTATAGTCTATAATATATTTTTTCTATTTATATATTTTATTAATACTATATATACATGAATATACTCATATAACAATGCAGTTGTATTTTTTATGTGTTTAAATAATAAAAATACATGCATCAAACAATTTTCAGTCATTCTTCAGAAAATACGAGTAAAATATAAAAATAATATTATGAAGATAATCAAAGATAATATTTTAAGTATTTTTTATAAAATAAATTACTTAAATATGCATAAAAACAGTATTTATAAAATATGATAAAAAATAAAAAGGCAATTGTCAGAAATTAAAACTTAAACCGAATTTATTTATTGCTAGTTGCAATGACTATTATATATGTAAAAATCGACAAAAAGTGCTGTGATTACTAAATTAAAATACTTAATTTAAAATATATTGATTTAAAACTACATTAACCTTTAAAGATTTCCATACAAAGCCGTTTTATTTATGATTTATAAATAACACACCAATTATTTTATTTTTTAAGCAGCATGTTAATTCATATTGCAGTTTTGCAAAATCAAAATTATATATGACACACAAAATATACGACTGTTGAAAATTTATTAGGATGAAGTATTATTAAGTTATTGGGGTGAAAATACTAAAAACAGGCATTTTAATGCTTA
The DNA here is from genome assembly GCA_034766995.1 of Acanthacorydalis orientalis. NCBI lineage: Eukaryota > Metazoa > Arthropoda > Insecta > Megaloptera > Corydalidae > Acanthacorydalis > Acanthacorydalis orientalis. The sequence goes on from CM068319.1 coordinate 23,061,748, forward strand.
TAAATTTATACAGAAAATACTATGGTAATCAATAGACACTAATAATTATATAGAGAACTAAATATTATTTTATCCCTAAAAAATATTCAAAAATCGACAAATTTCATGATTGAACGAAAAACAAATAATATAATAATTATATTTTATAAATAAATGTTAAATTCGATATGAATAATTCTGAAAATATTTACAATATAATATACACTAAAAATGTACTTAAATATACCCCTGTCTAAAATAAATCAGTCTAGTGACAGAGGTTTTCTTCGGAACAAAACTATAATGCAATAGATTATAGTTTTTCCTCACTTTAGTCTTCTACTGAAATCAGATACAGAACGAAATGGTTTCAGAATGCAAGATTTGGTTTCATTTCAGGTTGTCACGTCTCTGTTATAAATAGAATACCTATACATCTTTTTTATAATTTTCTGCTCTAATTTTATACTTGTAGTCGTCCTTACTAGCTAGATAAGAATTTTGTATTTATTAAAACTTATGATATAAAATGGATATTCTATTTTTCTTTTGTAAATTAACATTCTACCAATTGTCTGACACGAATATCTCTAATAATTAATTTTGAAGTTTCATTTTATGATTTTTGTAAATAATTGTGATATATTTATATATATATATATATATATATATTCTAACAACGTTTTTCATTTTCTAATTTGTCTCAAAAAATATGTATTTATAAATAAGATAAAAAGTTACGTCGCGTAATGTTATTAAAAATTATAACTCATCTTTATATATGATTAATTTAAATATATTTATAAATAAATATTCTTAATTATTTCACAATGTTTGTTTTCAACATTCCTCATAACTTTCGTAAAATAATAAATGTATTTATTAATAAATACTGGCATTTATAACAAATCTGTGATCTATAAAAATACATTTTCACCTACAAAACCATCAATATAATTTCCAATAAACGCCATAATTAACCATCAGTATTAAATATATATCAAATAAAGATCGATTGGTCCAAAATTAAACGAACAATATTCATTATTTATCATTAATTTTATTACTTTGTTTTAAAAAAGCTATAATTAAATAACTAACATAAATGCTAATATATTGTAGAACTAACTAGTAATATATTTTTTTCATAAAACAATACAAGTCATTTTGTAACACTTAATTTTGTTACAATACACAAAAAAAATCTGTTCTTTAGATAAAAATTATGATTTAATATACTAATATACAGCAATAAGAATTTTAAATAACATGTTTCTAAACGTAATTTTCTATATATTTATCTAATTATTAAATAGTTATTTTTTCAATCATTAAATGCAAAAAAAAAACGGTTTAAATATTTAAATCGTTTAAATCGTTTAATGACATCCAGCATAGGAGAAATGTTATCTAAAACAATTTAAATCAAAAACAATATCTGATTTCGATAATGATATTGATCAGGTGTATTATTATAACTATAAAATTGAAGTCGAAAATTATTGAAAGACTATTGTTAAATATTTTACTTTCAATCAAGACGTGAAAGTAAGGAATTATTTGGAAACGTACAGTGTGGAATTATTCCCCTGTACTGTGTTTATCTTCAGTAAAAAATTAAAACGAAGAATTAACAAACATTATTAGTTTCATTTCGAAAACAAAACCTCTGTCACTAAATGTGATTTTTCATAAGGAAAAGTGTCATTCATTATAATTAATTACATGGATATAAATTTGTCATATTTTACTATTACATTTTCTTTGAATTTTACAATTGTCGTGACTGTTTATTTACTTTTTACAGACATGCCTAAGCTTAATAATACATTTACTAATAAAATATTTCCTAACATATAAAATATATGTAAATATGTGAAAATAATTCAAAATATAATAACTAAACATACTCACATACTAACATACAAGCCCTTCGATTAATTATTGATAATTTCATTTATTATAATATATATATATATATATATATATATATATATATATATATATGAAGTATTAGATTAATTTGTTATATTTAAAACATAACAATAAATCAATTAATACAAAAAAAACAGTAAATGAATGGTTTATAACGTTAAAATACTAAAAACTATCTTTTTCTACAATTTTGTTCGATCTGAACAACATTCATATTCTTCACATCATATAAAATTAGTTCAAAACTTTTCTTGCTAAAAAAGTATCCACCAGAATTTATATATTTTTTTCCTATGTGTGTATGTATATGATTATTCAATAAGACTTTTTTTGTAAATTTTCAGTCTTTTTATCAACTCATACTTCAATAAAAAAAAATACTATATCAATTGAATCTATTCACTTCAAATAACAATTGACTTTATATTAATTATAAACACATTTATTGTCTAATTTACAATTACCTTCTTATTCTTAATATCCAACCTTTAATAGACACCGAACTTAATTTCTAAGGTCTAACAATGTACCGACCGATTAAAGAATTTACGTACGTTAGAGAAATTTTCATATCTAATATAAATTAACAACATACATTCGAGCTTTTTTACCTATGTTACTTGTTTAGTAAATGGAAAAATTTTAAACTCGTATGTGCAATGTGGATGTTATATATATTCGCGTATTTTATATTTGTATATACACAGACACATGCACGCATGCTTGCACATGCAAACACTCACTAACGCTTGCATACACGCTCGCACATCCACACAATTTCACATGGATATATACATACACAGAAAATCACGTTTATATATATATATATATATATATATATATATATATATATATATATATATATGTATATATGTATATAATTGCAGACATGCATTCATATATTCCAGTAAGAAATATAAAATTAAATTAAAAATATCTCATTTCACTGTTACTAACATTCACTACGAGTATGTCAAATAATTCATTTCTATTTAAAGTCAAAAAAAACTTGTATGAAAAGTTTGTTAAAAGTTAATTTTCAGTTAATAGTTTTATTAAGTTTATTAAGAGAAAAACAAAACAGTTGTTTCTATTTATAATGTATGAAATTAATATTTTGTAACTTAAATATTTATTACGTTTCAATTAATAAGTGATCTATAGAAAATTAGACATAATAAATATTTGTACAATGGTTAATTACTTTAAAGGTATTCTTATTAAAAACGAACATTTAACACTTAACAAATAATTGTTAAATATTAAAAAAAAAACTGTAATTATTGATTTCAAAAAATGCGCTTAAATCATATTATTTTATTGTCGACCAAACTAAGACCTAGAGATAATGTTTATTGTATTTAACATTTTCATTAACGCAGTGTTATCTTCCTTATCAACAAAAATAATACGATCTGACAATTTCAACATTTTAAAACAATTTACCAAAAATATGTATATTATAAATAAATAATCTAATATTTTTTTGATATATGAATAAATACTAGTCTATTGAAATAAATACATACAAAAATAACTGATGGGTTACTCACTTCGTATTTCTTTAGTATATCTTTTCACGCAATTAATGTTTAAACACTAAACTGCCAGTTTAATCACATCATTGTGAAGATCGATTTTCATCCAATTTAATCTTAGTCACACACTGGTTAAAAGTATTATCGATAAAACATATGCTTCCATGAACTTGCATGCAGACTTAATAACTTTAAATTTAAACCATATATAATACCGCGAGATTTATGTGAAAATCCCGATATAGGTAGAATGTTTGAATGATTGAATTTATTTATGAAAGGATCGAAACCAACAGCATTTCATTTATTGAAATATGTTAACGGCCGTTAATATAATGTAAATATATCACACGTACGAAATCCAAAAATCTGACGTACAAAACACATTGTCGAAAACCCGGTGATGATGATTACCATAACCTTACTGTTTTAGAATCACTCGTTTTACTATTTCAACACATTTTTTTTCTTATCAACAGTGTCAGTCTGCCGGTGCTGATCAAACAACGGTCAAACATTAATCCAACGGTAAATGAGAGCCATCATCATCTGCACTCATTTTATTTTTAGATTGGTTATTTCAATGCCAGAGCGATTTTTCGCTAAACAGCATCTCTACTACAACTACTGCCACCGACACAGGCGTTCGTTACGACATTCACAGCCAGCTGCGATGATTCGTCGCCGTTCGTTCCTGGCATACGCGCGTCCTTGACGCAGGCGGCCGGTCGGTCGGTCCACAGCCTGCTTGCCCGCTCTCGTTCGCTACCTTCCCTAGCCCTGCGGCTGAGAGCCTGCTAGATGCCGACCCGACGATGTTGCGCTACGATAATGCAGAGCTGTACTATCCTCTGTGAAAATGTCGACGTGCGCCACCCCGGATTTCGCATTTTGCGCAACACGACGCGCACACGCGGCGTCGTATATTGTCAGTACACGGAGGCCTGTGTTATGACGTTATCGGCGATGCGTTGTGTTCTTTCTCTTAGTGTCGTTACATAAGTATAAAGCTTTCCTTTTATAACGCGGAACGTTGCAGTATTGTATATGAAGAAACATTTTTTTTAATATTAAAAAATGTATCACGATTAAATAGTAAAAGATTTGAAAGTACCTTTTTTTCTTAAAACAAGAACGGACTTTTGCATTTAAGACTCGCGTTTGAAAGAAACTCAGTGAATAAATAATGACACTGCGTTGTGACGAAAAAACGAACGTGATTTATGAAATAATTCAGACGCAGATAAATACATATACCTGCAATCATGCGTACAACTAATTTTAATGTATTAAATGTCAAATACACACACACACACACGCACGGACATATATATATATATATATATATATATATATATATATATATATATAAACCACATTAAAAATAAAACCGAAAATCTACATATTAAAAAACACATGCATATCTATTTTAATAATTATTACCACATATCGAATATTTCACCTTGACAGTTTATAACAGCAATAAATCGAGAACAGTATAAAAAATAAACTGATAAAGAAAACATATATGTCGAATTTTATTATCATGCAGATATTTTTTTAAAAAAAAATACTAACTCCCAAACAGTAATTAACAAGTTTACCATAAGTGCGAGATAAAATTATAGATCTGTAATGTGTTTCTCAGGTAAGATAAGTACAGCTTTTATTTCAGACTAGTTTTAAAAATCGTTCACAACTCATTTTTTAAATCTGTCTTGAAAGAATACAAAATCTAAAAGAATGTCTATCGATAATATTACTATAATTTTAATCACTTTAAGCGTTTTTAAACATTTTTGCTTATTTAAAACATTGTCAGAAAATTCAAGTATGTTTATTTACAAATTTGTTAATAGATTTTCAGAAAATATTCATTAAAAATTATTACAGCATTAAAACTTTATAAGGCAAAGAGAAATTTCGTATAAATAAGAAGCAGTTATTCAAATAAATATGTGGAGATTTTAAAGATATAAACATTTACTTACATAAATATAACTATTTGGAAAAAACAAAACATATATATATGTACATACTATTCCATAAAAAGATAAAATAAAACAAAATAGCAAATAAACTATTTAAATACGTGTATAAATCAGAGGTAAATATATATGTTATTAAATTCAATAATTATTTTTATTAATCATAATAATGACATTTCTTCCTACTTCTTTCATGCATTTTAAAATACATATTCTCTTTCAAGAGTTGCATTGTCAATAATAAAAAGACATGAATGTAAAAAATTAATGTACATAAACTGAAACGACAAGTTCAGTTATAATGAATGGTGATAAATTATCATTATTCTCTGAATAAAAATTAAACATCAAAAGCGTTAGTGAAGATTATGCTATTTTAAATAAAAATTAGTTTATTAATAGAAAGCCTCAATTTTCAATCAAATTTAATATAATTGATTTAGTGGCATACACTGAAATTATGATACAATTACATAAGCACTATCAATGTCTTTTTTTAAAAAAATGACACTAACATCAAAAATTATAAATATTTTTGAAAAGCTTCTTTAACACAATATGAAATTATCTGTTGTGTATTAAAAAAAGAAAACAATAAAGGGCTAAACCATTCTATAAAAACAATTTTTGAATTAAACAAAAAATAACTATGAAAATGTCAATTTTTAGTAATTCTCAAACTATACTCTTCTGCTATATATTATATAACTCTTTAATATTTGATGCCTCCGTATTCATTTTCCAATGTATGAAATATATATATATATATATATATATATATATATATATATAAATAGGCATGTATACATTTTTGTAATACAATTATGAAATAGAATTAATTTCCTACGAAAGTGTAAAAAAAATATGAAATCAAACCGATTTCTTTATTAAAAAAAAAAATATATTATTTTAAAAGCTTTAAGTCATAAATGTAACAAATTAGAATTGCACGATTAAAAACAATTACAGGAAATCGATAAATGACCTAACTGGTCCGGTCCGTTATCAATGAGAGCCACTCCAATCCCTTATCAGTCGCTTTCATCCAACAACGTGCAACGGTTTGTTATATCGCGGAATCCTTTACTATTCGTAAAATTAACACAGAAATGGAAACAATATCCTATACTACAATTACAAAAGTTTTCCTTATATTTTGAAAGAACTCTTTTGTGATACAGGTAAATATTTATATTTTTTTTAGATTTCCATATTAATTCAAACTGGAAATAAATAAAAATTCAATTTAATCACTTTCCATTCATTAAAGTAACCCTTTAGTATAAACGAAAAAAAAATCAAGTCAAAATATTGTATAGTTTTTTTGCAATAATAATTTTTAATCGCTGGGGTCATGTTGATCCCATGTGGCATCTATATAATACCAGATACGTGGCAGCTAAGGGTTAAATCTTATTGATACAACGGTTAAATAATTAGAATAAGATCAAAACCAAAATATAAATATATATATATATAGATAGATAGATAGATAGATACGAAATGAGGTAAATACAAAAACATATCAATAACTCTACTACCCAGCCGATTTTTTTATTGTCAATTGCGTTATTAAAATCGATTGTTTATATATATATATCCTTTCTCAGATATATTTTTCAACATCTGTATAAATACATTAAAAAGTATAATTTCAATGATTTATTTAAACAAAATTTCTTTACAAATCCTTATATGAACCTTAAAAGTCTTCATTGGTAAAATATCACCGTTTTATTTCATATATAATATGTATTTTTTTTAATAACTCATTTAATTTAGTACAAGTAATACCTTTTTTTATTATTTATACTTTTTTTTAACATTTTCATAACATTACTTACAATGTTATATTTTATTTATAATTATTTGCATTTATACGAATATGTATTGAATTTTTATATTCAACATGATATTATTTGACATTTTTCAGTTTTTTTACACATATTTGGCATATTATACATTTTATTTATTTATTTTTATCCAATATCAATTTGACTGCATCAGATCCGGTTATCAGGTCTAGTAAAAATTCTAGACAAAATAATCGTGAGCTGACGTAACACTCATATCCAAACAAAAACTTTGAATATCTGTGATAAAACTTGAAACTTATTATATCTTTATTTAAGTAAAAAAAATAATTATAACTTGCTAAACATAAAAGTATTTTAAATCACTAAAATAATAAGAAAACTCAAAAAGTCAAAATTGAAATGAATATCCTAAAAAAAATAAAAGCGCAGGAAGACATTAGATATAATTTTCATTATATACTAAAAATGACATTAAAGCACAAGAACTTTTGTCTCTAATAATGTGTACATACATATATATATATATATATATATATATATATATATATATATATATATATATATATTACTGGATTGTTCGAAAATGGAAACTACACATTCATACAAAATAATTAGGCTGAATTTAATGATGTTATTTATATGTTTTATATAAATACACGCAAATATTATATATATATATATATATATATATATATATATATATATATATATATATATATATATATATATATAATTTGCGTATTATGTGTAGTGTGTTTTTGATGTTTTAAAATATCAAGAGCACATAAATTATAGGCGGTACCTTCTAATAATTTTTTATACACTAAACTATTGTAATATATGAGTTTCTACTAGAGTAAAAATACGCACCTACTACTCACACATTTTCCAATAATCACGTAACACTTATATAAATATATATAAAAATAATAAGAAACGCACAAACTTATACAAAAAAATATCTCAAAACAAGACTGCATAATTGGTCTCAGTTAGTTCACTAATCATTAGGTATATTTTTAATAAAACAATTCACCAACTATTAAGTATATTTTATACTCTAGGCATTAATTTTACAAATTAAATAGTTGGTACACTTGTATAGACTAATATAATACATTACGCTCATTTTTAAAAAGTAATTTCATATTCATATGCAATACATATATATATATATATATATATATATATATATATATATATATATATATATATATATATATATATGAAATACTCCAATGTTTGATCAAAAAATAAAATAATTATTTTTACGAAACAAAGTACATAAAATTTAACATTTCTCGGTTGCCATAAGTTAAACTTTTAAAATATGCAAATAAAAATGACAATCACGAACTCAGTTTATCTGTGTTTTATTTCCAATTTTCACGAATAAATATCAACTGAATATTCATTTCTATTTAAATAACAAACAACAGTATAACGTTTTGATTGTTTTTTTTGACATTCACAATAACGAAACAATTAAAGAAATTAAAATAATACACATTTAAGGAATAATCAAACATTATAATTTTTAAATACAAAAAAAGGTTGATCATTATATGAATTTGTTGCATTCAATGAATGGGACTTATCCAAAAAAGAGTTCATAAATTAACGTGCTACAAATATTATTTTAAAAAAAATTAAATAGTCCAGTGTGAATTTCCAACATATTTTTGCATATAAATAATACTATTTACAAATAAAATATAAAAATAAATCCGTTCGATTAGAGAGCAAACAAATTATCGAAAATAACAACTTGTTGCGTTTCAGAGAAGAAAACATCACTGTACTTGCAATACATTTAGAGAAATCGTTTTGAAACTGGTAGTAGAATAGCCATGAAGTCATTGATTTTCGCATGCAAACATTAGTTAACCTTATTATTTATTTTCATATGAAATAGGAATGAAAACTTAAATTTGATAAAAAAACATAAATACAAATACATACACACACACACACATATATATATATATATATATATATATATATATATATATATATATATATATATATATATATATATATATAATAGAGAGCAAGATAAATTACAAAATATAATTTTTTTTATTTATAACAACTTATTCTATAATTACAAAAATTATTAAAAAATAAAAACTACATTACATTATCCATTTAACAAAATTTAAATAAGTATCATTCTAAAATTGTCATCCATACAATTACTGAAACTATAACATTTATAAATCATTTTAACAACTCTTATGATGAATTATTATCAGTTAAAAAGATGTTAACCGCTTAAATTTATACATTACTATACATCTAAATCATTCTGTTCCGGACTTTCCAGTAGGAGTGAGACACCACTTCAAAAGACATGTCAATCCAAGCAGTCGATTATTTTAGTCATGTGGTCATGACATCCCAACCTCCATACATTCATTTCATAAAGGAAACACTTTCATCCAAATAAGCTTGTTTCCGTCCAAATATGTATTTTAAAAGCTTTATATATATATATATATATATATATATATATATATATATATATATATATATATATATATATATTTACATACATACATATATATACATAAAAGTGATTTTTTTAATTTATGATCTTTATACTCGAATTTAATGTATTTGTTTAAAGTATGAAGTAAACATAGGATTTTGATATAATTCTTTTTTGGTAAATAGAAGTCATTAACAAATCATAAGATTAGGTTCTCAACATTTCCATACTGTACATATAAGAATGTAACATATAATTATAGTTTTTTTTTAAATTAGTCTTAAATTATGTTTCATAAATTAAACTCTTTGCATGTCACGAACATTTTTTTATCAAAATGTTCAATAATTGATTATTACTCATTTTAATTATGGCTGTACGCATTTCAAAGCTTTAAATTCAAAGCATTCAAAATGCTAAGATATAAAACTAAATTTTTGGACTTATTTGTACCATAACACTCTAAGGATAGTGGCATCAATGATTGAATATTTTAAAAAATAAAATAAAGTGTGTTGTGCATAGGGTGAGAGTGAGTTCATTTGTAAAAATACAGCCTTTAATTCAACAGGTTGTTAATTTCTATAAAAAATATCCATTTGAACACTGCATACCTTCAATTAGTTAATATAAATATTTGCAAAAAAAAACTCCAATGAACCATCCCAGAGAAATTAGGATTTGAACAGTTTCAATCTTAAATGATTGAATACATTAATGTTGAAACTATAGTTTGATTTTTTTTACTACTAATAATTAAAAAATGTTTAATTTTTCAAGGTAATTTTTAATTTTCTAATAAGATCCAGATTCATGGAAAGTTTTAAAAAAGAAATAATAAAACATAATCATAACAAAATGTTCTACATGCCAAAATTACATTTAAAAAAAATGTTTAATCGATTTTTTAATTAAACCAATTTTAGTACTGATACTTTAAACTGAGTGACTGAAATGTAAAAGTAAAAATAAAAAAGAAACAATTTTTCCTGTTAATAAAATTACAAATGGTTCATCATTGAACACATATGTATACTATACTGTAAACTCGCATTCTTAAAAAAGCTTATATGTCAACTTTTATTGGGTTTCTATACTTCATTGTTGTAAAAGATGATGATTATATTTATATATATACTATACCTAACCAGACAAAACCACCCCTTAATTTTTTTTTATTTACTCACAGCAAGTTCACGATCATGAAATAACCAGATAAATTCATTAGGCTTCAGTTAATCTTTAAATAAATATTAAACACTTGTATTTTTGTAACCTAATTTGTATTTTAAAATTTACAACCATTAGTTTAGAAATCTAACACAAAATTAAAATTAAACTAAAATGAATACATAATTAGAAATATATTTATATACATATTTATTTTTTATTAATGATTTAGCATACATGACTTTCAAATTCAGAAAAGAAAAAATTTTGTTAAAATACTACAACATTACTACTTTATTAAAACAAAATTAAATACTGAACAAAATGTATATTTATATAAATATCACGAATAATTTAGGACATACATTTTCAGCTTGAGCTAGTAATATAACCATTAACATTTTAAATAAGTATTATACAACGATTATAAATTAAATAAATTGACAATGTTTTTATTTTTGTTATATTTTATATATATATATATATATATATATATATATATATATATATATATATATATATATATATATATATACACACATATAACACATGTCATATTTATATTTAGAGTGGCATTTCAAAATTAACATCTAATTTAGCAGATCTTGCTAAACTAACAATATTAGACAATTTAACAACAAGACGTGCAGCTTCATCTAAATTATCAGCAGGAAGAATTTTTAATCCTGATGAACCAATAAGAACTTTTGCATCATCAACATTTGTACCCTAAAAAGAATTATGATCACTCATTGCTATATACTGCATAATAAAATCTAATCATACAGCACCTGTAATCGACATACAATTGGTAGTCTTAATTTAAGTTCTTTAGCAGCTGCAATAATTCCTTCTGCAATAACATCACATCGCATAATACCACCAAAAATGTTTACCAAAATGGCATGCACTTTTGGATCAGCAGTAATAATTTTAAAAGCTTCTTTAACAGCTTGGGCTGTTGCACCACCACCAACATCCAAGAAATTTGCTGGATCACCTCCATGAAGTTTGATTATATCCATAGTAGCCATTGCTAAACCAGCACCATTTACCAAACATCCAATATTACCTACAAAAAAATGTACTATCAAAATATTATCCAAATTAGTAAAAAAATAAGCATCAATAAGTAACAGAAACAAATAAATTTTAAGTAATGTTTTTATACAATACATTTTATCTTATATATGATTAAACATTACAATTAATAAATGTTTCTAATGCATACAATATAAACACTTTATATACCATCAAGAGCAATATAATTCAAATCAAACTTAGAAGCTGCTACTTCCTTTTCATCTTCTTGTGTTAAATCACGTAAACTAAATACTTCTTTTTGTCTAAACTGGGCATTATCATCAAATCGAAATTTGGCATCCAAACAGAAGTCTATAATTTAATATGCAAATGCAATTTACAAAATACAATACATACAGTACTTAATTTGAATATTTCATAATAATAATAATATACAAAAAATACATACATTTTTCTCCTGTATCTTCAGCATATGGATTTACTTCTATTAATAAAGCATCCTTCTCAACAAACAAGTCATACAACTTTAACAAATGATCAGCAGCTTGTTCTTTCTGATCACCAAGACCAACTCTTTCAGCAATAGACAATGCTTGACATTTATCTAACCCCTTCATAATATCAATTGGTTCATATATAATTGCATCTGGATTTTCAGCAGCTACCTCTTCAATATTAACACCGCCTTGAGAAGAAGCAATTAATACAGGTCCCTACAAAAATAACACATTATTCATAAAATATGAACTTATAGTCATTATATGTAGCTGTTTATAATTATAAATCTACATTCCCATTAACACATTACATACTTGGAAAGACCGTTCCATCATAACTGCAAAATAAAACTCCTTCCTGGGGAACTTCCTTTCAGTAACCATAACAGAATTACAAATACGTCCTTTTTCACCAGTTTGTTTTGTAACTAACAATTGACCCAGCATTTTGTCTGCAATTTCTTCTGCTTCCTCTGGTCTACAACATATGCAAGTATTATTTAAAGCAAACAGAAAAGTTCACATTTCATGTTGTGGTAGACACATTGCAAAAATAAAATTTATTTTAATAAATAGTACTTACGAATATACCATTCGTACACCACCTTTCAAGCCATTCTTGAAGGAGCCTTTACCCCTACCTCCAGCGAGAACTTGTGCTTTTAATACCAAATCTTTAGTTTGTAAATCACGAGCTATGTCCCCCACTTCTTTTTTATTTTTAGCAACTCCAAACTTTGGTACTGGTATACCATGGTCTCTTAAAAGTGTGTAACTAATATATTCATGGACATTTAATTGCCTTGTTTGCTGATTTTGAACTTGCCATTTGTTTACACAGCTACTTAAAATCTAATGAAAAAAATGAAGTAAGTGTTATGAATTGAAATTAATGAATTAAGTATATATAAAACGAACTTTTGTATCATACTTGAATATTTATTCATATAAAATATTTCTACCTTAAGTGTTATCAACAGTATTAAAACCTTAAGTGTTTTTATTTGTTTTATTATAAATGTAAAAAATAATCTTTTTCAATCGATGTCTCCTTTAAAATCTATTACAATATATGAATATATTTAAATAGTCTAATATGGAACTCATAAAAACATTACATGTGTGTATATATATTAAATATCATCTGAGTTAATCAATCATTACTAAACATAATACAGTCAGATCTAATTTCTATAATTTAATATAATTTCTACAATAATATAAATTTACTTCATATCCAAAAAAATAGCGCTGAAGAACTTATTGGTAATATTTTTTATTTTATTTCAAAAAATTTTATTGCAGAATATAAGAATATAATTAAAATTAATAAATGCAAAAAATGTATTTAGCGCTATTGTTCGAAAATTTTAGAGACTGGTAACGATTACATGATTAGTATTCTATGTAATCTGTCAATAGATGACCCTGGAATCTTTATGAAACAAAATGAAAATAATAATAAAAAATAATTCGTCAATTTACAAACACCAATGAATAACTATAAAAGATTACAAATCCGTAGTTCCATACCTTTGGTGTGCTCTTCCGAACAAAATTTTCTGCAAAACTAATACTCCGTAATATAGTCGCCATGTTTCCTAAATTAGATTGTCGACCAAAAAAAGTATACACTAGTTAAAAATGTTGTCTACTCGATCTAACACAGGCACAAAATTCAATTGGTTGACCGTAAAAGATATCTATCTAGGTCTAATTTAAAATTAGCAATGCGTATTTTAAATTATACTCGAATTGTGTATTGTGTATTCATGAAAAAGATAATTTTTAATAATTCTTTAACAATAAAATGTATTTTATTTTCATACATACATTAAAAGTATATATTGAATGTTTACACTTCACTTGTACTTTGACCTTTGAAATGTTATTTTCAAATACGATTCATATTAGAACATTTTAAAATTATTATTTTTTATGTAAAATATAAATAAAACCACATTATTTAAAAAATTACATTCCAAATATAATAAAATAAATAATGTAGTCTATACGAGATTATTTAAAATAAAATTTTATCATCTGCCATTATATGTACTTGAACTATTAAAATTTATTTTTAAAATTTACTTTAAATGTAAATTATTGTTAAACAGGAAAAAAATGAATTATGTAGAGTAGATAAATATTAAATTTTTGTTTACATTTTATGATAATGAAATTAATTTACACATCATTAAATAAATATTTATTTTTTATATTTGAAGTGTTAATTGTAAAATTTTACTATTATATACCCTACATTCATGCCATTCTTAATTTAATAATTCTTAATAGTGACTTATAATAACTAAACATAATTCAAAAATAGAAATAGTATTTTTTAAACTTTAAAAAAATATATATATATATATATATATATATATATATATATATATATATATATATATATATATATATATATATATAACATATGTATATCAAATTTCTATTCATTTTTTACTCTAAATTTGTAAGCATTACAAAATTTTATTTAATTACTTAATAAATATTTTAATATTCAATTTCCAATAGATAAATCACTTAATTCACGTATTATTAAAATAAAGTAAAACTTGTATAAAATATCATAAATATATGTTTAAATGAATATTAAGAAACAAAAATATGTGCTCTTATGGGTGATAAGTTAAAATCAAAGTTCACGGCTAATACAATTGATTATAAATAAAACAAATATTATAAAACAAATATACTTTCAATATAAATATTTGGAACTTCTGGTTATTTCAGTGATAAAATATTTGAATATTTCGGATGAATAGTAGTTTCTATTAATTTTCCTATATAAATCCTTTAAAATTTAAAACGTATTTAAATAATTACCATTGTTCACAATAAATTAATAAAAAATAATCAACTATATATTTATTTTGGTGAAAAAGTATATTATTTTTGAAAAAAAAACTAACTGTTAACTAAATACATAATTAGAATAAAGAAATTTATATTTTAAATTAATTCATAAAATGAATCCTGATATTATTATTAGAAAAGCTGAAAAAAACGACATGGATGAAGTTGCAGAAATGATAAAAGTATGTTTTAAAGACTGGTAATGAATTATTTTATTTAAAAGTGACTAAACCTTATTCTTTTTTATACTTATCAAAAAACATGTTATATCTTTAGTACTAATTAAAATAGATTTATTTTTAAATGTATTTTACAACAATTATGTATTTCATTCATTTAATAATTTAACATTAACAGGAATTGGCTAATTATGAAAACATGTCAAATGGGCCTAAAATTGACTCTGAAAGTAAGTACTACTCCAAATTTCAAGTGTTTTTGGAAATTTATATTTATAATTATTTTTCTACTTAGCATTACAAAGAGACGGTTTCCTTAGATCGAACCCATTATTTATGTGCAATGTGGTAGAATCTAATAATAAACTTCTGGGTTATGCTATATTTTATTTTTTTTATTCCACGTGGGAAGGAATCAGTATGTTTTTAGAAGATATATATATAAAACCTGATTTTCGTAATTTAGGAATAGGGAAAAAATTGTTTACATCTGTTATAAAGGTAACAAACAATACTTGTATTTGTAAATGTTATTACAAAAATTAACACTTTTAGGTAGCAAAAGACAATAATTGTTCTCGATTGGAATTTAATGTATTGAAATGGAATCCTGCGAAAAAGTTTTATCAGTCTTTGGGAGCAGTGAATGCAACTGAAACTGAACAATGGCAAGTGTTTAAAATAAAAAACTCACATTTTGATGTAATATTAACAAATAATGTTCATTAATATAAACACTAAATAAATGTTTTATATATATGTCCTTAAAAGTATTTTTTTTAACTCTCATTTTATCAATATAAATATACTTTCTTATAAATGTTTTGATAACACATATCTGTAAATTTGATAATATATATTATGCTGTAAGTTAAAGAAAACAAATACTAAAAAAAATACACTAACTGAAAATAATCTTCAAATACAACTGTATTTTTATATACAAACAAAATTAATTTAAATACATGTTACTTATTTACAAAATTTATTATAAACCCTACATAACAACTAACATTTTATAACTGAATTAATTTAATTAAAAATGATACATCGGTTATGGGCATTAATGAAATAAAAAATGATAACTATAATTTTAAAAAACTTAATTTTTATTTATCATTTATTTTTTTAACGAAGTATTTTAAATCAAATATGATCAATAGAGCAAAATGCATTAAAAGATAAATAAAAATATTATTATATAATTTCTGAACTATTATTTACATTTATACAAATTTATTTAAACTTGTAAATATTGATATCAAATAAACAATATCAACCTTAACAATATTTTATATAAATAGAACATATTTTATTGATAACGTTTAGTTTTTAAAACACTTGCATTGAATTAATACAATAATGTATGTATGTGTGTTTATGTATATGTATATATATATATATATATATATATATATATATATATATATATATATGTATGTGTATATGTATATATATATTTATATACATTTGTACATACAAACACACACAATACACATACAAACTACATGCTTGCATGTATACTCACAAATATTTATAAATAATTGTAACAAAATAAAAACAATGCTTTAATTGATAAACTATAAAATATTTGACAATATACAGAACTGTATTTGAAAATTACAAGTTTTCTTAACAACTATACTAAGTTGTCCTTTAATGTTTTCAGTTGTATAAAGTTTCAATAGAAAATTAAAAAAAAAAATAATTTAATGTGATTTGTATACACAATTACAATAAAAAATTATGATCAGTAGTTGTTTATTTTCTACAGTATAATGTTTATTTGGAAATTATTGGTTTGCATATAATATTGAAAGGAATATATAAATGTATTTTTTTTAACTTCAAATAGTACTTTTCATAATAAAACTAGTGAAATATAAGTAGACATTGAAAAAAGTAATATACACACAAACATACATATATGTATGAATGTATGTGATTGTGTACATAGCATAAAATATGTTTGTTTTTAAATTAATACACCAACTAAACAATACCTTGAACTACTAAAATAACAATAAACATTTAACAATTTTGTAAATTTACAAAATGAAATTTAGTAGAAATAAACAACATCTAGATTGAAAACGAAGAATTAAAAGTTGAATTATAGTTATTTTATTTAGATATGTAATTGGTATATTTTAAATTTCATTATCCTATGTATTATTAATTCATACCTAATTTTATTAAATTATTCAGTTTATAAAAAAATATGATTCACCATATAAATAATGGCTATTTACTTACCATAAGACATGGAACATTTTTAATTCATAAAAAAAACATCAATACATCATAATGAGTGAAAATAAAAAATTACGTTACACTTGTTTCTGTTGAATTTTCATTAATCACATTAACAGTATTAGACTGAAAAGTGGGCCACTGTTGTAATGTATTTAAAATATTTCCTGCCCACTTCCTTGTTTCATCTGAATCTGCTATTTTATTATGGCTTCCTGAAAGATGTTCTTCTAACTTTTGTCTTCGCTGAAATGAATCACCACATAAAGGACATGTATGAATGCGTTTTCTAGAACCTCCAGGTGAAAAATGAAGACGTTCATGTGCCGCAAGATTATATCGTTCTGCAAATCGTTTACCACACTGTGAACAACCATATTTCTTTTCACCTGAATGTGCTCTCATATGTCTTTTTAAATGAGATGTAGACATAAGCCCTAAACCACATATTTCACATTTGTATGCCTTTAAACCAGAATGGGATAAAACATGCATACTGAAAGATGTATGATGAATAAACCGTTTTCCACAAAGATCACACTAAAAAAAAGATTTTCTGAGTTTATAAAATATTTTTAATATTCAGGTCGATATAGTATGTATATGTATACATACATACGTATATCTATATGTATATAGATAGATATATTTTAACCTGATAATTAGCTTCGCCAGTATGTATAGGAAGATGACGTGTGAGAGCTCCTTTTTGAGTAAATACTTTCCCACATGTTGTACAAGTAAATGGGTTAATACCTTTATGCATCCCAAGATGTACATCCAAAGCAGCTCGTTTTTTATATGCTTGTCCGCAAATCTAAAGAAAAAATTAAATTGAATTATTTTTTTTTATTTAATATATATTTTTAATAAATTAATAAATGTACACAAATAAAATTACCACTAATTTTTAGATTTATATATAAAACACCCTTATATCACCATAAAAATTTCAACACAAAAACTCACATCACAAACATGTGCACGAACATCACTATGTGACACTAGATGTGTTCTCAATTCTGATTTTGTACGCCACATTTTTGAGCATTGTGGGCAGGGATATATGTAAGGTTTTGTATTAATTCCAGTACTATCTTTCCTGGGACGACCTCTTTTCTTTTTAGCAGAGTTATTTTCATTCTGACTTCCAAATTCATCAACTTCTGATGATCTTGAATCTTCATCATCATCAGTATGTTTTTCTTCTTTAATTTTCTCATTTTTTTTTTCTGAATTTTCTTTAGTGTCCTTAGAATGATTCTTTTTTTTCTTTTTACGTTTGATACCAGGCGTATATTCCTCACTACTTAATTCAGAACTATCTTTATAACAGTTTTCTTCCTCTGCTTCAAATGACACTGAAAAAATCAAAAAAATTATTTATAAATTACCTTTGTACTTATTTTTATTAATAAAAAATATTTTACCAAGATCGCCACTTTCATTTGCTTCTTCCTGTTCTTGGTTTTCAATTTTTATATTACACTCTACTATATCAGATGGTTCTAATGGTACAAAATTAGAAGAATTTGTTTCTGTACATTCTTGGTCCTTATGTTTATGTGTTACATGCCAATGTAAACCTGCTTTTGACATATATGTATTTGAACATACTTTACATTCATAAATTTTTATAGTGTTATGTGTTTTTAAATGTTTTTTTAATTCAGAACACTTTCTAAATCTATTTTTACATATTTTACAAAAGTATGGTAAAGATTTTTTATCTTCTACTATTTCTTCTGGTTTGTGAGAAGTTGATGGAACCTCTTCAAAGGTTTTAAACGTTTCAACTTCATCATTGAAACTACTATCAACAGTTTCAACTTTAATATTTTGATCAATTACATTTTCTTTGACATTATATAGAAGATCTTCCGTCTGACAAGCAATATCAATAAATTGTAAATTAATAAAATCTTTTCCGTACTTTACTTCAATTTGATCACATATCTGTTTTCTTAGTTGTGTCACTGTATGTTCAGATAAATCATATTGTTCAAATAAAGAATAACAATATGAACATAGTACATCTCTACTTGCATTTGCTTTATTAAACTGAATACGTGTAATTCGATACATTAAATCAATTAATAAAGTATTGCTGTAGGGTACTAAGTTTTCAAAAATAATATAACCAGAAACGGTTGAAGTTTTCTTATCGCATATAAAACAATTCTGTTCTTCAACTTTATTCATTTTTTATAAAATAGTAAAAAATATTTATTTTCAATAGGTTACAAACCAAGCTTAGAAGATTACTCTAAAATTATACATATACGTATATGAATATGTATCCAAGCATTTTTTTACTTAATCATTTAGTATTCATTATACATTCTTATACATATAAATCACACTAAATTAAATTTAATCCTAACTCAACAACTCAAATTTTCTTCTCATATTGACACATATACATGTGAGTTTAGTAACAAGTGTTACATAAATTTTTTCATGTCACTAAAATTCCCATAATGTATTCAAAACCTAGAGATACCAAACTTTTTTTATATTTTCATTGCTGCTAGTTAATAATTTAACTTTAAATTGTAAATTAACAAATAATTTATTTATATATCATAATTAACACATATTTCAAATGACAGTAAGAATAAAAATGGCCTCTTTTCCCTGAACAATAAATAGTCATCGAGAAATCAGAGATTACACATTATTTACATAATTTTTAAAAATATATACATTTTTATTTTTAGACAAATATAATATACACAAAATTACTGCATTAAAATAAAACACATGTTATACTTACATATAATCTCTCTCTGTTTCTCTCTCTTTATTTATATATATATATATATATATATATATATATATATATATATATATATATATATAATTGTTACCATCACATATACTAATCAAAAAAAAATAAATGATAATAAAAATCTAATCTTTTATTATTTTATAAATCATAGTCGACGTAACCGGCCTCAAGTATGGCCGACGTTTGAAAAAAATTTTTTTGTGTATATATTTTTATTTTAACATTATCAATCACATCTGCAGCTTACGAAAGATCTTTTTCGTAACTGAAAATTATAAAACTACTACTAAAGAAAACTTAGAATCTCTTATTTTAATGTTTGTAGAAGCAAGTACCCTAAATAATATATCTTTAGATAATATTATGGATAAATACACTAAAAACAGTAGGCCAAGATATAGAAAATCTAAAGTATAGTGATTATCGAAATACGTAAAAGCAACACTAAAAATAATCAATAATGATTTATTGAATATTTTTCATCATAAAAAAATCTGTGGTCTATGGAGTGAAAAGGTATTCATTTTTGAAATAATCTCATTTGTTTCAGTTAAAATAAATACTCTGTTTTATTAAAAATTCCGTAATGTTTGCATATTTATGAAAATATAACAAATATAATTGGGCGTGTATGGAAAGGTAAATATGGGAAAACGTGAAATAAAAATACTTTTTAGAGATATCATTCATTCATTTTATTGTCATGGCTCTGTAAGAGCCTAGGTAAATGGATACAGTCAATCTTGTTAAATGGTGTGGTATTGTTTACATATGCTTAATTTACATGATACAGAAAGTAAGGATAAGACACATTCTGTTCCAGTTACACATACCAAATTTATTATTGTATGAAGAATGTAACAAAATTATATAGCAGTTTCCATTATCTCTGGTACTCATAAATTTAAATCGGCATATCAAGCATTTATTTTAAATCTGAGCATTTATTTCATATAAAAAGAATTATTTTTTAATAATGCGATACAATTATGAGTGCCAGCATTA
The DNA here is from genome assembly GCA_034766995.1 of Acanthacorydalis orientalis. Classification (NCBI taxonomy): domain Eukaryota; kingdom Metazoa; phylum Arthropoda; class Insecta; order Megaloptera; family Corydalidae; genus Acanthacorydalis; species Acanthacorydalis orientalis. Next base: position 23,083,312 of record CM068319.1, read on the forward strand.
GTATTAAAAAAAATGGTGCCCTTAAGTAATTTCATTATGATAATAAAACATGTTTTTTTTAATAATTCATTAAACTGCTTAAATTTTCATTATAATTTTGAATTACCTAAATTGTTTAGATGGCAAATTTCTTCATAGTTATAGTCAAATAATTTGTAAAATATTTCTCTATGTGGATTTACATTTTTATCCTATTTATTTTTATTAGTAAATGTGGTTTATACATTATTTATGGCAAATCTGTTTTTATTCTAATGGTTATTATTATAATTGTTTTCATTATGAGTTTTTTTTTTTTTGAAATTACAAATATTTGTTACACACTTATAGCTATTTAGAAAATGTATAAAATGGAATAAAATAAAAATAATTTAATCAAATTTTCGTAAATTGAATCATACAAATGACACGTTTATATTGTAAATTTATAAAACAATTTTGTAAACACTGTTGCATTTATATATCTCTGGACATCATATTTGTGAAATGCAAACTATCTGAAATTGAAATGTATAATATGCATTCTCGAAATTCTGAAATCAAAGTACAATCTATCTATCTATTTGTATATATATATATATATATATATATATATATATATATATATATATATATATATATATATAAATATATTATATATATATATATATATATATATATATATATATATATATATAAACCAGAACATGTACATAAATACAATGTATTATTTGACTGTTTTAATAAACATTTTTTTTTATTAATATTAAGTTAATTCAACAGTTCAATTAAAAACAATATTTTTTATAAAAGAATCAAAAATTTATTAATGTTCATAATATTTATTATTAATTTATTTATATATGAATTAAATCGATGTTAACAATGTACCAATAGTTAAGTATATATCGTTACGAAATAAGTATAGAAAATTAATGAAACTGAAATAAGTTTGCATATCATAAATATGTTAAAACCTAATATGGAAACTGAACAAAAATATCTAATCACTCACAATGACATCAAAATAAACCTATTTTTCTGCGTATAAAAAAGTATGGTATTATGTCAAATGTATGCTTTCTATATTTGTCACTTATTTTTTTAGACTGTATTTAATGAATTATCTGTCACGGCATTTTTAACATAGAGAAACATATCTTCGTTTCAGTAATAGCATTAACGAATTTATGCAACTTATACGTTATTTTCAGAAATGTCAAATATTCACTTAATTAACATGGTAGAGGGGGATATTAATAAATTTATTTATATTGAAATGACAACTGAAAGAAAATGTGTTTCTCACAGATTCAACACACAATGCCATTTTTAACAGGTTATCACAAATGTATGTTTAAATCACTTATGTACATATGAAAAATATTGGTCGTGTACACTAAACCATTATTATATTAGGGGTACACATTAAACATAAGCGCTAATTAAAACCACTAATATCATTCAGTTAATGTCCTATCGTTTTATTTATAGTAAATGTCTTTTGCAGATTTATTACATAAATTATTTTTAATTTGTTTATATCAAGTAAAAAAGCAATTTTTCAATTCCAATTAAGCATTTTTGTATGTTAATTATAGTTTTATAATATTTACTGATTAGATATGGTTCTTGAGATACTTTACATCGTCTCAAATATATTATAATCATATTTTAACATGTACATGATTCATGATGTCATAAAATAATTTTTAATGCTTTCATTATATCATATGCCACTACCTTGATGCTATACCTTGACTGATGTATATATACTTTATATATATATATATATATATATATATATATATATATATATATATATCTGTGGCTTGGTGAAATAAGCCTGAAAATTTAATTTTATTCATTTTATGAAACTGACATTTCTATAAAGGCTTATTGAATAATGCACGAACTATAAATATTAGCTCATTCGAAAACTCTTAATTGCTCTAACACATGAAAGATGGTTTTATAAATAGTATATAGGCAATTTAGTTTCTATATCGCCTAAAAGTGATACTGGCTCTTTTTGCACCAAGCTACAGAGTATAAGAGATCGTGAATGTGAATATATGTATATTTGTCGTACGTCCATTCATTAATAATGTCAATTAACTGATTAATATATTTCACTACAATTTATTTATTTTTTTATTATTTATTACTGATTTATTACATAATTAGACAATTTTTCTATCGGAATAAAAATGTCTGAATATGTTAAAAATCAGAGGAAAAAATTAAATATTTTGCACTGAAATACGTTCTATTTTTATAAACATATATAAAAAGAATACATAATATATATCAACAACGGAACGAAAACATTATTTGCATATATATATATATATATATATAGTTATTTTCTATTTCACAAAATGTTTATCTTGGATTCCATAACATACTCAAGATCGAAAATAACCTAATTAACGGTATCACATAAGAAATAAAATCAATAAATGAATAAATCATAAAAATTTAAGTATTTTATATTATTCTGGAATAATTAAATGTAACACCATTAACATATTTTTATGGGTGGACGGAGTATGTAAGAAAAGTCATATCACGTTTGATATAAAAATATTACAATTGTTTTCCATATATAAATGTTTGCACATACATTAATATATATATATATATATATATATATATATATATATATATATATATATATATATATATATATATAAAATACACATGTCCATATATGCTTGAATGTATGAATCAAATAAGAATACATTTTAGAATCGGAATTGTGTGTTATTTTACCATTGTGTTAATAATATTAAAGTACTTTAAGAATAAAACGTTATAAATTGTTCACCAATCATTTAAATTAATATTATTCTATAGCGGGCAAGATTCCACTTCAGTACCTATAAATACACATATATATGTGTATATATATATATATATATATATTCATGTGTATATTTTTTCAAACATGCATTTCATGTTTTTAGTAATACAAAATTTGCAAATGAGAGTTTAGTTTCAGTAATAAATATTATTAATTAAATAATATAATTTATAAGCAATTTTGTGTACATATATATATATATATATATATATATATATATATATATATATATATATACATAATTTAACATTAAAATTTTCTGATAATACTTTTTTACACTTGCCTTCTTCACTATTTTTTTGGTATATTAAAATATTTTACCCAAACAGATAATATTTTATAATTTGACAAATAACGTAAATTTGATAACGATTAATGATATGGTTTTTATTATAAACAAAATGTTCCTCAACGTATATTACCAATGTATTATTTGTGTACATATATATATATATATATATATATATATATATATATATATATATATATATCATAAAATACAATGTAACATATAAAATGTAATAAATAAAACATGTGAAAATGTAATGCTAATACATGAGTATGCTACGTTTCGTTGCTGGTATAAAATTTATAATCATAACAAAAGTTGAAATGTATTGATAATGTAATCACTAAAATAATATATATATATATATATATATATATATATATATATATATAAACCTATTTACATAAAAAAATAGGTTATAAAAAATTAAAAACTGAATATTCGTGGTTATTAGCTCCTATAAACATAACTAAATCTTTTTTATCTCTTTTATAAACTTAAAATAAATTTCATAAATATTATATATGTTATTAAATTGGAATTTTAAATGAAACTTATAAAAAAATAAAACTCATCTCCAAATAATAAACATCAATAATTCAAACGTATTAAATTTTGGTATGAAGATTTTAATGAATTTAACCGGTATTATTTTATTTTTTATGGATTTCCTTAAATAATTTATATATTCATAGGACACGAAGAATTATTTAAACGACTGTGTATGTATAAACTTTTCCCATAGCACTCTAACCGTGTACAATCACTTTCAACGATTTTAATACAATAATTACTATATATAAATTACAATTTCGTATTCATTGAAACAAATTTATAATCAACTAGATAATAATGTGGTTTAGTCGACTTAACTGTCAACTAGCTGTCTTGGTTGAACTCAATAACTGATACTATTAATAAAATATTGTAGAAATCATTTATTTAAACAAATACTAGCAATAAATATCACATCACAGTGAAGATATATGCAAATGATGTATAATAATTATATATATATATATATATATATATATATATATATATATATATATATATATATACACATAAATTATAATCATAAAATTCGTACACATATATAGATGTATTCCTTCGATATTTTTTTTAAGTTCATTAGGAGTTTTATATTCCTGCATGGGTATTGAAAATAGTGGTAACATTTATAATTGTTTTTAGTCTTTCGAACAGATTCCAAATAAACATATGTATAAGTATATATATATATATATTAAAATATTTTTTTATATTAAACATAATTTAGTAGAGTTTATAACCACGTAAAATGTTGATCATTTTTATTTTCAAATTGATTTCTTTTATGACATAATATGATAATAATACTATAAGTCTCATCATTTTAGTGACACATTTCAACAGAAAACATAACATATCGTCATCAATGATAAAAAAATAGTGTATCATAAGTGACTATTAATTAATGATACGTTTATTTAGTACAAAACATTGAAGAAGATCTTGTTGACATGAACATTATAGTAAAAAGACATTAAATCTCAAAATGTAATAAACGATATGAAAAATACCACAATCTCTATGTTCATTTTCACATTATAAAAAAGTAACATTACAATTCTCTAGTATAACATCAAAGGTCCTTAGCTTGTTTGAGTCTATGAAAAAACCCAAGATAATTGAAAAATCTAACAAAAATCAGTACATTAATAGATTTAAGTCATCTAATGACGTAACTTCATTTCGGAGGCCTCAGAACATTCAATACTTTGAGACCTCATAAATTTTAACATTTGGTTATATTGCAGATTCAATACAATAATAAAAAATCATTTTTCATGAATAAATACTGGCACCCGCAATATATAAAATATTATTTTAAAGCTCCTAATTTATATTTATCACTTTTTTAATTTGTAATAAAGATATTTAATTCAAAAATCGTACTAAAATCTATGTTATAGAAATTATATAGATTTTAACGAACGAACATGTTTAAATAAACCTATCAACATTATATATATATATATATATATATATATACATATACATATACATATATATGAATATGTACATCACAATATGAGGCCTCTTAAATACATGTTAAAAACATACTTTGACTATTATATGAAGTTACGTACGTGTAGTCTTTTTAAATTTGAAATCACAAAAATATTCGTTTAGTAAATTATTACTACAATGTGAGGAAATTTATTAAATAAGAAAAATCATTTAAATACAGACTACAATAACATCGTACAAAAATAATCACGCTTAAGAATTTTTCAACAACATGCTAATTGATGAAATTTGTTTGACGGAGTAGTAATTAGTAAACTGATTTTACGTATAATTTATTTATATAATTTTATCGTTTCGACAGTCATGTGCTTGTCATATTGAATTGTCATCATCATAGACTGTAACTAGGTACATGAAATGCAACATACGACAGTTCAATACGATTTTTGATTTGAATTAAAAATGAACTTTTATGGAACCATACACAGCGTATTTTTAAGTATAAGAATTTTTTTGCATCAAATGGATTTTTAATACAATAAGTATTTATAATTCAAAAACTGTTACACGATATAGTAACATTTGGAAATATAATAATAAAACTATGTAACACCTAAGAAAGGCATTTCAACCATTACTTTTGTAATTTGATTCTGAATGGTTATCACTAAATATTAAAAGTGATTTATGTTTAAATGTCTTACCACCACAAACAGACACAATACACTGCCCAATTTCAAAAGCGAATATGGAAAACGCCGCTTCACTGGAAAACAGAAACACATTGCTGAAATCATAATTACATCTAAAATATTTTAATAAAAGGTATACTATATTTTAATTAACAGTGTTAATCTGTTATTAGACATAATAACCTAGTATGCATTGCACTTATGAAACTAGCAAAGTGAAAAGAAGTTATGTACATTCACAAATTAAATTACATGTTTATACATACATATATATATATATATATATATATATATATATATATATATATATATATTATAATGAATATATTAATGAACCCGCAGATAAATACTCTATATGTAAAAAATAAATTCTGATTTAAAATTGTAGAAACGGTTAAATTATAAAAATATTTTTCTAATGTGTTTCGTTATTTTTAAATACAAAAACTGTCATTTTTTTATAAAATTCAGGTAAAATGATCTTTCAAATCGGTCGTTTTAAGTATTATAAAAAATAAATAGAATATAAAATGTTATTTTTTATGAATCGAGTATATTAAATAGTAATTTGTCTACGAATACAGTTTTATAATAATTGAAATATTTACAAACATGAAAAAAAATATAACAATTAATAATAAAACTTTATTTTTAAAACTGAATATTCAAATGAAGAAATGAAAAACAGAAGTCGAACGGAGGAATAAATGAACTTAAATATCTACCGTTCATTAATACATTTTATATTTTTACTATGAGTGTTTCCAGTTAACTAATTATCTGAAGTAAATTTATATCAAATGCAATTCTTTTCGTAACTGTGATATTACTACATATTAGTCATGTTTTAGTTCTTGCAATTTATCACTTTATACGAAGAATTTTATTAACTATTATCACAATTAATAGTACACTAATAAACTATTTTTATGCAAATAACTGACATAATATTTCAACAACTATTTCATTATATATATATATACATATATATATATATATATACATATATATATATATATATATATATATATATATATATATATATATATATATATATATATACAAACATGATTATGAATAAAAATCTATGCTACAAATTTACGTAACGAAAGTTTTTCTATCTTAAGTCAGAAACTACAAAATGTTAGAATAAGTATTAAACAATGTAATTTCAATTACTATTATGTTCCTAATATTTAACAGAAAATATATCTTTCGATACATAAATAATGATTTTTAAATGTCGCTATTGAAAAGAATAATTCTATCTTTGATTATATTTTAGTACCAATTCTAAATCTAACTAATGTAAGATATATCTACCACATCACAGAAAAATGCAACATTTCACAATCCATCACAAAGAATATAAGTACATCCAGTTGTATCCACAGCTTTGAATATATTTATAAAATATAGAAGCATTTTACGATTGTTAAAAACACATTCTATTTTGAAGATGAGTGCAATAAACAAGCATACTTCATACCTTCTTTACACTTTGCTCCACGGTCATACAATAACACCTTCGGCGAGACTTTAACCCGCTAACTCTATGAAATAAAAGGTTCAATTTATTATCAAAATATGATATTTTTGATATGAAATGATAGGAAATCGATGATACATTAGATCGGAAGTTTTCAATGGATGTTTACTATTTTACAATTCATGATTATAAGTATATTTTTATTAACAAATGTACTACTTGGTGAACTTTAAAGACTTTAGTTAAGTATGATATCAAAACACAAAAAAAATGTAAAACTTCGATATAAATTAAACAACTCCCTTCAAGATGAAATAACAATTGAACCCTTCAGAAAATTTCTCTAGAGATATATTTTAAAGTATATATATATATATATATATATATATATATGCACATTTTAAAAAGATTTAATAACTAAACTTTTATTTTCATATAATGTAAAATTAAAATTTATTTCTAGCTAGCCTTACCTGCTATTTAAGCATATTAATATTAAAAAGTAAAATAATAATTTAGTATTTTTAAGGTAGTATTAAAAAATAGTTGAATTTTCCCAAATATATGGTTTTTTTTTATATAAAATGGTAATTGCATATACGATATATATGTACAACAAAATTTCTATTTATAGTGCTTAATGATAACTTATATTTCCTTTTTAAATTTTTGAAAAAAAAACGAATTTAAATGTAGAAATATTCCAACAGACTATATATATATATATTATTTATAAAAATATAATAGACGTTTATTTCACTGTCCTTTATAGAATTAATTATAATTTTTAGATCATAACAATTCAAGATTATCACTAATATTTTGTTATAAAAGAATGAATTAATATGCTACTTTTTGTTATTTAATTTTATATATTAATTGTATTTCCAAATTTTGAATGTATAATTAAATTTCCCACTTTTAACGAACAGTAAATTTTCCTGTACATACATCAGTGTAACTAATACAAAAGAGTAAATATGAAATCTAAAATAGACATGGATGATACGAATGAAACTACATCAGACGATTATGATGGCGTACCTATATATGCTAGCTGGTTCTTTCAGCAATTTTGTTGTTATACGTGCATTCACAGATATGCTTGGTGGAGGGAATGGTTTATTACAGCACGCCACTGCTTGCACTACCAATGATGCCATGACGTACATTACATGATATGTGAAAAATGCTAAATGTCGACAAAGTACAGGAAAGTATGATATAAAAAGTTCCACATACAATAATTCAGTGTTGTATATTGTTAAGTTTTGTTTCACATTTTGGCAAAGGTGGATTTTTCACATTGGCACAATATAATTCATATGATTTGTAAATTTAAGTTTATCCCAACATATATACATATATATATATATATATATATATATATATATATATATATATTCGTATTAAAAACAAAATTTTAGAGAGAAAAAATACAGATAAAGGCTGTTAAATAAAATATATGAATATTTAAATCTACAAACCTGGAATATTATCACCGATAGTACCAAACTCAACCATTCTGAACACACATGCATACTCCTTGAAAGTGATAATGAAATCACTCATTAATTGTTGACCATATTATATATATAAAAAAATGTAAGCAATTAACGTTTCATCCTGGGCGAACAATTCCATACTTTTATAATTTGATCGTAAATTTATTCATTAAACTTTAAAACTCTCTCCCTAGGAACTTATTTCCAATGTATAAATATTTAATTTCTAAGAGAAGTACTTTCAATAGTATATGGCATACTTGCTCGACGTTAGCGGGGGTATATAACCGATTCAATTAAAAATGAGAATAAAAAAATAAGAATAGTAACTTATTGAAGTATTAAAACAAATTAAACCTAATAAAATCGGTAGTGATCACTAGACGTGAATAAGGTTAATAGATATTTTCAAAATGTTTACAATATTTCGATCATTTGAAATTTATTTAATTGTAAACAAAAAAAAATAATTAAAAGGTCTATTGCTCATCATCGTAATGATAAGGACAATTATATAAAAAACTGATAATTATGATTTTACATTTTTTAAATATACACGACATATTGGAATATACAAGATCATTATAAACAAATACAAACGTGACATTTTATCTGATAGAATAATCTATTAAATCAATTTATTTAATAATATTTCAATCGGTTTATTCAAATATTTGTATAATTTATATTTGCCAACTTTCAAAGAAAATTTTACCTGATTATTTTTTTTTTTGTAGTTGTTTGCATATCTAAAATTTAATCTTCGGATAATTCAAATTCGTTTTATAATTCAGAAGCATTAAATACGAAAGAAATCAGTGCACTTGTGAAACAAAATTTAACTATATTTACACTACGTATCTGATGTAGTAATGTGAATAAAATGTGTTAATTTAAGAGAGAAAATACTTTTTAAGAAAAATAAAAAATAGGAATGAAATTCATTCTATTAGACTCATAGTTTTAGTGAATCTAGACTAGCTAGTGAGCTGCGACGAGATAGGCCAAGAGAGGGAGGCCCACTAACCAGGGACGTAGTGCCGAACAGCTTGTACCAGCCTATTACAATATTAGACAGGTTCAGGTCGTCCAGCATTATTTGCGCCACGCCCATAAACACCTTCTTTCCTTCAATTCGGCCATAGTCACCCCATACCGTAACCTATGAAAAGAAAGAAGAAAAGTATCAGATTTATACACACACAGTCATACATATAGTGTATATATATATATATATATATATATATATATATATATAAATAAATAAATGCATATGAGTTAATACCTCAAACACTAATTTTCTTTTTTCAAAATTTCTAATCATTCATTCATGTTTACAAAACCATGCTGAACTATTTGCATTTAATGGAAATGTCATCATTCTTAAAGCACACTTTGATAAAATATTTTCTGTGCCTAGCAGATCGAAATAGACAGCAATCATTGGGCATTTTGATAAAAGAAGTTTATAATGTTTAAAGTATTAATTAATTTAATAAGAATACATTCTCATTTTATCTTAAATTTGACTAGTTATAACTTTTCAACATCAAAGCTTATTTTGTAACACAGAACTTAAAACAAACTGAAAGAAATAGTATTAATTTTTAATATGAAATGATGAAGGAAAAAATCAACTTATTGTAATTTTTAAGAAAAGTACCGTTCTTTATAATATTATTATTTAATTTAACTGAATTATATTAACGGAAATATGATTATTATATATTTTTGCACTTCTTCACTTAAAAGATATCTCATTATATTTTATTTCACGAATTGAAATCTCATAAGTATTCAATTTTAGTCTTAAACTATGTGATTCATTTTTATATATCGAATATGGATTAATTATTTATATGTGAATATATATATATATATATATATATATATATATATATATATATACAATTAAAATGAATTGATTTAAAGAGAAGTTTAATAAACATAGTTCTTAATATATGAAGCAATTATAATTCTCATCACATTAAATAATAATTAAATTAAAAAAATGATAATACAAAGATATATTTTACAAATTATTTTTTAAAAAATGTTAAAAAAATGTTTTATAAATTATAATGTTATAAATCTTAATAAGTATACGTCAAATATTTTTATGCCAAATTCGAAAATTGGAATAAAATAATTATGATATATTAGACTGGACGTTAAGTAAATCTATAAATAATTATGCAAAGAATGATAACATCTATATAAATAATAAAACAATGATACAATGATAAAAACTATATATGTGAAACATTCTTACCTGTAATATACAACCCTGGAACGGTTCTCTAAATGCTAACTGTTGTTGATATAAAGGATCTAAAGTTCGTCTAGCAGTTGATGTTTTTGCTTTTGCTATACACTTTTTTCCACTAACCAAATACACTTTCACATACGGAGCAGGTAACACTTTTGAACCAGGCCTTGCTTGTAAGCCTCTAGCTCGAATCACTTCCACTTCTAAATATCCTTTCTGATAACACATAGACAGCTGTATATCGCCAAGTGCCGGGGCACCCAGAACTTGTCGACCAACTAGTTGACCAGGACCTAATCCATCAATGAAGTCGGACAGTTGCCCTCCCTCACCTGCTAATCGCAGTGAAGGGGACCACCTAAACACAAGTGTACTATATTAATAGTTATTTATTGTAAAAGATTGTTAACTTTTCCGATTATAATATGTATTTACAAAATTAAGGTATATTAATTATATAGAAAAGTCTTTCCAATCTTATTCGTAAAATCTAATTTATAGCATGTATATATATATATACACTGATTTTATCTAAAAAATTAATATATATTCATTTAATAAATTCATACATTATTTCATAATTATCTGAATTTAATATCTGACAATATATAATTTAATCATGTAAATACAAATGACTATTTACTAGCTGCAATACTTTATTTAAGAACTATTTCCTTAAATTAAATATAAACATATAAATAAAACAATAAACATAGTACAGTATATGTCATTTTAAAATATCTAAAAAAATACATTATTACTGTTTGAGATACGTAATGATTAATAAATTGTAAAAATAGGAAAATACAAATATTACTACTAAAAATAATCTATATAATTATTTTAATAATTACCTGTTATCATTTAAACTAAACTAATAAATTTTCAAAAAGTAATAGCATCTTAGAATTATTTCATATCTAAATAATATCGATTAATGTGTGAAATATATGTAAAAAAAAAAATAAAAATTTAATGAATTACTTCTAGTTAAAAATAATAGACAGATTTCTAAAAGATTGATTTCTAACTTTCAATTGTTATGAATATACATATAGTTTAAATAAGATTTTAATTACATTTGATTTCAAAGTATACTTTTTTTAATATGTACATAAATATTTGAGAACAATATGAACAATAAATAGTGAAATTTAAATGACTATTTATGGAAAAGACATTGTAGTAAAATAAATTATTGAGGTACATGCTGTAAGTAATATTTAAGTAGCACATAAAAATATGTAAATTAATCTTAAAGTTGCTTTAACGTTTTATATAACATGTTCTATATTCTATTATTCAGTAAGTTATTTTAATGTTTGTTATTCGTATTAAGGTAAATAATATGAAAATAGCTGTAGTTTTTTTTTTATTACTGATACAGTCAGAACTGATTAATTTTCAAAAATATAGATTCCAATTTTTATTGCAAATAATAATGCATTAATGTTAAAATATAAATACATAATTTACTTCATATTTAAAAATTAAACTATTTCAATATATTTATATATATATTTATATATATATTAGAACATTAATATAAATTACACTATGTTAAGATTTTGAAATCAATGTCATAAATACTTACCGATATTATTTTGAGCTTAATATCTATACAATACTTTTAAAATTTAATATGTTGACAAATTAAGATAATTAAGTATTTAATTGGAATTAGAAACTGCATAATGCTTCCATATAAATAAATACTTCATTATTTCGTAAGTACAGCTGTTTTCATCAGGTTTACAAATTATACATACATTGAGAAACAGAGAGATAGAGGTAAAGATCATATTGAATAAAAGTAATCTAACCATTTCTGAACAAATCGTCATGTGCCGTGTGTATTGCGATAATTGTGATTTAATCATGCAACAAACATGCTTAATATACTGAAACAATGATAAATATGTTATCACTTACGTATGTAAATAAGATACATATATTTATCATTTATTTAAGAGTGTATCTGGATTTGTCATAAAAAAATAAATTGTTCAAATTGATGAAAAATAATAGCGACAATTGAAAATGGATTTGGGGTCCTTTTGAGAGGAGTTTTCTTAGACTAGTATAAGTATAGGTTACTCTTTTTTCTAATTAAGAAATAAGTGTTTAAAAAAGGTTACAAATAAAAAGTATTTCTATGGAAAACAGATTTTCTTTTTAATGAATTATATGTATGTATAAATGTGTGTACATATATATATATATATATATATATATATAAAAGTTGTGTATGAGTATGTATTGTATTAATAATACATGTTGTTTAAATTATTTTTATAAAATATTTTATTTTCCAGAAGTTAATTTTATATAGTACAATTTGTCGTTTGTATGAGTCTTTGAATTTGTTCATGTTATTGATTAAAATAATTGTTTTCTTTTAACATTCTTTCAAAGTACTAATAAATACAAACAACTCAAATATATATTTCCAGTAAATATATACTTTTTATAATTAACGAACTATATAGAAAAACATGATATTTAAAAAAGATTCTGTTACAGGACATCGCCTTTACAAAATACTTTGATTTGGAAAAAAAGTAATTATGAAATTTTCTGTATAAAATATACAATTCACATATTTTCAAATAAGTTTTCATGAAAAAAATCAAAATTTTATTCGTTTATATATCTATTTTCATGTGTATAATAGGATACAATTAATACGATTATATTGAAACAATTGATCTAAATTATGAACTTCATTGATAAGCAATAAAAAAATCGAATATTAAAATTAACTCAAATAGATATCCTTTTATATGATTGAGTAATTAATTTTATGAAGCATTTATACATTATCGTTATCTACAACTCAACAAAATACATAATACACTTTTCAAAACATAAAAGATATATATATATATATATATATATATATATATATATATATATATATATATATATATATATATATATATATATATATATATATATATATATATATATAGGTTTAGTACTAAAATCGAATTATTTTATTTAAAATTTTGTAATATGTTGAATCAACAAGTATGTCTGTATTCTGTTTATTTACAATTCATTTAATTTAAAAAGTTAGTACTTTTTGAATCGTATTATAAGTTAGTTTATATATATAGTTTTGTATGTGTGTGATAATGTAAATGTGCGTGCGTGTGCATTTATGTATAATTAGGTATAAAAAAATATTATCCTTTGAATTTGTGCATTTGTTATAATAATACATACCATAAGTTTGGGCAAGTAGATTTATAGTAAATACATTAAATGCAGAATGGGCACAGCAATGGTTGGCATACAGTGCATAATCACATTGCGACAATAAACGACAACAACCGATGACAGACAGAAAGAAATACAGAGGTAGATATGTGCGCGGACGGTGCGTCTACGTGCATGATACTTACGAAGATCCTTCAGAGCTTGATATAGAATTCAGACTGGCGGCACGTTGGCTGTTACCGTCCTGACCCGAACGGTAGGGGCCGGAGGGAAAACTAGGAACCACTTCCTGAGAACGCTGTATACAGCTACTGGGGGATACACGTTTTCTACTACTGGCGAAAGCACCCGTGTTTTCTGTGACCAGCCCAACAGAAAAAACACTAGCATTAGTGGATGGGTTAGTGTGTTTTACTGGTCGACTTGGTACAGTGGTAGCTCCAATGAAATAAGGATAACGCACCCTTAGCTCAAAACTCACCTATGTGGTTCATTATTAATTATTGCGTGCAAGTTGTATGCAATTATGTGCTAATGTGACCAACTTTTTTCACTCATCTAGCTACTATCTAAGAAACTATGATTTTCTACTCTAACTTCTACAGAAAAAATATTAAATATTACTCAAATATTTCTTTTATAACTGTATAATGTAATAGATATGCCTAGATATTGATAATTTTATTATGGTTATATTATTTTTTTAAAAGTTTATTCAGCATCAGACAAATTATAAAACATAAACCGTGTGAACTGAATATATATATATATATATATATATATATATATATATATATATCATTGTTAGAAATATTCTTTTATGATTTTAATCAACAATAAATTACAAACTGGTACAATTATTAATCATACTTTTACACCTAATTTTATTTTGTTTTCTTTACGAGTGGTGATTCACCATTACTATGTTTAATGTCAAGAAAATTAGATTAGAAAATATCTATCATTGTGTGGGAAATTAAAATTAATTTGTAGGTAATCAAAAAGGTGTGTAATATGTAACATAAGATTCAATATTGATTTATTTTAAGTTGCAAATTTTTAAGTGCTTTAGTATATTAGTACATAATATTATTATTTATACTAAAATAACATTAAATAAAAACCGTTAACATTTTTTAACAGATCATGAAATATGTACCATACTTAATATTCAAATGTGAAGAATAATAAATATCTTCCGGCAGTCACATCCTGGAGATGGCTTTTATATTAAAAAAATTACCATGATTTTACTATAGTTTATGAAACTAATCACTTTTAATAATAAATAAATGATCAATTACAAATTCTTGTTCAAATGTTCTAAGTTCACAGATAATAAAAGATATTTTAATATATTATAAATTAAAAAATATTTATGAAAATAAATATGTATATAATTCAACTTTTAGCAAATACACACACACACACACACACATATATATATATATATATATATATATATATATATATATATATATATGTATGCATGTATGTATGTACGAATAAAAACGATTAATTTTAAATACTACTACTGAGTAACTTTAGGTATCGATATATCCAAGTCTAACATTGAATCTTATTACCAGTTAGACTTCCAAATAATTAATATAACAATATTTTATTTGAATATTACAACAATAAATATATTTAATAAGAAAATACCACGTCATTTTAAAACAAATGGTTAAACATGAAAGAAGAAACCTGTGATATTATAGAATTAGCTATTTATATATCTTCATTCTTTTCCTTTTTTTATCTACATATATAGACAAATATATAGTAATATCAGAATTAAATATATATATATATATATATATATATATATATATATATATATATATATATATACACACGAAAATGATCTAATTATAATCTGTATGATTCGACGATTGATTTTATTTAAAATAAATTTCAATGTTACTACTTTATTGTATTATATTTCATAAAATCGGTGCTTTCGATGTTATTTTTCATTTTATAAAGTAAACTAGTCTATATTTATTTCCTATTTTCTAATAAAAAAATGCCACTTTTTTGATTTTATTACCTAACTAAAATGTAATGCTTAAAATATGTCGGTCTATTTTGATATGTAATTATAAAACTATTCTTTATCATATAAAAAATAATTAAACGTTCATGTAAACTATTCTTTACTAAATAATTAATATGAGAAGCTTTTTTTTAATTCGCATATAATTTAATGTTAACTAACATTATATATATATATATATATATATATATATATATATATATATATATAATATATATATATATATATATATATATATATATATATATATATATATATATATATATATATAATAACCATGTTTTTATTCAATTGAGAAATCAAGATTTTTGTTTATTATTATACACAATTCAACTTTAGTTAATTATCATCAAAGAATTGTTTCGCCTACTTATACAAGTCATATATATATATATAATGTAGTAATTTGCTATTACTGTACCGTTGAAAACATTCCAATTAACATTTTTGATGAATGAACTCCACATTAAAAATATAATTTTTAATTTATATTTATAAAACTTCACCAAAATACTATGTGAACAGATGAAAATATTTGGAATCGTTTTTTATAATACATGACATTTTTTAAGTCATACTAAATACGATAATTATATTATTGCGTATATCTGAATAATATTCTCCAATTATTAACTCGAGAGATATTTTTAAATATAAATTGTATAGCTCTATAAATCCGCAATTTTTTGTGGAAATTTACAAATATATAAAGTATAAATGAAATTAATTATGGTTCCTAGTTCATGGATATCAGTTTTATACGAAATATTACACTTTAAATAAGTTTCATATAGATAAATATCAAATAAAACATTAAAACTTGATAACTCATTACTAATAATGAATTATAAAGTTATATAATTCATGTTCGCGAATTAAAACAAATATTAAACATATAAGCTATCAATGAAAATATAGAATAATAGCTTAAGTAATGGGAATATAACAGTTTATTGTTTAGACTGATATTGCCAACAAAACACCAATTTATTTAGTAATTACCTAATTAATATGATTATGGAAGCCACTTTTAATTTAATAAATAGATAAGAACTTTGTGGAAAATAATTAGTGCTAGAATTTGAATCCGGATTATTACTTTATATATATACATGTATATATGTATATATATGTAAAATAAATTAACTAATAATTATATATTAATCACATTTACATACACACGATGTATAGAGAGAATAACATTCACACAACTATATGAAAAGAAAAATTTATCTATCTATAGAGTGCATTTATATATATATATATATATATATATATACATATATAAATATATATATATATAAATATATATAAATATTTATATATATATATATATATATAAATATATATATATATATATATATATATATATATATATATGAGCTTAAAATGTGTAGAAATTCAAATAATTGAATTGTTCAAAAACATAAAACAAAGGACATTAATTTTTAATTCAATATTCATAATGTGATAAACGGCAATTTTCTCGTAAAATAAAGTAAAAATCAAAAATGTCAAATTATTAATCCTGTGGTTGTAAGTTTATGATGTGTAAGTATACTGTTGACGATTACGATGAAACTTTGAAACTGCAAAAGCAAAAAAAATATTTATTTACTATTTAGCTATTTTGTATTTTTTAACATAATTAATTTGTAAAATAAGGCAACAAATTTTAAATTATTTTTTGTATGTAATACATCAACCTGTGTTTATAAACAATAATAGAATTATATGAAATGTATTATTTAAAAAAAAATACAAATTAGCTAAAATTATATAGCAACTGTGCAAGCATTTAATATCGCTGCTAGGACTATCCAACTATGACTAAATTAAAGGCAAGCAGCATGTAATAAATAATCTAAATAACAGTGTCAAATAGTTTTTAGGCCTACAATATATGCCAGCATCGCAAATACACACGTAACAGACTGAATGTGCATTAAGAATTTGTCATAAAATAATATATATACAAAAATTTTAAGTAACTATTGGAGTACATTTAATTGAACTTTTGATAAATCTATAATTTTTTTAAAGAATATCAAAAGTCTATGAAATGCTATTCTTTGTCGATAATTTTTTTTGTGATCATATGTTCATATTTTATTGAAAAAATTAAATCAATTAAAGAGTATTTCTAATGTGATCTTAGATTAACATTACAGATATGGCACATTTGTTAGTTTGGACTCTATCTCTCAATCATTCTCTTTACAAAGCAAATTGTTAGTTTAGAGAGATAGAGAACCAAACCTGTCTCCGTCAGCTGAACCTTCACCGTCACTCGATGCACTGGAACCCTGACGGGCTGGAAGCACTTCCTCACTCCGATGAACTGTAAACGAAGTTTTTCCTTTTCGCCCGAAACCGAGCCGACGTTTGCGTCCTAGCCCACATCAATAATATTTTAAGTCTGAATAATTGTCAATTAAGTAATTCCTATATTGCTATTTTTTTAATATTATCTAATTATTTTATCAAGCAGATGTTCATACATATACATACATACGTGTATATATATATATATATATATATATATATATATATATATATATATATATATACACACAGGTATATAAAATGTCAATGCTTTTGTTTGTGTAATAAATACTTTGTTTTTTCCTCAAAAACTGAAATATCAACTGAAAAAACTAACGTGGCTCTCATTAAACTTTTTTTTAATTTTTATAAATAAACATACAAACACATATATACATTTATACTGACAAATAAAGAATTTTTAGCTCTGTGTTTTGTCAATGAAAAAAAAAATCGATCATTTAAGAACTGCGATCGAAAGAGTCAATCATTTTTCGCAGTTGATTTATTCTCATATCTAATTTAAGGTTAATTGAATATTCAATACAAAAATATATGATTACATGGAATCACATGAACAACTAATTGTACACAGAAAACATTTTAACTGTAGTCTTTCAGTCACAATATTTTTTGATTATTGTTAGTTGTGTCTAAATAAAAATACCTATACAATATGCTCTTTTCTAAAAAAAAAACAATTTTTCTACCTTAAATCAAAACGTTAGATGTTTTAATTTACCGTTGGTTTAAATATTATAAATATGTTAATTTTTATTGTTTTTTGTTAACTATGTTTCCTGATTTTAAAATAAAACAATAACTTGAGTGCGATATTTTTCATTTATTAGTTGAACCTTTATGCAGTACAATGGAAACATGTTTAAACGTTTTTATATGTGATATGTACATAAAGTAAGTTGTGTTTTTATAAATTGTATAAACTATTATAATATATATATATATATATATATATATATATATATATATAATATGTATATATCATAAATAGTTTTTCGGTATCATATTTTTATCAACTGTATAGTGACTTATTTATTCTGATTTTTGAATAGTGTTTGTTATGTTATGATTTGTTTATTGCTGTTATGAGCCTTAATAATGAAAAAATAGCATAGCTGTGCTTGATTAAACAATTAATTAAAACGAAGCTCATGCTTTTGCAACATATTTCTTCTGTCCATGCAGTTAATTCATTTAATCATAAAAAAATGTATATATTTGTATGTGTGCATATATTTTTTTTTATAAATGTCCCGTTCAATTCTAAATTTTTAATTTCAAAAATACATAAAAGATTACCGTAAGATCAACTGATAATACACAAAATTGATAATTTAATATTTGTTTACGGGCAATGTTCAATGTATGTAATATTTTATACGGGAATTAAAATATTAGATACTCTCTCAACATAACAACTTTTATTATAGAACAAAACGAAAAAAAAAATATAAATCCTTTTTCTTTCTAAGTGGATGCAATTATTTTATTTATCCTTTATTAAACTTTTTAGATTTCGTTCAAAGGATTTGATATTAGTAGTATAATACCTGAACATAATAAATGTATGTCTCTATTTAACATCACAGTCTAAATTCTAGGATAGAGGGAATTTTACAACTCAGAAATAAACAAGGGGGATTTTAACAACATTTTTGTGAAATAGAAACTTTTTAAAGTACGTGGCATGTAAAAAATAAACATGCGAAAATGCTCATAGTAAAAGACAGTAATACTTTATTTACCATTTTCAATCACAACTTAAAATATGTACATGTTTCGCATAAATATTATATATTTATTCAAACCGCTGTTTTATTATGACGAAGAGCAGTGAAACACTATAATGAAATATTTCCAAAGTACAACATATAATTAACAACCATATTTTAAAATCATACTCCATATATATATATATATATATATATATATATATATACATATATACATATATACATATACATATATACATATATATATATATATATATATATATATATATATATATATAAACTAATAAATATCTTTATACTATTCAAATTAAAAAATATAATAAATATACTAACTAAATTTAACTCAACTTCGAGAATATAGTAAACGTTAATGAAATCAATAAAGATAAATGTGAGTATAATTTTTGAAAAATTTCGAAACTATGTTCATATGTTGATTGAAAATTTGAAATAACTACATACAATTATATTTATATCGTTTGTGGAATAATATCACAGTGAAGTTAAAATATTTCTTAATCTACGATTGCAAGAAACTACATAGGTAAATTGAATTGTACATATTCATTAAACAAAACTAATCATTTTACATTATTGCGACTGTGTGTTAAGTATATGTATTGTATATTATTTTAGTGTCAATGATTTTTCTTATCGACAATAATTATAATTATTTTATTGAAAAATAGGGCCATAATTGACGTTCAGTTTCTACTTGTTACATTTAAAAAATTACATTATCTTTCATTACTTGATATAAATATATAAACATATTATTTTCTACTACTGTCCTAAAACTAACTCTCATATACATTTATATACACGTCCAACTCATCCATCCATTCATACGTATACATAAATATATATATATATATATATATATATATATACATATATATATATATATATATATATATATATATATATATCTAGTATTGAATAATAACAAAATTCATAATTATAATATGAATAATATTAAAAATACATATAGAATGAGAACTATAGAAATAGAATCTAATTAAAATCATAGGGAATTTTATTTCAGAATTGGAAATACCATTTATTTTTTCATGCAATAAAAAACACGAATTTGGAGATGTCATATAGTGAAATAAAATCTAGTAGAGGTTTATTATCTCAAAGAATGATCATGCAATGAAAACCATAATCTTGTTACAATTAATCTAAACTATAAAGTTAATATATTGTATTTGAGGTGCAAATTGTTATCAACACTTAATCTTTCAAAGCATAATAATATATTAATTGTTGTTTCTTTCCAATAATTCTATTCCTAATTTTGACTCTAATACATATTTTTTCGTTACTAAACTCGAAACATTAGACTACGTCTATTATAATCTTCAAATAAAATGTTTGTAAATACAAAGCATGTATATATATATACATATGCATATATATATACACATTTATATGTATATATGCAAAAAAATATAAATATTTTTTACAATACCTGTAGCAGACAGTTGACTAGTTGAATTGCTCTTCTTTCCCATCCCCTGAAAATGTGCATTGTTGTTTCTGTGTGATTCGCGAGGCTCTCTACCTTCTTTATTTCGATGACTTTCTTTTCGCCTGGGATTTTCAAGACCTTTTAACTGACCAAGAGCTCCATCACTCAAACTTCCATCTAAAAGAAAATAAATATTATTAGCATAATAAATGACAAATATTTAACTCAAATTATATTTAATTGATGATTAAATAAAAAATAACATGTAGATAATTATGCTGAGTTATGTGTTTAGCAAGTTATTATTAAAATAGAATATACTGATAAACTTTACTACATATAATTTTGGAAATCAGTGTCTATTTTACATATGTTTATGTATAGAAAACGTATAGGTTTCCATACCCTTTTACAAAAATAATATTTAATATGTGATTAATTAAATACATAAAATGATTTCCTTCCCAATGTATTATCAGCATGTTATAATGATATGGTAAAAATACACACCGACAAATGAATAAATATTAATTGAATAAAAGTTACAAATGCATCTACTTACCAGCCTTTTCATCTGGAGGAACATCTGCATTTGAGAGACTTCGTGCAAATGTACCTCTTTTGGCACTAAGCTCCTCTCGATAGTCCATTCCTCCAGCCGTGCTAATGTGTTGAGGTCTTGCAGACTGCTCTACGCTGCATCGCTCGCCACTTCCATAATCACTACTGTGTTGTACCAAACAATTAAGCATATTACAAGCATTTTTATTAGATAAATGGGGTTCTACTTTAGCATTACAATATTTTGGATATTTGTGTGGGGAAATTACAGTATCACAGTACTCTAAATTATTCGTGACTGTTTCGTTTGAAGAAAATGTTTCTTTATAGGTGTTTTTCTTGGGATAGACTTTTGAATTAGTTATAACTTTTTTAAATGTACAATTACTGTCCTCAGACGTTTTATTAGTTATCTGTTGTGTATCTGCTAAATCTGTATAAGATTCAGTTTGATCGAAGGGACGATCTGATAAATTTTCTATTTTATCATTAAGAGAATGGAAGTTATCTATGCTTGTTTTACTATAATCACTACAAGGCGAATACTCAAAATATTCTAGCGTATCATTAATACTAACACTAACAGGACGTTTTACATGAAGCCTAGAATCTATGCTTGTTTTAATTGATTCTATAGGTTTGACTACATCAGATACTGGGCATTTACATTTTAAAAATATTGATAATTTATCATTATGGAAATGTAACAAATCTGAATTAGGTGGAGAGTTTTTATGCAGTTCTTTGTCTGCGTAACTTGTTTGCATGTCTAAATTATCTGTATCGTCAGTATCATTCGTGGAAGCACATACTTCCAAAGAATGTTTATTTTGAAGAATCGCTGCCTTTTCAACTGCTTTCAAAGTACAATTTTCATTTGAAGCAATCGGTGAAATTTTCGAATCATTTTCATCACCCTCATCAGACCAACTATTTCTATAACCATTATTATATGTAATGCTACTAGAATTTTCAGTTAAATGAACAGATTTACTTATTAATTCCTGTCTAACTTCTTGAATAATAGATTTGATTGAATCAGAACTACCGTAACTCTTATTTTCCGTTTGAGTTTGTATTTTCTCTACAGCGTGGTTTTTTGAAAATTCACCAGCCTTGATTTTTTTTAAAATAACCTCCGTAGCATTAAGAACTGAATTAATAGAACTGCATCTTGACTCCACGGAACTTCGGCGAGAATCGTATTCAGGCAATTTTAATTCGTAATCATCGACAAAATTTTTATTTTTAGAAAAAGTCGTATCTTTAAATTGATCTACTACCTTAACGCGTTCCATTTCTGGGGAATTTAAGTCGATAACTGTTTTATCGTTTAATAAATCAGATTCACATTCTTTTCGGATATATGGTTCTTTATTCTCAAAACTACGAATTTTCCCGTCAGTTTCAAACTTATCGGAATCAAAAGATAAAATTGTATCTTCTGTATTAGTGCTTTCAACGTTAGACAGTGGCATGTCATTAAAAATGTCTTTACTACTATTTTTCGAGTCCTGCTCAAATGATAAATGTGGATTTCTGAAATTATTTTCTAAATTCATACGGTAACGCGCAGCGTTCGATTTTTCTAAAGGATTTTGCGTACAGGAGTATTTTTTTTCATTCGCCATATTAATATGAGATTTTGCCGTGTCAGTCTTATTTTTATCAATATTATCACAAGATATTTGGACGATTTGCAAAGGCTGTGGATTTATATGATTTATTCTTTTCTGACAATCACAAACTGTACCAACAATTTCTTTATCTATAGTTAAACTATGGCTATTGGAAATTTCACAACATACATTATTTTTTGTAAACGACATACTTAAATTACAATCACATATTATAGGCACTGCCGCAATACAATTTGAGGTATTCGTGGGCAGTGTTTGATCGTTTTTGGCATCAGTCTCTATTAAACTATCACAGCTGGATTCAGAATCACTGTTTGACTTACAATACATTCTACAATTTGGTGTAACAATATCTACACTAGCACTTTTCAAAATAGTGTTACTGTTTTTATTGAATTTTAATTTATTTTTCATATCTACATTACAATATTTTTTCGATTTTGTAGTATGTGGCCGACTATTTAATGACAAACTTCGATAGAGAATTCTTTTATGAGGGTTGGAAACTGCAGATACATGTTTATAGCAATTACAACTAACATAATTTACTGGTTTTGGATTGAAGCCACAATTGCAAGAACATTTCTTTTGTTTTTTTGAAACTGTAATGGCTCTGAAAAGTATTAGGTACGCAAAAATGAGTAATATATTACTATTTAAAGTAAATATTTTTTAATTTAAATTCATACTAAAAAGATCCAATTATTACAAAGATAATTCTTGGAATATTATAAAATAATAACTGTTTGATACTACACAAGATTCAAATTGTATAGGTTTTGAAACAGGGTTATGATGGGTTTTGAATCATAATAATAATCCAAAAGTATTAATGTGTTTATTTATACCCATATGAATAACATTTAAAAACTATTAATTGTGAACAACGTCACTTTGGCTATTAATAAACTTTTTCATTTACTATTTTTTAAATAATTTGTTATACTATTTTCACTACTAAATGATATGCATGTATAAAAATAGAGATATCATAATATTAATTAATTAATTTTCAAATACATACACTCGAAATATTCAAAAAACGAATTTATTCTCATAATTAAATGCAATTAAGAATTTTTGCAAAGTGATTCCTACTTTCTATGTTCTTAAATTAGGAAATTTTAATAATTTGGAAATATAATGAATAAAAAGAATATCCAATAAACATACCTAAGGGTTCTTGAACCTCGAGGTCGTTCAGATTGTGTTGAAAAAGCACTACTCGTCACAGAAACAACTGATTCCATATCACTATCACCTAAATCTGCGAGCAATTCTTTATCTGGTGACAAACTATGCCTTAACCGCAATCTTGGAGCCGAATGTGTTGTAAGATCACTATCACTCAATCCACTGTAATGTCTTTCCCAGCCTGGAAAAAAATCACAAAAATCAAATCATAACAGAAATTATAATCAAAATGAATATAACTTCACCTCCCATTCCTGTACTACGATATGTCTGAACTTGTTTCATGCGTTGTTTCATCATTCTCGCCCGTTCTTCTAAATCTTGCGTAACTCTCTCTTTGAGTGCTCTTTGTAAAACTTGAGGAACTTGTGGAAGTTGTCGCTTTTTTGGCGAACCTGTGGGAGTGGCCGTTGCCGAACGAGACTGAAAACGAGGCACATACGCATGTGATGGAAGAACATTTCCATAATCCATATAATGACTACGGTCCTCTGGCGGTGATAAACTTCGATGATCTCCAATACGTCGAGGTGATTTTGACCGAGATCGAGACTGATGCATGCCAAGAGATTCACTTGGCGCTGCCGAATGTGATCTTTGGGGTCCTACTCCTTGATTTGACTGAAAATAATTTAGGAATTAATATGTAATAACATATAATATTTTTTAAAAAAATTTTACAAGAAGTATTACAATAACAAGTATTTTCTTTCTTTAAAAAACGGTTAAAATCAATAATAAACGACTATCTCACTTTGAAATGAGTGAACTTTGTTTGAAATTCTAACTGCTATTTTATATTTTAAACGATATAAATTACGTGTACAATCCTAATCAGCTTTTCAAAATGTACAATCTTTATATGATGCCCCTTGTATTTAGTACAAATATTGCAGTAAAATGTACACATAATAAACTAAATAATTTACCTACAAATTAAAATTTTATGTGTTGAGTAGAAAGTAATTACTGAAAATACGTTGTTATTTATAATTCTAATTTTATATATCGAATAACAAAAATAAACAACATAAATCTATAATAAAATTAGTAACATAATAGAATATTAAATAAATATACGTACTTTTCTATATCCTTGTTGCGTCTGAGAAATCTTCGTATCTTTGTATACCATTCCGACAGTTCTTCTTCTTCCTTGTGGTGACATATCCCTTCTCGATCTTCTATCACATATTTCAGCTTCAGGCGGTGGACTAGATGAACTACCAACACTAGATATACTTGCTCCATCAGCAACTCTTCTCAGTCTTTCGCCGTCACAGTCTAATTCACATTCGGACGTCGTATCGGAATCAGATAATCTTGATGTTGTACTTGGAGGTGATAAATGATCAGTCGGTGTGAGCATCATATCCAACTCTACTCCCTCGAATTCGTGCCTTCGTAACATTGTTTCCTCGTGTGCAACAAGATAATGCCATTCTGCTTCATTGTCGAGGGGACATACGCCCAATTCTAATAAGACTTCTCCAAGAAAATCATTCGCTCCGTACTTGACATAATCCCAAACAGTCACTTCTAATATTCGAAGTTTCAAGTCTGATCTTCGGAGACCGTTATATACAAATGTTTGATTCCATCTCGGTTCGTCAGTATTAGCAAGTGTCTTCGTACGTCTCTTCGACTTATCGCTGCGGTCTGGCAAAAGAAATACTTTTGCATAAGGGTTCCGTGGCTGACCATTCGCTCTTGATGTTAACCCAGCGGCGCAAATAATTGTTACGGCAAGTTTTAAAGCTGCAACATCCAATCCAAGCTTCAACTGTAAGCGACCGCCGACGTTCGGATTACTCGGTGCAAGACGAGCGTTGTGAGATCTATGGCGTGTCGAGCTATGAATATCAGGAGAACCGGGGGAAGTTACCATCACACTTGGTTTGTCGTACATGTCTACGAGAAAACATAGTAGAATTTGAACAATATCTTCCAAATATTTCATTGTTATAAAATAAACTAAATATCTGACCGCCTCATTTAATGACAAAAGATTTTATATTCTCTCATTATGAACTGTTTAAGTCGTAAATTATTTATTTAGAGAAAAAACGTACACCTGTGTCGATATGTTCATTGTACATGTACAGTGTTTAAAGTACAAATAAAACAGAAGTGAAAACAGTTGTTGCTCCCTTTAAATAATAAAAGTTGTACATGAAAACAAAATAAAAGCTACACGAAATACCATGACATCGGGACACGTGCGAGGAAGGATACCTTTATGTTGTCTCCATCCGGTCTGTGGTGTTCGGCGAGGGAGTAACTGTCTTGAAACGATTAATTCAACCTGAGGTTCTTGTTTAGAATCTGATATTATATCGTATACTTCTTGGAAACTTTTTCCCTGAAGTGGTCGTCCATTCCATTCAATTACTTCATCACCTATAATAAATTAGAAGTTTTGTTGATTTATCTGCATGTATGTTACGGTTTAAAAAATAAATATATACCAGTGAATTATTTTATTCAATTCTCAATTTTTTATATGGGCCAATTCAAATTTTTATGCTTTTCACAATTTAAAAAACTTAAATCTTTGGTTATTTGATTCAATTCAATTAATATATTAAACACAATAAAAAAATAAAAAAAACTTTTCATAAAAACTTCAGAGAAGGTGTAATTTATTACATTCAATATTTTCCTTGAAGCTTTTCATTTCTACTGTGTAAAATTAAATATTTATATTTTCTTATTATAATTTGTATAGTACTCTTTGAAATAAAATAATATATATATATATATAAACAGTCTTATATACTATTATTTTACATATAAATATAAAATATGTAAATATTACAAGGTTTAACAACAATATTTCTATTACAATTCAATAGAGAATAATGTGTGTGTATAATTGAATACAGACGAACAAAAGTATAAGATAGAAAAAATGTACACGGATTAATAAGACAGTCACTGACCTGGTCTTAACTGGCCTTCTATATCAGCCAAGCTTCCCTTTTTCACTTTTTCTATTAGAGCCCCACGACTTCCATTTTCAAGGAGCTTTCCTCCTACAACTTTCAGCCCTAAAATAGCCGCGCTTGATGCAGATCCCATTCCTTCATGTAGCGTTTTCTTTAATATCATATGCCCAATCATTCGATTACCATCTGCACTGACTTGCCACGATACTGGATGCTACAAAAATAGCATTGAATTGTAATACCTATGATCATTTATTTCTTCAAAATTTATTTACATTACTATAATTATGTAAATACAATATGTACAATATATAAAAAAGTTCACTTTTTCAATTATAAAAATTTTTGTATTCATAATTAATTTATTATTCATAATTAATTTATTTATGTTTCGTAAATATAAACAAGTTACGATTTTATATTGATTACAAAATCGGATAGAAAGTTATATTTTTCAAGTTATTTTTACTAAATTAATATAATTTGAAAACAAAATGAACTTTAATGCATAACTGATTAAAAACGACGAGTTTATGCTTTTAGTCTGATCTTTTTTGTTTGTAATACAATTGTGTTTATATACTAATAATAATAATATATATATATATATATATATATATATATATATAATATCCAAATATATGTTATAACATCTAAAGTAAAAATCTTTCTTTCCATTTTTTGAAACAAAAAATATGTATTTAAAAAATTAATTATTCATTTTAAAATAATGAAAATTTTTAAGAATACACGTGTGAAACAACATAAGAATAGAATAAAAACCAATATGTTCTAAAATTGTAAATATCGTTTGAACCCATTTAATTATTGTACATATCGTAACTTACTGTAATATTTTGATACTTTAGTCTACTCGAAAAATATAAATTATATTTAAGATAAGTTTCACAACAAAAGTATTTATTATAAATATTTAAATAGCTATAAATTTAAAAATTGTTCTTGAAAGAAAATTATCAAAAATTGAAAATTTATTTACGAAATACATTCATTGTTAATATTCGAATAAAAAATAATAATATTACATATTTTATGTACATAAACTTATATATATGTACATACATATATATATATATATATATATATATATATATATATATATATATAGGTGTCAAAAAATAGACATAACTCATAAAAAATTATAATGAAACATTTTTCCGATATGAAATTTATTTTTTTTAATTTCTGTTCTCCATGAATATCAAGTGAGATATTTTAAAAAAATTTTGTAAAATCTATTTGATAATAAATCAATGTGAATATTAAATGAAAATGAGATGTTATAACATTAATAAAATATCTGTAATAGACTAATAAAATGATAATCAACACCGATTATTACTACACATACTCAATTAACAAATACAAATTGTGTGAATATTTGGAGTTTTACTATATCTAATACATACATACATTTTTCGTTGAAAAAGTTAAATATTTTGTTTGATTATACGGAACAAATTATTTTTGTTAAATATAGAAAATGTTCAATTTTTTTATATTTTAAAAAATGTGTTTATGATTTTTTTCATAAGATATATATATATATATATATAACATGTTTAAAAACAATTTTAACTATAAACGAAATATATTATTGTAATGACAAACTGAAGGGTTAAGAAGAAGAAATGTTTCAGAAAGTTATTTCTAAAACAGAAGATAGTATTTTTCAATAATGAAATATTTATCGTTAAACACTGACATGAAAATGTTTGTCATCAAAAAATTTATACACAAAAATAATTGTATTTTAAAATCAACTCCTAATATTTTCACAATAATAATATACAAAATATGTTACTCTTATTAGGTTGAAGCACACAAAAAAGCTTCACAAAAATACCGTTCACTATTCATAATTAATTAAAATAGACACTAATATAAAATTGTATACAAAAATTAAAACATTATTTTGTAATAAGCATATTTAAACACATACTAATCTAATATATACATCTAACAAAACCCATAAAACAACATTTAACATAGCATATTACTAATATATGTGAATATATATATATATATATATATATATATATATATATATATATATATATATATATATATATAAGTATAGCAACGATATTAAGATGCATATTAACTACACATACACATTCACATACATAATGTATAAATTCCTGTTTAATTTCTTCTTTACTATTTTAATACGATGAATTAATATGCAAATTTAAATATTTTATTAAATATTGTTACTGAAAATAAATATTATTTAAAGAATCGATCAAGTAAAAGTTTATTTAAATAAATTAACAAACTAACAATACTATTCTGTTCATTATTTAACTCAATTTCAGTTTTATTGTAAAAGATCTTTATCAGTACTACGCCTATAAAAGAAAAGAAAAACTTTAAAAACATTTCATTTTGCATATCAATTATATTTTTTTTCTTTTTATCTCTCATATATATATATATATATATATATATATATATATATAAAGAGAAGGAGAGAAAAAATGTTAGAATTAAAATATAGAAAATATCAATTATAAATTCCATTCATACAAACATGCACATGACATGCCTAGCCCCTTTTAAATTAAGACACAAGTACAAAAGCACCAATCACACTTCATTTATTCAATAAATTAAGCCGCATTCAATAAAATATTAAATAAATTAATCGTGAAATATAAAATAAATTGCAAAAAACCAATAATAGTTTCAATAAAGAATAAATAAATAATTCGCGTATATTTTCATTCTAATTTTTTTAAAAAATAATTGGAATCCAAAATGAATCAAAATATTCTATTCTAAGATTTTATTCCATGAGCAATTTATCGGCTTTCTAATATAAAAAAATCTTATAAAGGAACGATTCTAAATTTCAATCTATTTCATTGCTTACAAGACAGGGGTTGCTTTCAACGGTAAAAGATTCTATTAAATGTTTTTATACGTAAATTTTAAACAATAGTTTTAGAACTTTTTCAGGCAATACTTCAGTACGAGAATGTAAGTTAATAAAAACAGAAAAATATTAAAATAATCTAATAAAGTATAAAACTAAATTATAATTTATAAACTGAAACAGATAATGATGCTTTGTAAATTTGTATTTTGTGCCCGTTCCCAAATCATTGGCTGGTGCTATTAGCTACCTTAAGCCCTTCGCCACCTCGGTTCGAGTCTTCACTTGACGTGAACGTGCTGCTCGTGTCGATGCCAGAATCTTTCGTTTGTGAATCCTGCGAACCTTGGCGGTCGGATTCCCACCGCGCCGCCCAATCAGCAGCGGCAGTTGCTGCATCGGTGCCGTCGAAACGCACTGTCTTCTTTCTGCGCTCGGTGAGACGCCGGTTATCGGCGGCACTCATGTCCTGCAGAGGGCGACCGCGGCGGTGGCTGCACCAAGCGTCCACCGCCATCATCCCTGGCGCACACATGTACACAATCACACCACACCGAACACGGCAGAATAGACAACAAAAGAAACAAAGATAGAAAGGAATGTAGAATAAGGTGACAGTGAGCGCGCAGTGTTAACACTCGTAGCGCTGGATTAAATCGCTACGAGCGTCGAGAAATAAACGGACATGCTTAGCGACGACAACAAATCATCATTATCATATCATCATTGTCATTATTATTATTATCATCATCAGTATTGTCTTATGTCGCTCACCGCTAGGAATTTTTTGATCTTTTCATCTAAAATCGCTTGCCGGTTCAAACGGTCACCTATCTTATCACGATTACCTGTAACACAATTATATTGTTATCAATTTAAAACTACAGGCGTATGAATAAGCAGTTTCGTGTGAACATTAAAAACCGACACTGTTCCAAGTCATACCTCAAACTAATGTATGTGAAAAAATATCAATAAACAGATTACAATCATTACTAAAAACAAACACAGCTAAATAATGTACTGTAAAATTGTATAATAAAAATGAAATGAATTATATATGAATTTTTTTTATAACATTACGCAAATTGTTCGCATAAAAATATCAAGTAACGTATTGTAATAAAAAATCTACTGAGGAAATTTCTATTTTACTGTTCAAATGCAGTAATTTAGAGTAAAGCACAACGGATACCAATGTCAACTACGAAAATATAAAAATGATATTAATTTTCTTTATAATAATAAGACACTACATTTATAGAGAATCAAAAATCCGGACTACTCTTAAAATTGAAATATAATTCGTATATTAAATTGCACAAAAAAAGATAACGTACAATTCTGTAGGATAAATTCAGTCGTTTCACAAATTAATTTGTTAATAACTATGCTACATTTAAGTGTTTTTTTTTTATTTACGGAACAAAGATTGAAAAAATACTACAAAATTATGATAAAAAAAACTGTCGCGTTATAAACTCGAATAAGAATATGTGTTCAAACATTAATATATTTCTTACGAATGGTACAATGTTTAGACAAGTATCTCCAAAAAGGGATTATAAGAGTTATATTTCAAAGCTGAACGAAACTAAATTCATTGTGATCTTTTTTAAATAATAAAATATATAATATTTACTACAAAATAATAATATATTATTAAAAAAGCGAAAATATTTTAAACTATATATGTTAAAAACTAACGTTTATTAGAAAAATTGTTCCACGTATCTAGTAAAAAGTCTGCTGAAAAAAAAGATTATTTTAACTTTCAACCCGATACTTACTAGATAACTTATTACGAAATTCACATTTAAGCAATTCTATTCATTTAATTATCGTTTGAAATATAACTTTAACTACAAATTAATAAATTCTCTAAGAGTATTTGGGATTTGTTCAAGTTACTTCATCACAAATCATGAAATGTATTTTAAACACGAATTAGCAATATTAAAAAATGTTATTTCAATAATAATCGACTTTGTAATAATTAAATCAATTCATTATGGATTCTTCTAAAGAAAAACTAAAAATCAACTCAGTATTTGAATATTTTGGAAAATTTTAACGGATACTCAAATATATATTCATGATAATTCTTAATTATATGAATATATATTCATATAATATTAAATCTTTAAAGTTAAAATCTTCAAGTCTGAAAATTATAAAAGTAATTATTATAATAAAATCTCTTTCATAAAGAATTATAATTTTTTATAACTTTATAAATTAGCATAGCTATTTATTAAAAAAAATTAAATCAGTATAAAAATATTTCATCGATAATTGTATCAATATGAGTATTTATAATTATATTTAATATTTATTTCATTTATTATATTTCACACTAGTCGAAATAAATCGCCATTAAATTAGATTATATTATTATTTATTATATTATTTTTTTTATTAAATAAAATTATTTTTGAGACTAATAATAATCACAAAAACTATTCTCCGTCTTTTTATTCTAAATCATAAACGAGCAATAAAAATATATTTAAATACCGTGTGTAAGTATATAGATTTTATGAATACAACTTATTAACCCACTATTTTAAAATTATTTCAATTAGACTTTTTCATTTTATTTAATGAAATGTATTATTTTTCACAATTTAAATTTAAAAAGTATCTATTAAATGTTCTATATTAATATTAAATGAATATATAAAAATAACCCTACATTTAAATAAAAAATATTCGTTATAATTTTTAAATAAATAAGATTTTTTAAAACAACACACATTTCTTATATAAACCATATTTCAGTAAATACAATTATTTAATAATAAAAGATAGAATTGTACAAATCTTGGGTTTTAAATAATAAAATTTCAAACATTGAATATTCCAAAAAATAAAATAGTTTTAAGAATAAATAGAAATTACTTTTTATTTTTCATTGAAATAAATTAACTTTTTAAAAACCACAGTTTATTTATCTTTAAATAAATTAAATTAAATTTAATAAAAATCAGAATTTATATGTAGTTAATTTTTTATTAATTTATATATATATATATATATATATATATATATATATATAAAGAGAGAGAGAGTTGCATTTAAAAAAGTTATATGTTTTTAAAAGTGTTAGATATAAACATTGTTTTAAGCATAAAAAAAAATACAAAGAGTATTATTGTTTACACACGTAAATTGTATAAGTTAGTCTTGTATTAGAACCAGTGTTTTAATTCTTAATTATAAATGATAAGAATTCGAATAGAAGTAAAAAACTTGATTTATGCAATTTAAAATAAATTATACCGTAAAAAGTAAAAAAAAAATGTTATCAAATTAACGTTTTTAATATTTATTAATTTTAAAATATTTACTATAACAGTAATTTCAGAATATATAATACACTGTAAAAATTATTTGATATTAGTAATAACTGAAAAAAAATTAATTCATTATTTATCCAAAAATATCGCTTTAAATGCATATTAATATTTCATTAATTAATTAATAAATTTTTTAAAATCATTCTAATACTTTTAATTGTTTAGCGAAAGAAATATTCTAAAATATTTCTTCTTAAAAATAAAACAAACTTTTTAAAATAACAGCAGATTTTTTAATTAAGTGAGACCATCGAAAAAAATTGCAATAATTTTACATTAATTTAATACAAAAATACATACATATATATATATATATATATGTATATATATATATATATATATAAGTGAAATTAGATACAATTTAAATTTTCTATGTTAGAAAAGTAAAAGTACACACATATTAGAACCTTAACATCTAATATAGCTCCATGCAACTCTTCCGCATCGAAAGCTGAAATTCTGAAAATGTTGTTTTATCAGCTACAAAATCTAAACATCAAAAAAAAATGATGCAACAACTAACATCACCTTTCGTAAAAAATAATTAATTTTAAGTCAGACAATAAATAAATTATATGTAATAAGAACTAAAAATTATATTCTTAAACATTTCCAATAATATTTTGGGAGCAACAACTTATTATCAATTAGAATAAACGAATCTTTGAATTTTTACTCGGTCGAAAGTGAACTTTTATTATAACGATGAAATTTTCAAAAATCAAACAAACAATATTTCGTATAAATACAAGAAACGAATCTTAAAAATTATAGAAATATGTTAGTAACTGTATTAAATATGTTTCTGTGTTTGATCAGCATACTTAATATTACAAATATAAGAGAGCTGAAATAAATTTAAAATGTTAGTATATGTTATTATACTGACACCCTATTAATATCAAGTATATTAATTGCTATTAATATACAAGTAACTTAATGTAAAGAGTGAACATTAAGTGGTTTATTAACATCATCTTACTTTTTTATTTAAACCTATAGTGCATCAGTAAATAACTAAGTTAAATATATTCAATGAAGTCGTATAAAAACATCAATTCTTCACAGTTTCATTCTGAATATCCTGCAAATACTTTATCAAAACATAACTTGTAAATGTTATAGTAAAATTAAAATAAAAAAATACCTACAGCATATAAAATGAACGAGAATAAAAATCATTTGCATATAAACGTATATTGACATAAAACGTTTCAATCGCTTATAATATTTAATTTGACAATAATAACACCTTAGCTAATTATACTCATATATATATATATATATATATATATATATATATATATATATATATATATATATATATATAGCTAGACATATAGATAGATATGAGTGCGTAATTTATATTTAAGATTATTATTGTAGCAAAAATAAATCAATAAATTTTACAATTATTGAATTAAATATTAAATTTTGTTTACAACATTTTAATATTGAAATGTACTTAATTTCCCTTAGTCTAAATCTGATATTTTTCTCTAACTAATATTATATATTTAAATCTACATGTTAGAAAGACACGTTTTTCTTAAATAAAATAAAATGTATTAATTTATATAGATACTGTCACAAAAATGATGCTAATATAAATAAACAACAAAACATATTAATCGTTACTTAAATTTTGAGGCACTGCAATATAGGAAAATTTAACCCTGTACTTTGATAATTTTTTTCGGAATTCATTCTTTCAATAAAATATTTCCACTTTACGTGTACACACACACACACACACACATATATATATATATATATATATATATAAATAAAAATAAAATGTAATAATATGATTAAAAAATAAATACACAGTGTTAAAAATTAATGTTCTTTCTTTTTTCATGTTAAAAAAAATGAATTGTAAACAAGCACAACTGATTATTCACTTCTTCAATAAATTAAAATTATTTTTTATTATTTTATTATTTTAATACCAACATTCAGGTGTAATCTTAATTTCTACTAAATTGAACATAGAAAAATATAATATTAATACTAAAATAACACAAAACTGCAAACAACTTTAAAATGTGAAATAGTTATATCCATTTGAAAATATTTTCGATTTCATTACCAGATTGTTTAACGATTTTCAGTTGTTAACTAAATTGTTAAAAGCTGAATCGAATGTTCAGTTCGATGAAATTTTGAATTTTATTTGTAGTTTGTTCCAAGTAAAAAATATAACTGTTGCAAATTATCGACAAAAATAACGCAATAACAAAAATTATAAAAATATAATTACATAACTGTATAAATATTAATAACATTCACCTTTGTAATACATGTTAATTAAATGTAAGTCGTATTGAAAATAAAAATAAATCGTATTGAGGGTAACTAAAACCTCAATAAGCACATTATTTTCTAGCTTTCATGATTTTCTAGTTCTAAAAAATATGGTGGTTATTAAAAAAAAGTTTTTTAGTTACTAAAAGTTATTAAAATCGAGTGTAAATTATAAGTACTTCATATTTTTCTTATTAACCCGTGTGAATAATGGCAATTAATCCAAATAATAATATAATAGTCACGCTGCGAAACAGTTACTCCCACAGAAGCTTCTTTTTTGAGATATGTACGACACATCGCGCACCACAAACAAAACCTAATAAAATGTTCCAACGCTTCGTCCTCGCAACTATTTAAATCTTACATACACAAACTTTCCATTTATAACCATTGTGAACATTTCTGCAGAGATGCAAAACAATGATAGAAAAAGGAAAATAAAAAAGGGTAAGGGAATCTCGGTTATACCCGATGTTGCGCATGCAGCTACCGATCAAGTTTAGCGGCAACGACGACGTTGGTAGCATTCCGTCATGGCCCACGTGATCGCGCAAGCCGTGTGCAATCACGCCCCCACAACCGACGTTGAACCCATTGACGTCACACACGAAATGTGTGGGTGGCTGTGCCGTTTATCTGCGCAAGCAACGAGCTTTAGCGAAAGAACAATCGCCGACAGATATTTCTATATTTATTATGTTTAGTTGCACAGGCTTTTTTATACCAAGTTTACAACAAGCGTTTACGAAATTACTGCAGTGTTAAAAAAGTAACTCGAAATGAATAACGATTTTTTCATTGAAATATGCACGATAAAAATATATTTTTAATTAATACGTATATATATAACAATTGTTATAAGCACAATAATAATACACGTTCTCTTAAATGTTTGTATATTTATGACATAATCGGAATTTTGTTTTTCTTTTAAGAAGAAAATCTAATTTAATAATTATTATTGAAAGTAAAAATCTCTTCATAACAAAAAAATAAAACATTCTCACATGTTAGGCAGAGCAATGTAAACTAGATTTAATTTAATATATATATATATATATATATATATATATATATATATATATATATATATATCAAGAATAATTTAAAATCTAACCAAAAAAGTCTATAGTTTAATTTAAATATAAACCATAAACTAATTTCTAATTGCACATGTTCGAATTGCCCATTATCAGTTCCTTTAGAATCTATTTAATATCATTACATTTTTTTATCAAAAGTAATATATAACAATAGTAGAATACTGTATGTAATTAGTCTGAATTAAGACGAAGACAACAATACACCCACGGAGTCACGGATATACAAATAAATAACTACAACTCAATATCTTTCAATATATAAAATTTACATAGCCATAAAAATTAAATAATTTGCTTAGTAAACATTTAAAATGTAATTTATACAGTGAAATAAAGACCGAAAATGTCAAGGCACACACATCCACCCACCCACCCACACACACACACATATATACATATATATATATATACTGAACTTTTAAATAATGGTTAATAAAATAGGATAATCTCAATTAAACAACAAAAAAAAAACAAGATGAAAAAATGGGAAAGATGTAAAGCTGATGCAATTTCATCGAAATAATTTATTAGATTTTTACAAAAATAAACGGATTTATAAAGAATTAAAAATAAAAGTAATAGTCTAATCTTCCTCTATTTTGTTGATGATATTATCATCTTCACAAACACTCATAATGTAGAACCATTAGGGAAAATAATTGAATAATTATAGAAAAATAAGCATAAACTAAAAAAAATAGAATAGAAAATTATAAAATTCGGATAGGTAAATTTTCTATTTCATTGAAATACCCATTCTAGGAATAACTGAATTACTTCATGATAAAACCACTGCCTTTTTTAGTGAAAACCTTTAAGAATAGATTGAAGAAAAGAAAAAGTAAAAATAAAACCATTTTTTATTAGAACCCCTGTTTTTTTAATTTACCGTCCTAAACAGATGTATGCACAATTATTATTATTATTGTTAATTAAAATAATAAACATAAAAGCATACAATGACAGTGATTAACTAAATTAATTAAACAAATAATGTAGTTTATTTCGACGAAATTCCATAAAACATAAGTGAGATATTTAATACTTTTAAAAAAACTTTCTATTCTATACATTTTAACATTTATTTATCTTTGTTAAATAGTTGATATTAAAAAATTATAACCAAATGATTATTAAGAAATGAAGTATTAAACACGATTTGAACGGCACACCACGGTCTTGAACAGTCAAACCAAAAATCTCACCGCTACTAATAAATATAAATCTTTATCCAACTCTCTATTTACGAACTATTTATTATTCGCTTCAGTCATATTGATTCGTATCACATTGATTTTCAATGATGATATTTTTTGATAACAACAATGAAAAACATAGAAATAAAATTCTATAAATAAGTACAATGAAGTGGAAAATAAATATTGAAAAAAATTTATAAAATTGAAAAATTCCCAATAAATTATTATGTTTTACCAATGATTATATCTGAGTTGTCTATATTATATTGAAGATAATTTCATAATATTTTAATAATAAGCTGAAAATAAACTTATGAAATATAAATATCACATAAATATTTAAACATAGCAGAAAAAAAGGTAAAAACTTAAGACATTAAATTATATTTTTCCTCCGCACTACTCCATCTAATATATATATATATATATATATATATATATATATATATATATATATATATATATATATATATATATATACATAATGTCTCATGAAGGTATTTCTTAACTTATTTTACAAATTCAGGAATACAGCATGAACAAAGAATTTAATTTTTATTCAATTGTATTTTACTATAAATTTTATAAGGATGATGTTGCTTTAAACATTTACGATGCATTTAATTAACGATTTGAATTTCTTTAATAAATCGACATGTTTTTGTAAAATTAAAATAACTTCAAATGGAATAAACAAAGAATTTCCGCTATAAGAGAAAAGTCAACCGTCCTTTATCTTAATACAATAAATACCATATGTCTTTGTAAACTTTTCTGTTTACTGTAAAACCTTTGTACACCACTCTATGTACTAAAAATCAATCACAAATGTAGAGCGATATTATGTATCTGACAAATATAAAAGAATGTGTTCATTGCACTAAAATGTAACCTAATGTAAAATAAAGTTGTAATTTTAAAATAAAAAATAAAGTTTAAAAAATCAGTCGTTTTTACTAACGTCAGTTCACATATATCGAGAAATTAATCAATGAAGCTTTAAAAAACATATAATACAGTCCAAAAAATTAATATAAAATTTATTTTTCAAATTTTATCCGATTGTACGATTTTAAAAATAATATAAACTCATCTAGTAATTGTGTACGATATATTAACTGCATGAAATCTAAATTAACGTACATAAACGAAATGATACATATCTTGTTATGTTCTTGACAGTATTCTTAATTTTTGTTTGTTCTTCTATCTTTATAATTAAATTCTTGAATTTAAAATGCAACATACAAACTTTAATTGCTTATACAACTCCAAAAAATTACTTATATTGTGTCGAATTCAGCATCAAAGTAAATCCATATTAATCGCATGTACGTTACAGTTACGCATTTCAACATATTCACAATTCCACATTTACCAACACATAAAAATACATATATATATATATATATATATATATATATATATATATATATATATATATATATATTATATTCCTTCCGAAGTGATAATACTCTTACTTACACTTTGGTAAAAGAATAAATAATGTTAGCAATTTCATGATAACCTGAAACTTTAAAATACATCAATAGGAATAAATGTTATCGTGAGTGAAAAAATATTCTGAAATTAATTTAGTAACGGTTTACATATATATATATATATATATATATATATATATATATATATATATATATATATATACATTCTATACTTTTTACAAATTTCATAATATTTTCACTCTTATTTAAAATAAATTAGTAACAATTGTTCGTTAACAGCGCAAAACAATTACGGTTAATATTTCCTACAATATTCTTCACATATGTGTATATACCGAATTATATAAAACGAATGTAAGTATGTCTATAATAAAATAGACGCTAAGAAAACGCCATGCAGTGATAATTCGTGTACAAATACTCACCCTTATCGTTGTCGTGTTCGTGTTCATCACAGCTGGCACATTCTGGTGTCGAACGTAACTCATCTTCTGAACTAGAAAACGAGCGTTGTTGTTGAGGTTGCGCTTGTTGGTACGAAGGCTGATAACTTTGCTGATACAACTGCTGCTGTTGTTGGTACATCGGTTGTGATTGTTGTTGATGGTGATGTTTTTTCGTTGATCCACTTCGCTTGTGTTTCTTATTACTCGTAACCGGTGGCGATGCTTGTACTACAGAGATCGTTGGAGGTGGAGGAGGTTGCATATCCATCGGCTGGTCTTGTTGTTCAAGAACGTATATGCGCTGACGTGGATGCACGAGATGTGGATGTGTACGCATTAAACCCTCAAGCTCTCCATGATAGTAACGAGGATCATCTTCTAAATATTGTTGTTTCTGTTGTTGTTGCTGTAACTGCTGCTGTTGGACGGGTACGCGAGTACGTTGCTGACCCGGAGAGACTACATCGACGCCACTGTCACTGGTACTCATGCGTCGCGCCGTTGTCGGGGGTTCTTGTTGTGAATACTGACGTCGGAGTACGCTTCCTGAACGTAATAACGGCAAATTTTCTTTTTCGGCAGCACTATGTGCCCTTTCTAGTTTTGGACGTTTATCGGACGGTGTTGGCAGCATAGTTGTACCGACGCCCATTCCCATACCGCCGAGATGGTGATGATGATGATGATGAAGATCGTCATCACCGGGTCCGGTTGCCGTCATATCCGCTTCAATACGTCGCATTATTGGATCTCCACTAACCCCCTTGTTAATCCACTGACCTGTTTTACTAAGCAATTCCTGTTTTTTGCGGCACAAAATACAAACCCATATCACCTGAAACAAACAAATATGAAAAATATTTAATGTTTTGATGCGAGTGACGAAACATAATTTCATAATAATTAGATAAATAATTACAAGTATACTTATCACTTAAATTCTATGACAATATATCATAACAAAAGTAATTAAAATAAAAATAAAAAAGATCACATTCTTGTATAATTTTTAACGAAAAATTCCAAAAAAGAATGCATCAAAAATGTATGTTAATATCGTTAGGTTTTCTCGGTGATTACAAACGATTTTCTTGTACAAAAATCTTTTTACTATCGTAACATGCGACTACAGATACATTTTAATTTTTTGTTGTGTAAATGATTCATATACGAAATGACCATAATATTAAATAATTGTAATTTTCAATTAATTTAAAAAAGTTTTCTTCTTAATTCGTAATAATTTAGAATAGATTAAAAAGAATTCTATTATTTAGCATAACATTAATGTTATAAAATAAGATCATGAATAAAATGCTGCATGCGTGCAAACGAAATAATTCGTAAATAATGAGCATGTAAAGTTTAAAATTTTCTATTTATCTCGTTCAATATTTTGAGACTAAATTAGTAATAAATCGAAAATATTTTGTTTACAAATAAACAGAAAGTGTATGTAAAGAATTAATTTAAAATTATTTTTATTTCTTAATCTTAAATATTTTTATTCCAAATAAAACAACAAAAATAACCCAATAACATAATAAGCAGAATAATAGTTAAATGTATTATTCTTAAAGTGTAATTTAAATTAAAATTTGCTGTTGCAGAATTCATATCCTATCAAAGTATAATACTCGTAGATTATTTTTTTAACATAAAGTGCACGTAATGTACTCAAAAAATATATAATCCGATTGTGTTAATACATAAAAGCATATAAAGAAATTAAACAAATACGACAATCTGTAGTCAAATTTAACTTAATTTAATTTCGATATTTCCACGCTCTGCATTTGACAACACGGAAAATGAATATAAAAGATGGATACACCAACAATAAATCAAATAACTACTATTGTTTAATATGCGGATATAGACTGATAGTTATTAAGATAGAATGAGATATACTAGCAACAAACGAAGAAAGATAACAGCGACTTGAGCGTTTTTGATGATAGGAGAAATGCGATTTCCATATTATTATCCGTGGTGTCTGGAGCCAAGAAATACGACGGGTTGAAATAAGTCAATGACTGGTGTTGCGTTGTTGGTTGTGCTGCGTCGAATTGGCGTCATTCGAAAGCGTTAACTACTTATGCTGACATACCAAACTGACGCTATGTAGGTCAATCTCAATAGTGGACCACTTAATTTATCCCGAAAGTCGCATTAAACAATTCGATCATAAAATGTACAACAGCAACAATATGAAAAATTTATCAAAAAAAATTTTTAATCAGAGTGAAATTATTTTCACCGATCAACTAATTTGTAATAATATGGCTTAATTATACAAACAGAACCGATCAGATAAAATTAATAATTTTATATTTCTTATGCCTAAATTATATCAAATTTATTATTATATCTAATACTGTTTATAATTTTCATAAAATATTTTGAGTACATTTGTGACATTTAAATTATACGTGAGCGAAAAATAAAAGTAAGCCTAAAGTATATAAAAAAATCAGTAAAATCCATAAAAATTGGAAGAAAAATTGTATAACTCATCGATTATACATTAAATAATTGATTTATTTAAAAACAAAATAAAGTAATATTTGCAAACAAATAAATACTACAAATTATTTTTCGAACTCAGTATAATTCAATATTACAATTTAAAAGGGAATTTCCTTAAAAACTTCTTGCACATTATATATTGTATTCCCAACAAACGTTTTACTTTAATCATAATAAATATAAATAATCATAACAAATATTTAATCAAAATAATAAAATAAAATAGACATAAGTAAAAAAATTAGTCTCTCTATCTCTCTCTCTCTCTAT
Organism: Acanthacorydalis orientalis; assembly: GCA_034766995.1. Taxonomy (NCBI): domain Eukaryota; kingdom Metazoa; phylum Arthropoda; class Insecta; order Megaloptera; family Corydalidae; genus Acanthacorydalis; species Acanthacorydalis orientalis. The sequence continues at coordinate 23,127,169 of CM068319.1, forward strand.
ATATATATATATATATATATATATACATATATTATATATATATATATATATATATATAAGACACCCTCAACATATTATCATGAAATAATATTCTATTATTTACAGATTAAATAGTAAAAAAAAACCGAAGAAAGTCTTTTTTTGGTGCAATATGAAAGTATTGAAATAATTAATTCACTGGATTATCTTAAATATTATTTATTTTCCATCTACGATATTGCAGATATCGCATATTGTTGGCTTACATCTCTTGGCATAGATCTCTGACAATCAAAAAACGCCAATATGACTCAACTGCGGAAAACGATGCATGAGAAAAAATAATATATAGTTTTCAAGTCACTGTGACACAGCAACATTGAGTACTTACTAAAAGCGAGTTCGAAAACTTGGCAATGAACTATATGGTTATCAGTTTTTGCCTCTACATTCACATAATAAGGATAATATATTATTCTCTTAGCATCTAGCTTTTATGTATTCTTTACCGTTCAATGGATTTATTCACTTTTCCATTCGTTTCAACTTATAAAAGAAAGTAATTGTTAGTAATTTTCATAACAAAATATCATATATTCTCTAAAACAGAATTTTTGAAAATTGAACTAGCCATTATGCAAAAATATTTAGAAACAAATATAGTCATCTATATATATATATATATATATATATATATATATATATATATAATACATATATAATAATAATTCAAACTTGTACAAACCAAAAATAAAGAAAATATAAATTTAATAATAAATACACGAATCTATCATTTGGTAAAATTCTATTTTTAATAAAACAAACAAAAAAAAATATTTTTTTATATCCATTACGTTCTTTAATGCTCTTATTTATTAAAATACGATAATACTTCATTTTAATAAAATTTTAAAAACAATAATTTTACCTCAAAAACTATAAGTATTCTTAAAAAATACAAATATTTCAGTGGATGTTTTTTTTAATTGTACTCAAACAATTTTGAAACTTGACAATTACATTTATATACCTAACTATAAACTGATAAAGTGTAAACTGAATAAAAATAAAAACTGAATTAGTATTGTAATTTAAGATCTAACATTTTAACAGTTTCGGTTTTCAATCTAACTCATGTATAAATTTATTAAAATATATACAGTATTTCCCCTCTTCTAAGAAATTCGCAAAGAATACGATATAAAATTTTAGAAATATTTCTTGCCATAACGTATAAAAACATATTATCTATTTAACATGAAATGAATGACAACCTCAGCAAAATATATGCAAAATAAACAATATTAGTAAATAAATCATTTACATTCATAAAAACCGTTTTAACTGTAACAATAAACGGACCTCTAAAAATGTAAATTCGACCCACCCAGTGATATTTTCTTTGTAGAAATATGCTTTAATTTTTCTTAATTATTTTAATAATTAATTTCTTTCTTTTTCTTAATTTTTACTCAACTTAATAAAACCCTGATTTCTAGATGGAACTCAACAAAAATTTTTGACAGAGACAATAAATATAAAAAGGCTCTGAAGGAGATCGATAAAAAGATTCAATAAGGTTATATAAAACAGGACTAGAAATGCAAAAAAGAGGTATTAAACAGTTCAAATTTCAAGAAATTAGAAGTTTTTTGTCAGTAGTGGACCGTTAAAGGATAAATAATACATACTTTCATATATATATATATATATATATATATAGAAAGAGAGAGAGAGAGAGAAACAAGATTAGGTTAAAACAATAAATAGTTATGAAATTACAAATACCAACACCTATATTATAAAATCATCTTACTTTTTATAAAAAAAAATTGTGAATTCAAGAACAATCTAATCATAACTGAACTAGAATTAGGAAAAATCTCGAAGGCGTTATAGTGCAATATACATATAATACACAGTCGACCAGAACGTTATCTTACTAATTGAATTATTTATTATACACTTGGTTTTTTACCTTAAATTTCGTTTTGGATTAATTATGATATAAATAGAAAAACCTTTCGTCTCCTAACTTTTAGAATCCATTGCTAAATAAAAACATCTATCTATCTATTTATCTATCTATCTATATGTATATATATATATATATATATATATATATATATATATATATATATATTTAGTGTGATTTGTAGGATTAAAAAAGAATTCATTTTTGAAAAATTTTACACTTGTTTAAAAAATAATTTAACTATATTCCTATTTCTGATTCACATAAATTAATATTCCGTTTATCAATTTTATCGTGTCTATTGCTCTTTGTCGATTAACTCATATCTAAAAGAAATATTTTAATATTTGTAATTAAATAATTATGAAGCTTTTTGCCGCAAAAAATTAATACAAAAATTATATTTTCAAAATTTTATAAAATAGATGCAAGTGCCACTATATTCCAAAATTTCTAAAATTTCCAGAAATATTTTTAATACTCAAAAGTGTCATACATGGTCTAAAAAATTAAATCTATGCATATTTACCTTAAAAATGAACAAAGAACTAAAAGACTAACTAAAATATAAAAAAAGCATCTGTTGTAATTGAAACTAATCAAATTCAACAAATAAATTACCCGATTTACAAAACACATAAAAAGTTACTAAAAATAGAAGATATAGAGATGTTAAAGATTATAAATAATAAAACATTAATTCTTTTGTTAAAAAAATCCATATATTCATTATATATATATATATATATATATATATATATATATATGTATGTATATATAAATTAACATTAATAAAAAAAACAAAAAGGATGTTTAGATATGCATAAAATTATGAAATGTCATTCAAGAGAAATAAAAAGACTAAATTATTTGAGAGGAATATCTAGCAAAGTGTTTCTACTAGAAGTATTATGTCGATAACGATAAATATATTTCACGAAATATTTTCATAAAGAATTTTATAGACTGAAACTGATACATATTATGTGGCAATGGCAACAACAATAGTCATGTTAGCGTATTTAGATATTTGGCAACATATTCTCATATCCATAAATTCTCTTTTCATGCAAGATACTATTCTACAGCATGTGTTATAAACAATGAATTTAGAGTATAACCAGAAACTTTTTTTCTTTTTTGGCAGAGAAAACATAATGCGCCATTTAAGTTTTTCGCGATTGGCGCAACCAATTGCGAACGAGTATTTTTTAATACTCGTTATAACGATATACGCCAACTATGATCCATTAGAAACAACGTAAGATGGTTCGCATAGACTTGACAAGAACATTTCACTCAAGTTCACTCTAAACTAAAAGTCAGTAAATTTGACAATGATAAATAATTAATTGTGTAGTCTATATATTGTGCTAACATTCTTAAATATAAATGCATCTTATTAACAAAAATTTTAAATGTACATCAGAACTTTACAATTTCAGTTATATATATATATATATATATATATATATATATATATATATATATATATATATAAATGTGTATGTTTAATTGTGTATATATGTGTAAACACATACAAAAAATATAAATTTTAAATATAAAAAATTTTTATAATGACTAGCATATTAAATTCGATTGCTGATTAAAAGAATTTAAAAGAACATATCTGTGTACATACGTATGGGTATATAAAATAATATATTTACAATACTTTAATACGAATAGATCCAACAATTTCTAACTTAAAGTAATAAATAAAATATTTTACAAAACATTAGTTTTATTAGTTTGGTTCAAAACTCTTAAGAGACTTGTATTAAATTATAAATCAAATAAAATTAACAAATTAAACTATAAAAAATAAGAAATTATTTTATAATATATTAATCTTGTTTTAGAATATATCGTATAAATTTTGGCAGTATTTTATTTCAATATAAAAACGCTGTATCCTGAGTAGAATACCCGATTTTCATACATAAATATTTATGAAATTAATCGTTAACAATTGTTTTTGATATTATTGAAAAAAAAACTAATTTACACTAAAATTAAAACGCTTAATCTCTTCTACATAAGAGTATTTGAAACCTGATAATATAATAAAACATTTGGTGCAAGCTTCACTTCGAAATCGTATAGAATTTAAAAGTAAAAATGATTTAGAAAATGTTTTCGAGTATCTTAAATTTATTACTAGATAAGTGCGGCAGAATTATTTATATACGGATAACTTTTTGTATACGAAATTACACGTGTTTCGTCGTCAACTAACAAAAGATGGTTTTAAAAAATTGAATATTTCTAAGAATACCACACAATACATAAAAATGTCTTTTTCATTACTAAATTTTATTACATATAGTCGTATATTTTATAATAAACAGAATATGAAATACACCAGTAAATAACAATTATTAAAAAAATGTGTCATATCATTATTTTGTGAAAAAACTTTATAACTATTGGGAATTTGTTCCTCATAAAAAATATAAATTAAGTCAAACATATACATAGATACTTGTGTGTATATATATATATATATATAGAGAGAGAGAGAGAGAGAAACAAAGAGTACTCAAAAATTAAATAAACAGTTAATAGATATTGATGCTGTATAACTATTTATATCTATATTAAATTAACTTAAAAAATAATAAAATTGTAAGTTATATAGTTCATTCATACAATAAAATTATACAGATTTTAATTATTATATATTTAACATAATATATATATATATATATATATATCTACTTATTTGAAAATTTTTTATTTATTTATTGACTGCAAACATATTTGATAAAATTGAACTTAAAATATTATTCAATTAAGAACTTTGGTATAAAAACTATATTTTCATTGGGATTATTTCTTTTCTTTTTCAAATCATAAGCAAAAAATTAACACACATACATACACACACACATATATATATGTGTGTGTGTGTGTGTGCGTGCGTGTGTGTGTTTGTATGTATAAATGAAATTAGGTACAAATATTAAAAATCTTTTCAAAATAGCCATAAAAAATAATTTAATAATAATCATTTGAAGATAAATAGCCACCATGATTTTAAATAATATTCATATTCATACATTTAAACGTATAATTTTAAACAATCAAATCACAAACAACTTATTGAGGAAAAGTAGCTAATGAAAATAATAATAAAAAAAAAATACCTTGTTAGAACGTAGAGTCACTTTTCCACCGCAACGTGCACAGCATCGGATGTTACAATAATTGCACATATGTCCAATACCATCTGCGAATTTCGTCTTCAAGCAGATATGACATGTGGCATCTAATTCGACGCCTGCTTTCTTTTGTTGTTCGGATCTTTGACGAATTGTATCTTCAAGCACTTGGACCTCATCTTGTTTGCGTCTGCAGATAAAAACCAAAACAGAATTTAATTTGTTCAACCTAGATTGACAATAATTTTTTAAATATTTTCATTCTGATTGTCCAGTAACAAAAACATTCTAAATATTATGAATATTAAAAGCATTTAAAAAGAATTAAATTTCTATAAATAATTACAATATTTATACCGTACATCTTCTTAATCATAATTCTAATTTTATTATTCTGATCACTATTATAAATAAATTGATAGTATTATTTCCAATTACTACTTACAGAAAAATCAGTATTACTATTATGTGTATATATTATATGTGTATGTGTGTATATATTATGTGTATATATTATATAATTATATGCGTATATATTATAATACAATACATTTTTAACTAAAATAAAATTACGTTAACCAAAATGAAAAAAAAATAAAATTAAGAGAAATATACTTATATATTTATTCATTTAAAGCAAAAAATAATTATTCATTATTATATATATATATATATATATATATATATATATATATATATAACGCATAGATCAAATTCCTTTAAAATGGACTTTTAAAAATATAACAAAAACATACTATAATCAATTGGTTAACGAAACAAATTGACTTTCAACAAAATATCAATGATTATTGATCAATGTCATGAAATTAATCCAGTATTTATGTTGCACGTCGTCCGTAAGAAATTCACTCAATGTTCTAAAAGAATTTATTGTAAAATCACTGAAAAACTTTTCAAATTTCATAAAACCTTTCCAGGAATACAGTCGAACTCGATTAGAGCGAACAACGCGCAATCGACTATACTTCCACATTCTAACAGTTATTCGTTATATACACAGCAGGTTATGTAAATTCAACCTAAATAAGATCTTTTCTATATAAGTCCTAATAATCGTAAATTATGCGATTCCCGTATTAACTGACAAATAAATGAAAATATTAAATAAATATATCTAAAAACAATATAAATATATTCATTACTTAATTTAACATAAAAATACATTTTAAATATTAATTAATACAAAATATTTATTAAAATAATAAAAATACAAAAAATAAATAAACAATTTTATATTTTGAAATGTAAGCGACAATTATCTACTTGTTCTGAAAATTAAGTTTTCCGCCAAATAGTAAAATAATTGAGTTTCTCAAAAAGACCAATCTTTTCGATATATATGTAAAACAAGCTCATCATAAAAATATTTTTTCCAGAAAATTGTATAAACAAAAATTTATGTAATCGAATGCATTTTTCTCACTATACCCATGAATTCATTATATCTGTTTACAGCAATACTGAATTCGATTGTATACATATACAGACAATAATATATATATAACTTTCACTATTACATTTTTTGCTCTGTTAAAATTTGTTATTTCTAATATTGTTGATATATAGAAATAACTTTATAACCAAAAAATCATTGCAATAATATGTATTTACGAATTAAACCTCATGATAGGCGATACCATATATTAAAAAAAAATATGCAAATGTAGTCACCAAATAATAAATATATCAATTCGAATCTGATTTAAAAAGCAACGCTTATTGAAAAATAAATAAATAAAAATAATAATTCAAACTTTCGTTAATATTTCAGTCAGTGCAATTTTAATTTTTGTACATTATAATCAGTATTAAAAGGTATTTTTTTTAAAAAACGTATAGTAATGAAAAATATCAATTTCGAAATCTAAAATGACCACTTATCAATGAAGTCAGAAAAAATCAATGATGTAATATACAACGTTAAGAATACAACAACCATATATAAAATACTGTGATAGAAAAACAAAAAACGTTAAAAATATCAGAAATCAAAAATTAAATATCAGAAACAGAATAAAACAAACATATTTCGAACAATAAAAAAAAATCTATGTAGTTGGCATATAATTGCCATATGGTATTATATATCACAAACAAATGACTTACAGAATATAAAAATAATATTTTAATTGTATATTAAATTTTCAACTTCATTATTGTTACTAATAAAAAAAAACTTCCATAAATTTTAATTAATAATCTATAGATTACTTGTTAAAATATAATTTAATTATAAAAAATTATTCAAGAAAATTTATTTATCATAAACTAATTTACAAATAAATGAATGTACATATATATATATATATATATATATTACACATACGTACATATGTGTGTATGCATATTTATACATATGTTAAAAATTCTACTCAAATATTAAAACTATAATACCGCGATAAAATAATAGTAAAGCAAAAACCGCAATCATATTTTCTAAATAAATTAGAATTTAAATACATCCTCCAAAATTTGTATAGAAAAAAAGAAAGAAAATAAAAAAATTGGGTTCAAATAATTATCAGAAAGAATCAATACAATTTTAAAATAAAAAAGTAACCTCATAATCTCCTGCTCTCGCTCCTCCTCCTGTTTCTGCCTCATCATCACTGATTCGATGATGGCTCGTTCCTCAGGAGTGAGGTGAGACAGGTCAGGCAAGTCTGCCATAGCTCAAAATTGCACGTTAATCGTCATCACCAACTGACTACAACTGTCACTCGATTTTTGTTGCGACAGCAACATCTCTGTCCATCAAAAATAATGCACCCGTAACACATGAAATGTCCGCCGCCCATAGGGCGCAATGCGAGCGGCCAGATAAAAATAGAAGTTATTATTTCACGGTTTGAGCCTCCTTCGAAGAAACACGTAAAAACTAATCACTGGTTTCTTCTTACAAGACGAACAGAAAATGTCTTGTATTGCGGCAACCATCTTGTACGTAATCTACAACAAACGACACTTGTTTTCAACACTAACAATATTTGAAAATCTTTATTACGTTACACAGTCTCCGATATAAACGAATTTCCAAAAATAAGCAACCGTCAAAATATTAGCCTTCCACTATTCAATGATTTAATAAGCACCGCACGACGAAGAACATCAATTGCAATAACATTACGCCCAGACGGGGCAAAAAGCCCCGTTGGTCGTTGTCAATAGGCAATTCACGTTTACAATCACTTTTATTAATAACACGAAATCAACCATTGCCCAGATACTGTTCAATATTCAACATATTCTAATCAGATTCGTTATCGCAAAAATACTAACACTACTTTTTTGATGCAGCTCAATACGGTCTAACACCCCACTAATTTCGATTGCACTCGCGTACTTTCTCCACAAATGTATAAAAAAAGTGTCGTTTTTAACAATTTACACGATTATATCCAATATAGAGTATTGCTACATGAAAAGCTGGCAGATATCAAAGTCCACAATTACCCATTCATGCAGGCTTAATAAATAATAGGATGAGTTAAACCTAAACCAATGGGGTGTGGAATATAACATGACGTCACAGTAGTCCAATGTATTGATTAGGGTTATGGAGACGACGCAATCGCATGACGCTTACAGCACCATCTAAAATACCATTTTCTTCTTTTTGGCGGGAACACCCTCAACATTACATACTTAAAACATGTTTAATAATTCACTATATTATATATATATATATATATATATATATATATATATATATATATATTACAAGTTAATAAATATTAAATTAATTATTTGCGGAAAGCAAATATGTTAACTAAAACATTATTGAAATAAGTAAAAAAAGCAAATGTTAAAAAGATTAGAAATTGAAAACGTATATTTTATTTATAAAAGCTTAATTTTTATTTATTTAATCTTATGCCATTTTTTTAAATACAATTAATAATAAAGTTTTTTCAAACATTAAATTCACTTACAGTTACTTATACACATAATATATAAAGTGTTTGTATATATATATATATACTAACTGAAAAAAGAATTTTCTACAGTACACTACAAATTCACATATCAAAATACTTTATAATCAAATTCAAAAAAATACTTTTAAAACAATTAAAAAAGTATTCCATTTCCTCCAAAGATTCAAATATAAATTAATTATATTTATTTCTCTATCTTTTGATTGTTACAAGGATTAGTTTTACTTAAGAATAAATATTTTTTCTGTAATAACTTTTAGTAGACTGTTAATCTCTCTTATGAAATGCGAATAAAATAATTGCTGTCCATGAAAAAAAAAACATTTATTTTCTAAATTAATACAATTTTTTACTCGATTCTCATTTATTTGTTTTTTTTTCGTCAGGAAATGTCCCATAACTTTTGAGCTCCTGTATTTTTTAAACTTTTATATACGAAAAAGTTGCATATTGAAATGCTGAATCAATAGATAAAATCGTAATGTGAATCGGTTCATTCATTCTCGAACTTTTAAAATGTGTTTTCACAGACAAACGAAATGCTTTCTTTGTTTTACACACACACATACAAACATATATATTTATATATATATATATATATATATATATATATTAATATATTATATATATATATATATATATATATATATTAAATATATATTAACAGAGCATTCTACAATTTACTGCTGGATAAAAGTTTTATCTAATTTCTTCCAAGTTCAAAAATCTAGTTTTTCTCTTTTCAACACATTTCCAGCAATTTTTATATTCATATCTCCTTTAATGATTTTTTTTCAGGTTTTTTTTATATTTTGATTCAATATTTTTTATCGTCTATCTGTTGTTATTTCTTTTTATATAATCCCCCATTTTCATTTATAACTCTTTATTCTCCTGATTTTAAATGTAATACATGCTTGTTTTCGTATTCATTATATTCTCATCTTATCTCTTTGCTATTTACAACAAATATCTTTCCACGGTTTTCTATGTTGTTTAAAATCAGTGAATTATTTTGGCATTCAAGATCCATACTCAACTTTCATATGTAAAGATTTGATATGTAGCTTCACTAATTTGTAGTTATTAAGATTGTATATATCACTAATCAATTAAATATTCTCTCTCTCTGTGTCTGTCTGTATATATATATATATATATATATATATATATATATATATATATATATATATATATATATATACATATGTATGTATGTATATATATAACACATATGTGTATGTATGTGTACTATGTTATGCTTTGATGTATATATTTTATTTATGTACTTATATATATTTTCATATTTTATGAAAACAAATTAATTTTTTAAAATAACAATTATTTTATATTTGTTTACAGTCTTGAATTGTTCAACTGACATTTAATATTAAAATATTTCCAGAAACAAAAGTGTTTTAATGTGTTTGTGTATATATATATATATATATATATATATATATATATATATATATATATATATATATATATGAGGTCGATTTATTTTTTGATACAAGGTTTCTATGATATCCAAATATGTTTATTGTTTTATTCGGTTACAAGTACGTGCTATATCTATCTACATTCTTACAATTAACAAGTAGGCGAGCGCAGCGAGCCCTGGGGGTTGACGATCGAGGTAAGTAGGGGACGGAACCCAAATACATATATATATATAATTAAGTGTGCCAAAATTACCAAACAATAATTAATATTACATAAAATTTGATATTCATATTATTAAAATCAATAATCATTAATCACTATTAACTACAAAAATGTTAAATTCGTTACAAAATTTGAATTTATCAAAATTTATGAATAAAATTATAAAAAGCTTAACTTAGTTGTTTTAATTAAAATCTTTTTTAAAGATGTGTTTAAACATTCAATGCAATAACTTTTTTAAAACATATTTGTTGTATTCTAAACAATTGTTTTTCTGAAAATGAAATACATAATAAGACCAATATTAAATACTCTTCTCACTAAACATACCTTCCTTGTTTATATAACTTCGTACAAATGTTTAACTAAAGTTACTTATTAAAAAAAAAAAATCATGAGAGTAGATAATATCAATAAAGCATTAAACTGTTCTCCATTATAATCATCTATTTTTATGCCGTAAATAAATAAAAAAAAGCTAACAAACCATTTCACACTTGTTAAAAAATAGGGAATTTATAACAATAACATTGGTAATAAATGGCAACCCTGAATTAATAAGTAATGATGTCTATAACCATTTTTTAATATGTCAAATTGTTAGTGTTTCGGCTACTATTTATTTTTAATGATATTTTTAAACGACAATGCTATGTTTTTATAATGAAAACAGAAATGATGTATATATAACATTTTTAATAGTATATTTAAAAAAATGTTTTGTTTAATTATAATAAAGTCTTTTAATTTTATTTACTTTTATTAAGTATTTAATATCATTAAATTATACGATGTATTTGTTTTAAATACACTTATAAAATATATAAATTACAACATTTAATAAGAAAATTATGTATATGTGTATGTAAAATTACTTAAATTTATGTAATGATGGTGTTCGATAAAAATTTAAATGCTCATGACTCCATTTGTCACTGGTTAGGGCATATGCGTTTATCTAGAATTTTAATTTTAGTCTCTGCAGTACTTTTTATAGTACCAATGATAGCACATTATTATTTGTCTCGAGTTGAACATTCAGTTTCCACAAATAGTTTAAGTGGACATAGATCCCGATCTCATCTTGAAACTTATGATGACTACACATCTTTAAAAGCATCAGAATTAAGGTTAAGAGTTGATGAATTAATTCGTATTAAAAGTTCTGTGTCCTCAGAGTTAAGAGATTTAGAATCGAGACGTCAAAAATTACAAGCAGATGTTACATCGAATACACAAAGAATTGATCAATTAAAACAAGAATTAGCACGGCAGCAGACTGAACTGGATAGATTAAAGATATCAGTAGAACAAGCTCAAGTTGCTCACAGAGAAGCATTGCAGCGTAATACTCCAGAACTTGCATTACCACGACAGTTAACAGCAGATTCGTTACCGTTGTTAATGGATCCGATATCATCAGACTTATCTAAATCTTGCCATATGCATACTTGTTTTGATTATTCACGCTGCTCTCTCACATCTGGATTTCCTGTTTATGTATACGATCCTGATGTACATTCAGTAGTAATCGATGGTTTGAATGTAGATGGATTTTTAAAAACTACTTTAAAACAAACACTAGGATATAATCCACACTTTACAAAAGATCCAAAACAAGCATGTGTTTTTCTTGTATTAGTTGGTGAAGCATTGCCATCAAATACTGATATAAAAAATTATACAGCAACAGTAGATGTGAAGTCTTTGCATAATTTACCATATTGGGGTGGAGATGGTCGTAATCATGTACTCTTAAACCTAGCTAGAAGAGATTTATCAATCGGTTCAGGAGATATTTTTTCTAATATTAATACTGGACGATCAATAGCTGTACAATCTTCATTTACTCGTAAAATGTTTCGACTTGGATTTGATTTAATAGTTCCTCCAATTTTGGGACCACCTGGTGGAGATGTCTGGCAAGAATGTTATTCTATGCTACCTGCTCGCAGAAAATATCTACTTTCCTTTCAAGGTGAAAAAAGGCCGATGTTTGATAAACGATCCTTTATAAATCATGGAACCAGTCAATATTTTGGAGATGATGAGAATGAGTTTCGAGATACAGAAGACAGTAAAAATATTGATGCATTCATTTTAGAACATTTGCGTGAAATGTCAACTGGTAGCACAGCCGATAAATTTTATTTTCAATTTGAATGCATCCCAGCTAGTGTTGAAAAAAGCCCTGCAATAATTGAAGATTGGTCTTTATGTGGTACAGACAGTCTCAGACGTGCTCTTCTTCGTGATTCTACATTTGTACTTATATTATCGCCAAGTCCCAGCAATTTGATATCAACGACTATTTTACAAGCTCGTCTTTACGAAGCTCTACGTTCTGGAGCTATTCCTGTGATTCTCGGAGGAGATCAAATATTACTTAGTTATTCAGAAGTGATAGACTGGAGACGTGTTTGTCTATTTCTTCCAAAAGCACGAATAACAGAACTACATTTTTTATTACGTGCTGTTTCTGATGCAGATCTTTTATCTATGAGAAGACAAGGGCGATTTATTTGGGAAAACTATTTAAGTTCAGTTCAAAGTACAGTGGATGTAATAATAGCAATTTTAAGAGACAGATTAGGTATTCCACCAAAACCAATTGAAGATATAATTGCAGTAAGTGTATTCAATTCAACATTTCAACCTCTTCAAACAGATGCCATAGTTCAAGATTCTGAACCAGAAGAAAGCTTAGGACCTATAGAACCACCATATCCAAGCCCTGCATTTAAAAGAAACTATACATTATTTTTTATGCAAGGTCATGAAATATGGAATGATTGGGGAGATCCATTTCATATGTATCCTCAACTACCATTTGATACAATTTTGCCTTCTGATGCTAAATTTTTAGGTATATTTTTTATTGGTTTAACTTTTGTATCATAATTAATAACTATTTTAATAGTTTATAAATGTTATACATGTTAATATAAACACATTTATATGTATGTATATTTTGTATGCATGTATGTACATATATATGTGTATATATATATATAAACACATGTAGACAAATAATATGCACTAACTGATGATTGAAGGTTCAGGAACTGGATTTAGACCTATTGGAAAAGGAGCTGGTGGAGCTGGTAAAGAATTTTGTGAATCATTAGGAGGAAATACTCCTCGAGAACAATTTACTGTTGTCATGTTAACATATGAAAGAGAGCAAGTTTTAATTAACTCAATAGGAAGATTACGAGGATTACCGTACTTAAATAAAGTGGTAGTGATTTGGAATTCTCCTCGACCACCATTAGAAGATTTAAGGTGGCCAGATATTGGAGTTCCTGTGTCAGTACGTATGTCTATACATGTTAATGTGTTATTATATGTAGGAAGAATATTTAATTTTTAACACATAGCGAAACAGATAAGATTAAATTCATTTTCCAAATATCATTTAGTTTTTATCAGTTATTAAAGATATTATATTTATAATTAATTATATAAGTTTTTATTACATAGAATGATTTAAAATTTTAGGTTATTAAAGCTACAAGGAATAGCTTAAATAATCGATTTTTACCTCTTGATGTTATTGAAACCGAAGCTGTACTTTCAGTTGATGATGATGCTCATTTACGTCATGATGAAATAATATTTGGATTTAGAGTATGGCGTGAACATAGAGATCGTGTTGTAGGTTTTCCTGGCCGATTTCATGCATGGGATTTAAATTTTCATGATGGTTGGTTATACAATTCAAATTACAGTTGTGAATTTAGTATGGTTTTGACTGGAGCAGCCTTTGTACATAAATATTATATGTATTTATATTGGTACTGGTTACCTCAAGCTATTAGAGATAAAGTAGATGAATACATGAATTGTGAAGATATAGCAATGAATTTTTTAGTGTCTCATATTACAAGAAAACCTCCTGTTAAAGTAACATCTCGATGGACATTTAGATGTCCAGGATGTCCTGTATCACTATCAGAAGATGACACTCATTTTCAAGAGCGTCACAAATGCATTAATTTTTTTACTCATGTATGTATATTTTAATTATATTTTACTGCACATCTGAATTTGTTAATACATAAATGTTTATATAGAAACATATATTTAAATATACATTTATTTAAAGAAAATAATGTATATTCAAATAATTATAAAAATTTAGTGGATAATATCAAAAAAATATTTCTTGTAGGTATTTGGATACACGCCACTTTTGAACACGCAGTATCGAGCAGATTCAATATTATTTAAAACACGAATTCCTCATGACAAACAAAAATGTTTCAAATTCATTTAATTTTGATAAAAAACAAAAATGAAGCTGAATTAACTAAATATAAACAATGTAGTCAATTTAAATTATACATCACTTTTACTTGGAAAAAAAGTATTGTATTTACATATTTTTAAATTTGCCATTTATGGTATCTTCTTATATACAACTTTAAACCAAATGACAATCCATTTAATACTAAAAAAAATGTATTTAAACAAATTGTCCTAAACTAAGTACACCATTTTTTGTTAATTAAAGAAAATATTTCTTGTTAATAACATTTCAAACAAAATCATTTATGTAAATCATAAAAACATTTTTTATAAATAATGAAAGTTAAATGTATTTTTTAGTCAATAACATGTTTTTTAAGCAGCATATATAAAAAATCTATATTAAAATGTAAATTACATGAAAATAAGAAGCATTAATGTAACTGTAATGACAATTTAGTGTGACAACATTTCATAATAAGAACAAACTAATAAGTGTTGTGTTAATAATATTAACTATAGACTCATAAACAAATAATTTATAGAAATATATTTATTTGTATACACATTATTTGTACATATAAATTAGATGAAATGTATATATAATTAATTTAATTCTTTTTTTTGTCTTTTATAAAACAAAACAAATCAGTTATAATTAATAATATTTAAATATAGATACACAGGGATAATCAAAAATCACATTTTCATATTAATTGATACTATAGGTTTGAGACAATAAATTATCAATGAAAGTTATGTAATTCTCAAAATTCAAATTTATAGCAAATATTGCAAATAGAAATATTAAATAGAGTAAATGAAAAAAAAGTAATGATAATACAAAATAATTCTTTACAAGATAAATATTAATTACAAGTTACTAAAGATATAATTTCCAATTTTTAAAGTATTCTTATTATCTTAAAAAAATTTCATTATTATTTTCTGAATTATTTAATATCTTAGATACTATAAATTTCAATTGTTCATATTTTTCCATAATTAACATATCACAGAAATAAATCAAATAAATAACTTATCATCAGATTATCCCAAAAAATGTCAACGGTTGTATTGTAAGATATATTTTTTATTAATAAATTACTGTCTCAATTCTATTACCTAATAAAAAAAACTACATTTAAATGTATTAAAAATATATGTAAATCAAAAACTATTTTTTAGTTATCCCTATGTACAAATCAATTCCTATGGAATTATAATGTACTTTTTTAATTGTGCATTTTCAAATATTAAATAAAAAACAATTTTTATTTTAAAAATTGTTATTTTTTTACAGTAATTCCCAACTATAAATCATAATATAAAATCAATGTTAATTTAATTATTTTCGAATTTAGTTATCAATATTTATAATATATTTTTAATAAAAATAATTTAAAATAAGGAAATAAAAAACCTTATAATAAAATTGAGTTAGTTAATAACATCACTATGATAAAATAATGTACCATTGTTTACTTAAACTTGGGATTTGATATTTAATTATTCAGGAAAAAAGTATAGACGGTACCTACTGAGTGAATGGTGGAGAAATATAGGGGAAATGCAATGGAACGTTCATGATGGCAAAGGTAGTAATTTTTGGCCCCCCTAGTACCTGTGTCACATACTATAAACACTAATTGTGAATAATAACATTACTATAAGTGAAAATCAGCTTACTTTAACGTGAACATGTTTTTCAGAATGTATTATTTATAATGTACACTACATATACTTTCTGTTTTGAGTGCACGGGTAGAAACACTACGGGCTTACTGATTTAACAGGTGCAAACTAAACCCAAAATTTTCAATGAGTTATTTGTATTGCACTGTAGTAGCTCATTTTCTGAAAAGTTTGAGCAGAAAATCCCTGGAAACAAATGTTGCATTGTCGGGTGCACAAATAATAGTTTGAATTCTCTGAGCACACAGTTCTACAGATTTTGTAATTGAAAGTATAAAAGTGAAAGCTAAATTTGGTGTTGACAAAAGTTTAGGACCAATAATATTAAAGAAAAAATGTATAAACATTTATAAATATTAGTAACAACAATAATTAAAATATAAAATTTTGTAGTCAGACTATAAATATTTATTTATTTACACCTATAAGTCAACATGTTATTTTTACCTTAAAACAATGTTTATTTTAAATCTAAAATTAAAGATTTAAAAAATAACAACTTTCACAACACGTTTTCTCATTACCAACAGTGCAAAACGTTATAAAATCAATGTAATGTGTTATATTTGCAAAACAGATTTTCAAAACAATTTCCATAGCGGTTCAACATTAAATGCGGGGTCAGCTGTCAAACATTAAATACGAAGTTAGCTGTCAAACATCAAAACATTGGTATTTTCATGGCAATTAAATAACTGATTGAGAACATTTTTATTAAAATAAAATGAATTACAGCTTACCTTTTCAAAAAAAAGGTTTGCACCCAACGGAATAATTTTAATTTACAAGGAAAACATATTTAGATACTTTGACAATATAATTCCTATGAAGAATCGGGAGCCAAAAGTTCTATCGAAGTAGATAGTTGGCGCCACACTTTACCGTGCACAACAGTTAGAGATTAGTTTATACTCGTAACTTCATATGTAACACAAAACTATATAACATCTATGTATATTTTAAACTATATAAATTTATTTTTTTTATTGTAATGAATTCATTTCTTTATTTTAATTGATGATTATCAATTTACTTTATTTTAACAAACCAATTTTTTATACTTATTTAGAATTATAAATCTATGGTATATAATAACAGGAGATATAACTGAAACGTGAATAAGTCGAAAAAGATTTGTTATTCAATCATATTTATACTTCTAATTTTTAATATTGAAATTATTAAATAGCCCATACCAACCATAAATAACTGTTATTTTATAATTCGCAACATTTGTCATGCAGCATATTTCATAGGTAAACATTAATGTCAACTCTACATGAGTCACCTGAAATTATGATGAAAAACTTGATTGTAACTAAACAGAATTTTAACGTATTAATTAAGTAGTTATTCGTGTGAATTTTCAAAATAATTTTCGATATAAAAGAATGAATTGTCGCATTTCATATAGTTGGAATCATGACTTTCCTCGATTAATTAGAGATACGGGTTTTCAGTTCACATCAAAATGTCCAAAGATATTGATTGATTGGAATGCAGTAGGTATGAGAAATGTATATGTTTTAAAATTATAATTTAAATTCAATGATTTTTTATAGGAAACATAAACATTGATAAAGTTATAAATTCTCGCGAAGTAATTACTTTAGAACAACATCTCAATGATATAATCTATTACCGAATCCAAGAAGAAGAATCAAAATTATTAGATCAAAGATTTTTAAAACTCTTCCGTCTATCACAGTTAGCAATAGAATATTTATTATTTTGTTTACATTATCTTGATGAGGGACTAGTACAATTACAAAAAAATCTTATAGATTTAACAAAGGTATTTTTTTTTATCTGGAAAATTAAATCTTTTAATTTAAAAGAGTTGTTTTTCAAAGGAAACAGAAAATCTTAAAAAAGAAAATAAACAAAAAGAAAAAAAATTAAATAAACACAAAAAACAAATAAATGAACTTCAAAATATATTATCAAATTCATTACCTGCAATTTTTACATGTTCAGTTTGTAATAAGCAGTTTATAAGCATGGAATATTTAGAAGCACATCAACTTAAACGTCACCCTGAAAAATCAAGCCCAAAAAATGATCACATCACACAAAATCACACAAAAAAATATGAAGAACAATTGCAATTAGAAATAAAACAATTAAAAGAAAAATTAAATAACACAGAAAGAATGTTAAATTTAAATTTATCAAAAAGTAATAATTCACTGATAAGTAATCAAGATTATGTTGAAAAGTATTCATTAGTTAATCAATCAACACAATGCAATTTATTAGAATTGAGTCAAATAACCACGAAGGATGAGGAGCAGATAAAAATAATAAAAAATGAATTGCAAAAGTGGAAAGAGCAGGAACAAGTAGAATTTTTGACACAATTAGAACAATTGAAAAATAAACTATACATAGAAATTGAAAAACTGCAACCCCCAACAGTTGAAGGAAAATCGAATGAAAATGTTAATAATATGCTATTAATTAAAAGTGAAGAAGGCATAAAAACTCCGAATATTTTAAAAAAAGAAAGTAGTTCTAATTTAGAAATAGAGACAATAGCAGAATCACTTACAAAACAAGTTAATTTTATGGTAATTAATGTAATTTAAATGAAAGCTACAATTCATATTTTATCAATAATTGACCTAAAATGCATATATTTAATATACATATATGTAAAGAATTACATTTGGTTTTTTTTATATAAAAAAGTATTATAAATCAATGTAAATAATTCACATTTTTTATTACTATTAATTACTATATTCCATTATAAATGTAATTACTTTTTTATCAATAATATAAAATTATAATTTTTTTAAGAACCAATTATTATATGTGCATTTTGTATAAATATAATATATACTTTAACTTTTTTATAGGTAAAAACACATATTGATCAACTGCAGGATCAATTAGTAAAACAAGAAAAAAAATGGGAAGAATGTTTAATCCAATTAGAACAGAAGTATAATACTGAAGTTAATCAAATGCAGTTATCATTACCAGTAAAGGGTGATGATATGAGTAAAATAGATTGTTTTAAGAACAATGTAACTAGTAGTTTAGACACTAGTACTTCTGAAACTCCATTGCCAATTAAAGGAAATATTACAAATGAAATTTCTTCAAAATATTTTTTCAAAGCTATACAAGAAATTCAAAATGGAAATAAATTTCAAAGTGAACGAGGAAAAATAATACCAATTAATAAAGTAAAAAAAACTGATGGAACTGAAACGGACAATAGTACACAATCAGAATTATGTCATTCAGTAAAAAAAAATGAAATACCTGAAATATTTGTTGAAAACAATAATAAAATTAATCAGACTAAGCAGCCTAATAAAAATGATAGCTTAGAAAATACTGTAAATTGTGATAATCTCATTTATGAACCACAGTCTATTTCTAGAAATATAGATACTAATTCTAATAAAACTTCACCTATTCTGTACTTGAAATCAAAATCAAAACAGTATTTAATATCTAAACCAATAATTAGCCAGTATAACAAAGTTGTTCAACAAATAAAACAAAAAAAAAAAAGTGATGTATTAAAAAGAAATGAAAATATTGTTGAAGGACAGGCAAATAAGAATGAAATTTCAGATAGAGAATTTATGAATTATGATGTTAAACATACGAACTCAAATAACAAAACCAAGAATGAAATGAAAGAAACTGATAAGATTAAACAAGAAGATTCAAGGTTTTTAAATAAATATATATATATATATGTATGCATGTGTGTGTATGTTATTACTTAAATCCATTTTTAATTTGTTCTGTATTTTTCAATTACTTGTTTTTTATGAATTAAAATAAACAAATGTAGTAAAATTTAAATTAAATCTTTTAGGAATATATGTATTGTCAAAGATAAGAAAATACTAAATTATTGTGAAGTAACAATTAAAAAGATGTTAGCAGAAAAATTACATGAAATGGGAATAGACCCAAATTGGCAAACTCTACCATCAGAAACATTAAAAAAACAACTATGTAATTTACAACACTCGCAAAAACTAATTTCAAAGGTAGTATAAACATGTAAAAAATATATTTATTGTTGTTAATAAGATAGTAATTCAAATATTTTTAAGATTATAATCACTGTTTTCCAATTTGATATTATCTTAATCAGTACACTACGAACAGAAATAATTTATGTTATTATTTTAATATAAAAAAGAAAAACCTATAAAATGTATTCTTTGGAAGTGATGAAAACATAATACTTCAATATTGTTTACATTTTAATTATAATAAATACATTTTTGACATATAAATCTTTACTTAAATATATTTGATGGGTTTTTCATATTGTTTTGATAGGTTTTTCATATTTTTATTTTGTTTCTTATAAAATAAAACTATATTTTAGTCATATCCATCATATTTTCAACTTTGTAATAATATATTATCAGTAGTAGAAAAACAAACTACTGAACGTATGAAAAATAAAAAGTATTCATTAGACATTGATTTACAACAAAAGAAAATATTAAAATCAAGAATTTTTCAAAATAAAAATATGCAAGGAGAAATACCAAAAATGAGTTCTTCTACAAAAAAAACAACAGTTAGTGAATATAATGGAAACAAACAAAATATATCAGTCCAAGAAAACATAAAAACAAATGTAGACAATGAAAAATGGCCTGAAAGTAGAAATATGTCTACAAATTCTTTTTTGTATCAAGATAAAAATTTGTATAAACCAATAAAATTACAAGATCAGTCATTAACTACTCCAGTTAAATTAAACTCTGTAGATAACATGTTTTGTACTAAATATTTAAAAAAAAAACGGCAAATTTCAAAAGAAAACAATGATAATATTAACGATTGCTTTATTGAAAATGAAAACAAAGATATTTTAAGTAAGAATTCTAATAAATCAAATATGTCTACATGCTCTTTGAGTGAAATAAGTACATCAAGCTCTTCAGAATCTTTAAAACAAGAACTTTTTGCTCAAATTTCTATCGGTAGAAGTGTTTTAAAAAAAGCAGACTCAGTTGGCTCCTTAACAAAGAAGAAGGTATTTTTTGATATCCATTCGAGTCAGTCTGAAGAAAGCCATCCAAAAAGGTAAATTGTTATTAACAAGTATAAGTAATTATAAAAAAGAAATAAATGATCATATATATTGTAAAAAGATTTTTTAGTTTTTAAAATCGTTTGTTTTTAATGTAACTGATTATACATTTAATTTATTTCAAATAATATTTTTATTGTATTAATAGTAGATATTACACCAAATGTGAAAAGTAATATTAAAAACATTTCTAATTTCATAGCAACGAAGAAAAATTTTCATCAATGTACAAAACAAAAAAGGAACAAAACATAAATGATATTTTAGCTGATAAACAAGACTTACGCCAACATGTTACTAATATACCCATAAAAAAAAAAAATATTGTAATAGATGATGATGAAACTACTAGTATTTCAAGCTCAATTTTTGAAGGAAATAAAGATAGCACAAATATAAACAATGAGAAAAATTCAACTAAGATGAAAGAAGTAAGAAATTTAAAAGAATTAGACGATTTAATAATAAGTGACTTTGATTCATTATCCTAAATTCAATATAATTCCATTTAAAATAATCAATTACATATATCATTTTTTCCATAATAGGCAGGGTTAAGTGTATTAATATGTAAATAAAATATATAATTTTTTTATTGATGTTTTAATTCTCATTTATTCACACACACACACACACATATATATATATATTCATTATGTATTACAAAGGTTTATCAAAAATAACATTGCTGTTTTAGTTGAGTTACATATTTTATATAATAAAAATTGAAATTACTGAAAATGAGAATTTGCATTTATATTCAATATTAAAAAAGTTTGTAATTACATTAAATCAAATTAAAAATATATACAACTAAAATCATTTTAAAAATGCACTATACCTTATTTCTTTTGGATTCTGAGTAATTACCCAATATATCTTCTTATCTAATTTACTAAAAGTATCACTGTAAACTGGTCTTGTGAATCTAAAAATTTACAAACAATATTTTAATACATCAACACAAATCACTAATAGTTTACTCATAAATATAAATTTAACAATTATATTAAATAAGTCAGGTTTAAATAAAGAAATTTCGTCATAATTTTCGATTTTTTCCATTTAACATACAACTATATACTTGTAAAGTGTGATTTCTCTTACTGGACAATAGTCTATAATTATAATTTAGTTTTTACACTATACTAGCTCTAATTTTTAGTCAATCATTGTAAATAAAAAACAAAAAACACATTTTCACATTAAAAATTTATATTTTTTAATATAAATATTCACTGGGAAAGAATATATTTTTAATATAAAATACATACATAAAAAACATCACCATGTGTGAATTAACACATTTTTATTTATAACACTATTTGGAAATAATCCAAAATAGATTTGTACATTTTACAAAATAATATAGTTAATATTTAAAATATACATTATATAATATTAATAAAAATTAAATTATTTTAACAAATAGGCACATTGAGTTATTTTTACAATACAATAATCAGTCCACTTCAGAGCATTTTAAATATTTTTGACATAAATTAAGATTCTTTATAGGATAGATATATTACAATGTGTGTTAAGAATACCTGCATATTATGTAGATAAATGTACTTTAAAAATTTTAAACTTAGTAGGTTTCTCTTCTCAAATATGTCAAACCTATTACAACATAAAAACAATCATCTTATGTATTTGACATGCATTTACTTTTATTTTGTTGAATTCTGTGATCTATTGAAACATGTATGAATACATATACACAAGTGTGGTAAATGTATGACAATAATTTTGTTTCTAAACAAAAACATTTAAGCACAGAAACTTCATATAATTTTTGAAAAGTAAAATAAGTTAACTTTGCAGTACAATTAGTAAATATTTTTTGAATTCACTTATATACTTGACATTAAAATATTCCAAAAAAAGTTTAAATATTTTTTTATGTTCTTGACAACTGAAATACATTTAATTTTTCAAATCAATAAATATTTAAAAACCTACTAAAAATAATTATTAATTTATATTCATTATTCTACTGAAATCTGCAAATACAAAATTACTCGTAAATTGCTGATCATTAAATATATTATTAATTTAAATATGCAAACAGTTTTCTGTGACCTTTTCTCGAATATTATTATACATAAAGATATAACTATTTCAAAAACATAATTTTTACAACATAATTTCTTAACCAATTTATTTTTTAAAATAAATAAAAAAAAAACATGTGTAGAACAGTTTAACATATTCAAATTTGATACTCAGAACACATTTTGGTCTATTAAGGGTCTTTATAAAACATTGGTCGAAATCATAATCTATTATAATCTACGTAATGCAGCTATGCTGAGGGATGAACATTTAGCTTTACGAGTTGGTTGTACAGACATTGGTGCAACAAGAACTTCAGCAGATGCTGGAGATCCAGGGACTGCTTTTCCATTGCCCAACTCCTAAAGATTTAAACTCTTTAAAAATTGAAATTGTATATTTAATATTACAAATATTAAAATAGAAAAATAAACAAATATTAAATATTAACAATACTTTTTATACATATATAAATGTGTTAGTGCATGTATATCGATATAAATGCACATATATATTTGTTAATGAAATATATACATATGGAAAAAATAAATAAAATATTTGATTAAAAATGATTTTTCACGTAACTTAATTTCTAGTTGAGTAATATGAATATATTTATTAACTTTAAGCATTAAACAGACAAAAAAATAATTAAAAAGGTATTTTATTCAACAACTGATTTAATAAAATTAATTGAACAATAACATTTTCACTCACATTAATATTATTACAACTTGCTAAACGCATTTGAGCTAGTTGTGAAGCTGGAGTAAGGTTTGTTGAGCTGCCAAATGGGGACATCATTGAAGACATGGCCCTTTTTAATTTTGATGGAGTTTTATTGAAACTAAAAGCTCGGCCAACTTTTATTCCAGTTCTTGAAGCAAACTTAAATGCTTTGGAAAAGGTGCCATATGGAATATCACTTGTATCAATATTTAGTTGATCTGATTCAAAACATGCTAAAAATGTGTCAGCATCTGCTTTACAGACTGTATTTGCCATTTGTCTACATAATGTACGTAAAAAAGCTGGTTTATCAACATCATCTTCTATTATTGTAAACGAATATAATTTTTCTTTCAGTTCCTGATTATTACGACACATCAAAGCAAACACTTTATGACAAGAGTCAGTTTCTCGTATGTCTATAACTCTTTTTATTGTTGATAAGGGCATTAATCTAACGTGCTTGTATGGTTTTATCGATGAACTTAATTTTCCAGTTGTATGTAATCCATTTGTTGTATTAGGACTTTTCATGCTGTTAAATGCTTTTGACCGTTTCTTGCATACTTCAAGGATATCAGTAAATAAAAACAGAACAAGCATATCCCCACGGCCAGACAGACCTTCAGACAACTCTTGAACTTCACAACGTGACACAAAACTTCGATGAGAAGAAACTAAATGTGGTGGACAATTGTCAATTTCATTAAATATATCAAACATAACAAGCTGCCCTTCAGTTTTTCTTTTATCTTCGTTAATATGCATCATTACTTCTTTAATTGCATCCAATGCCTTTTCTAATTTACTATAGTCTGGATTATTTTTTGAAGTATGTTTCAATATATCTCCTAATAGTAAACTTATGCTTGGTAATCTCTGCACAGGTCTTATTAATAAATCTTGCAAACTCTGCCTACCACATTCTGGTCTTGTCTGGCATACTTTTAGAAAAGCATGAAACCGAGGTTTCATCATATCACATTGTGTTAACATTTCTTTCATTGTTTCAAAAAAATTTACAAAAGGAGGATAAGCTTTCATTAGATCAGATGCATATTTTAAAAATATATTTCCAATTGAAACTTCCTCTGACCAGTGTGCAGATGCTCTACGTAATTCTTCTAACATATTTTGATGTGTTTCATATATAGGTGGAAGATTCCCAAAAATAATTTTTAATTCTGTATTATTTAGCAATGCTTCTTCTTCATGCATTTTTTCAAGATGATTTTTGAACATCTAAAAATAATAAAAAAAAAATCAAATAATTTTATACATAGTTCTATTAACAAAGATCTATAAAACTTATATTTCCATTACCAATTCTTAAAATATTAAAATTTTAATTATATTAAAAAAATACTACATATGGCATATATCAATACATACACACAACAAAAAAAAAAAGGAACAAATTATACATAATAGCACTATCAAATAATTATAAATTAGTATCATAAAATATATACATTCAAACCAGTATACTTATTTTATATTTTAAAACACAAGTAATATATAAATATGCAAATATACAATAAACACATACCGTAACAATAGTATGTAAAATATTAACATAATTTGATTCAGTCTGAACCAATTCTAAGAAAACCTGTTGACGAGGACTAAGATTCTTTCGTCCTAATCCAGATTCCCCATTTACACACTCTGGTTCTTCAAGAAATGATTTATCAGGAGAAGCAGTACAATCTAAAAATGAACCAGAAACACTAAGTAGACCAGCATCACTTATCGAAGATCTTCTTTTATTAACACCGGGTGATTCTGGTCCTGTGCTTCCTCGAACTAAATTTAGTGCACCATGTAATCGTTTTCGTTTTCGTCTACCACTTGCTGAACTGCAAGCACTTGGAGTTACCACATGAGAATCTCGATGGTTAGGAGATATTATTGACTCAAGATAATCATCAAAAAGATAATCTTTTTCATCTGCACAAGCAGTATTCTGAACAGATGACCAAAACCATTCAGCTTTCACAATGAATGCTCGAGATGGTGCCTCTGGGCGTTCAACCATAGAACTTTCATCAACCACCTTATACAATAAAAACATATTTAACCAAATATTAAAATAATCTAAATTAGTAGTTTTGAACTTCAAAAATTTATAGAATTTTTCTAGTATATTAACTTCACATAATAAAAAAAAATTAAACAAGAATAAACAATAAGACAACCAATCATTCATAAACATGTATATAATATAATAAATAATATATATATATATATATATATATATATTCATATACACATAAAATAAATGTTATTAATAGTTATTTTTTTCTGAATATGTTCTTAAAAGTCTAATAATAAATATACCACAGGCTCATTTTATGTATATCATAACTATATCTTTATAACAGTCAATAAAAATAGTATATATTGTTTGTAAACATATCAAACATAATATTAATCACACATTTAATCATATAAACTTTAATTAATTTGTCCTTTAAACAAAAACATTTTCACATGAATATTACTACAAATTTAAACACCAGTTTCTTATGGATTAGAAAATGATTCAAGAATATTACTTGAATATAAGAATTTAACTTGAACACTATCGATTACTTTTGTCATGTTAAATTTATTATAAATACTTTCACAATTCAAATTACTAAAGTATGATGTTCATTTCAAATATTTTAAATTATTTTATTTAGATGTTTTTAGATATTTTATATTTCAATTCTAAATAGTGTAATAAAATTTGGTACAAAATGATTTTACTTGATATGTGAAGATAACTATTATCTATTAATAGACAATTATCATTTTCAACTGAATATCTAAATAAAATATAAACAACAAACTTACCACATGACTACAAAATGGATCATCTATAACTGTCATTGTTCCACCATTTGCTTCAAGCACTTCTCGCATATGATGAGTTTCATCATTAGAAAATGCAACAAAACAAACACGAGCACCATGAAATGGTAGTAATTTATTTTGAAGTTGAAATGAATCCTGAACTGCTCGAAATGAGGTGTCTTTTCGTTTATCCCAAGCATTCTGAACCCAATTTGCAGACATAATTGGAACACGAAATGTGCATGCATATTGATATTTTTCACCCCCACATGAATAAGCAATAAGATGTGTCACTTTTGCTGCTATCTCTTTACGAATAGATCCACCCATGTGATGAATTAATGGTATCATTCGTGTCTAGCAAATAAATTTATAAAAAATAGTATTTTCTCTTTAATTTACAAAGAACTCAATATTCTCATATAAGTTCAGTTATTCATTATTTTAATACTGACATTTAAAGTTCTAAAAAACTGAACATTTTTAAACAAAATTATGCATTTTTAAAAAATTAGATAGAAATAAATTTAAAAATAAATAAAAGAAATATATTACCTGTATTCATCAATGTTTTTTTAGAGAATTTAGGAAACAATAAAAACTAATTTTAATATATTAAACAAAATTTCTCACTAAATAAATCTATTTTATATAATCATACTTTTCTAATATTCAATTGAATTTTAACTTGTCACAAATTCAATTTTTCAATTAAAAAAACAATAAAAAAACTCACCAAATCATCTTTTTTTCTAAAACCTGTAAAACAAACAACTACTCCCCTCATAGCAATGTTATATAGGGGCCTAGAATTATTTGGTAGAGGTTCTTTTTCTTCTGATAATTGTATTAAGGCAGTAGGACCTAATATATGATGTCCTGCCTTATGGATTGCTTCAAAGCAAGGTCCTTCAAATGTGTCCAGCACAAAATATGTAGTACAAGAAGTATCACTAATGAATTCCAGGCCAGTTTTTGATGATATAACAGGGTACCCATATGATTGAGCAATTCGACAAGTAATAATATCATCTGCTGCTTCTCCTACTAGACAGATACGTTTGTCTAATGGTAAACTGCAAGCTAAAAATTAAATCATATATGTGCGTGGGTTTGTATGATCACCTTAATATTTGTGTAGGTATATGTAAATAAATAAATATATATACATATATATATATATATATATATATATATATATATATATATATATACATATATATATACTCTATGAATAAACATTTACAATCATATCCATATGAATAATCTTTTCTGAATAATACAGCATTTACTAAACTTACTTAATTATTATTGCCAATTTATGCAATATTCAACCATTTCTCAACGTTTAACATAGCAAGTGAGGTTAAATATAACAAGTATATTAAAAAAGTCTGTTTACTAAAATGAAAATGAAAATATACGATAAGTCAATTTCGGTTACTCACATTCTTGCTTAGAAAGTTCTTCACTATTAGAATCACTAGCTGAAGACGTTTGATTTTGAACGTTAGATTCATCCATTTTGGTTAATACTTTATTTCACAATTTCTTATAATAATGATACATTATCTAATATTTAAAGTAAAACTAAAGCACCAATTTAATACATATATTTGTATACGCATATAAAATTAAAAAGAACGTTCATATTTCAAAAAAGCATTTTCATTAGCATTTCAAATATAAACTATACATTTATTCAGTACAAACTAAAACTTACTGTATGATTGGTGCAATTTAATTTAACCACATTTACCTGACACATTTGAATTATGGCGGAAATGTAAGCACATGCGAATATGAATTTTTAGATTTTTTCATATATACATACATACATATATATATATACACACACACACACACATATATATATATATATATATATATATATATACATATATATATAATATACATACACACACAGGATTATTTAAAAACTAATTAACAAAAATTATTTTTTACACAACTTATAATCAAATGATGTCATGTTCATTTTATACTTGTGCCTACACACACCATTTGATATAAATTATGCAGGAAAAAAAGTTTATTTTTTGTGCTATTACTGGTGTTTTTCAAACATTAGACTTTTAACTAATTGTATTTAAAAAGGGTGTGCACAGCTTTAAAATATTATTTAATTTAAATTCTACTTATTTGATCATAAAAATAAATAACATTACTTTTAAATACAATGTGAAATAAAAAGTTGTTTAAATATTAGTCAAATTGTTTATAAATTTATTTTTTTAATTGTAATTGTAAAAATGAGGAACACTATTTTTTTCAGATCTCTAAACTACAATTTATTAAGACAAAGTCTTGGCTTTTCAAACTTGTATGACTTAATGATCTTCATAAGCCACAAATTAAATGATTAATTTTATTTTTAAAAAAACAAGAGAACTTTGATGTGCTTTTACATACAAACATG
Organism: Acanthacorydalis orientalis; assembly: GCA_034766995.1. NCBI lineage: Eukaryota > Metazoa > Arthropoda > Insecta > Megaloptera > Corydalidae > Acanthacorydalis > Acanthacorydalis orientalis. Next base: position 23,157,008 of record CM068319.1, read on the forward strand.
CAAAATTCCATACTTTTACTATAACATTTTTCAAACTAAATGGAGTATAATTAGAAAATTATAAACAATTAATTTAGACATTTTTAATATTTATAAAATTTTGTAAATGATTAGATGATCAATTGTTTAACTATTATTCAACTATCATTCATAAATATTAAATTTTTTTAATGAAACGTTCAACTTTATTTTAAAATATTTACTGTTAAATAAATAATAACATCAAAAATCTCTTCACACAAATTTACCACTTATTAATATTCAGATGAAATGTTTTTGATGGTGAAAATTGACACTACATATTGATTTTATTATCTTAATGAAAATAACTGGTTCATATTACAAAACAAAATAAATTATGAAGAAATATACACTACATTCTATTATAGTAACTATGAGATTTTTAACTTTTTCTATCTTTTCTATAACAGTAACAACAAATAAATATCTTTTCTTGTATACAAATCCACATCGAATGAATGTACATCCATACATATACAAACACATTCAAACACAAACTATAAGAGTATTTTATTAAAAAAATACAGTTCATATTTGAATAAAATTTCAATTTACTTTACAATAACAAAATGTAGAACAAATATATTATTTTCTAAAACGAATAAAATAGCTTTCACCCACACTAAGATAACAGACATTATAGGCAATATTGATACCTAAGGTACCAAAAATAAATTAAATTTGCACAAGTATACTTTTAATATAATTTCAAAATGTTCATAACTGTCTCATTTCAATTTTACACAATCTTCATAATCTTCATCATCTGAAAAATCAGCAGAATAATATTTAGAACTTCTTAAGATTGGTAAAGGGGAATTAGTTAACGAATGACTGTCATATCTGGCACTTTTTCTAGGTGGTGCTGAATCATCATTTTCTTGCAAATCATTAAGAGAATGTGTTGATGATGCTGGTGAGCCATCTCTAGAAGGTGAATTTGGAGGACTCAAAGCTTGCATTAATCTTCCTTTGGATTCATTCCAAATATGTGATAATCGTCCTTCACGACCAAACAATAATAAAAAGGCATCAATGAAATCTCTTGATTTTTCTTCCCATTTTTGAATCATATCAACCTTTTTTTCACCAATATTTTCCATTACTTTTTTTCCTTTATCTTTAAGCTCATCCATTTTATTTTGAAAACGAAATTTTTTTTCACTTAAAAAAGATACATTCAATTCCTTTGCTGAATACCCACGAGCTAAATTACGCCTTACGTAAATATCATAATCTCTAACGATTCGAGCAACAATATCTGAAGTTGAAACACCTATTAAAATAAAAAAAAAGCTACACAAATTCATATAAATGAAGACCTAATATAACTTGTTCCATATATTAAACAATGTTTGATTACTGATATTATTATTACCCTAAATCTTATTTTTTATTTTCTTTGTAAATTAATTTCTTATTTAAAACAACTCAAAAATTATAAATCAAAATATTTAAATGTGTATCAAAAAAAGTAATGATAAATCCTACACAAATAATAAAATGTATTCAAATATATTTTTCATATACATTAACATTTTTATATATGTAATTTAAATTACTTACCTTCTGTTCGTTGTGTAGCCACGAACATTCCTTTTGCTTTTAATGGTGCATAAACATCATTACAATCATCAGTTCCATATGGTATTTCATCATGAGCTACAAAATCTATTTTGTGTTTTTCTAAAAAAGCATCATCCAGTTCCCAAGGTGCATTTTTCACTACTTCATTTACATAACGACAATGTCGAACTGCTTCATAACGTTCTGTATCTGTCATAACAGTCCGACCTTTACGAGCATGAGTTAATTCATCACTGCACACTAAAATAATTGACAATATGTGATTACTGTGGAGCACTATAAATAATTTAATACCAAATTATAAATTAAAAAAGCACCCCGAAGCACTAGACTAAATAAATACGTCAAATTAAATTAAATTCATCTTTTTCAATTCAACAAAAGGATTCACTATGGTACATTTTGCAACTGAAAATAAAACTAGGGTAGTTAATAACAAATAACATAAAAGATGACATTAACTTTAATTCAGAAAATAAAACTAATTAAATAAAATGTTTATTTGAATACTATATCGAAATGATATTTTTGAATTCATCACTCTGTACTATCTTTCTATAAATAAAAATGGGTCTTCCTCCTCCTCCGGGATTTTTATTCGTGTTCTGACTAACTGATAAGAAATTTATTCTAAATATTTTAGTCACTTAAAATAAAAAAATTGTTCTGAATTTAACATTGTATTTTGTTATGTTAATTTTTATAAACTTTTCTTATAAAAAAATTAAGACACATTTTACATGAATTATTTGTGTGTACAATTTGTTAATTTCTATTATTTGTTAGAGGGAGAGAGCAACTGTTAATGAGCAGGGATGAAGCCTCAGGGGTTGGCGAGCACAGCTAGCAGGAGGTGGAGCCCCCTACTATTAATAAATAACATTTATACAGTCATTCATATATATTAATAGCATATAATAACTATTATGTAAGTATTACATACTTATTGGAGTGTAAATATATCCACAAATATTTGAAGATAAATATATCAAAATAATAAAAAAATTACAAGATTACATGATAAAAATCTAGAAGCAAATATTATGAGTTAAGAAAATATTACTACTTTTAAAACATGTACTAGTAGTGCAACTATTTTAATAAAGTTTAAAATAAATACTTTTTTTATTTACCTCCAACAATAAGATAAACATTTGGAAATAAATTTTTTGCTTGTTTTAACTGCCTTGCATGTCCTTGATGGAAAAGATCATATATACCATCAGCATAAACACGTACAGGCCGATGTGCAGTTCCACTGATAGCCATTTTATAGGTTATTCGTTTCGTATAATCTGTACGCTCCCTCTCTCGATTTGCATCAGGTTCATCACTAAAGGGCGCTTCTTTATAAATTGACTGAAAGTGATATAAGCATTCCACCTCAGAATTTAAATAATTTTAATATTCATATATTTATATATATATATATATACGTATATATATATATATATATATATATATATATATATATATATATATATATATATATATATACATATATATACATATGTGTGTGTGTGTATATATGTGCATGTATTCAATAACTATAATCAAACATATTTTTGTTTGCTTATTATCCTATTCTTGTAAATGATAACCAATTATTAATATAATTGATTTTTACACTATATCTCACCTCAAAAGGTATATGGTTAATATTACAATCTTTTAATACCATTATTAAAAAGAGACAATAAGTTACTTAAATAATAGTCCAACAATTAACATGTCAATTAAATTACTAAGAAAGATTAAATCCGCTCATTAGCATATATAATAAAAATTATTCAAATTGTTATGATAAAAAATTTTATAATATAAATAATTTATGATTGGTTATTCTGTTAGTCATATTATAATATTCATTAACGCAGACTAAAAAGTTTATACTTTGAACTATCATACGAGTGAAAGAAGATAACTAAAAATGAAATAAGATACATTCATTACTTTTACTAAACAAAAAAAATGTAAAATTTTAATTATTTCATTATAAATAAACCACCTCATTTTGACACTATAGTATAATATAATGATAACCCTAGAGTAAACTTAAATTAACGATAAAACTTGTAATAGAAGAAAAACATTATTACTTTATTACTAAAAATAAACATCATGACCTGTTACAAATAATATGATAAGAAACCAAAGATACAGTTTAATATTTCTGATCACATCAGTTACTACTATGAGTAACTAATTTATGCAAGAGCTAACATAATTATAAAAATTTTAAGACTAATAAAATTGAACTTATATTTTTTTAAAAATTAAAGTAAAAAATTAAATTTTGTGAATAATATATTCTTATATAATATACTGTTCTTAAAATAATTCATTATTAATTAAACATTAAATTTACAGTCACATTTACACGTGTGTGTGCATGTGCTTTTGTGTATATGTATGCTGTGTGTGTGTATATATATATATATATATATACACATGTAAATAAATATTTGTTTGTAACAGAATCCAACTCTTACTTTTTTAGATATAATTTATTAAATTAATATTTTAATATGTAAATTCTTACTACATCTAGAGGTCGTAAATTTTTTATAACATCTGCTGGTGTATAATCTTCCGATTGACTTCTAGCACGTTTACGAGACATTTAGCTCAATTAACTTTTTGTTAAAAAAAAATGAACTCCAAAATTGATCTGATACCTACAAGACACATTTTATGAAATAAATAGTTATCTTATAAATAAAATCTATAGCATGCAGCCAGATTCATTAAATTATAATTTTAAATATAAATAATAAGAGAATTGGCTAATAATGTTATTTATGTGATTAATACAAAATCATCAATTTCTCAATTTTATTTGAGTAATTTTGTTGAAAAAAGATTTATCTAGAATACATACTCAGTAATAATATAAAAAATAAATTAATAATGAAAGTATGTGCTGCTCTAAAAGTTGAATGTACATTTACTATTTCTTTCACAGATTTATAACGTTTCTAACTGTAATTCAAAGGGTTCAACTGATACAAATTTGTTAGTAACCTAAATATGAAATGTATTATTTCACAAAAGTATACATATTAATTATTTATTTAAAAAGCATATAAAATTAAAAATATTACTTGTACGAAAAAAAGAATGTCAATATTCCGAATATAATAAAAGTAATTTTATCATAATAAAGTAACATTTTCATACTGTGTAAAAAGAAATATCATACTCTTCAATTTTTAACACTTATATATGTCGACACACTTGAACATTATTTTACTTTTATAAAATATATAAATAACACATTTTTTTTATAATTTATATTGACTAAAAGTTAATGACGTAAAGTCGTGCGATCACCTGACAGTCAATGCATAGAGAAATAGAATAGTAAAATAACAATAGAGTAAGATAACAAACCATATCCACAGAAAGCTCATAGGTATATGCACATACTTAAATTTATTTGCACATATATATATATATATATATATATAAATGAGCGTTAAGAAAAAAAATGGTAATAAATCAGTGGCGTTCGTTATTTGAGCGCTAAACTATGAAGTATCAATTTGGATCAATTATTTTTTTTTATAACATGTATTCTATTTATTAGTCATTTCATATTCTGAGTCAGACATACGGCTTTCGTATCACTGACTGCAAATTAGATAATGATTAATATCTCAATGTTATTGATATAATTATAAATTATATATATATTATATTCACGATAATCAATATAATCAAATCCCAAACAAAAATTAATTTTTATTTTTCATTCGCATCAAACAAATTTCTCATCTTTCCTTTAATATCATTTTTAATTTTCAGTTTAAAATTTAATTCTATATCCAAAATTTTCATTTTAAGAAAGTCACATACATTTATGACTGGACACTTATAACTTTAAAATTAATGACAATAATGGATTCTATATTAAGACTCAATAATTTAAATTAAAAATATTACAACTAAGTTTTTTTTATCATGCTGTGTAAATATTTTTAAAGTGTTTACTCACTTATAATTAATCAATTCGGTTTTACTTGGATTCAGAAAATATTTTCATTATTATTATATTTAAAGTCTATGATTTCTCAACTTATACTTAGTGTGTATGTATATATATTACTCACATACCTACCTGCTGGTTCTGATATTCCTTTTGCTAAAATTTTCAATTACACTAAGTTAATTTCAGTTGTTTTCCTCTAACACCACTAGAATTAAATTTCTAAAGATTTTTTTATACACTACAAAAAAGACACTTCAATTATACTCTTAAAATGTTTTTGTAACTTACAACTTTTTTAAATAAATAAACATACATATACATTCACAACCACAATTTATTTCATTTAGTAAACAATTTAGAATTAAAATCTACTTTTGATTTTTTGATAATTCTTTATATTAATTTTATGCAAAATATATATTTTACTATGTCAACTCGCTTGTTTACATATTAATGACATTAAGGAAAAAATAAAATATTAATTATGATCATACAAATTCATTATTTGTAAATAAAAATAACATCTTTAATTAAAATCTGCACAATTAATTTTTAAAAAGTTTATAGATGAGCAATTATATACATAATTTATTGTTGTCAATAAAAATTAAATCCATAAATATTGAATATATGTAAAGATTCGTATAACAAATATATAAATTCAATTAGCTGTAGCGATGAGCATTGATAAAAGAGCTTGCTGTTGTTCTGAAGATAACGGAGCCATACAAGCTTGAAATACTCTGTCATTATTCTGTAACAAATTATTAAAATTACTTAAAGTTGACTTAATAAAAAAAAAAAACAGTTTAGATCTTTTTTTTAAATTAATTTTTTTTTATTTACATATTTCTGGAAAAAAAATAATGGTGAATTTATTAACAAAAAGAAAATAAAAATATGTATTTATTTATGGTAATGAATCAGTATTCATATTTCAAAATTTTTCTTTTTGAAAACGTTAATGAAATTAAATATTTTAAATATAAACAAATAATAAAAATTCTTATAATGAGAACATACCTGTACTTGCCGTACAATATTAGCCATACGTTTTGTTACTTCTTGTTCTGAATGAACAACATCACGTTCAAAAGCACTTGCAATAATTTTAATTAAAGAAGGTACATTGATGTTATCATGTCCAAGTACAATTGGATGATTTGTTTCTATTAAGTCACAAAGGTAACCATAAACATGAACAGCTTCATCTTCATCTTCTATTACTGGTAACCAACTTAACCAATGCCGTAAAACTTTATCAACATCAATTTGTGAACTATTATATTTTAAAATTTTAGTAACTGCAGATATGGCATTTTCGGTAGGATTAATATTTTCAACTGATTTACTTTCTGGGCTATTTATAACATCCATTAGAATATGAACTACTTTAGCTAAATGAGGAGCAAATTGTTCACCACCAAACTGTGCTAAAACACCTAATCCATATGCTGCTGCTTGTCTAACTTCACTTGAGCTATCTGTTGAATAAGTAATTAACCACTTCAAAAAAAAGGCTTCATATTTAATACATTCTGGCCCTCCAAATTCAATAACATCATCAAAAACACATAATCCCCATTGACGATCTGGCCAAGGTCGATTTGGTGTTAAAAGTTGTGCAAAATAAGGACAAAGTTGATCAAACAATGGTAAGAAATCTGCTTTAAATGTTACAAATAATGCATGAATTATATCTGCCACTTTTGAAAGGGTGTAAAAATCTTCATTGTCTTCATCTTTTAATTGCTCTTCAACAACTTCATCATAATCTTCATCAAGTCTTTTTTCATGCCTTTGAGCATCTCGATCAAAATGTTCTTTCATTAATTTATGTAAAATTCTTAATAATTCATGCATTGCTGCATCAGAGAGACATCCTGCTCCAAGAGTTTCAATACATTTTGCCATAGAATTCATTAATTCAAACTTTACTTCTGATTCTGGTTCGGTATCAATAGCTTTCAATAGCTCAGGACATATAAATGTCCACATGTTTCCTAGATACTGAGGTCCTCTAATTTTAGCACAATCTAATAGATAAGGCAAAGATTCAGCTGCAGCTGTTCGTACTCCATCATGAAAATAAAATTTTAACATTGGAACCATTAATTTAACAACTTCTTCAGCATAATCTGCAAATCCTTCTTTTAATTCTCTTGCATAACACACTAACATTTCACATGCTGATGCTTTATCTTCCAAGCCTAATAAATATAAAAAATAAATTGTAATTTTTTTCAAACAATTTTAATAATAGATCACAAAATGTATTATAATAATGAGGAAAAAAAACGTGTGTATTAATATATATCTATATATTTACCTGCTGTTCTAATACCAAAATTTTGTTGTTCACCCAAAGAAACAAACTGCCAATCTACATCACTCTCAACTCCTTGCAAATCATCATTATCAAGTAAAGCAACTTCAGGTTTCATTGAAGCTGTTCTCATTACTGGTCCCATAACTAAAGGTAAATATTGTTCAAATTGTTTACCCAAAATCTTACAAATTCTTGCCCAGGCTGATATCAAATAACTTGTTTGGGGATCATCATCTGGCAAATCACCTTCGGTATGTGTTTTTAAAAGCATATCCATAACTTCACTTGCATCTCGCATGAATTTATCAGCACCTACAGCAAGACCAATCAGCGAAACGCATTCTATTGTTTTTCCACGCAACATTTTCAATTCCTCCGTATTAGCATTTAGAATTATGTATTTTAAACATGGCATTAAACGATCATAATACGTAACAAATTCTTTTTCTGATGTATCAGCAACAGATGCGATTGTAGTAACTACTTGTTCTAGAACTAACTTTGTACCTCTTTGGACCAACTGTATGAATAAAAACTATATAAGTTCTTTTTTCAAAGATTAATAAAATAAAAAAAAGTATCAAACTAAGTCATATACACTTAATCTTAATAAGAGAAACTGGCATTAACAATTTCACTAGTATATTCTCTATTTTATAAGAATATTTATATCATTATCAGTTATCCTTGACAAAACAGCCTCACTGATCAAAATTAAGTCATTTAATTATAAGAATTTATTTATAAGTACTAACAAAGAGTAATTTATATGCACTAATTACAAATTATTAAACATCATCACTATTAAGTAATTTTTCTATGAATTTTATTTATAATGTATATTTTCACAAATAAATTATTTTTTCACTCCACGAACCACACAATATGTTTCCAATCAAAAAATATCCAATAAAATATTATTATTATTGATTGTTGCTTATGCCCATTTTGATGGCAACACCAACATCCTCCTCAAAGCATCAAAGATTTTTTTTTACATTGGCACTCAGGGGATGATGGTGTTGCTGTTGACATACACATAAGTGAGAATCAAAAATAATCAATAATAATTTATCGAATATTCTAATCAGAAACATTTTTTATTGTTTGTACAGTGAAAAAAAGAATTCATTTGTGAAAGTGAATTTAGCTAATGTCAGAACTGGTTTGCTTATAATACTTAAAGTTTATATATATATATATATATATATATATATATATATATATATATATATATATATATATATATATATATATATATACATATGTATGTATATATATACTATCAAATATGGATAAACACAATGTCAATTCTTTACACTGAAATTAACTTTTGAAGATAAAAATAATATTAGATTACATTATTTAACAATAAATAAGTCAAGAAATAAGAAACAAGAAGCATATACACTTTTTATAATCTGTATTTTTGTTTCATTTATAGATTGCTAATGTCAGATTTCACAAATAAATAATTTTGCACACAGCATAGAAATTGTTTCATATCAAAATGTTCAAAAATTAATCTTTGTTCATTTTGATTATTACCTCTGTGCATTACATTAATAATACCATCTTCAGAGTGCTAAGGAACAGAAAAATCTGTCTCTATGCAAAAGTAAGTCCTATATATAGAAACTAATATATATTTTTTTATTTTTTAATTTCAGCTTTACAACTGTTTTTTGTTGATTGCAGTTTTTTCATTTTACTTTTATATAATTTGGTATGGGAATATTAGTGTATTTAAAATTGACATTTTAAACCTAACTTAATACATCTTATACCAGCAATATAAATTTACTTTCAATAGTAACTGGCCGGTGAACATAAATCTCTTTATAACTAGCTTAAACTAGAATTATTTCTATTATTTATTATTTTTATTTGAATTAATTATTTCTAACATGACTTAAATGAAATATTATCATTACCTAAGCAGGTACTCGACAAATAACAGGTATATACCATGCCTGTACACGATGTGTTAAAAAGAATGTATAAGTACTTTTATTATCTATTATTAAATGAACAATACATGATCACTTGTATTCTTCATAAAAATTATGATATAGAGAATTCATTCATTACTAATATTAGTTAATATTTCTTTTTTATTTATTAAATACACTATTTGAATCAGAATTATTATATTTAAACATTCATTCTACTTGACATTCTAAAGTTAAAAAAATATGATAATTATAATTTTTACTATTGTTTTTTGTTAAATTATTCCAATACATTATGTATATCAGGTATAAAAAAATAAAACTTACTTCATTGAATTTTGCTGTCAAAATTGCTTCTAATTTTCCCATAATAGCATCAAGATATTGTGTCAATATATTTTTTGGACAATCTTCTGAAAAATTTACTAATGCAGCACCAGCATGAGCTTGTACTCTAGGATTTGTATTATCATCTAATACCATCAATAAGCCAGGAACAACACGATCATGAAATTTCTTTTCAAAAATAGGAGCAAAATCTGTAGACATCTGCCCAATCGCATTACAAGCTGCATATCGAACTCTTGGGTGCTACAACAAAAATATTATTTCTTATAATATTTATAAGTATACTGTGTCTATTCTTATTAATATCATAATTTGTAAATTTTTATATGTATTTTTACTGATACAATAAGTCTTATTATTTTAATTTTTTGAATACTAGATTTCTTTTATACTTTCAATGGAACATTAAGTTCAAACTCTAAAACTGTAAACTTGAAAACATTTCAGTAAAGAATATGACTTATAATGACCACAAATAAAGTATATATATATGTATAAATTTTTTTTTCATTATTACACTATAAAAAATTAAATTTTATGAAAGGTTTTTGATACTAATAACATTAAAAATACAATTCATAATGTATTAAAACTATGTAAATATTCATAATTAAACATGTAAATAAATTGTGTATATACTTACAGGGTCAGAAAGAAATGTAAGAACACCATCCATTATCTGCCCCAGCATAGTTTCCATTTGTTTGTGACACCCTTCACCAATAGCACTTACTGCCATTAATGCTGCATGTCTTTGTTTCCAGTCTGAACTCCCTAACATTGCTGGTATAGCAGCTACTACTTGAGGAAGTACAGTTTTACCACCAAGACCACATGCTAATCGGTCAAGTGCTGATTCTGCAACCACATTATTTGAATCATTGTCATCCTCAACTATTTCATCACTAATACTCCAATCATCTTCATCTTCCAAGTCTGTCATCATTTGAAGTATTAATGGAACAAGAACTTCTATATATTTTCCAGCAACTTTTCTTACCATGGCTGGTGCTGTCTCAGACAATGTAACCATTACTTCTAAACACAGTTGTCGCCAATTTTCTAAAATATCAGAATTACTAAAAACTTTCATGCAGATTTCAAAAATAACGTGAAGTTGAGGTCGTAAATATTTTGGTGTAGTTTCTGCTAAATCAATTAGAACTTTAAGAAGTGCATCATCATCTTGTTTTTCAATACTTTCAGTTATAACCTGTATCATGCCTGGGAGTAAATCTGCAAAATGTTTCAATAACCCAGCTTCCTTTTCATGTAAAAGAATAAAAGCACCAGCTGCTCTCACAGCTTGGAACCTTACTTCATAAGATGTTGTAGACATTAATGATTGCTGAAGCATTTGCTTTATAAGATCAAGATAATTTGTCTGTTGATTTCCAAATACACCAGGAACTATAGTAAACATACGAAGAGCAGATTCTTTTAAAGTATCATTAGAAGCATTAGCACACTGAAATAAAAATTGCAAAAATTCTGGCCATTGATTATTTCCATCATCATCAATAAGATTTCTGGCTACTTCTGCAGCAACTTCACAGGTTTTTCGGCTCATCGAGGTAGTTTGATCTTGTTGCACTGTTAATAAAACACGTTCCTTTAATTGTAACTGTGCTTCCCCATTTAATTTAGGATAAAATTCCATGAATTCAGCAGTAAATAAACGTCTTAATAATACAGCTGCCATCTGACGTACTTCTTCTCCCATTTCTCCATTTTCAATTGTCGTTAGGAGATGTGTAACCTTTACATCAACTGGCAAGTTAGTATAGGCTTCCTAAACATAAAAAAATGTATATTTAGACACATACTTTTTAACTTTATGTGATGATTGCTAATGATCTCATGTATCTATCTTAAAAATAAAACTTGACTTATATTCACTTCTAGATATACATATATACACAGATATAAACAAACATACATACATATATATGTGTGTGTGTGTGTGTGTGCATATATTTAAAAGAATCTGATAAATTTACATTTACTTTAGCCATTTAATTTTAACTTATTTCAAATAAAATTTTAACTTGTTTTTGATATAAACTTATACTTCCACTAAATATGGACTAACTATTAATGATGAAATACGATCTTAAAAAACACAATTTTAAAGTAAATCTTAACTGTTTATTTTGAAACAACTTCATAATAAATGCATAAATTAACATTTTAATAAAAACTTCATTTGCCTGCTTTAAATTACATTTAATGAATGTTTTATTTATATATATATATATATATATATATATATATATATATATATATATATACACATACATATTATAATTTATTTCAATCATTTATTGATAACATGTAATAATATAGTGGCAATCTGACAGTTATAATGAAATAAATTTAGAAATTTAAATTGGAATTTTTCACTATTACAAAATAATGTAGATATGGACAATGTAATAACTAGAAGACAAAAGATATGATCAATAAAAAAATTAGTACTAAATATATCTAATCAAAGATATATTTAATAAGTGCTTTAAAACTCAATATAAATGATCTACTTTCATACTGCTTCAATAAACATTAGCTAAACAAATTCTTTAACAAACTAATATTTGAAAAAACAGACATACTTAAACTAAACCATAAAAAAGGATTGTTATTTTAAATGATCCATGTGGCAGAATTTGAATTTCATTTCTAAACTTTTTGCCGCCATTTTATATAAAAATAAACTAAGATTATATTTCAAAAGTTAACAAATGATAAATAAAAAGAACTCGCATTAACAATAAATAAAACATTTCTGCTGAGAAACCATGACTCATTAATGTAACATATAAGAAAAACCATGCCATGCTTTTATGACACTAATAGTGAACATTATTTACTGGATATGAATAACAATTCTAATATACTCGTAATTATATTCATATACAAATAGATTTGATGTAAACGTCTACGCTACCTCTGCACGAGAACGAATGTCATTATCAGTAGATAAAAAAGCATTCAAAAGTTGACGGAATTGCTCTCGATCCGCAGCCATGGTGAGCACACAATTAAAAAAAGCAGCACAGTAATACCACAATATAATAATTTATTTAAAAAAGCTAGTTACTTTTGTATGATAATAATTTGAATTTAATTTAAAATAATTTTCTTCGACATGAATCAATTGCAAATATTTAAATGCATACTAAATTATATTGATACGAATGAAATATGACATTACAAATCCCTAACATCTTAGTTATGAAATTATTTTTGAAAATGAATTAAATTGTAGAAACCTTTCATTTTAATGTTAAAATTAATTTACCATACTGTACAGCGCTCAATTTAAATATAATGTCAAAAAAAATATTACATTTAAATACATATATTGAAAAAAAACGTACATTCTTTTTTAAAAAATGCACTTTAGATAACTTTTAGTTTTTTTTTTAATTAAAATAAATATTTAAATTCTTTTTTATTTAGGAAATCACATGTAGTCATTAGTTCGGTTTAAAGCCATGAAAAAAAATACAGTGAAGTCAAATTTTAGGTAAGTCACACATTTTTTTAGGCATCAAATTAATTTTTATTTTATTATGCACAACTAACTGTTCATACGCATCTGTTTATAAATATATATATATATATTTATTTAAATATACGTATGTAATTTATCAATATGGATATGTATTTTTTTTAATTAGGTTATTGTAACACACCTATAAATTAATATAATTCGTAAAAAAATACGTGTGTATATATATATAAAATATGTGTGTGTAAATAAAATGTTATATTTTCAGTAAAATTGATGAATATGGATTTGAACGGCCAGATGATTTTGATTACATTGAATATGAAGAGTTCATGTCAAAATATTTACCATTTTTAGCAAGAAGAGCAAAAAAATGGTCAGAATTGTTAAAACAAAACACATCCTTAAAGCCTAATAGTAAACTGAAACGATATATACGTAAAGGTATACCTAGTGAACATAGACCAAAGGTGTGGTTGGCCATATCTGGTGCTAATGTACTACGAGAAAAAGAACCTCAATTATATACTGAATTGCAATGTAAAGATTTTTTAAAGGATGTTGTTGACTCAATTAAAATAGATTTGCCGAGAACATTTCCAGATAACATCTATTTTTGTCAAACGAATGACGTTCAACAACAATTGTTTAGAATTTTAACAGCATATGCCCATTATAACACAGATGTAGGATATTGTCAAGGAATGAATTATATTGCAGGTAAATGAGTAATTTAATATTAAATAATTAATTCTGATTATAAAAATTTTTAGGATTACTTTTACTTGTTACAAAAAATGAAGAACAAACATTTTGGTTACTTCTCATTTTGGTGAATAAAATACTTCCATCCAGTTATTATACACAAAATATGTCTGGTTTAATCACAGATATAAATGTGTTTGAACAGCTTGTTGAAATCAAAGATCCAGTAGTAAATAAGCATTTAAAAGATCTGGGTTTAGCATGGCCAATAGTTGCTACAAAGTGGTTTGTTTGTCTATTTGCAGAAGTTTTACCAACAGAGGTAAAAAGTAATATGCAATTTTCCATAATTTTTTTTATTCATTTCTGTCTTAAATTTAGACCGTATTACGAGTTTGGGATTGTATGTTTATGGAAGGAAATAAGATATTGTTTCGTGTAGCATTAGCCCTTATAAGAAGTAATCATAATGAACTTCTTAAATCAGATGATTTTGCAGCTGTAATTCTTTGTTTTAAGTCCATGGTGAAAAATAAAAAAGCATATAATTGTCAGGAATTTATGAAGGTAAACCCAATTACATTCTTTTTAACATCAACCATATTTATAAGGTTTGTTATAGTTAAAGTAAATGTAAAGGTGTATACATGTTAAAATCTTTGTTCATGAAAATGTTTATAAACTGTTCGCAAATAGCCCATCCACATAAAAAATAGTTACAGGTTTACAAAAAGTTGGTCTAACTAATTAGTCTTGTATATGTCAATTGATAATATTTTCATTTTTGTTGAAAGGTTTTTATTTAGAAATAATTTCATGAATGTTTTAATTTAATTTGATAATAAAAACTATATATTAGTTTGAATAAACTTTATTTTACCTACACTAAGTTTGAAGACATTTTGTAAACTTAGTGTATTTATTTTGTACCACTTAAGTTTTATGATTATCATAAACAGTAAAATTGTGATACTTATGCATTTCACTCATGAATTCTCCACAAACCATACATTTTCTTTCAAAATGTTCAATAGTTACTTTTTTCATTTAGAGTAACTTATGCTTGTTTTAATTGCAATATCATCATTTTCAGTCTACAGACACTGTCATCAAAAAAGTGTCACTCAAACAATAAATACCTATTGCAAATTAGGATTAATTATAGAAGTTAATTTAGAAATGAAATTGAAATTTTCTAGATATGTTTACTTTTAAAATAAATTTAATTTACGCTTTTCAATTTTTGAAGAGAAAAAATTTGTTTAATAATAAATTTTCTTTTAGGGTATATTTAAAGAATCATTATCAAGAAGACAAATTGATGATTTACGTTCAAAGGAAAGATAACAAAACAAATGAAGTAGAAAAGCACTGAGTTTTAGATATAAATCTATAGAAAAAATAGCTTTAAAGTCCAACATGTCATTAAGCTCAACAGTTTTCTATCAATAAATTATTCACATTTTGTTCAGATTGTAACTTATATCTTGAAAATCAGATTTACAATATAACTTACAATATAACAAAAATAACTAATTCTAAAAAATATTGTAATTCATATAATTTATGAGATCCAAATGCATACAAATATTTGTTCATTTTAGTCTTTATTATCAGGAAATCAAACCGTATATTTCTTTTTATCATATGTACATATGAGTTGGTTGACTTTATATATTTTTAGTAATTTAGTTCATATTTTACATTAATATTATCTTTGTATGTAAGCATATTGCATCTGTTGTGAGTGTGTATGCATACATACACAGATATGCATAAACAAAAAGTAGTAATATGATAAAATAATTTATTAACAAACCTTTTAAGTTAACAATAAGACAAATATAATCAGCAAAAATAAATACAAATAAGTAAAACTATGTACAAAACTTTTAATAAGACATTTTATTTAATATCTTCAATTATTTATTGTTTTCTAATAATTCTTTCGCTTCACTAATTTTTGCTGCTATATATGATGAACCTCCACGATCTGGGTGGTTATGTGTTAATACCTTTTTAAAAGCATCATGAATTTTTGTTTTATTTGCTGTTGGACTAATACCTAATAAAATATTACACTTTAAACATGTACTTATACAATGCATATTTAACAAATATATATTGTTTTTATTCACTAATTAAATTTATATAAAATAAATTAACTCCAAACAAATCAAATTATGAAAAAAATAGACAAATAGAATACGAAAGTGATCATTTTTCTATTTTTAATTGTAGACCTTTATAACAGTATTCTTACTTCCCTTAGTTACTTTATTTAAGTAATTTATTGTATAAAATTAGTAAACACCTTGAAGATTAAATCATATATGTGCACATGTGCATGTGTTATGTATGAATGTATGTATATGTTTATATATATATATATATATATATATATATATATATATACATACATATACATGCCTTAAATTACTACCAAAGCCATGTCACATACAAATATACAATATTATTGATACCATTTGACCTAAATGACAAACATTTATTTTATTTTTGTAAGATCGTCTTATAAAGTGTTTCTACATTAAATATTTTAGAATTCATAATAATAAGTCATATTAAAACCAAGATGTCATTTTCTTATAGATTTTACTTTATAATGAAGTTTATTTTACTAATTGAGAATAAAAAAAGTAAATGGATATTATACTGGTATATATACATTATTTATATTAATGTTATTTTATTTACTTACAATTAAAAACTTTTATTACCAAACTTAAAATTAGTTTTTTTTGGCTACAATTAACTGAAATAAATATAGCTTGGTTTGGGGTAGTGTGTATTAGAGTAAGCTGTATGTCGTATTACATCATTTGTATAAACTGTTACCTACATACTAGTCTCACATCAATAAATTCATTTTTATTACATTATAGGATAAAAACTATTGATCGAACTATTTATATATTAAGAGAAACACATAATACTTTTTGATGAAGTCGATATTTATTAAACAGTTAATTGACAAACTGTTCAATATAACACCAAATTTTTTTGTAAATATTATGAAAACTAAACATCACTTTGAGATGAAAACTTACCTAAAATTAACGCAGCTTCACGTCTACTCATTTTCATTTCAAAACCTCCTTCATAATATTTTGACCCCACTGTATCTGTACTTAATTTAGGAATAGCTTTCATTGCTTCAGACATTGTTTTAACCATATTAGGCATCTGATGAACAACTGCTCTACCTATAAGTCCTATGGCTGCTAAACCCAAACCACCCACTATAAGGCTTGTTGCCTAGATTTGAAGTAAATAAATAAAACCTCTTTACTGTATTAAATAGTAGATAATATGCTTACCATTTTTAAATAACCTCACTATGAAATATCCAAATAACCTCACAAAAATAAACATACAAATAACCTCACTATAAGAATAGTAAAAATGAACAATTTAAGTAATTATATTTTCATCATATAGTAAAATACAGTTATAAATTATAGTACTGACATTGACGTAAAATTTTCTTCATAATGCATCGTAGATTAAAACAATCAATATAAATCTCGTCAACTTTAAAATGCAATATTGCAGTGCATACAATTATAGTTTTTTTTCTCTATAATTAGATATACATAATATTTGTAAATAATTATTAAAGTTTGTAATTTTTAAAAACTATTTTTTGTCAACAGGCAATTTATAATTTTTAAAAAATATTTAAATATAAAATTGCCAACTTTTTAAGTTTTATAAAGAAACATATTTTGAAATTAAAGAGAATTTTATTTTGATATAATAGTACTTCAAAAAAAACTTCATATCGATACATACATGAATTGTCTATATCTGATTCTCATAAATAAATTTTTCACTCAGTCTTTTACATAGATAAAGTATCTCGTTTTACCTATGTTTTCACTTACACCACAAAATATATCCATATAAAATATTTTCCTAAATTTTTCAATACTTGATTATTGATCATTTTTAATTGTTGCTTATGTGCATTTCAACAGCAATAACATTATCTCAGAGAATTAAGGTGTATAAATATCTTGGTATCAAAAGAGGCATAACTATGGAAAATAATTATTTATTGCGACTTTTTGAGTAGCAAAATATATTTTGGTTGATTATGTGAGTGAAGAATTTATGTTAAAGCGAATTTAGCCATAGTGCCAAAAATAGATCATGTTTTTTTTTAAGTATATGGTCTATATTTGGCATAACACAGTAATCTGATATTTGCCAAACTTGTATTTTTACATAAGGTTGAGTAAATGTGAAACAAAAAAGAACCGATTCTTAATATTTGATTGCAATTAATACATGATTTGATTGCAATTAATATATAAATGTTATAAAAAACATTCTTGAAGATCACAACTTCAATTTTGTACATGTTAATCATAAATACATTTGCACATAATCCACACAACACCTGTCACATATGCCATACAAACATTTTTTCCCAATATAGAAAATAATTTATTACTTTTTTTATTCTAATAAAGGAATATATAAAGTAATATTCAATGAAACCAAAATAAAAAATAAATAAATTTATTTTCATTAGACATATAATTAAACTCTAACTTGAATTACACTTATTAAATGGGTTACTAATTTCTAAAGAATAATTAGGGATAACTAAAGACAAATTTTCAACATTAGGTGTCTTCACTGAAGATATATCATTGTCAGAAAATAAATCTGATAACACATTAGACTTTATGCTGGTAGTTTGAATAGTTTTTACTAATGATACAGGAGTTGATGTACGTCCTTGACTTTTATCTCGTTTTTGCTTTACTTCTGAGGAATTTGTTATTGAAGAATCTTGAAATACTTTATCACATTTTTTTATATTATTTTGATTATCAGTAATTATTTGAATTTCTTCAGTAGATGTAGAACTAGAATTAGTTAATTTTTTTAACAATTGTTTTTGCAGAACATCTTTTAAATTAACAGAATTTTCTTTAGTTTTACTTGTAGTATTACTATCATCTAATAATTTTACTCCAAGTTTTTTTAAACTTATGTCCAATGAGCTAGAGGATGAACTAAGTTGTAATGCTGCTTGAGTTTTTCGTATTGTTGATATACCCCAATCAATTCCCATTTTTTTCAAGGCTATTTCAAAATCATCTGATAAAGGTGAATCAATTGAAGACAATTCGATAGATGTTTGGGGTAAAGAATTTACTTCTTCATTACTTTTATTTTTTTTTTCAGTATTTGATAGTAATAACTTTTCATCAAAAATATACTTTTCACACTGCATATTATCTACATAATGCTTTTTTTCACAAATATCAATACCATTTTTTGTACTATCTTTTTGTTTGGAATTATTAATCACTGTTTGCTTCTTAGAAATATTTGTGTGAGACATTTCTGTTGTTAGGGATAGATTTTTTGATGAATCTACTTTTAAAACAACTGGTGTATCAACTTCTACAATAGTAGACAAATCATGAGGAGGTATAGTACATATATCAATATTATGTCGTATTGCATTCTGAACTAAAGATAATGGAGGTTTTGAATGATATTTTATTGTATTATTATTATTAGTCGTATTAATATCAAGAATACTTATATCAGTATTATTTTTTAGATTAGATGGAATTTGTTGTAAAGGTTCATTTAGTGTTAAATTTGGCACAAATACCGAACTGTTTGAAATGTCTGATTGAAAGTCAGTTGAAATATCATTTTCTTGATTTTTTACCTTAAAATTACATTGTGGTAATTCTGTCCAAAAATTAAAGTTACTTGGGATATCTCGCAACAAAATTTTATTTTCAACTGCTGAATCTGTATGATATATTTCTGAAAACAAATTCAGTGTATTTTGATTTAGGGCAGAAGGATCAATTGAATTTCTTTTTTTATTACCTTGTGTCGGTTTATATAGTTGTAAATTAAATTCATTAATATCTTTATTTATTCTCAATACTTTATTTTCTAATTCCACTTGATTTTGTTGCAAAGTTTGTTTGTTTTCATAATCATCTATATTGCTATTGTTTTTTGAAATAGACAATTCTTTATACAGAGATTTTTTTTCAGTATCATTACTAATAAAATGTTCATTTTTTTGAGAACATAAAGTTTTAGTACTTCTCAGTTCGTTAATTAACGAAGTTAAATCATTTATTCTTTTTGTGCAATTTTCTGTTAATTCTGAATATTTTATTAACATATTTTGATGATGGTTTTCATACAAGTTTTGATTTACTGTATCTTTTAATGCTAGAGAATTATGATTATTTTCTGATGAATTATAAGGGTATAAACTGTTTGAGCATATTTGTAGATTTGATTCTGCATGTGACTGATTGGGAGTGTTATTCACTTCACAAAATCCATTTTTTGTATTTAATGAAGAATAAGTACTTGATAAGAAAAATTCTGATGAATGATCAGTGCTATTAGATGTGTGATTTTTAGAACTATTTTCAGACTGTTTTTCAATGTAATCCACAGTATCATAAATATTTTTTGATGTTTGAATAATATTTGAATCTGGTGTAGAAACATTACTAACAGAACTTATACATAAATTATCTATACTAGATTTAGACATTTTTAGTAATTTATTAATGTGTTTTTTGACATTTTCATGCATTTCAATTTTACTTTGCTTTATTTCTATTAACTGATTTTTTTTCTCGATTAAATCATCCACATTAACATTTTTAATATCACTCACAAATTTAAAAGTAGCTATTTGCGGTAGACTCATATAGGAGGTACTTTCAGAATTTTCCACATAAATGTCTGAATTCTCCAAGTTTCGATGATCCAAACATAAAAATGATGAATCAGTATCAAGTGGTCTCATAATATTAAGACAATTTTGAACTGGCCTAGTAATTTCTATATTCACCATTTCACCCTTTTTATTAAGTGTTTCATTTAATTTAGAATTTTTAGTTTCATTTTTTTTTATTTTGATTACATTATTGTCAACTATTTTTGAATCAATATTATGGTTAATGTCATTTTCCTTTAACACAATATGAATTTCTATATGCTGCTTTTTTGAAAGTTTGGTATGTTCTCTATTGTTTTCTGAGCTACAAGTAATGGATTTACTTTTGTTATTCTCAGTTTGTCGAAATATTTTATTTGTTGGGTTATTTTTTGAAATTTGAGAATTACTAGCATTAACGTATTTTTCTTCATTTGATATAAAATCTGAAGAATTAGCTGAATGATGCACTAAAGCACTAGTAATTACCTTCTTCTTTATCTGTATATTACTATCAATACTCATTTTTTCTAGTGACAAATCCTTATTATTAGACTGTTCACTAATATTTTCACAAATATCTTTATTTTCCAATGAATCTACTTTTGATGTATGGTGTTGGATTTCATCCTTTCTTTTAATATTCTCCTTAAATGTAATATTTTCAGTTTCATCTTTCAAAATTACATTTTCTTCTGTTTTTTTATTATTAGTCGATTCTATATCAAATAAGTCAGATTTATTTATCGATGAATTACCAATTCTTTTCACTGAATGTGATATACTCTGTTTCTTTATATTATTTTTTTTACAATCCACACGATCCCCTATTTTCTCCAATTTACTTTGTTCTGGCAGCATTTTGACTTCTTCCAATAATAATTTTTTCTGTATATTTATTCTATGCATCAAATTTTCTAATGTTTGTTTTTTGTTTTTGTTTTGTACTGACTGTGGTAAATCCCATGTAGCAACATTTAATTGAGGTTTCTGAATTATTTTGTTTCTAATTGGTAAAATATTACTTTCTTCAACTGATTCCACTGTTATAATAGGAGTATAGTGATGTTCATGAATACCTTCTTCAAATACAGATTCCATCTGTTTCTGTCTTTTTTGTTTTTTATATTTTAAGCGCTCATCTGATAAATGAGCATTTTGTATATTAACATTTCTCGATGATAATAACCTTTCCTCTTTTTGTATAACAGCAAGATCTTCTAGAAGATTTTTATAATCACGATCAATCTTTTCCTTATGTAAAGCCATTTTTCCTCGTGTCGTATCACGTTCTTTTGGTATGATTTCTTCTATTTTATTATCATCTCTAAATAAATTTTCACTCAAATTGTCTCGTTGTACAAGATCAGAGCGAGCAGTATATTGATGTGAGAAACGATTATCATGGTCATAACATTCTACTTTTGGAAGTAATTTTTTTTCTGATGTAAGTGAAGATGTAATTGTTTTTAAATGATCTTGACTATTTATATTTTTTGAATGACCAACATAGTTTTGTGAAATTTTCTTTTCTGGATCATTCTGTTTTGTTGGTATGCTAGAATGATCATAAACATTTAACCTATCTCGTTTGGAAATTAATTCTGATATTCTAGTATCAGGAACAAAACTGAACACTTCTTTGTTCAATTCTTCAAAGTTACATACTTGATTCTGGATAGACTTAGATTTAGAATGTGCATTATTAGTTAAAGAAGGTTTAGCACCTTCATTATTACCACTTTCATTTACTATTTTTTCACTTGTTTCATTTATATTACATTCTAAATCAGCTGAAGCAGGATATTCAAATTCCGTTTGAATACATTTAGATTTATATGGTTCTTCCCTAATTTTAAAGGAATCAATACATTTATCTTCAATTACTTCCTTATTTGTACTTTTTTTTTGTAAATTAGAATTTTTTATAGATATTTTTTGATTTTTTTTTTCAGACATGCTGGCAGATTCAACCTTATCTGGTATTATGGATTTGACTGTTTGTGTATTCTGTTTTGTTTCTGTTTCTACAAAATTTAATTTACAGTCAGGCATTATATTTTCTCGATTATCAAAATTTTGACAACTTTTTGATTTGCTCGATATTTTGTTAGTTTCAACACACTCTTTACATTTTAACTTATTTTGAATTGTATTATCACTTTTTTCTAAATCCGATACGAATGCAGATCTAATTTTCTCAATATTTTGAACAAGATTTCGTCGTTCTCTGAACATATTTTCGATATTTTTTTGTTTTTGTTGTTGTTTATGTAAAATCCCAATTGCTTTTACACCACGTTCCTTTGCAACTTTTGAATAAATCTTTTTTTGTGATTTTAAAACATCTTCTGGTTTCAATTGTAAAGCAGCTTGTTTGTGACCAGAACCTATTTCATGTAAACATTCATTATACTGTCTTTGGAGAGTAAGCATCTTTTTTGCTTTCCACCGTTTTAGTTCATCTCCTTGCAGTTTCTCTAGCTTTGAGAGTTGTTTATTTGTTTCATTACGAACTCGATTTCTAATTTTTTCCGCAATATCTTTAGATTGTTGACGCACCTAAAGCATTATTAATTCACTATAAACCTCATTACTAATAAATAATTCTACTGTACCTGTTCAAGACGGAGTTTTCGCCTTTTTTGTCGCTCTTTTTCTTTAGAATGTTCGATATCTGATATTAACATTTTTCCTCTTCTTATATTAATTGGATTACCGTGCACATTTACGTTAATTGACATTTTAAAATATAAATAAATAATACAAGTCAAAAACAAAATGCTAAAACACAAAATACAAATAAAAATTAAGGTTAAAATTAACGTAAAAATGTCAAAATAAACATTCCAACTACTTTATACATTAGAATTATAAACGAGTCTCTATTTATCATAGATAGATTTTGTCATAGATAAAGTATCCAGTGGATTCTGTTATCTACGTTACTGTTTGAGCCTCCTTGTTTTCTTTTATTTAATCTATGAACTAAACTGGTAACATTTTACTCTGTGATGTAAATTTAAAAATTCAGCTGCAAGACAACATTGACGCAGTAGCTAATAACCGATTAAAATATTAAAATTTTAATTTGTTATCTCTGCTTCAACTCATGAGCGATCTTATGAATAACATTTATCTCCTATCTATACAGAATGAGGAAAGACAATTTATTAATACGAATGATAAACCAATAGTCTTGGTTCCCATTTTTTTATGTAATTATTACTTATTAAAATATTATTACTTATTAAAGTATACTGAGTTTAAAAAAGCATAATTTATATATTAAAATAAATAATTTATTTGCATTTAATTTTTTTTAATAATTTCTATGGAAACAATAGGTATCATTGTGGTAAAATACTTTTAAATACGTACATACATATATATATATATATATACATATATATATATATATATATATATATATATATATATATATATATATATATATATATATATATATATATATAACATTCAATTTTATATAGTTTATATCGTTTATATTAAGACCTTGGTTTATATACAAAGATTTTTTTTAATAGTGGTATCTTGTATGTCATTAAATTTGGTCTGTCAACATATTCAAATTGTTGTACAATTTATTAAACAAGTTATAAATTTCATTAATAAAAGACAAACTAAAATAAAAAATGTCAGAGGCAATTTCTAGTAAAAGAGATAGTACAGAATTACTATATAAATTGTGTTTACATCTTGCAAGAAATAAACACGGTAAATCGTAGTGTAATAATTAAGATATTTGTAGTAATTGCATTATATAAAATTGTATACAATTTACAGAAAATTCAGATTTTTTATTTAAAATCGCAATTCAGGGGCTTTCTAATATTACTACAAGTAAATCTATTACACCAGATGATGAATATCTCATTTCTGAAAAAATTAAACAAAAGCTGAAAACAAGCCTATCACATGATGATTATTTAAAATTTGAAACTCGATTGACAAAATTGCATTCATCAGTGAGTCATACATACAGTATCATTTTTTTAAGTAATTTTTACAATATAAATATATTTATTATATATGTATGTATATATATATATATACATATATATATATATATATATATATATGTGTATGTATATGTATAAAATTTTATTCAATTCAGAAACAGATAAAAAATCGAGCCTCTGTTTTAACTTTTCTATATAGCAGTTCTATAAATGGAAAAGTAATTCAACAGAATTATCGAGGTCTGATGAATTTTCGAGAAAATAATGCTAAACAATTTAAAATTAATAATGATATTAAACCTGTTGGGGTAGCATCAAATACTAGAATTTGTACATCAACAAATAAAGATTTATCACACACTAATTCATCAATATATGTATGTATAATAATATATTTTTTATACAATTATTTCATTCTGATTAATTAATCAATGTATGTGGTATATTTTAAGTTATGAATAGATAAACGAAATATAAATAAATTAATTAATAATCATTGGTTATTTATGTATACCAATTTTAAAAAAATGTCATAAAATAGAATATTTTTATATAGATTTTTGGAAAATAAATAATATTAATTCATTTTTTAACAGAATAAATATAATTTTATACTTACCCCATACTCTTTGATAAAAGAGTATGAGCGTATTTGATATTTTTTAAATTAATGGAAATACTATTTTACTATACAATATAGATAAGATACAATATTGATATTTGTTTACAAAATATATTTTCATAAAAAGTAAAATGTTATAAATTAAAGTATTATTTCTATTATCTATATCATCAGGTTTGTGGAACTGAAGAAAAACAGAATTCAGTAACAGATTTATCAGCCATACCATCAACAAGTACTTGTTATGAAGAAATAAAAACAGGTAAAATATTATAACATTTATATTTATCAAATTAAAAATGAATACCTTTTTTACAAATAAACTTGTGTTTATATTTAGTTATCACTGAA
Organism: Acanthacorydalis orientalis; assembly: GCA_034766995.1. NCBI lineage: Eukaryota > Metazoa > Arthropoda > Insecta > Megaloptera > Corydalidae > Acanthacorydalis > Acanthacorydalis orientalis. The sequence continues at coordinate 23,183,156 of CM068319.1, forward strand.
GTATCAGAATCAAAATTAATGCAAGAAGCTATATATTCTTTCCAAGGAATTGAAGGAAAAATTCTTAAACTTGATCCCACTGGTGGGTTTCGTATTGATAGTCGAATCAATGTAAATAGAAGTTATAGACGTATACTTCTTCGATTAGCAGAACTCGGTTATTTACATAACCGAATAAAACAGTTTTGTGAATCTTCGAATAGAGAATTAGGAATAATAGTGCAAAGTCTTGTTAGTGCATACAGAGATGAAATGACAGAATATTATAAATTAATTGCTGTACTTCAAGATCAGTTAAATACAGCATGTGCTTTAACAATGCGTAGACTTCTTGTTTGGATTATAGAACCTAAAACAAGACTTCAGTGGCTTGTTACAATTGCAGATATAGTTCAGGATAAAAAAGGTAAAGCACAAATTTTATTTTTAAATATGAATTATTCTTTCATTTTGGTTTCATTTCAAATATGTTTGTCATAATAATGACTTATGAGGGATTGACATAAAAATTACAATTATATTCAAAGGTAAAACTACAAGCCAATTCATAAATTGTGGTTTATGTGTATATATCAAAGAGTAATGATTAACTGCCTCCTCTCCTACTTCTTGCAATCAATATTTGCAGATACACTGGAACACAGACACACATTTACGCATATATATAAGTGTGTATCTTTATACAATGAAAACGTTTTATCTTTTAGGTGGTGCTTTGGTATCAACTTTGTTTACTTTTATCCATCACGGTGCTCCAACAGTTCAAAATTTATCTCGGCTCTTGCTGAACGCAGTATGCCGGCCTTTACTGACTACTATTTCTCGGTGGGTTCTTGATGGACAAATAGATGATCCATGTGCAGAATTTTTTATTGAAGTAAGGCAAGATGTTAATAAAGATCGATTGTGGCATGAAAAATATCGTTTAAGGTTAGATTTACAACATTTGTATTTTTAAACCCTTTTAATAAATTTGTGTTAAACACTTTTATACATTGTTTTTAGACCAAGTATGTTACCCAGTTTTATAACGTCAGAACAAGCAGAAAAAATTCTTGCAACTGGAAAAAGTATTGATTTTTTACGTGAAGTTTGTCAAGAAAGAGCACAAACATCAACTAGAAGTCTTAAACATATGTTTGATACAGCTGATGGTAAATCATAATCAAAATTTTTTATATAAATTATAAATTCAAACATTTTTTCTAATTAAATTTTATGGTATAATTATAGTTGAAACATTGTATATGGGATCAGAAAGCTCTGTTCTTCATTCTGCTATTGAAAATACTTACAAAGAAACATCAAAAAGAGTATTAGAAATTATGATCAATAAATATAATTTAAATAATCACATGTTAGCTATGAAACGGTATTTATTATTAGGTCAAGGCGATTTTATTCGACATCTTATGGAATTATTAATGTATGTATTAACTTTATTAATTTTTTTTACATAAAATATATAATTATACTGTCAAGTCATTAAATGAACAACATATGTGTACGTGTATATATAAATTTTTTTAAGGCCTGAATTATCATTGCCAGCTACTCAACTTCTTGCACACAATCTTTCTGCTATTTTAGAATCTGCAGTTCGTGTAACAAATGCACGTTATGAAGATCCTGATATTTTAGCTCGATTAGATGTTAAGACATTGCAGGTTTGAAATTAAAAAAATTAGTTTTAGTTACTTTAATATATTAAGGTTTAATAATATTAAAATATTTCAGATATCTGGAGAAGACACAGGTTGGGAAGTATTTACACTATGTTATCATACACATGGACCGATTGGCACTATATTTAAACCGTGTGAAGATCTTTATTTTAAACTGTTTGCATCATTATGGAATGTAAAGCGTTTGGAATTTATTTTATCTGGACTTTGGAAAAATCAAACTACTTCTTATAAGAAGTTTCGAAATATTCCAGGTTGCGTAAAGTTTTATTTATGAATTCATTTAATTATATTCTTATAAAATTAATTATTTACTTACACAAATCTTTCAAAGCCTCTTTGTATGTACAATGTAAAACTTATTTACTATTTTTGTTTTTGGATAGGAATTGTATCATTAATGCAACATATGCATCTGTTGACATCTGAAATGATTCATTTAGTACATCAAATGCAATATTATTTGTTATTTGAAGTTATTGAAAGTCAATGGGCAGAATTGTCTCATCATCTAGCAGCAGCTGAGAATTTAGATGATGTTTTTAAAGCACACAAACAATTTCTTGAAGCAGTATGTACTGGAGCACTTTTAGATCATTCTTCAGAAGTATGTACAATGATAAATTTACACTTTAATAAAAAGTATTAATGTGCTTATTCTTTGAGATATTTAAGTAATATACTTTATATACAGAATGATTTACATTATATAAGCTTATTTATAGAATGAAAATATAAATTTTTAATTTCTCTTTTAGGAACTTGGTAAACAATTACGCAATGTATACAGCCACATCATTAAACTGCAAATGTTTGAAGAAAAATTGTATAATCAAGCTTCTAGTGAACTTAAGGCTGAGCAAGATCATGAAAGAAAAATAGGAAGCACTGAAGGCTTTGGAACTAATGCAAGAGATGAAGCACTTCGTAAAGAAAGACATTTACGATTTCAGCAGGTTCTTGTAACAGCAAAAGGACACCTTCATACATTAGCTCTAACTTATCAAAAAAGTGTTCGTAAATTTTTGTCTTTACTTGCTTCGCAAGAAGATGTAAGCTTGCAACTCTTAAGTTTTCGATTAGATTTTAATGGTCATTATAAACGTCTAGGCAAACAATCTATTACAAATATGTCTATTAGAGTCAAGTGACATGATGATGAAAGTAAACCAATACATGAAATTAATTCAGAATTACCAACAAACTTAAGCAGAGGTAATTTAATGAATAATACTGAAATACATGGAAGTCGTGAGTTACTTTTAAAAAAAAAATCTGAAAATAAGCAACATAAGAAAGGTTATTTATGATGTTGTGTCGGTTAATTTTTTTTTAACAATACAATGTATTAGAAGGGTATACAAAAAAATTAATTAATTTAATGTGTAAAAATTATATATATATATATATATATATATATAATGTTTCAATAAAATTCCATATTGTAAATGTCTTCCATTTGGAAAATATATTTTAAAATTTTGTAAATAGTTCATCTTTCAAAAAATTAATAAATAATAATTAAACAAATTAAATGATAAAATTTCACTTATTGTATAAAAGAAATACAATGTATTTTTTTAAAAAAAAAACGAGTAAGTTTTATAACAATAAAATTCAAAAAACAGGTATACAGTAGGACCACTTTGGGTAATGCGTTTCAAGACCCTACTGTGGATAATAGTGAACCCATATATATCTTTTTTCATTTACATATATACCTATGATAAAGTTTAATTGATAAACTACACACAATAAGACATCAACAACATTAAATAATAAAATACGTTGTACATTATTGTAATTGTGCTCTTCCTCACACTCTCTCTCGAATGGATGGAATTCTGATGTTTTAGCTTAACTCTTAAGGAACGATAAAGTAATGAAAAATATCTTTTCCACACACAGTTGAAACACATTTTTATATTTATTTCTTAAAAAATCGTTTATTCTTGAAATTTTTTATTTAATACTTTCGGGTCATGGAAAACAAGCCGGAAGTAGTACTATATTTGTTTCTCTATTTCATTCTAACATTTTATTTCTTGATCAATGGATTTAAATCTAAAATGAAAATACTAACAAAACATAATGTCTCTTTTTTTATAAAGTAACAAATGATTTTGATTATCAAAGATACAAATTACCAATAATAGTAATTAATGAATACTTAGTAGTGTAGCTTTGTTTTAAATATTTTACAATAACTTTAAAGATAAAAAATATTTTTAGCAATACAAATCTGTTTTTAAAATAAAAATATTAGAATATTTAAAATATACATAAAGTATGAAATGCATGTCGAAATATTTATGAATGTAGATTAAACTAAAAATACAAAATTTTATAGTAAACTTAATTTTGTAAGACCAGTAAAAGTAAAAAAAAAAACAAATGTTTTAATGTCTAAAATTGTAGAAAATAAGTACATAATTAAAAGTTAACATATGATAATACACACACACACACATATATATATATATATAGTCTCACTTAGTCAACATATGAATTTGTAATCATTTTATTACTAATAGTTGTATAAAGGTTCAAGTAATTTTCATGTCACTGCAAAATTAATTTTTTATAATGAATATTAGAAAAATATTCTTTCATATACTTTGTTATACTAATAGATACTATTAATTTTTTATCACCTTTTGAAAAATAATATAATTTAAACTGCTGATTAGCATGTAAATATACATAAGTGTAGCTATTTAATGTTGCAAAGTAATAATAAATGTAATGAGTACACAACTGTAAATAAATATATATATATATATATATATATATATATATATATATATATATATATATATATATATATATATATATATGTAATTTAATTTTCAATCTTCATACTTGTTTTATGTTTACATCAGAAAAGAAATACTTTTAATTAAGTTTTTAATAATTTCTTGACTACATTTTATATAAATTTAAAAAAAATTAAGTATGTTTTAAATAAATACTTCAATTTATTAAACACATAATTGTACTGAAAATGTATATATATTTTTATTTAAAAATATATACTTATATTCATAAATATGCTATAAATAAAAAAATTAATGGTTATTATTTAAAAATTAATAAGATTTTAAAATTAAGGTTCCAATTTTTGAAACTCAAACCTAATTTTATTACTTATTTCATAACAAGCATTATATAAAATTATGATATTAAAAAGTATTGTCTTTTATTATTAATGTATTAAAAATGTTAGATTTTAATTTTAAAAAGAAACTTTTCATTATATTCCAATTGTATTAATACATTGTTTAGAACTGAAGAATTATTAATTTACACTAATTTTTTTAATAAGTAAACAATTATTTATTCATTATATAATCTAATAAAATAATATAAAAATTAAGCTTCTTTTTCTATACCCATTAGTTGATATATACACAGCCTCAATAAAATTTCATTAAAATTATACATGTAAAGAGATTTAATACAATGAATTGAAATTTTGATATAAAATAAACAATTTAAAGTTTAAAAAATAAATATATTAAAGAACATTTATGATACATTATCTGCATTAAACGATAAAATAAACAAAATATCATGTGACCTAATGTAAATTATATATATATATACATATATATATATATATATATATATATATATATATATATATATAGTGAGAGAGCGAGATAGATAGATATTCACACACAATACCCCTACACCAACATAGTTTTTTGATGAATGAATATTACAATTATGTAAAAAGGATATTTAATTATCAGGTAAAAATTAAAAAAGAGAAATTGTTTTAATATTTGTATATGTATATATATATATATAATTTCTTAACATTGGTTACAATTTTGTTTTTTCTCAGATGATTATAAAAAATACAATTACCAACAATGACCATTATATATTTATATAACACATTTATGCACATTAATATTTTAATATGTATTTTGCAACATCTATTTTTCAAATTTATATATATATATATATATGTGTGTGTGTGTGTATATATATACACACACACACAAATACATATACACACCATATGTATCAGAAATTATTTCAAGCACAGGCACACTTGTTAAACTGTATAGAAAAGTTATAACAGTTAATATAAAAAAATGTGTGTATATATGCACACACAAATCCATTAAAATATATATATATATATATCTATATATATATATCTATATATATATATATATATATATATATATATATATATATATATATATATATATATATATATATATATATGCTTGTATTTTTTTTATAAATGCTAAGCAAAGCTTTGTGGGTTGAAATTATATACTCTACAATTATATAAGTGTTTACATTCAAATTTTATCATTATTTTTAATTACATATGTACATACATGTGTGTTTGTATATATATATATATATATATATATATATATATATATATATATATATATATATATATATGTACATACATAATTATATATACAAATATAATTCATAAGTTGTAGATTGCTGTATGTTTGTTAGAAATTATATAGGAAATAATTTAAATATTAACACTATCAATAATGTAGATAAAATACACAAACAAAAATGTGTAAAAAAAACTTAATGAAAGCATAAGTAACCTTTGAAATATTATAAGAAACTTGAATTTGTTTACATTTTAAAGGCTAAACTAAAGGTTTTTCTTCTGGAATTGTTGGACTTGTAGCTGCTGAGGAACGTGCTGTTCCACTTGTAGCATTTTGACTGAAAGCTTCATCTAAACTTTGCATTGAATTAGAACGTGAAGATACCACTTTGGTCTACAAAACAGTCTATATTAATAAGAATATTGCTGAATAAACACCTAATGTGTACAAAATGTATAAATATTCACATAATGATACTAAATTCTTAAAAGGATATTAAACAAAAAAATATTTAAAGGTATTAATTATAAATATAGTTCATAGTATTATATACCTTAACGTTCTCATAAGCATTACCCATTTTTTCTTCTATAGAACGAAAAGATTCTGAATGACGCATTTGTCCTAATTTGTTTGTTACTGTACCAGTAATTCCACCCAAAATACTAGATGTTTTTTGAAATCTACAAAAAATATCAAACATTTATTACTATTATATTGATAACAATACTCATAGTAATATAATTTTATATTTATGCATACTTATATAACTGAAATAATAATATTCAGAACAGAAATTTTCAATAGCATTCACTCAGAAAGTTATATAAAATCACAATACCAATAATATTTTTCATGAATATTATTAATAATGAAGGAATAGAAGAACTTTTAATTAGTTGAACATCAAAGGAAATCCTTACATCACTGATTGATAACAATATAACATGTGTATTACAAGAAAGTAAAGAAATATAATTCAAAATATCACTCTACTTCCTCTCGTCAAATGTTTGACGGTCAGTAAGCTGACATCCATTGAACAATGTATGTGTACCAGGGTTGGGGTTGATTTTAAAATAAACGAATGAAAGTAATATTTGCGGTTTCTATCATTATTTTTTAAAATTCAATATTGATAGTACCGAATAATAGAGGATAACAAGGAATATGTTTTCTGTGAGTAACAGAAAGAAGGGTCAGCTGTTTTTACTGTACCAGAATGGGAGAGTTAATTAGTAACAAAATGTAATATAAATGGTACATACTTTGAATAGCACTATCATTAATGGAATATATACACCATGAAAATAAACTGACATATACAAAGAAATACATACACATTGCTTTCTTTAACATTCTTTATTCCTTGATTAACATCATCAGTTATTTCACGCCATACTGTAATTCCCAATTTTCTTTTCAATTCATTACTTGCTTGTACCTTGAGGAAAATGGAAAAGTTTTAAGTGCATTTTGTATTCCAATTAGGTTCTTAAATGTGCAACTAATTACTTTTTTATTATATACAATTAAAATTCACATAATTTACACTTTAATGAATTCAAAATTAAAAAATATTATGTTTTATAAAATTATAAATATTCTTTTGTGATAGTTAATTTATCCATAGTGACTGTATTGCAAAAAAAATTCACATTATTTTCTCATCATATTAAAAACAATTATTATATTGAATAATTTCAAACCTTGCTAGCTAACACAGTACGGAATGTTGCAATTTCCTTTTCAATTTCTGCCAATTCTGCTTGCCAAATCATACGTTGGCGGTCAGCTTCATCAGCAGACATTTCTGATAAATTTAAGCCAGCAGCTCCCAAAGCTTCTTCAGCTGTTAACAAGTATGTGCATTGTATTCATGAATGAATGTATGTATGTGTATGTCTGTCTCTCTCTCTATTTCTATATATATACATTTATATTAAAAAGCATAAAAATGATCTCTTCAATTATTTACATTATCTGTTTTTACATACATATATAAACAACTGTGATTATGACTTTTCAGTTTATAAAAACGCAGTGAAAAATACTGTTTTTAAAAAGTAATATTTGAATGAAAAGAATTTTATTACATTATAATTACTCACTTTTTAAACCTAAATATTCTTTAAAATCTCCAGTTATTTTTACCATATATGGTTTAGTTAAATCACTATAGAAAACCCTAACTTGTTTTTGTTCACATTTTTTTAAAATGTGTTTTATAATATTAGTATTTTTATTACAATCACTATAAAACTCTGTTTCAATATTTAGAGATCCATCACTAGGTTCAAAAGTTAAAGTTCTTAAATTTTCATCTAAAGTTCGAAAATCAAACAAATCATACTCAGCCTGGGAATCACATGAATTAACTAATAAATACGATTTATTTTCTTCTACATCATCAAGACTGGGAGTTGATGTAGTATCGTCAAGAGTAAAATATGGATCTTCAATAAAACCCATACTTATATCTTGTTTATTTTTTTCCATATTTTAAACAAACGTAAATATTAAAAAATAAATAAAAAATGCGTTTAATACATGTTGCAAACAAAATCTTCTTTTATGTCAATCTATTACTGATATTTATATTTAAATAGTTAATTTTTTTAAGTATTCAGATCTTGTCACAAACAGATGCTTATTTATAAAATGTGGCCATGATCCTATGTTGAAATGTTAAAAAAAAACTGGTGCAAATAACTGTAAATTTATGAAACCGTAAAGAAATATTCAGTACGTGAAAGTATATTGAGTTATCTAATGCATTACCGGTAAGCTTAATAAAGGTGGTAAATAAATTAAGAAACAATTATAATATATTAAATATAAATTTTCGTGTTTTAGTATGAAATTAAGCATTTAATTTTATAATAAAATAAATTGTATCTATTTACCTGGCTGAGAACTTAAATTGTTCATTTCGCTATCGTATCTTAATGCTTTCGTTGTCAAAAATGTCAATTGGTCTAGTATTATTCCACTGAATATGATGGAATAGAATTTCCCTATGTGCATATACATAAAAATAGTAATAGATTTTGAAAATATTTAAAAATTAAAACGTTATATAAACAAATATTTTTACTATATTTAATTTATAAATACGGGTTTCTACTTTATTAAATATGTATTTATATTGTGTACTAAGCATGAACATTCTATAGTACACAGCATAAAGAAGATCGCTATAGATATCTATGCTATAGAAAACTCAATTTACCTTTAAAATAACTCTTTAAGAATGCCTTTTAAGAATGTTTCCTTGCGTTATGTACACACACACACACACACACATATATATATATATATATATATATATATATATATATATATATATATATATAAGGTGTAAAAAATAAATTCGGTAACTTTAAATTGAATCAGTCATAATTCTATTTTAAATTAAAATATTTTCCAGTCGTTTTAGAATTTTGAAGTGCCAACCTTAACATGAAAAATACTATATATCTTGGCCAAGTAGTTGGCATAACCTCACAAACCAGTAGTGAACACAATGGTGTTCAAAAAGCAACATGTAGGCATTGCAAACTTTTTGCATTCCAGTTGAAAAAAATGCCAAAGTTCAACTTTGGGCGAAGCGGTTGTGATGCATAAAACGTACAAAAAATATGCTAAAACAGTGGAAGGGGTTCGAAAATGCATTACTTCATTGCCTCAAAGCCACGATTTTTTTCTTCTAGGAATTCATCAATTAGCCGATAGATCGAGCAAAATTATATAAAATAATGGGGGATATTTTGAGAATTGAAATATATTCCTTTTTTCCGTAGTCATTTTCGATAAAATTATAATTTTATTTTCGTTATTTTACAAATTTTTTTTAAAAAAAATTAGCTATTTTGAAATGTTATTAAAATATAAACTCGACAATCTAATAACAATTTTTAGTAATTAAAATGGTATATATTATTTTTTCGAATAGATATTGCATCATATACTAGACTACGGCAACATTAATTCTGGAGAAAATAATAAAACACGCAATGTAATAACAGTATAGAATTAGACTTTAATATAGTATTATAAATTCTTATATAGATTAATAGCTACATATAAACGATACAAACAGAAAAAGATTGTGGTGTTGTTTAATAATAATTTTTATTGTCAAAAATTTTAAATAAATTCATTTTGATATAAATATTATTAACGTGTAACTGTCGTTGGTTCTTGATTTGAAATTTAAATCTTTATTAAATGGATACAATAAATTATATATTGTTTACCAATCCTTTATCAACAGGAATCACAAATTTTGCCAAACAAACTACAGGGGTATACGATACTTCGATTATACAATTAATTAATATGTTTATTACTTTTGATGTTTTAGTTGCTTTTGAAACCAAAAAATGTTGTTGTACCTGAAGTTGCAATAAGTACTACTAAAGTTATTTCTGAAAGAGTACCTTTGTACAAGTTGGCACAACAATACTGTGCAAATGTAAGAATAGCTGGTTTATTTGGAGCTTCTGCAGTAATTTTAGGAGCTTATGGTGCACATAAAACCTACCCTAAAGGGAAAGAAGAAGAATTAAAACGTGTTTTTGAAACTGCAAACCGATATCATTTAATTCACTCTTTAGCTTTGCTGGGGACACCATTATGTCGTTATTCAAAACTGGTTGTATATGAAAAAAGTTGCTTTTCAAATAATGTTTCTAAAAAAATATATTTGTTACAGAGTGGAGCGTTTCTCTCTGTTGGAATGATCCTGTTTTGTGGAACTTGTTATCATTATGCATTTACTGGTACTAATCAATTTGGTAAACTGACACCAATTGGAGGAACATGTTTAATAATAGGATGGCTGACAATGATACTTTAAAATTGTACTTCACTTATATTAATATAGTCTAAAATAAATGTTATATCAGAATTTACAATGAATAACCATTTTTGATGTTTCTTCATCGTTATGTAAAACCAAACATTCATATTTATCAATACACACAGAAATATATATATATATAATAATTCTGTATTTTGTAACACAAAAATTTCTTAGTTATTTTATGTGCATGCCAATACCTACACAAATGTGTTGTAAAACATTTAATTTTAGAAGACAGGTACATGACATTCATACAATAAATATTTAGCTATTTTTTTATAGAATCAAAAATTTCAAGAAATACAATAGTGATTGTTTTCTAACAGATAGTTTACTTAAACTGCTAAGTAACTTGCATTTATTATTTATAAAACAAAAATAACATTGTTAACACATTAAGATTTCTATTTTCTATTGCCTGTAAAATAATACAAAAATAACATTGATGTATAAAATACTAACCCTTTGTATTTTTTTGTTTTTCCTCTTGACTAGATTTTATTTGTATTATATATAATAAAAAGAAGTAGTAAAATAGCATAAATTTTGTTCATTTTTTATAATACATTACCTTATCAAAAATTTAAATTAGTACACTTTTCATAATTTGATAAATGCATCCCTACAATAAAATAAACTTGAAGAACAAAAACTTTGTATTTATAAAAGTAAAACTACCATGTTTTTAATATTAATTTAAGTTGTGCATTAGATGAGAATATTTGTATTTGAAAGAAAGACATTTATTTGTTTTTAACTCGACTTTTAATTAGATTACATTTAAAATTATTGAAAATAATAAACCTCTAAATTGAATTTAATACTCAATACTCGAGATCATTGCAATAACAAGCTTTAATATTGTTTTAAATTTTATATGAATATCCAAAATTTATTGACTGGATACATTTGATTAAAATGTCTAATTAAAAACGTTTTTTTCAAAAACAATTGTTTATTAATTTTTTATAGAAATATTTATTTTGTCTATTTAATGCTAATTATTATTGCTAGAAATATTTGTATTTTTTTTTACTATTCAAAATAATTTTATATATCATTTTTTATAATCTAATTTTATGCTTTCATTTTCTTTTCTTTTTTTAAAAAAAAACAATTTCAATATCAATGAAGTTGCTATTAAATTACCTTTGTAAAATACAAACATACTTAAAAAAAATGTCCTAAAAAATACAAAAAGTAAACATACATTAATTTAAATTTATTATTTGTTTATAAACTGAAGTACATGTTCAAAATACTGTATATTAACATTTTATTCAACATGTATCCAAACCACATATAGCAAAATAACTGTAATTCTAAGAATGGCACTGATATGCAGCGTGAATGTTGTGATGAATACATCAAAAACATTCTGATGACACATCTAGTTGAAGAAACAAAAACAAATTCAGCTAAAATAAACATGGTAACAATAATAATTTCACTTTTGCCAAGTGCAATTTGTTGTTTCTGAAATTGATACCATCACAATATATTAAAAATTGAATCAATATTTTTTTACCTAATTTGCTTAATTATTAAAGAATTTTTACACAAGTAATACCGAAGTGCATATGGTTATTTTACTTTATTTTCTTTCTAAATCATTGCACATAAAAAAAATACAGAAGTCATTCACAACTGCAGAATCACATCATCTAAAAATATTTTCAGTACCATCAGACAAACATCTAAAGCAAAATACACTCAATTCATACAATTAATGTCTCAAATTTTCTTCTGTAATTTCTTTAAATATGTAAATTTAAAAAATAACAGGTTGTGTAAATTGTTTAATAAGTTCATATTTTGTACACTCTTCACAAGTCTTTCACAATGGAATTCAAAATAAATTATTTGAAAAACCATTACTTTTTTTTACACTTGGTGTCAAAAACACTAAAGAAAATTAATAACCCATATAATTTAATATTTTAACACAATTTTTTAAACAAATTAATTGTTTGAATAAGTAAATAATACGCACACTATGGTTTAAAAGTACTTGAGTATGTGAAAAATATTTAATTTTTAATTTGATCGAATATAAAATGAAATAAAAATCAACACTACATACTTTATACAAATTTTTGAAGATATCTTAATATACACAAGTTTTAATGTTATTTAATAACACATTTTTTTCACTCTTGTTAATAAAGTATTATATGTTTTTGTAACACAATTGTATGTGTATGTATGTATATGTATATGCGTGTGTATATATATATATACATATACACACATACATATATCATCCTCATGCACACATATCACTTCAGTAATTTGTCCAAGAAAAATAATAAATTAAATGGTCCCTTTCAATAACTGAAGTTTAAGATAAATGAAATGAATGTTGACCTTCATTTGCAGCAATTCTTAATTTTTCACGCATTACTTCTAAACTTGAATAATCTGGCAATTTTAAATAATTGACACAAGTCATAACAGATGGAAGATAATCATCTGGATTCATATTTGGTTCAAGAGTTTTCCGAACAACAGTTAACGGTGGTGAAAGTGCTCTAAAACCTATAAATTCAATAAAAATAATGTAAGAATTTTGTTAGTACAAGAGAAACACTTTTATTGTAACTCCTTATTTATGTAATTATAAGCATTATCTGTATAAAAATATATTAATAAACATACACACACATATATACAAAAATTTTTACTCACCTCCAACAGGTAATCGTGGTGAACCAGTTACAAACTGAACAAATAAACGCTGCTCTTCTTTATTATAACTACTTAAAACTTCAAATAAGAATCTGATAGCTCTTGAATCAGCTGTATATCCATGATCTGGTCTACAACATTCCATTAAAGTTCTAACATCCCAACCTGAATCATTAGTCTGTGAACTACCGCAAAACACAGCTTCTAATTCTTCAGGGTAAAACATACGTAACTGCCGTAATGGAAAGACTGATTCAAATCCTTCACGTAAAGCATCCATTTGTCTAGAAACTCCTTCAATTAAAAACCAATAACTCACTAATCGTAAATATTCATCTAGATTATGAATCGTGACTGGAATGTCTTTTCCACCTCGTCGTAATTCAACAGATGAATGACCTGGAAGAATGAAATCAAGACCAAGCTCAGAAACAGGACATCCATCTAATGTAAGCTGTTCACATCTTTCTGTGCGTTGCTGATACGTAAGTACAGTATTAGATGCAATTTGTTCTCGTTGTTGAACTAATAATTGTAAGCGTACTAAAGTTCGATAAACATCCGGTACTACATGTTCTAAATCAGCTAATGATAAGGAACCTTCTTGTCCCAACAACCAGCGATGAAAAGGCATTGAGAAAGGAAGATCCAACTGAAAAAATTAGAAATACACTTTTTAACTGCTATAAAATTCATACTAAAAATTCTAACATTCAATGGCAAAAATTAATACCAAAATGTTATTTACAAATATAAAGTAAGTAAAAAGATAATTATTCAAATATGGACGTGCACACACACAAACATATTACTAAGTGTTTAAATAATTTTTTTAAGCAGTAACTTTTTCTTTTAAATTTCTTTGTCAACAAAATGTAAAAAAATTACATTTAATATTAAGCATAAAATTTCATGTACGTACCATTCTAGAATCCATAACAGCTTTTGCCATAAATTTTCCCAAAAATTTAAATTTTGCTTTCACTTTACTTATATGTGATACTTTAGTAGGTCTTCCTAGTGGTGTGGGAAATAAGCCCATAGGACAGGTTACGTACATACTTTCAGTTGCAACTGTGCTGTCTTTCCATAATTCTAGATCTGATCGTTGCAACTCACGGGAAACAAGAGCATAAAATTCTAAAGTAGGACCCAAACCAGTTCCTACTTCATTTTCATACTGAACTTCTAATAATGCTTTTGACCCTGCTAGATCTTGTATAACCTGTTCTGCTTGACGTAAAATATCATCTCTTGAAATTGTTCGTTTACGACGATCTAATCTAGGAGTTACTCTTTCTGAGGAATCTGTTGAACTTAGTTCTGGTGCTGTATCTAATAGACGCTGTAAAGCTCTATCTCTGTCAAATGAAGTTGCATAAAAAAGTAACTGACGTGTTTCAAATGGAAACAAAAAGGGGCTAAAATAAAATGTTATATTAAAACCCAAATCTTACATTAAAATATTGTCAATTTTTTAAACTCACCAAACTGCTGCAACCTGAGAAAGCCACGATGGTAAATTTCCTGTCATTATTACTAAAGGATCTTGTAACTGACGACTAGCTTTTGCTGCCAACTTACTATTAACAAATTCAGTTTGGGGTAAAATCAATTTCTGCATAGGTCCAATATAGAGACATGCCCAGTATCGATTTAAGGCATTTAAAATGCGTAATAAACATAATACATCAAGCGATGCATCTTGAATTGTTACAGTATCTGGTAAATGAGTACAGAGAAATGGTACAAGTGGTGACTGGATCAGAGGTACTACGCCTTCTAAAAAATTATTTTCGAACTTAATCAGAAATGCATATGTAAATTATCAAATATTTAAAAATACAAGTTTCTTATTCAAAATTAATAAATACTTAAAAATAAATTATTCTAAACTGTATGAAAATATATACGGCTACAAAAATATTCAAAAACTTTAAACTTAACATTTAAATGGAAATTTATTTATACAGAAAATATATTTCTGGTTAATTAAATGGTATGCCAAATTGAAATAGCAGTAACTTCTCCAGAAAAATTTGTATTTTAACTTGTTTTATGTATTAAAATTTATATAATACATACCATTCCATAATTCATCTCCTTTACGCCTATGATTTGTTTTACTACTAGTTCCTTTTCCTTTCCGTCCTGATCCACTGCTTGGTCCTGCGGTAGATTTACTACTCGTTGAATCTTCAACAAGTGGTCTATAATAAATAGTGTGTGTTTGCACCCAAACACCTGCATTACCCAACGGAGCTTCCGTATCTGTATCTGTTTCAGATTGATCATTATTAGAACCGCTAAATTGACGGACAGCCTGATACACAGTCATATTATATGGAAGCACTTGATTTCCTATCAAAAACTGAAGTTTATGTTTAGATCCTCCTTGAGAAATAACCACAGCAGCAAGAGTATCATCAAGGTCTTCATCTGAATTATCTTCATCTGAATCTCCTGAATCTTTATCTCTTAAGCGTCCATATCCTCTAACCACTAAATATCTTTCTATAGCTTGTACAAGTGCTAAAGGATCGATTTTGACAGTACCACCTTTCCATTGTTTTAAATTATTACAATCAGGATGCCGTTGTAAGTTGCATTTAAGTTGATGTGTATTAAAAAATTTCAAAGCACTCGTATTACCTCGGCCAGATCCTGCTGGCAGATCATGTACTTTAACAGGAAATTGTTCAAGTTGTGAAACACATCCACTAAGTTTTGACACTAGAGCCGACATTGATGTTGGATTTATTTCATATGATGAAGAAAGATGTTTTTCAACTGGAAGACCAGCGAATACATACATAAATGTCCTCAGTCTATCATCACGATCTGTAATTCCATCAAATTCAGCAAGGTAACTTAAAAGTGTTTTAATAAGACCTGAATGGTTAACTTCAAATGGAGATATATCAGATTCAATCAAAATATCTCTTAGTTCTTGTAAAGCTACAAGATCTGAAGGAGTTTGTAATTTTTCTATCGCACTTTTTAATCTTGATAGTACATTTGATGCTGGATGTGGTGGGCCACAATTTTCTTCTCCAGAATAAGTTTCTAAAAATTTTGCAGCTCTTTCACGCACCCAATTCCTTGCTTTTTCACGATGACTAGCTGTTAAATTATGGTGACTAAGTGATTTTGATAAACTACTTGCATTGCTTCCATCCTTACTATAGCTTCTATCTAAATTAGAATTGTTCAAATTACGACCCCAACGAGCAGGATTAAGACTAGCAAGAAAAGATGTCGTTTTTGCAGAAGCTCCAGTAAAACGTGATCTCGAATGCCCTCCTGTAGGAGTTGATCTTCCAGCAGATCCTAAAGAAGTTGCTTTACTAAATAAGTCTTGCATAAGTGATGAACTCAAATTAAATTCTTCTTGTCGAGATTTAGAACGATTACCATTACTGGAACGTTTTGGTGGACGTTTTCTCTTTAGTACATCTGACAACCGAACCTTAAAATAAATCACATATATATATATATAAGGTAATTATGTACTTGAATGAACAGAAAACAAAATAAGAAATTTTATTGTTAATAATAAAAATTAAAAACAGTTTTGGTAAACATGTACTGACTTATAACATATAATTTATTTCATATATTTAAGTAGATGTTAATAACAAAGACTTCACTACAAAATTAAATTGTTTTATAAAAATTATATTTCTTATCGAATGTCAGATAAGGCTGAAAAATTACCTGTGATGGACTGGGTGATCTCACATCATGATTATCTATCATTTCTGCTGGTGTAGATGTAAATATAAGAGAGGAAGTTGGTTTAGTTGTTGTGCCTGCAGTTCCATTACTAGTATTTACATGTGAGTGACATAAAGGAGTATTTATTAAAGACAGATATGAATTTGATGAAGTACTTGGTTGAGGTTGATTATCTACTACAAGAGATGTTGAAGAAAAATTTGAGATTGTAGAGTTGTTTGAAGATTTAGGTGGACTCACTCCAAGCGGTACCTATATAAATATTATATATATTAATTTTATATGAACTTACATGTGTCTGTATATAAAATACTTACATACATATTGACATATGTGTGTGTATATATATACACACACACACATACTATAAATTTACATATATTTTAAATTACATAATATTATTTATGTTTATATTTCTTTAAATATCATTATACGTACTTGAGGATCAGCTAATTGAGTAATTTGATGCATTACTCCTTCTCTCCGAAAATGAACTCCAAATTCCTCAGGGAGTTTATTCATTAAAATTTCTGCCATTTGCAATGCTCCAACAACTATTCTAAGATCATTTGATGCCATCATTCCTGCAATATGACTACTCACAATTTGATTCTTCAGTACTTCTCGTAACAAATCTGCTCCTGCGTAATACACCATTCTTAGTAATGCTCGTAAACATTTAAAACGCACAGCTGGTCCAGCTGATGAGCTATATACTTCATAAAGTACAGAAAATAATGATCTAATAAATGCAGCAGCCAAATCTCTTTCTTCTTGCAAACCTCCTACATGTGACTCTTTATTCACTGTAGTATTCTCACTTTCTCGCAATCCTTCATAGAAAAAATTAAACATGAATTTTAATTACATATACATTTAAATACAAATTCTAGATTGTTTAAAGAAATCAGTCGAGTAAAGAAAAATGAATTAAATACAGAATCGATTTAAAATGAGAGTACCTTGAACACTGTCAATATTTTGTGGATGAGTATGTGTACTAGGAGAGTTGATCATATTTTGTCCAACAGGATTAAAACGACGTTGAACAGGCCTTGATGTACCAGTATCTTCATTAATTTGCTGCATTGAATGAAAATCAACTGTATATGTTCTTCCTAAAGGTGTAAGACTTACTTCATCTTCTCCACTTAAATGAGCAGCTTCAATTATCCTTGAATCTACACTTGAATATGCATGCCATACTCCACGATCATCACGCCACTGCCACTGAACTGTATCTTGTACCTTAACATGAATTATAACAGATTTAATTAAATGCATATAATATACACTATACATCAACACAGCACATATATGTACATACCATACACATACAATTGTACATGTAAATATAATTTTAAATTATGTTACAAACATTTACTTATAAATTAAAATATCAATTTGTATTATAATTTAGTATATACTACAGAAAAATAATATTGTTTCATTATTGATTTTATTAAAATATAAACTTACAGTTTGACAGGGTCTTTCTAACAAAGAATCTACTGCAAATATTCCATCAGTAGGTAACCTTGGCATTAATTCACCAATTAGGCAAGTAATTTCATATAATTCTTGTGGACTGCGACTGACAAGTTCTATTTCCCCAGAAGCTTGTGTGCCAGCATTTCCAGTAAGTAAATATAATAAAGTTTCTGCAATATTTTGTCGTAACAGTGTTAATGCCAAATCAGGACAATTAGCACACATGACAGATAGCATTCGAAGCACAGTAATGAATGTTCCTGTACTAATAACAGGAGGAGATACAACCAACTAAAAAAGATTAAATATATATAAGTACAAATTAAAAAGTTGGGTATGAAACCTAAATAACTTAGATAAATATTACCAATTGCTGTAAATTTGTTAGAAGTTCTGAACTTGCTATTTCTTGTAGCTTAGTGGGATCATTTTGCATGCTATCTGTAAGTCTGCTGAATGCTAAACAAACACTTTCTACAGAACGTCTATCTTGTTGAGCTAATCTTCCAGCTAGAAGAGGAAGAGATCCACAAACCAAAGAAAATTCTTCTGCTGAAAGACCTTGACAACAGTTTGCAGTTACAGATAAAGCAGCACGTTGTGCATTGATTGAAAAAAAGTCTAAATACATAAGACATGCAGATACACCTCTCTGAAAAAAATTTTTAATTTAACAAAATTATGCAAAATGTTATATTTGATAAAAACTAAAATTAAAAATATACATCCATACACACACACACGCATATAAAAGTATTATTTATCTGCAGTTATAAGCAATATTAAATAAATGAATTCTTCAAATATACTATACACATGCACATATAAATATTAACTCAAATTCTATACTTACAGCTTGCAAAATTGCTTTACTATGCCTGCGTGACAACATATCTAGAGCAGTTAAAGATTGTTCCGCAACATCCATACACTGAATTACTTGTAATTTCTCTAGAAATACAGGAACAGCATCAACAACGACAGCTGATGAGCGTGGTAAGGCTTCCATCATATAAGTAAGAGCACGACATGCATGATTCATCATATCAAAATTATGCTCCATATTGAGTAAATTAATTAAAGCAGGAACAACTTGTTTTACAGGAAATCCAGTTAAAGTATCTTCGTTACCCATCACTAACATTTGACACATTTCAATTACGGCTTGCAACTGTTGACCTTCATCACCACTTGCTTGTAAGCCTTGTAAAAGCTGTTGTGCTTTACTAGTACTACTTGCACCCATACTTCGATGTAATAAATGATGCATACGCGGACCAAGAGCTCCAAACAAATGAGGTGGCAATCCACGTGCTTCTAGTAAAGCTTGTAGGCGTCCAACTTCACTGTCATCACTTTCAGAATCAGCACCAGGTCCTGATGGGCCTCCAGAACTAGCTGAAGCTTGAGTTCCTTCTTGAGGAGAAGGAGGTTCAACTGTATCTATAAGTAAAAATGAAATTTTTAATACCCACTTGTCTTTACAAAATTACATAAAACAAACACTATACATATATATATATATATATAACACATATACACAATGATTGTGGGAGGGGTACCATAGTAATAAAAAATAAACTTATGAACCAATACTTCCATTACTTTATACAATTATATATCAAATTTTTTATTTAAAATATACACTAACAAATAAAATAGTTTTAAATTAAAAAAGTTTTCATAGTATAATTGAAATTATATGGATAAGAAAATATTTTTTTTAAAAAAAAACTATTATAATATAATATCAGTTATAAGGAATTACTTCAATATTTTATAATATAAAAATAATAGGTACAAATGTTTTTTAAAATTTTCAATTGCCATTCAAGGCAATATCCATTATTTATTATTTTTTAAGAAATTTTAATTACATATCAATAAAAATATAACTATAATTAACTAACCTTGTACAGTGCTATTTGCAGATTGTGGATTTATCTCTGATGATTCTTGCTGTTGTGCAGACATTGTACCAATTTTGTGACCGCTGCGTCGGGTACCGGCCCCGCTACTGGCACCGGCACCCACACCGCTGCCACCTGAACTTGCACACGACCCCGTCGTTGAAGTCTGACCTAAAAAAAATTTGTATACATAAATTTAAAGCATGCTATTTTTCAAATTCCAGTAATAACGTTTTTATAGGATTTTCTTTAAAAGAGAATGTATATAAGCTAATGAACTAATAATAATAATCCAAAAAAATTAAACAAATTACTACTTCAAAATGTGAAAATTGCATATATATATATAGTTCACGAATGAATAATTATTAACAGTTAATTATTTAATTTATATTAAAATTAAAATCAATTGTAGCTATTGCAATTTTATAAAAATAATTTAAATTAATTTTTTTACCCTTGCTGTTTCTAGCGCTGCGTCTTAATACAACAGCTCCACTACGAGAGAGCCTAGATGACGCGTTGCTTGAAGACGGCCCAGCCTCTTCTACAGACGGTGCGTGCTTAGCAAGATTAGACCCCAGGTTCTTGGTTTCACCAGCAACTTTCCCTTTTTTTTTTGTTGACACTGCCCGTCGGCCAAGTTGACTAAGACGAGATACGATTCCTGAAGGTTCTGTTTCTACTAGTTTTCCTTGACTGCGTAATGGATACTTATGCGTAACAGTATTATCAGTAGGATATGTCAAATTAAATTTTCCTGAATAAGAACTTGATGTATCTTCTCTCCGACGTCCTCTGCTAGAGTGAGTTGAAGTTTCTTTAGAAGTTTTGTCTGGTTTAATGTCCCAATTAGATGTACCTAAGTAAAATTATTCATTTGTGTATGTATGTATATATATTTTTAATATTTACTATATAAAGTACATATCAGACTAAGCAATTTTGAAAGAAATTTGTTAATTTCCAAAATATAATTTGGTACAATATATACTTAATATAAATTTTGTAATATAAATGTATGTAATTATGTGCTTTTGTGAATAGCATAATTTGTTGAATGTTTTAAATAAACAAAATTTAACCTTTAAATATTAATTATGTTAATGATACTATCTGCAAGTTGAAGAAAACTTGTATTTGTATACAATTACTCTAAATAATAATGTATACTACAAACAGGTTTACTGAAGATTATAAACAAATTTATATACTTAATAGAACAAACAAATCCATATTATGTGTAATCAGCGATCTACAATCGGAAATGAAACACACTAAATGACGTAAATAATACACGTTAATACAATATGGTGCACTTTAAATCGTCAGTAGAAAGTTAATATTTTTTATCTATTTTATACAAACATATCTTTATATATATATATGTATATATATATATATATATATATATATATTTACAAACAAATGTATCTATTTTATATAAATACATAAATATGTAACTTTATAAAATTCTATTTTATTTATTTGTCTGTATGTATGTATGTGTGTGTGTTTATAAACCTATTAATCAGTTTGGTTTGCTCTGAAAACTATAATGAAACACTAATTTCGGAGACTTTTTTAAGATTTTAAGAACTTTAATATGTTACCAACCTGGCTCAACCAATGTAGTTTTTGATGAACTTTTAGACTTTGACAAAGATGTCTTTTTTGAAGAATTACTTTTTTTTAAAGCACCAGTTTCATGTATTGGTGAACTTCTTGGAGTAATTATTTTTTTATTCACAGTCTTATGTTCAGAATTATTTCTTCTCGTATTATGAGGTGATTTGGCAAATGTGGAACTATTAGTATGTGAATCTTCAGTTGTTGAGGCCACGCTGCTAGATCGAGAACTGCGAGCACTAGATAATTTTGTCTGTTGAAATGAATTTGTTTTTAAATTTGTCGTTATGTTTACTTTATTTGTATGATTCGATTGATGATTCACCGTTATGTCAGCGGTTACTTCTTGAAAAGGGGCAGGGGGCCGGCTACTGCCGTGGCCCCGAAGCTCCGTTCGCCCCAAATTGGCCGTG
This sequence comes from Acanthacorydalis orientalis, assembly GCA_034766995.1. Taxonomy (NCBI): domain Eukaryota; kingdom Metazoa; phylum Arthropoda; class Insecta; order Megaloptera; family Corydalidae; genus Acanthacorydalis; species Acanthacorydalis orientalis. The sequence goes on from CM068319.1 coordinate 23,205,959, forward strand.
GCGGCCAAACTACTCTCTGCACTTGATCTAAAACAAATAATGTATAAAAATCAAACTTTATAAATATTTTTTTACTAAATGATTTACAATAACATTTAATAACAGAAGAAACAACACAACTGGAAAATAACATCCATGTATTAAATACAATAATCATACTTAAACATATACGAACGTTTCAATAAACAATAAAATAAATAAACAACATTAAAAAGTTAAAAAGAGACGATTAAATTTTTTAAATATTTATTTTTAACTCCTAGTAGTAAAATATGAAATAATTAATAATTAATTTTTTTTATAAATTACCTCCGGCTGCGCTTGTTAGGAAATGTACTTATTGGTGATGAAGCAGCAGACCGTTGCTTTGGAGTGACTTGAACGGCTGATCGTTTACGAGACTGGTGGCGGGCCGCTGCGGGTCCCGACACAGACGCGGCAGCCGAGTGGCTAGCTGGATCGGCCATAGACGATGCTGAGGCTGCCTGACCGCCGCCTGA
>CM068319.1:23211458-23258958 GCA_034766995.1 Acanthacorydalis orientalis
TCTCTTGATTTTCCATATTTGAAAATCCATAATGTGCCACTCTTAAATGTATCATAAGACTACCTCGCATTTTAAATTTTTTGGAACATAAATGACAAGGAAATATATTTATCATTCCGTTATTGCCATTAATGGTAGGATGAACTAAGGAAAAATGTAAATTTAATATGTGTTCATCATTAAACTTGAATCCACATAAATCACAAGGAAAGTCTATAAGTAATTTATTTTCAGGTATTTTGGCCTGGTTATTTAAATTATCCTCAGCGTGTTTGTTATTAACATTTTCTATTAATTTTTCAGATGAATTATGGCATGTTATAAAATTGCTGCTCACTATTTCTTTATTAACTGATTCTGTGTCTTTAATATTATTAGTTTCTGTATTTGACAAATAGATATTTTTTTCTTGTGGATTTTGCAATTTATCATCTGAATTAATTTTATTTAAGGAATTTTCATAATAAATATGTAATTTTTTTTTCATTTCATTTGGTAAATTTTGTGTATTAACTATTTCATTAGACTGGCATAATGATGCATTGATGATATTTGTATCAAAATTGTTTGTTTCTATAGATCGTTCATCATTAGTTTTAGTTTTTAATTTGATATGTTGCAAATTATTACTATAATTCTTATTTTCATTACAATGTATTGAAAGTAATGAATTTTCAATTGATGAATATTGCTTTAATGGTTTTAGATCATTATTTGGAGAATGTATTTCATTATCATGATCTTCTTCTGGTCTTATTTCTTGCAAATGTGCAAACATGTGAATTGTAAGTTTATCTAAACCAAGTAACAACTCACTACATATTGGACATGACAAATGTCTCGTTGCAACACTAACTAGTCCAGTACGAAAAGTATCAATATTCATAAATGCTGGTTGGGTACATAAAGGACAAGGAATTAAACTTGAACACATAATAACAATATATATTTTAACAAATGTTTGTATTCTTAATTAAATTTTTTTTAAAAATTATTTTAATTATAATTTTTCTTTGTGTGCATGAAAACTTAAAAATACACTTTTTTGATTATTTTAATTTTATATTAATTAAATGATCCACTTAATATACTTCTAACTTAACCCTATAAGATATTTTTGTTTCAAGTTTATATATATATATATATATATATGTGTGTGTGTGAATTAAGTCTAAAATTAGACACATGGACATGGCATTAGACATGGCTATTTGGCACTTATGTGGCATTCTAAAAATATACTAGTTCAGATTCTTTGTAACTATGGTAACATAATACATCATTTATTTACAAACAAGAAAAATATTTCTTACTTTTTTAGATTGAAATGAATAAATTAATTCTAATTAGCATTTAAAAGTTATTCAGTATTAATTAGATATTAAATTTATTTGGGAAATTCGTGCTTTTCTATATATTAAATAATTAATTTTATATACAATTCTCTACATTCTTTTAAATAAAAATGAATACATACCTGGAAGACATTCTTCAGGAAATAGGCTGGTCAGATGGATTTCGAGTACCTATAGCCAATACTGAAAATCAAACTCTTGAATTACAATATGAACAATTAGTAACTAGACGTAATACTTCTATGGGATTATTAACAGCGTTAAATGAACGAATAGATGCTTTAGAACATCATTTACAAAACACACTCCAACAACAACTAAATGGACAAACGTTATTAACTGCACATAATAATCAACTTTCAATAGAAAACCATTTGAAGAAAACCCAATCTGCAGAAGAAGAAAATCTAAAACATAGCATGCGACAAGTAAGACTTAATATAAGTATGCATAGATATATATATATATATATATAATATTTTTATTAAAATAATATTTTAGCTTGAAAAGGACATAAATAATATTCAAAATCGTCACCTCACAATCCAAACTGATGTATCTAGGCTAATAGGTCGAATAGATAATCTTAAAAATAATGTAGCTGTCGACAGTGATGTATTAAGAATGTGGGAATCAGCACAATTACAAAGCCAAGAAGATAACAACATCATTTACATGTTTTCGTTGGAAGATGAAAGTAAAACTCGTGATTTAGAATTAAAACGACAACATATTTGTGAAGAAGTGTATAACAGAAAACAAACTGTTTTAAAAATGATAGCTGAAGTCAGTTCATTTGAACAAGTTCTAGAAAGAACTGCACAATTATATAGACAAACAATGAATGAAAGACAGCAGCTTATTGAACAGTGGAGAAAAACAGTGAAACATCTATCTCAACGAAACAACGATATACAAAATTGTATAGAGGTATTTTTCTGCTTCATATTAAAAAGTTATTTGTTTTGTTAAAGAACAAAGTAATTTTTTTATACCAATGTATAGTAGTATTTTAAATAATTACAACTATTTTGTATTGTATATCTTCTGTGAAAAAATATCAAATATATAAATAATTCTACATTTGTAACATGTATTTACAGATTACATAATGAAAAATTATGTATATAATATATGCATATTTAACTTTAAATATTAAAGTTTACATACATATTTAAATTTTTACTTAATTTTCTTAACTATTTTTGTTATAAATGTATTATAATCAATTTAGGAAATTGAAATTTTACAAAATGCTGTCAAAACTAAACTAGATGAATTGGAAGAACAAAAAATATTTTATAACAATCAAGTAAGCAATAATAAAGAAACAGAGTACATTATTGACCAGTTAAACAAAGAATGTTCTCAAGCACGAGACAATTTAAATCATTTAATTCACCTTATACAGCAATATAACAGTGAGGTATGATAATAGAAATAAAAGATAATTTTTCTTATTTATTCACCTGTATACAAATTTATATATATATATATATATATATATATATATATATATATATATATATATACATATATAAATATATAAATATATAAATATATATATATATATATATATATATATATATATATATATATATATATATATGTTTGTATATGTATGTGTGTATGGGTGTAATTATCTAATATGGAAAGTTATTTTAGTTAAGTATACAAAAACGTGAATTATCATCTGTTAGTAATCAGTTGGAAAATGAAAGAAAACATGGTAAACAATTATTTCAAGAAATGTCAAATAAGAAATTGCTAAGTACAAACGCATTATCTCAAAATACAATCCTAAAAAATAAACTTGAAGATATTATTAATAAAACTATGACTTCATCTGAACGCACTAAGCAATTGGAAGAAATAGTTCAGTCTAAAGAAAAAAAAATATATTCTTTACAACAAGAAATAAGTAGAATGCAAGAAGTAATATTTCGGTCACAGCAGACATTTTTACCATTAGTAGAAACAGAAAAAATTACTACTCTTGATATTAAAAGATATGAAACAGCTATTGAGATTTTACAAAAAGAAGAAAGAAAAAATGATTTGGAAATTCACAAACAAAAAGAGATTGAATATAGTTTGGATTTTCGTGTAGCAATGTTAGAATCCAAAATTTCTGCACTTCAAGGAGAAATGCACAGTGTTGAAGAAAAAGAAGCTTTTGCAAAAAAAATAAAATCTTTGAGTGAAACTCTCGAAGAAAAAAATCAAACACAATCATTATTTCAGATGCAAGTGAACTCATTAGAAGATGAAATGAGGCGTTTAACTAATACAATAAATCTTAACAGTAAAGAGTTAGTCTGTTTAGTAAGTAAATATTTTTTGAGGTATATCTATCAATATATAAAAAAATATTCCGAAAAATTTCAAAAAATGCACAAAAATTTTTTTAAACAACATGTAGATATTTTGTATTAAATTATCATTGATAATGACATTCAAAATTACATGAAATTTTTACAAAAAATTATGATATTGGTATTATAACAACTATAATGAAATGTGCGACTTCATAAAAGGACTATGTTGCAATATAACTACAAGAGTGATTATATAGACATACTAACATATATATATATATATATTACGATATTGAGCAAATATACACGATACAAGTAAAGCGAGCGGGAGCAGAGCCCTTCGGGGGTCAGCAAACGTAGCGAGTAGGGGCAGAGCCCCCTGGTTAATAATAATAAACATTTTATGAATATTATTTATATTGCTTTGCAATAATTAAAATTTGTATATATTTTAGAAAGATAAATTACAAGATCATGTTCTTCTGGTAGAAGGTGGGAAAAAACAATTGAAAAATAATAAAATGCAAACTCAACAAAATCAAGTAGAAGAAAATGTGCTTCGTTTAAGAGTAAAACAATCACAAAATTTTTTACAAAAACAAGGAAATCAGTTATTTTCTCTAGAAAAAAGTAAATTGGAACTTGAAACAGTAAGTTGATTTATTTTACTATTTTCTGATTTTAAATTTGTTTAATTGAAATTTTAAATTCAGATAATGAAAGAAAGACAATTAGAAATAAATATTGAAAAAGATATTTTATCAATCAAGAAAAGAAATTTATTAGAAGATAAAGGAAAATTGAGATCAGAAGTTCAAGAAAGAAAAAGTCGACTTGAACAACATAAAAATAAGTATATTTTTTATTGTAAATACTTGTATTATTTTAAATAAAATATTTCTTTTTGAGGTATGATATTGCAATTGGATTACTTGGTAAAGGAGAGGATGGAGAACCTTTATCTGTTACACATTTTAAAATAAAAAATGCACAAGAAAAATGTATGCTTCAACAAGAAGGTGATGCTTTAGATGCTAAAATTCGAAAAGCTGAAAAGGAAATAATAGCAATGGAAAATACCCTTAAAGTAGTAAACACTACAAATGATACATATAAGCGTAATCTTCGTACTGTCGAAGAAGATGGTATATATTTATTATTTCATATGTATTTATAAGTGCTATTATTTTATGTATTTATTACTTTTATTCAATAATGTGTGTTGTAGATTTTTGTTTACTGAAAACAATAATAGACAAACAAATTCAATAAACACAGATTTGAAATACAAATATTTATAGATAAATGAAAAATAGATCAAGATAATTTTTATTTTCATATATATATATATACATATATATATATATATATATATATATATATATATATATATATATACATATATATATATATATATATATATATATATATATTTATGTATATATATATATATATATATATACTTATGTATATATATACATATATATACATATATATATATATATATTTATTTATTTATGTATGTTTATATGTATGTATCATAGATAGTTTGTGTGTATGTTGAAAATCTTTTTCTTAGATCCTGAAGCATTGCAGATGAAACAATTAGAAGAAGAATATTACACACTTTTTACTAAACTCAGAGAGTATAAAAAAGAAAATGAGAAAAAAAATATTGATCTTACTAATGTAAATACTTTATTAGAAAAATTATCATTGGAAAATAATGAAGCTAATACACTCAACAAGTAATAATAATCAAATTATCATTGAATATAACTTTTAATGTAATTAATTTATTGTATTTAGGTGTTATGCAACTGAAATTGGAGAAATTCATAAAACTTTAAGAGAGCAAATGGAAAAATTTCAGAGAGCTGATAAACAACTGCTTAAATTCATTAAGCAAATTCGACAAAAGGGTTACTATTATGGTACTGAAGAAGTAAGACATATATAATAATTATGTATTAGAAATACAATTATATAAAATATATAACATTTTAGAAAGATATACTTCTTAGAGAGATGATAGAAAGAAATGAATTTATTTTACAACAATTAGCTGAACTTGCAACGAATCACATTGAAACATCACCAACTATTAACCGCTATTTAGTGGAATATAGTTTGACTTTGCCAGCTTCTCTTTTAAAAACCAAATCTTCTTTAAGTATACGAAGTTCAGTAACAAGTTCTTCAGGGCATTCTGTTAGAAGTATTGACTCTCATTTAAGTGATCTGTCTAGTTCAAGCATCAGTCTACAAACAATTAATCTCAGTTTGGACATTTCATCACAAATGACTAAAAAAAAAGAAAAAACAACAAAAATGCACAAAAAGTAAATCAAAAAATGTACGGATGTAAGCAGAAAATACCTAATTTTATTCTAACAATCAAAATAAAATAATCATAAATTTTTAGTCAAGAAGCATGTTATTTATTTGTATATTTTTAAATAATAAATGTATTGAGCCAAATGAATGTTAGATTTATTCTCTTTATAATAAAAATCTACATTTTTCATGTCCAGCCTATGATGAAGAAAAATGTTTCCTTTGTCAGCTCAAAAGGTTTCAAGTTTAATTCATTAAGTTTCGTTCTGAGGTATTTTTTGTTTAAATGTATTGTGTTGTAAAAATCAATAAACAGTTTTTTTCTTTCTATTTTCAATTTTTATAGGCTATATACTAGTTTAATAATAAAAACTATATTATATGAAGAAAATATTTTTATTTGATCGCTGAAAAAATCAGTAACTTCGTTTTTAAATTTATCTCTAAAAACCTATGAATATTTTGCTTACAAATGATTTGTTTTAAGAAAATTATGCATTTTTGAATCTGTTTGAAATCAATTTAAATGAATTGTAATTTCAGACAATATATTTTATATTAGTTTTACTGTAATATAAACAATATTGATTAAAAAATTAATTTTAAACTTTACAAATGAATCACTACAAATTACTACTCTAAATACTACAAATTTTTTTTAATTACAAAATAAAACATGAAACAAATTTTGTAAAAAAATGATATCGTGACAATAAACAAAACAGTTCAAAGGAAAACAATAGGTATAAAAGTAGCAATAGCAAACATGTTTAATTAATTTTCCTACTTTTTGTTTGGTTATGAAAATAATATTTACAAAAACACTACCTTTTTATAACGATACTAGATATCGAGTAAACTAAGAAAATTGTTATTAAAAACGTTTAAAAATTCCTTATTAATTATATAATAACTTTGTAGATTTTAAAATGTTATTTGGTATGAACAAAACATAATAATTGAAGTACATAAACATTTTCACTTCTGAAAAAAATTCTTCTCTTAGGATTCTCCGTTAAAATAAAAAAAGAAAAATAACATTTAATAAAAGTTTATAAATTACAGTTTATAAAAAATTAAAGTTTATAAATTACTTATTTAATACTAATTTAATTAAACCAAAATCCGTTCATGTTTTTAGTACATTTTAAAATAAGATTATTATTCACGGAGTATTTGAATTCTTGTATATATATAACATTACAATTTCTACAAATTAATTTTTCCTCAGTACAAAAAAATCTCAAACGAAAATGTTGAACATTCTTGATTGTTGCTTACAGACATTTTGATGTTGATGATGCCATCATCTTCAGAGCAGTAAGCTACAGAAGTCTCATGCATCGCAGAAAAATTTTAAAAAAGTTTAATCTGCATTAGCCATACGTAAAATATTTCAGTTAAATTTTATTGCAAATATTTAAATTTATTTAATTTTATTATTTATATATTTCTATAAAGAAATAAAGGCAAATTTTTTTCTTATTTTTTTATGATGAAATTTCATTGAATATTTTGCGTATGTTGCCACTTCTACACCACGTTGAGGTTGCAGATCTGTAGAAGACCTACGTGTTGATCCGAAAACCAGTCCTAATCTGATCCTAACTTTAATTAAGAAATACTAATAAACTAACAAATACTAAATACAAACTAACTAAATACTAACAAAATAAACACGGGGATTTGAAATAATTATTTAGTTTGTATTGAAAATGAAATAGAAGTTAATTTATTATAAAAATAAAGTTACATAAAAAAGATCAAAATAAAAATGAACTTAAAAACAAAAAGCTAAACCTATTCTAGCTAAACTTAAAACTACATATTATATTTATAAACGAGTTTACCAAATTATCATATTTCATCATACTAATGGATAATTAAAATTTAGAATTCCCTGCCATTCGAAATATCAGTGATTCCTTATTAGATAAAAATAATTTAGTACTCTTCTAAGTTCTTCAAAATTAAAACAACTTGTTTTGATCAAATTTAAAAATAAAATAATCTGAAACAAAATATTTAAGCTGAAAAAATCAAAAATATGAGATAAAATAATAAAAAAAATAAATCCATACTTGACTTAACTAGGTTCATTTATTTAGTAATTCATTAGACCTGAAAATTCTATTTGTGACATGACTATATTTATATTTTATATGTTTTTTTTGCGAAATTAAAAATGTTATTAACATATTTCCAATTCTTTCTTTGATTTTAACTTGATGTTCGTTTACCGAAATAATAACCATCATATCTAAAAATCATAATTAAAAAAGTAACACACACGCACACGTATATATAGAAAAAGAGAGAGAATACCAGTTTCAGTCCATTTTATATCTTTTATATATTTTTTCTTGTTAAATTTTCGTTCATTCGAGATTCATTAATTTATTATTGTATTTATTTTCTTCTGGATTTTCAATGTCATTATTATTTAAACAATTTCTTTATAAGAAAGAAGCGAGCAGGAATTCTAAAATGCATTGATTCTATTCTATGAATTATATAAAACTCCATATTTTCGAGAATGATCCTTAGGCGTATTTAATTATATACTTTATTGATTTGAACATTTTTGTTATGCTAAAATGAATTAGGATTAGTAAAAAGGAAACCTAAAATGGAAAATATGACCATTACGCTGAAAATCATGAAACAAAAATTTATATTAGTCATTTGATATATATATATACACACATATAGAGAGAGATAGTGTTCACATTCACATGCACACACACAAATTTATATATTGTTAATCCTAAAAATAAAAAGGTTTATTATTGCTGAAAGGAAAAAATATTAAATACATACAAAAATAAATTAATTGTCAGAATCTGAAAGAAAATATATATATATATATATATATATATATATATATATACATTAAGACACACTCACACAACATCCATACATTATTAAACCTAAAAATAAAAAAAATATATAACACTTAAATAAAATATACATTAAAATCATTAAAAAGTTGACAATAAATATTTAAAAAACAATTAGAATCTGAAAGAAAAACATTAAAAATCTCATATATATATATATATATATATATATATATATATATATATATATATAATTAAACATACTAAAAATAAAAGAATCTGAAATAAAAAAAAATATTAGACAAATTAAATAAAACATAAAATTACCTCTCAGTTTAAACCTCTATTACCTTTATATATTTATTTTCTTTTTTCCGTCCATTTTCCATTTTAAAATTGTATTTCCTTATAAGTTTCCATTCATTTTAATATTTATTAATGTTCTTACTTTCTTCCTCACTATTTCATTTCATTATTATTTAAACTATTTCTTTATCCGAAATAAAAGAGTGGTACTTTTATACAAATGTCTGTCTAAATAAACTCGATTGAAATCAAAATGATATATGGATAAAACTTTGTCCGTTTCAATCATGTCGCAAAAATCAATTCACCAAACCTGAAATTCATTCATTGAAAATAAATAATTACAGAAGAGTGTTCCTCGAATCATTAATCTCAGTTTCTTTTGATGATATTGAGAATTCATTTTATTGTCGGTGTAATTACATTAGTGAGTCCTTTTAATTAGGATTATTTTTTCATTGAATTATAATTGCCTTTGCTTTGTTATGATTTCATATATTCCTTGAATATTTGTTAAAATTCTGGTATTGTTTCATAGAATTCCTGAAATATAAACTTATTTAAATTAGTAAATATGTAAAGAGTGTCCAGATAATTCAATTCGTATTTTATTCCATCTTGATATTATTTGATCTTCAGACATTTTCTTTTCGAATTTATAATGAAATAAAATGTATTTTTATTCAAGAATATTTCTGATTAGATTAAACCTATTTTTTAAACCTCTGAAACAGAAACTTATTTAGATTAGTTAAAGTCTAAAAAAAAATTAATTAATTTAATGTTTGTTCTAGCGACAGTCATTTCTTTAAATGTTTGCCTTTTTATATCGAATTTTATTTATTTCTCCTCTTGTTACTTGATTTCTCCATTTTTATTTCTTGATTCAATTCCCTTTATAATAAAATTGATATTCTTGTTCTGAAAATATTGACTGCGATGTAAGTATTTAAATTTTCTGAAAGAGATCAACTTAGTTCTATTAGTAAAAAATTAAAAATTGGTATCTTTATTGCTATATTGTTATTATATTTTCAGTTCAATGAATGTACAATAGTTTTATATATTTTTTATAATATTATTTTTCTCATAAGAGCAATATTTAAATTTTTGAAATATTTTCCAAAAGACTAACATCATTTTTATACAATTTCTAAAACAAATTTATTTGGTTTAATAAGAAATAATTTTAAAAAAATTCTAAACATTTTCTAGGAAATCTTTTTGATTAATTTTTAATTCTTTGTTTTCAAAAATCATTATCAAACATGAATCAAAATAAATAAATAAATTTACTTCTTAGTACGTTTTGAAAAAAGTTTAAACAAACTTATTATCGTTTAAAATGCAAAAATTTTACAGTAATTTCTTCGAAGACTTATTTTTTCATGATGATCTTCATTTATTTTCTTATTGGATACATCTTGAAGGCGATTCAAATATCTTGGCATTTGTATGAATCAATTAATAAAAATATAAATAATTTAATTAAATAAAATTACAATTAACATATTGATATTTATAAAAGAGATAAAGAGATTTTTAGAAAAACTGTAATTTATATTTTAGTAATATTTTCTAAAAGTCTAACATCATTTTTATACAATTTCTAAAACAAATTTATTTAGTTTAATAAGAAATAATTTTTAAAAAATTCTAGACATTATCTAGAAAATATTTTTGACTGATTTTTAATTCTTTGTTTTCAAAAATCATTATCAAACATGAATCAAAAAAAATAAATAAATTTACTTCTTAGTACGTTTTGAAAAAAATTTAAACATCTTATTATCGTTTTAAATGCAAAAATTTTACAGTAATTTCTTCATAGACTTATTTTTTCATGATGATCTTCATTTATTTTCTTATTGGATACATCTTGAAGGCGATTCAAATATCTTAGCATTTGGATGAATCAATTAATAAAAATATAAATAATTTAATTAAATAAAATTGTAATTAACATACTGATATTTATACAAGAGATTTTTAGAAAAACTGTAATTTATATTTTAGTAATATTTTCCAAAAGTCTAACATCATTTTTATACAATTTCTAAAACAAATGTATTTAGTTTAATAAGTTATAAGTTAAATTACTGTTATCTAAAAAAATGTTTATAGAACAATTTTTTGAAAGAAAAAAGATAAATTTATTGAAAAGTGATTGATGTTGAATGATCTGATATTTTATGTACATAAAAAATAAATTGCTGAATCAGTAAATTAAAAAATTATAAATGATTGTTGATATAATAGAAAATTGAAAATTTATTAGCAAATGACTGTCATATGAGAAATTGTTTAAAGTTTAATTTTTGTGAACAAAGAGAGGTGTTTAATGAAAAATAGTTTATGTTGAATGATATCTGATCTATTTATGTACATAAAGAAAAATTACTGAATCAGAAATAAGAAAATTGTTAAACAGGATATCGATATAATAGAAACTTGGAAATATAATTAAAAATTACTCTTATTCAAAAACTTGTTTATACTACTACTACTAATTCATTAAAAACAAATCAATACTAATATTCAAAAGAGTAAAAGCAAAAACTAACAAAAAACTAAATTTACTGAATTGAACAAGCAAAAAATCTACTTTAAATTACAACAAACAAAAAAAGAGATTGAAGTTCTGCGACCTGAAAGAGAAAACATGAAGAGAAAAAAAAACATTGATCTAGGAATCGAAATTTATTGAGGGAGGGATTGAAATTAAGTATGAAAACAAAATAAAGCTACTTTAAATCGACTAAAAACAAAATTTAAAAATCAAATAAAAGCTAGAATTAAAAAAATAAAACTGGAACTAAACCAAGATAATACTAATTCATTAAAAACAAATCAATAATATTGTAAAAAAAATAAAAAAATGAAAGCAAAAAATTAACAATCAAACTAATTGAAATCTACAAAAAACTCTTAATTTACTGAATCGACAAAGCAAAAAATTTACTCTAAATTACAACAAACAAAACAAGAGAATGAAGTTCTGGGACCTGAAAGAGAAAACATCGAGAGAAAAAAAACAATGATCTAGGAATCGAAATCCATCGAAGGAGGGATTGAAGTTAATTATGAAAACAAAATTAAGCTACTTTAAATCGAATAAAAACAAAACTTAAAAATCAAATAATAGTTACAATTAAAAAAATAATACCGAAACTAAACGAAACTAATACTAATTCATTAAAAACAAATCAATACTAATATTAAAAAGAATAAAAGCAAAAAATTAACAACTTAACTAATTGAAATCAACAAGAAACTAAATTTACTGAATCGAAAAAGCAAAAAATCTATTTAAATTACAACAAATAAAAAAAGAGATTGAAGTTCTGGGACCTGAAAGAGAAAACATGAAGAGAAAAAAAACCATTGATCTAGAAATGGAAATCTATTGAGGGAGGGATTGAAGTTAATTATGAAAACAAAATTAAGCTACTTTAAATCTACTAAAAACAAAACTTGAAAATCAAATAAAAGCTAGAATTAAAAAAATAATACTGAAACTAAACAAATCAATACTAATATTAAAAAGAATAAAAGCAAAAATTAACAACTTAACTAATTGAAATCAACAAGAAACTCTTAATTTACTGAATCGACAAAGCAAAAAATCTACTCTAAATTACAACAAACAAAACAAGAGATTGAAGTTCTGGGACCTGAAAGAGAAAACATGGGGAGAAAAAAAACAATGATCTTGGAATCGAAATCCATTAAGAGAGGGATTGAATTTAATTATAAAAATAAAATTAAACTACTTAAAATCGACTAAAAACAAAACTTAGAAATCAAATTAAAGTTACAATTAAAAAAATAAAACTGAAACAAAATAAAACTACTACTAATTCATTAAAAACAAATCAATACTAATGTTAAAAAAATAAAAAAATGAAAGCAAAAAATTAATAATCAAATTAATTAAAATCTATAAAAACTCTAAATTTACTGAATCGACAAAGTAAAAAATTCACTTTAAATTACAACAAAAACAAAAAAAGGGATTGAAGTTCTGGGACCTGAAAGAGAAAACATGAAGAATAATACAAACCTTTGATCTAGAAATCGAAACCCATCGAGGAAGGGAATAAAGTTAATAATGAAAACAAAATTAAGCTACTTTAAATCGATTAAAAACAAAACTTACAAATCAAATTAAAGTTACAATTAAAAAAATAAAACTGAAACAAATTAAAACTACTACTAATTCATTAAAACAAATCAATACTAATGTTAAAAAAATAAAAAAATGAAAGCAAAAAATTAATAATCAAACTTATTGAAATCTACAAAAAACTAAATTTACTAAATCGACAAAGCAAAAAATCTACTTTAAAATAATATAAACCAAAAAAGATATTGAAGTTCTGGGACCTGAAAGACAAAACCTGAAAACAATAAAAAAAATCATGAATCTAGGACTCGAAATCCATTTGATCCGAGCAACTCCTAATTTACTCCCGTAATTAATTGATTGAATTCGACGTGGATTTTTTAGCTGAAACAAAAAGTTATTAGAAAATATATCATTTAAAAAAATATGTGTTTACCATTTTTACCTAACGAATCCATCGATGGTGACACTTTACACTGAATACACTCCGCGAATTTAATCAAAACTAAATTAACCATTAAACCAGAATCCAAAAATATATACAATTTGTGTGAACATATTTGTAAGCAGCAATTACGATTTTCATAACTCTCTTTCGATCATTAATCAAATCGATAGAAAGCTGAATACATCTAGTATTCATGCGAATCATACACTTTTCTTGTCTTCTGTTTAACAAGTTTGCCATTTTGATTAAATTAAATTTTATCAGATGTGAATGAAATTTGATCAATTTTATATTGAATGATATTTAATCTATTTTCAGATAGAAAAAATACATTTTACAGATTTAAAATGATCTTCCAGTCTGATAAAATAAAAACGAGTTAACTGTATGCACTAACTGAACTTAAATAACTAATTTATATATATATATATATATATATATATATATATGTACTGTACAACGCAAACGCAATTTCGAAAATCACACAAAAACCAAATAAATTATGTATCAAAGGCGAATAATACAAACAAGATTCCAAAACGCGTTATCACTTGTATTAGAATCTTAATATGTATATTCTGTTATGAAGCATAATTGATCTGATTACCAAACACTCATGGCAATGGTACGATTTGTACCATTACCCCACAATCCATGGCGAGGGAATGAAGTTAATTATGAAAGTAAAATTAAACTACTTTAAATCGACTAGAAACAAAACTTATAAATCAAATAAAAGCTACAATTAAAAAAATAAAACTGGAACAAAATTAAACTACTACTAATTCATTAAAAACAAATCAATGCTAATATTAAAAAGATTAAAAGCAAAAAATTAACATAACAACAATTTAACTAACTGAAATCAATAGAAAAACTAAATTTACTGAATCGACAAAGCAAAAAATCTACTTTAAATTACAGCAAACAAAAAAGAGATTGAAGTTCTGGGACCTGAAAGAGAAAACATGAAAACAACAAAAAAATCATTAAGCTAGGACTCGATATCCATTTGATCCGAGCCACTCCTACGCTACACCTGCTACAAGGTGAGACGACATATACAACCCGTGAAGCGGATTAATATATGCGTTCCTAATCTAAGCTGCACGACGGGCAGCCTTCACCTAACACCTGAAAAACATGTGTAGAAAAATCGTGGAGTCGAAGGCTTCAACTTCGCTTTACAGCAATTCATCCACCCCGAAAGCTCCGTGCGTCGATTACAAAACTGATAATCGTTCAATATAACATCTCATATATTGAAGACAATCAATCTTGAAACCAACCTAATTGTGAAAATAAACAATAAGTATCCATTGACATGCATACATACAGCTGATATCGTTTCAATAACTAAATATTAAAACTAATGTCGAATTGTTTTAAACATTTTTTTTTTAAACGATATCAGTGAAAACTCACTGAGATAGTAAAGGAAAACACGATCGAAATTGCGTTGGCTTGCACAGTAAACAAAAAATTGCAATGAAAAAACCTGGTGTCGATTATATCCTTCATACAAACTGATTCTTCACACAATCTGCTCGCCGGTCAGCTCTCCATCTCGGACAGGAACCACAGAACACTTAATTGAAACGAATATACTATATACTATTTTTTAACGGACGGTCGTACGTCCGTTCTGATAATCAAAAAGCAAACACTCCCGAGTGCCTCTCTCCTGCAGGGCCTCGTCGCGCGCGCGCCCGTGCGGGCCACCTGGACAGGAGATCGAGGACGCAATCAAAGACTCAAACGATACTCGGCATTACTTTTACTACTTTTCGCGCACACACAGAACGTTCAAAGAGTTCACTTTGTTTTAGACGAATTCGATGATCAATTATTTTTAAAAACGACACGAACTGACGGTTCTGAGTCGTTTTATAAACGCGACCGGCGTCGCTACCGAACCGAGATGGTATGAGGATCGCTTTTTTTCTAATTTAATCACTCGATTCGCGATCGATTGATTAAATTAGAAGTCAGCCTGTATTGTTCTCATGAATGACAATGAGAACTTTAAAATTCATAAATACAAGTTTTATCTATTGAAGTTTTTTTTAGTCATTCATTGGTGAAATAAATTAAAAAATGACTGGATCAGACAAAAAGTTTAAGGTTCAAGTGGTTGAAAAGAAGAAAGAGAAATTTATTGAAAAATGACTTGTGTTGAATGACGTCTGAACCATTTATGTGCATAAGAAGGAAATATTGAAGTGACAAATTAGGAAATCGAAAAAGTGATTGTCGATGGTATTAAAATTAGAAAATAAATTTAAAAAATATGTCTCGAAAAATTATTGTGAGTAAAGAAGAGAAATTTATTGAAGAATTATTTATGTTGAATGATCAGATATTTTATGTACATAAAAATAAATTGCTGAATCAGTAAATTAGAAAACTATAAATGGTTGTTGACATAACAGAAAATTAATTGAAAATTTATTAACAAATAACTGTCATCTGAGATATTGTTTAAAGTTTGTTTTTTGTGAAGAAAGAAAAGGTGTTTAATGAA
Organism: Acanthacorydalis orientalis; assembly: GCA_034766995.1. Taxonomy (NCBI): domain Eukaryota; kingdom Metazoa; phylum Arthropoda; class Insecta; order Megaloptera; family Corydalidae; genus Acanthacorydalis; species Acanthacorydalis orientalis. Next base: position 23,227,713 of record CM068319.1, read on the forward strand.
AAATGGTTTATTTCGAATGATATCTGATCTATTTATGTACATAAAGATAAATTACTGAATCAGCAAATCAGAAAATCGTTAAACAGGCTGTCGATGTAATATTCAATGAAACTTGAAAGTATTATTAAAAATTACTGTTATCTAAGAAATTGTATATAGATCAATTTTTTGAAAGGAAAAATAGAAATTTATTGAAAAATGATTTATTTTGAATGTTCTGTCAACTATTAATTTTTATAAAAACAAAATATTGAAACTATAAATCAAAAAATCAACAAATTGATTGTGAATCTAATAGATATTTGAAAATCTATATCTTTTCAGTCAGATGTAAATCTTAGATGAAAAAACCTGTCAGTTCACACAAGGGTAGTTATGCTGTTTGTATACTATTTAGCTTGGTGGTGATGTTGACAGAACTTAATGTTATTGGTAAGCAAGAAATGAATATGAGAAGAGATTAATACATTTGAACACAAGTTATTCATTGTACTATCAATATTATATTTGATTTGAATATCTGTAGTACTGTAAGATATTTTGCGAAAGTTTATGAATCTTTATATGTTCAATGAAAGAAATATCAAGAAAAGAAAATCGATGAATTATCTAAAGAATGGTATTTGAAATTTTCTGATACTTTATTAAATGATAAAAATTAAAAAAATTATCGTTTTTTTAAAAAAGAACTGACAGGAAATAGAAACGGATTAAATATTATTAAAAAAAATTAATTGATTGAACTCGATATGGTTGCCTTGAAAGCTGAAATAAAATGTTATTAGAAAATATATCATTTAGAAAATATGTGTTTACCATTTTTACCTAACGAATCCATCGATGATAGACACTTTACACTGAATACACTCCGCGAATTTAATCAAAACTAAATTAACCATTAAACCAGAATCCAAAAATATATACAATTTGTGTGAACATATTTGTAAGCAGCAATTACGATTTTCATAACTCTCTTTCGATCATTAATCAAATCGATAGAAAGCTGAATACATCTAGTATTCATGCGAATCATACACTTTTCTTGTCTTCTGTTTAACAAGTTTGCCATTTTGATTAAATTAAATTTTATCAGATGTGAATGAAATTTGTTCAATTTTATATTGAATGATATTTAATCTATTTTCAGATAGAAAAAATACATTTTACAGATTTAAAATGATCTTCCAGTCTGATAAAATAAAAACGAGTTAACTGTATGCACTAACTGAACTTAAATAACTAATTTATATATATATATATATATATATATATATATATATATATATATATATATATGTACTGTACAACGCAAACGCAATTTCGAAAATCACACAAAAACCAAATAAATTATGTATCAAAGGCGAATAATACAAACAAGATTCCAAAACGCGTTATCACTTGTATTAGAATCTTAATATGTATATTCTGTTATGAAGCATAATTGATCTGATTACCAAACACTCATGGCAATGGTACGATTTGTACCATTACCCCACAATCCATGGCGAGGGAATGAAGTTAATTATGAAAGTAAAATTAAACTACTTTAAATCGACTAGAAACAAAACTTATAAATCAAATAAAAGCTACAATTAAAAAAATAAAACTGGAACAAAATTAAACTACTACTAATTCATTAAAAACAAATCAATGCTAATATTAAAAAGATTAAAAGCAAAAAATTAACATAACAACAATTTAACTAACTGAAATCAATAGAAAAACTAAATTTACTGAATCGACAAAGCAAAAAATCTACTTTAAATTACAGCAAACAAAAAAGAGATTGAAGTTCTGGGACCTGAAAGAGAAAACATGAAAACAACAAAAAAATCATTAAGCTAGGACTCGATATCCATTTGATCCGAGCCACTCCTACGCTACACCTGCTACAAGGTGAGACGACATATACAACCCGTGAAGCGGATTAATATATGCGTTCCTAATCTAAGCTGCACGACGGGCAGCCTTCACCTAACACCTGAAAAACATGTGTAGAAAAATCGTGGAGTCGAAGGCTTCAACTTCGCTTTACAGCAATTCATCCACCCCGAAAGCTCCGTGCGTCGATTACAAAACTGATAATCGTTCAATATAACATCTCATATATTGAAGACAATCAATCTTGAAACCAACCTAATTGTGAAAATAAACAATAAGTATCCATTGACATGCATACATACAGCTGATATCGTTTCAATAACTAAATATTAAAACGAATGTCGAATTGTTTTAAACATTTTTTTTTAAAACGATATCAGTGAAAACTCACTGAGATAGTAAAGGAAAACACGATCGAAATTGCGTTGGTTTGCACAGTAAACAAAAAATTGCAATGAAAAAACCTGGTGTCGATTATATCCTTCATACAAACTGATTCTTCAGACAATCTGCTCACCGGTCAGCTCTCCATCTCGGACAGGAACCACAGAACACTTAATTGAAACGAATATACTATATACTATTTTTTAACGGACGGTCGTACGTCCGATCTGATAATCAAAAAGCAAACACTCCCGAGTGCCTCTCTCCTGCAGGGCCTCGTCGCGCGCGCGCCCGTGCGGGCCACCTGGACAGGAGATCGAGGACGCAATCAAAGACTCAAACGATACTCGGCATTACTTTTACTACTTTTCGCGCACACACAGAACGTTCAAAGAGTTCACTTTGTTTTAGACGAATTCGATGATCAATTATTTTTAAAAACGACACGAACTGACGGTTCTGAGTCGTTTTATAAACGCGACCGGCGTCGCTACCGAACCGAGATGGTATGAGGATCGCTTTTTTTCTAATTTAATCACTCGATTCGCGATCGATTGATTAAATTAGAAGTCAGCCTGTATTGTTCTCATGAATGACAATGAGAACTTTAAAAATCATAAATACAAGTTTTATCTATTGAAGTTTTTTTTAGTCATCCATTGGCGAAATAAATTAAAAAATGACTGGATCAGACAAAAAGTTTAAGGTTCAAGTGGTTGAAAAGAAGAAAGAGAAATTTATTGAAAAATGACTTGTGTTGAATGACGTCTGAACCATTTATGTGCATAAGAAGGAAATATTGAAGTGACAAATTAGGAAATCGAAAAAGTGATTGTCGATGGTATTAAAATTAGAAAATAAATTTAAAAAATATGTCTCGAAAAATTATTGTGAGTAAAGAAGAGAAATTTATTGAAGAATTATTTATGTTGAATGATCAGATATTTTATGTACATAAAAATAAATTGCTGAATCAGTAAATTAGAAAACTATGAATGGTTGTTGACATAACAGAAAATTGAAAAATTATTAACAAATAACTGTCATCTGAGATATTGTTTAAAGTTCGTTTTTTGTGAAGAAAGAAAAGGTGTTTAATGAAAAATGGTTTCTTTCGAATGATATCTGATCTATTTATGTACATAAAGATAAATTACTGAATCAGCAAATCAGAAAATCGTTTAATAGGTTGTCGATGAAGTAGAATAATGAAAGTATTATTAAAAAATACTGTTGTATAAGAAATTGTTCATAAATCAATTTCGTGAAAAAAAAGAGAAATTTATTGAAAAAAAATATTTTCGGTGTTCTGTCAACTATTAATATTTATAAAAACAAAATATTGAAACTAAAGATCAGAAAATCAACAAAATGATTGTGAATCCAATTGATATTTGAAAATCTATATCTTTTCAGTCAGATGTAAATCTTAGATGAATGAATTTACTATGGAAAAAAAACCTGTCAGTTCACACAAGGGTAGTTATGCAGTTTGTATACTATTTAGCTTGGTGGTGATGTTGACAGAACTTAATGATAATGGGAATCAAGAAATTTATATGAGAATAGATTAATACATTTGGACACAAGTTATTCATTGTAATATTAGTATTATATTTGATTTGAATATCTGTAGTATTATTAGATATTTTGCGAAAGTTTTTGAATATTTATATGCACAATAAAAGAAATATTAAGAAAAGAAGAATGACGAGTTATCTAAAGAATGGTAATTGAAATTTTCTGATAGTTAATTAAATGACGATAATTAAAAACAGTATCGTTTTTAAAAAAGAACTGACAGGATATAGAAATGGATTAAATATTATTAAAAAATATTAATTGACTGAAATCGATATGGTTTCCTTGACAGCTGAAATGAAAAGTTATTAGAAAATATATCATTTAAAAAAATATGAATTTACCATTTTTACCCAACGAATCCATCGATGGTAGACACTTTACACTGAATACACTCCGCGAATTTAATCAAAACTAAATTAACCATTTAACCAGAATCCAGAAATATATACAATTCATATGAACATATTTATAAGCAGCAATTACGATTTTCTTAACTATCTTTCGATCATTACTCAAATCGATAGAAAGCTGAGTACATCTAGTATTCATAAAAATCGTACACGTTTTGTCTCCTGCTTAATTAGTTTGCCATTTTGATTAAATTAATTTTTATCAGATGTCAATGAAATTTGATCTATTTTCAGATATATAGATATATCTTTCAAATTAAAAATATTTACCAGTCTGATAAAATAAATCGAGTTAACTGTATGCACTAACTGAACTTAAATAACTAATTTATATATATATATATATATATATATATATATATATATATATATGTACTGTACAACGCAAACGCAATTTCGAAAATCACACAAAAACCAAATAAATTATGTATCAATGGCGAATAATACATACAAGATTCCAAAACGCGTTATCACTTGTATTAGAATCTTAATATGTATATTCTGTTATGAAGCATAATTGATCTGATTACCAAACACACATGGCAATGGTACGATTTGTACCATTACCCCACAATCCATGGCGAGGGAATGAAGTTAATTATAAAAATAAAATTAAACTACTTTAAATCGATTAAAAACAAAACTTAAAAATCAAATTAAAGCTACAATTAAAAAAAAAATAAAACTGAAACAAAATTAAACTACTACTAATTCATTAAAAACAAATCAATACTAATATTAAAAAGATTAAAAGCAAAAAATTAACATAACAACAATTAAACTAACTGAAATCAACAAAAAAACTAAAATAACTGAATCGACAAAGCAAAAAATCTACTTTATATTACAGTAAACAAAAAAGAGATTGAAGTTCTGGGACCTGAAAGAGAAAACATGAAAACAACAAAAAAATCATTAAGCTAGGACTCGAAATCCATTTGATCCGAGCCACTCCTAATCTACACCTGCTACAAGGTGAGACGACATATACAACCCGTGAAGCGAATTAATATATGCGTTCCTAATCTAAGCTGCACGACGGGCAGCCTTTACCTAACACCTGAAAAACATGTGTGGAAAAATCGTGGAGTCGAAGGCTTCAACTTCGCTTTACAGCAATTCATCCACCCCGAAAGCTCCGTGCGTCGATTACAAAACTGATAATCGTTCAATATAACATCTCATGTATTGAAGACCATCAGTCTTGAAACCAACCTAATGTATGAAAATAAACAATAAGTATTCATCCACATGCATACATACAGCTGATATCGTTTCAGTAAATAAATATTAAAATAAATGTCGAATTGTTATAAACATTTTTTTTAAAACGATATCAGTGAAAACTCACTGAGATAGTGAAAGAAAACACGATGGAAATTGCGTTGGTTTGTACAGTAAAAAAATTGATTTGAAAAAACCTGGTGTCGTTTTTTTTCTTCACACTGACGATTCTTCATACATTGAACACACTGATGATTCACACAAACTTCACACAAACTGTAAAAATAGACACTATTGTAATGAATATATCAAAAAATTATATTTTCTGGCGATCATTTACTCTGCTTTTAATATAAATCTGATTGAATGAATCGTTTCTAATGATTAACGATCAACATTGTGCTTTTAATTTTGAAGCATCAAATAGTATGCGAAACGTAAAAAAATAATTCAAAAAGTATCGTTTTAGAACTACTAATTAATTGATTTTTGAAGAAATAAATTTAAATTTGAAAAAGTTCAATAAATAAATGATGAACAATGAACTTATACAAAAATTAAATGTAATTCAAACATTTAACGTTTTATTATAAAAAAATGTGACTAACAAACATCCATTTATCGACGCAAAAATGACAGGATATGGTGGGTAGTGCAAGTTTAAAAATATTTCATTTAATGTTTTAAATTTAAAACAGTAAAAAAATATTATAACTTCATAACACATCGCCATAATAAACTCCTGAAGATTTAACTAAATGCACAAAAAAGATTACTGAAACTTAATTAAAACTGCATTAAGTTTATTTTAACTCAAAAACAATCCATCATTAACGAAAACCGATTGTAAACTGAACATTCAGAGATAACTGAGAGACAAACTTCAATATAGCGGCCAAGTAATGAATTAAAAATGGTTCTAAATTTTATTTTAACTCAAATTAGAAATTTTAAACGTAATATATAATTAATTTTATGCAGATTCCGAAGAAATAATTATAAACTTTAAATTGACATAATTTAATGAATAACCAATGAATAATAAAACAATAGATATTTTTTAAATAAATAATAGAATATGTAACGGTGAGTTCTTGTACTAATATTGACAAGTTTGTCATTTAAGTTGGATGAGCGAAAACCGATTATTTTAAATAATGTACAAATTCAATATAGCAGAATTCTCATTATATATAAATAAATTATTCACAAAAAACTTTATAAAATAATACGTTTCAAAAAATAATTTTTCTGCGAGAATTTTTATATAAATATACCAACATATATATTGTGTGTGTATGTATGTATGTATGTATGTATATATATATATATATATATATATATATATATATATATATATATAAATCCATTGCGTCGACTTATTTTTTTGAGACATTGCTTCAATGATACTTAAATATGTTTGTTTCATTCTACATCGCAGCGAGCTAGGGAGATGGAAAGCGCAACGAGCAGGGGGCAAAGCTCCCTTATATATATATATATATATATATATATATATATATATATATATATATATATATATATATATATATATATATATATTAAAATCTAAGGTGTAAACCATGTAAATTCAGTGAAATGAATCGATTGTAATCGTTAATAAAACTCAGGAGATATTTGTCCGAAAGAAATCTACCCGACTGATTATTAAATAGTAAAAATATACATTAGACCATAAGGGATATATAAAATAATTATGATTTATGGAAACTCGTTTATATTTCACTAGTTTAATTTACAATAAAAAATTAAACCATAACATTTTAAAACCATATTTAAAGATTCATTCTTCTTTTCTATTAAAAGCAGAACATTTAGGCAAAATAATTATTCAAAGAATCAATTGTACAAAAATGAAAATAAATATGATAAGTACTTACAAATAACATTTAACTGTATAACCAACAAATCACTAAAACAAATTTTAACCAAACATTCAGCGTGTTTTGATCGTTTTGATGCACTCACTATAAAAGACCGAAATAAAGTGAGTAAATTCAAAAATGATGAGGAAAACTAGTAATTGTTAATTGTAGTACCAACATTGCTTCAATAAATTATCAATTCAGGTTCTTTCGAGAATCTTTTATCTATGGTTAATTCCAACTACAAAATTGTATCTGAGATGAATTCAATGGATAGATTCATTTATATTGAATAATCTTTGTTAATGAAAACATTTAATTAATTTATCATAAATATATAATTAACAAAACAAATTAAATAGATTTAAACAATTTATGTGCTTCGAACAATGAAGTGTTTTTTTATTAGTTTATTTTATTTTGTATGCATAAAATCGGACTTTTATTATTAAATTTGACATAAATGCAGATCTCTTGGTAAATGAGTTTATGTATGTAGACACACTCAGGTAAATAATAATATAATACAATGAAAATTATTAAAAAGAATCAAATTTGTTATTTAACATACAACCAATAAATATAGTACAATACAAATTTTCTAATTAATAATACACAATTATGTGTTTGAAAAGAATATAGACATTAACAAGTTTTGCCTTCTTTTATTTTTTGTTTACAATCTCAATTCTTAAATAAAATACCAATTTTAATCAACTTTTTTAATACTAACTAGGAGGCTCTGCCTTCTAGTCGCTACGCTCATCAAACAACTGGGTATCTGCCTTCGGTTGCTTCTACAAGCACTATTTGTGTGGGAGGTTTGAATACTTCAAATTTGAACATTAACGCTGGTATAGATTCCCATTCAGAAAATGTTTAATTTTAACCCATTTTATAATAATTCTAAAGTAATGAATTCGATATAAAATACGAAATTCATTACCTTAAAATTATTATAAAATTGTGTTAAAATTAAACATTTTTAAATAAATGTGAATAAATTTTAAATTGTTTAATTTTTTTGCAATCATACTATTGTATGATGCTGTATACAATTCACAAAAAAGACAGTTATCTTTGTAATTTATTTATTTTAAAAAATATTTGACACTAACAATGAATAACTAAACACTAATAATAAATAAACACTAGTAATAAATAAATAAACACTAGTAATAAATAAATACAAATAATAAGCCAAAAAAATAACATTTAATAAAAACACTGTAAAAAATTGCTCTACCTTTGAAATGAAAAAAGGAGTCTTCCTTTTTATAACGAACTTTAACACTTTCAAGATATTGACTCCCATGTCATAAACAGTGTACACAACCCGAAGTCCAGTTGACTTTACTGACTCTATTCACCGAATAACTTAAATGATTATTCGTGACAAATGATCTGAGGTTAAATTTCGACAAAAGTAGTAAGCAATTGGCTGCTTCTAGCCGCGTCTCACATCATGCAACATGAAAACCATAACGCTATTTGCAGATTCCTTTCTTATGAATCCGGTGTCAATATCAACAAGCCCAGTAACTCTATCAGCATGTTGGTCATACAACAACCTTTAATGAACATTAATGAACAAAAGTTGTCGTCCACCAAATTACTGACCATGTTTGTTAGGTACAACATGATGTAATTGTTCACATCCAGTTTCAAAGAATAACAATTACATGAGATTTTTTTGTATAGTTACTGAAGGCATTGTTTCCTTATTAGCACTCATTTCGATCAAGTTTGTATGGAGTGTGGCAATTTCTGATGGCTCCTCCAAAGTTGTGATCTAAAATGTAGGTTATATATATTGTATAAATTTGTACTGTTCTAAATTAAGCAATTAACTTACACCATCAGTGCTTCCATTCAAAATAATAATAGAAACATTGTAGATGTTGCTTACAATTTGAATAGTAATAATAGAAATGTTTATAATTTTATAAAATAAATTATAGTATAAATATTAATATTAAACTTGAGAATACTTACATCTACTGGTAGATCGATCACATCTGCAATGGAAAGAAAAATTGGTGTTTCCATCATACTGGTTGATGGAAACACTGAAGATGGTGGCTAAAATTTAAATAGCACTTATTATACAAATGTTTACTGTTACTCGAAAACAAATTATCTCACATAGCATAGTTTTAAAAATTGTTATTTTGCAAAATCATATTTACTAAACCACTTTATTTATTATTAACAATGTAGATTATGTTAATAGATAAGAAAATATTTTATACCTGTCTTTCCAAGCATAAAGAGGGGAGAATTGATCTGTTTATGGGGTTTTGTAAGAAATTGGTAAAATCACATGTACTAAAATGATGCTTGCACAATTTTATCATTTTTAATGCTGCACTAACATGTTTTTCTCCGATTCCCATTGTTTGAAGCCATAGACGTACTCTAAAATACAAATTTAATTACACATAAATAACTATTAACAATTAAAGTTAATAAAATTAAAATACAACTCGCCTGCTTTTCGTTCTTGGACAATAAAATAATTTATCCTTCAGGACATTGCAAATGTAGTAATTACATCTTACAAAATTCATCCCCAAAGACAAATTCTTTCACAAACACTAAATGCGATCATAACAAATATTAAATAGATTAAATTTTTAAACATCGTTTTGCAAGAATACAATTTTGACCAATAACAGAGCATTTATATGTTCATGTCCTCTGCCAATAGCAAAACGATATACAAAATGATATAAATCGAACAACTAACTCCATCCATTCACGTCTCACATAACTAAATAGCTTGTTCATATTTTCGTATATTACTTGACCAGCCTGTTATCTATTATGTACAGAGTACCATAATGCCACCAAATGTGGTATTATCGTGTCAACAAACATATCTGAAACAGATGTGCTACATTTCAGTAAAGTTGGTTCATATATATGTCAGCAAACATAATAAAGCATTATGTACTAGGCTTCTGTTATGTTTGATATACCTACAAGTATAATTGAAGTATTATGTTCAAAGCTTTACGTATATCTAATAGACTTTTATTTTCAAGCAATTAATTTACCGCACTATCCATATTATAGCAAATGCCTTATTTACGTAATATTAAATTTACTTTTATACGAGCCTTACAAAGTTAATATTTAATGTATATAATGAATAAAATCAATTTGATACTTAATGTACCGTCGTTTAAATTATCCGTGATGATTGAACATTGTTGTATTTCTTAAATACCTACTTAAATGTTATATATATATATATATATATATATATATATATATATATATATATATATATATATATATATATATATACATATCACATATATAAATAACATTACAAATCCATATTTTGATATTAAGATATCAGAATATACAAATGAATTTATCTCACTAAGCTCAGTATTCTAAATTTCATTGAACAACGCAATAATTTTTTTAACTTAAATATTGTAAGTATTTCAAAAATATATCTTACTAGATTATATCACATCGAAAAATTGTTATTAAAAACATTATAATCATAATTAGTGGACTTTTATTGTTTGAAAACTAACGGTTCTAATAATTCAACATTAAACCATTCATTAAACGTATGTTTAAAGAATGTCATAAAACATTACAATTTAATATATATTGATAGTAGTGAATTCCTTTATATATAAATTTTATTAAAAAAAAAATAGTGTACTGTGATATGAACAATGTTACTTTTAATTTGAAGATTAATTATTTGACATGTATTCATATATTACTCCTTCATTACTGATTTGTAAATAATATTTTCTAAAAGTTTGATTAATATGTGTAAATAATAATTCAAAATTAATAAACGTATTGCTCTTGTACTGAAAGAAACACAAAATTAATGCACTTGTACTAAAAAGAACGAAACTTGACATCATTAATGCTTAATAAAAAGTAATACTGATGTTTGTTCATTCATTCAAGATTTAATAATTTAATTTTTCCATCCTTTGAATTACTTACATTTTTCATTTGGACAATGTTTACAGCAGAAATATTTACAACTATGTGTTTTCTGTTTTCATTGCTAACTTTACATTATTGGATACTGGTGTGTTGTTTAGGTTTCTGTCAGTTGAACTTGTGTATATTATTTTTTTTTATTTGTATAATTTTATTTTAAATCTAAAATAATGGCTGAAGAATCTTTATGTCGTTTATGTGCGGAACCTAAACCTTGTGATGATTTAGTTGGTATAAAAGATTCAAAAGGCCTTAACCTAAACTTAGAATTAAAAATTTTACAATGTTTTCAATTAAGAATAGAGGACAGTGATCATTTACCTAAATGTGTATGTTCAAAATGTTGTGAAAAAGTAAACATAACTTGGGAATTTAATGAACGTGTTCGTAAAGCACAAGAAACACTTAAAGCATCTGTTAGTGTAAATAGTGATTCTGAAAATGATCATTTTTCAGAGGAAAAGTATTCTCCAGATAATTCAAATGAAGATGATATGGTTGAATGCCTTTTAGAAGATTCAGTAATTCAAACAGATGATTTAAAAACAGGTATAAACAATTAGTTCATTTAATAATTAATATATTTTATGATTTGAATTAATTAAAAGTATGTTTTATTAACTTTTAATATTCTATAAAAAATATTATTTTGCTCAGAATATTAAAATAATTAATAATGAAGTATTATTAAACAAAATTCTGTATGTAAAATGTTTTAACATTTTATCTAATCTATACTATGTAATAAAAGAGCACTAAATGAAATTATTAGTTTATATTTAAATACAGTTTAATATTTCTGTGTTTAAATAAGAATACATTTATTCAAACCATTTGCAAGTTTTAAAAGTTTAGAGGTTGAAATTATACTATGATTTGATTTATTGTATTGTTTTTGTAATTATTATAATTTAAATGAATTAATGTTTTAGAAGAAAAAAAAACTGAAGAGGAGTTAGATGATCCTTTATTAAAACTGATAAAATTGAAAAAACATTCCAGATATAAATCTATCGATTCACCTAATCACAAAGGAGATTCTAATAAAGTAGGTTTTTATAGAAAAAGTCGTAATTGTTTTAATTTAATTTTTTTTGTTTTTAGAAAACAGAAGTTATTGCAACTGATGAAGTGATAACTGAAAATAATGTTAAGTTTGAAAGTGATAATCAAGATGAAGAACTTTCTGGATTAAGTGAAGCAGAGTTAAATGATGATGGTAGTCTTACTTTGCGATTTACAAAAGAAGGTCAGAATTTATTATTTGTATTTACAATTTTATTTAAACCTTTAAATAGTACGATTTTTAATGGAACTGTATATTTGTGTTTTGTCATATTCCGTAAGTAAGTGCTTATGTATTTACTTGTTATAAAATATTATTATTTATATATTCTTATAGAAGTATTTCATATATATATATATATATATATATATATATATATATATATATATATGTGTGTGTGTATATATATATATATATACACATACATACATATATGTATGTGCATACATACATTAACATACATAAGTACACCTATATGAGATTAATGTAGGTATATATATTTTATAGGATGGGATAGTTATCCATGGATATGTGTTGATTGTGGCACTCAAATGTCATCTGTAATGGAATTACGTGATCATTGTACAAATGTACATAAGCACCATGCAAATTATTCCTGCATTGATTGTTCAAAATTGTATACAAATTTTCAAGGCTTCATTACACATGTTCGAGCACATAGATATCATCTAAAATTCTGGTATTTGAACATTTATGTAGATAAAAAGTTTATGTTAAATTACTTAATATTTGAATAAAATTTAAATTTAATTATTGTTATATTTAGTTTTTCACATTACTGATGCAGATTTTGTGTGTGTATGTGTGTATATATATATATATATATATATATATACACACATATATTCATACACATACATACATACATACACACACACATCACATACATGTACATACACATGCACACAGCAAAAGTAAATATGTCAGATAGTTTGTAATCAGTTCAAATGATATTACTAATAACATTTTTATAATGAAAACAAAATATTTATGTGAACAATAAGCATCAAAACTTTTTTGAGATTTAAATTTTGAAATTAATGTTTTAGTGTATTTTTTGATTTATATTAAATGTACTGCTTTGTTCGTATAATTTGTATTGTTTCCATAAACTGTTTTCAAAAATGAATGATTCCTCACACACCACAAAAGTTTTTCTTATCAAACACATGCATACATGATAATTGTTTCTTTGCTTTAGTTGTGATGTATGTGGAAAGTTTTTTACAAAAAGATCATTCCTAAGTCGACATCGACAAACACACTTGGAAGTCCGCCCTCATATTTGTTCTATTTGTGGAAAATCTTTTAGAATGCATAGTTCACTTTTATATCATTCAAGAATTCATTTACCAGAAGCATTAAAAAATAAATTTCAGTGTGATTTGTGTCCAAAAAAGTTTGGAACAAAACCTAATCTTATGGCACATAAAAGGATTCATACAGGTATTATATATCAGAGTATTTACATTGCAGTTGCAGAAAAATATGATAATAAATCCAATATGCACAACAGGTATTCGTGAGTTTACTTGTGATCAATGTGGTAAAAGTTTTTTTCAAAAAGGAAATCTAGATAATCACTTACTTACACATACTGCAGCACGACCTTTTAGTTGTAATATGTGTGGGAAAGCGTAAGTATAATTATTTTTAATGATTTCAATAATAAGTCATTACTTTTAATAATCTATAAAAATCATAAAATGTTTTAAAGAAAAATATTTTATATTATGCTCATATTTAAAAGATACATTTTGGTTATAGATTTAAAACTTTAATGAGATTAAAAAAACATGAAAGTGTACATAGTGGGCTGAAACCACATCAGTGTGATGTCTGTGGAAGACAATTTCGAGAACGTGGTACATTAAAGGAACATCATAGAATCCATACTGGTGCAATGCCATATGCGTGTGAATTTTGTGGAAAATGTTTTCGTTTCAAAGGAGTTTTAACTGTAATTTTTTAGCCATTTTTTTATTGCTTCAATGAAACAAATTTATCATAAAAATAATTATGCATTTTTTTAATGTAGACACATCGTCGTCAACATACTGGTGAGAGACCTTATTCATGTTTAGAATGTCAACATCATTTTACAAATTGGCCTAATTACAATAAACATATGAAGAGAAGACATGGTATTAATACAAGTGTAACTGTACGTAAGCCGCAAAGCATTCCTCCAACAGGCATGCCTTGCCGTAATCCACCTGGTACTGTAATAGCTTCATCTACGAGCAATAGTAATGGATCTATTGCAACATCTCTTACAGTTTCAACTACTCAACTTCAAACACAACAACAATTAACTAGTCAACATATGTTGGTTTTACCAGATAATAATAGGTAATAAATTTTATATATATATATATATATATATATATATATATGTGTGTGTGTGTGTGTGTATTCATTTATATTTTTTTCAGTTTACAAAATTCTATTAATTATACTGATGTCGATCAAACAGTTTATATTAATTCAGATGGAGGAGTGGTACCTACTAATACTATTGGATCTATTCGTTCAGATAGACCTAACACAGTAATAGGAACAACTGTATTAGGTGTTCAGTCTGCTCAAGGATATTATATGCCTAGTGTACTTGGTTTATATAATATACAGACTGTTGACCCATCACAATTGATAACTCAGCATCGTTAAGTATTTAATCATGAAATTATGGGTTCAAATACAAGTGTTAGACAATATAGAACATTGTAAAAAATTGTAAATAAATATACATAATGAGTAATATAAAAATTACATATACAATTTAATGTCTGTCCTATTCCTTTGTTTTTTGAGTTCTAATATACATCAGTATATATACAATGTGAAATAATTTTATAAATTGATTTATGTATTATATCATAAATGAATCAAATTGACAGTACTATTATTGTAACATAAAAAATGAAGCTATTTATTTACTTTTTAAACTATGTATCAATTTCAGTTTTTTTCTTATTAATATGCAGTTTATTTTAATTCATTCTCTTATAGCCACCAAGAAATTTATTTCTATTAATTTGTTTTACTTACAAATCAGTTTTATAGAAATCAATACGTTGCTATAAACAGAGTATGCATTTTTTCTGCCAAGTTTTAAAATAACTTTAAAAGGTCAATAAATGTTTTTACATGTATGAAAGTACATGAAATTTATAACAGTAAAGAACTGTCTAAACAAACGTTTTATTTTGAAAAACAATGTTAATGTTCATATACACATAGGATATTTTTATGAATTCAATAAAATTTACATACAATTTATTAGTCATATTATTTTTAATAATTTGTAATAAATTACATACATACATTTGCAATATTAATGATTAAAATATTTAATTTGATTTTTGATTATCGAAAATATATATTTTTATTTAAATATGGAGATTTTACATTACTGTTCAATTACTATAGTATATCTGAAATTAATTTTAATTTGTGTATGTATATAGGCAACTTTTTTATACTAGTATATTATATATAAGGAAACAATTGTATGATAATATCCATGACCAGCAAACTTGACTGCACAAGTTTTTGTAAGATCATACATCTATTTTTGCTATGACAAATATATCACAAATAATAATTTGACATATATAATACACAAAATAAAATAAAATTTGAAATAGCACAAATGAAGAAAATATTATGTTTTAAATCAATATATTCTTTAATAAAAATACATACAAATATATAATTGGAACAAAAATTATTTATCACAACTTAGTCCAATTAAATAGCGACTTATGGAAAAGAAAATGGTCAACAGATAACAAGATCTGTATAAACAATTTATACATATTTTGTTTTACAAAATTTTTTTCCTCAAATGCTATATTAAATTTATTACATGTAAAAAAATAAATAAATGTTACATTACTTAGAATACTCTATCTTGATAACCACTATCTTGTGTAGTTGACATTTTAGCTCCTACTTGCATTGCATGATGATGTCCTCTAATATGACCTTGTCTTCTAGGAGGAGTAAGATATTCAAACATACTTTGATTATGTTGGGCTAACATTTTGCTTAAATCGCAAGGCATTGGATCAGTCCAAAAGAAATCATGGTTGAGGGCTGAGTCTGAATCATACCTTTTACTAGGATCCAGAGCAAGTAATTTATCTAGTAAATCACAAGCATATGCATCTTTCACGTAATGTTTTAATCTATCTTTTACTTTACGTTTCTGATCTTTTGGTAATTCCATTTTACTATAAAGTTCTAAATTTTCTACTCCTGGCCATACTTCTGGTGTGATGCTTCCACATAATTGTGATATTAAAGTTAATTGTTGCTGTTCTGTATTGCCTTGCATTATTGGAGATCTCGTCCACATTTCCGCCATTATACATCCAGCTCCCCATAAGTCAATTGGTGGGCCGTAATTACGATCTCCTAATAATAATTCTGGAGGGCGATACCATAAAGTCACCACTCGATTAGTATATCGATTAGCTACACCATTTTTATTCGCACTAAATGCTCTAGCTAAACCAAAATCAGCCAATTTTAATATTCCATTTTTAGTTATAAGCACATTAGCAGCTTTCATATCTCGATGTAAAATTTTATTACTGTGAATGTAATATAATCCGTTTAAAAGTTGTTGCATAACTTTTTTTATTTCGCCTAAATTAAATTTAACATTAACATTAGATAATAATCCAGCTAAATCATGTTCACAAAAGTCAAATACAAGGTAAAAGGTTGATCTATAACGATTATGTTGTGTTGCTCTAGTTCTACAAATTTCAATGAGATTAACTACATTTTCATGTTTAAGCAGTTGTAAAATACGAATTTCACGTAATGCAGTGATTGGGAATCCTTCTTTTTCATTGTCCATTAGAACTTTTTTCATTGCAACAAATATTTTTTTATTTGTATTTTTTTCTTTGGCTTTGAAAACTTCACCAAAAGTACCTTGACCAATTTTTGCAACCTTTTCATATTTACTGGATTCAGCACAATAAGGAAAAGCAAAGTTTTCAATGTATTTCTCTTTATCTTTAATATTTAAAATATTTACAGAATGCGTGTTTTCTGGTCTTGCTGAATTTACAAACATTATTTAATTTAAACGACTTAGTTTGATTAAAGTTAAGAACTAGGTTATGAAATAATCTTAGATATGCTTTCTACACGATATAAATTCACTTGCATAAAATTTCATTTGTATCTCGGATTACAATTCATAATGTATTTACAAAACGAGAATAAACATTATTAAATAAATAATATTATTTTCATGTCGTTTACACTCACTCTCGAATAAAATTCGCAAAAGTAGAATTGTGGAAACTATTATAAATCAATGTTAAATTTGTTATCATATACGTGTTGGTACAATTGTACTTTTAATGACGTTTTTCAAGCTTGATCATGTTTTGTAGACTAATTTCATAAATTAATTATGGATACGCTTTATCATGAAACAAATAAGTTAATTATTGAAACACAACAATTATTTCAGCAACTTGAGTCAGCTACTGTAGACAGTGACCAAATTGAAATTCAAATAAAAAACAAAATTGATGATGTTAACAGGTTGTTTTTTTTCGTATCTTACAAAACAATGTGTGATTTATAACATTTTAAGAGAATAATTAGTAAAAAAGATATAATAGTTCTACGTTTTAAAACACTTATTTTGTAAAAATTGTTTACATTATACGATTTTTTGGATTTTACATTGGAATGGATATATGTATAATACACATACACACACACACACATCATATATATATATATATATATATATATATATATATATATATATATATATATATATATATATATATGTTTGTATGTATGCATGTGTGTGATATGTGTATGTTGATTATTTGATTAATTTTAATATTTTTAATGTTGCACTTACAGAAATTGTGAACGCCTCGACTCTTATTTATTTAAAATTCCATTAGTTCAACGTCAGAGAGCCAAAATGCGATGTGATCAGTTAAAGTATGATAACAGACATTTATTAGCTGCATTAAAAGCATGGGTAGCTAAAAAACAGCGACATATTATTGAACAAAATGAACGAGAACAGTTGTTAAGTAGAAGGTTTGATGCTAATCCTGATACTACAATCAATATTGATTATTCAATTCAGCATAATACTTCATTACAAAATTCAAATCGTGGAGTTGATGAAATGTTATCGACAGGTGATTATAAAGTAAAATTAATAAGTTTTTAATCAAATATTTCTACAAAGCTACTACATAGCTTCTTTGAATGATAATTATAAAAAAAATTAGTTTGTAAAAATTACATATGTAGTTACTAAATATAAAAGAAATGTATTAAAATGATAACAAATCTGTATTGCATATGCACACACACATATATATATATATATATATATATATATATATATATATATATATATATATATATATATATATATGTATGTATATATATATATATATATTTTAATTACATATGGAAATGTATTCAAATGTTAATATTCTCTGATTTTGCAATAGGTAATTCTGTATTAGAATCTTTACGTTCTCAAAGAGGTACATTAAAAGGAGCACAACGCCGTATAATTGATATGGCAAATAGTTTAGGTTTAAGTAATCATACAATGAAACTTATTGAAAAACGACTTTCACAAGATAAAATGTTATTATTTGGAGGAATGATTTTTACATGTTGTGTTATTGGACTTGTTATAATATATGTTGCGTAGTAATTTTTTTGTTTTTTATTTACCGAATTACCCAAATATTTTATAGGTTTGGCATTTTAATAAAAACAAATTAAATAATCATATTTCTGCATCTTTGTCTTGATAGTGAACTTAATAAAAAAAAAAAAATACAAAAATAATCTATAAATACATACAAATTTCATATTTTTCAACCAATAAATATATTTATTAATTTAAAAAGTATGCAATAATAAATGTTGGTTTTAAATATATCCATACATACATAAAGTTGAGTACTTATTACATTTTTGTGTAAAAATTGATTATATTGGAAAAATCATATTTGTATTTTTAAATTTAAATATTAATAACTATTTTTTTAATTTACCAAAATTATGTTTTATGAAAGGATTAAATTCAAATAAAATTTGTTATAAAATGATCAATTAACATTTGCAGTGTTTATCATTAGCAAATTTGTCATTGAATGTAACAGTTTTCTTTTTTATTTTAGTGTCTATAGTGTTTTTAGATTTAATATATTCAAGTTCATTGTAACACTTTTCTTTATGATTTTCTACTTGTTTACATAATTCATTATGTCTTTTTTCTAAATTTTCATAATATAGGCGCTCTTTTTCTTCAGCAGACATTTTTTCATCATTTTGAATGCAATCATTTTTTAAACAGCAAGGAGGTTTTGGCAATGTAGTTAGATCTTCACATTCAGTTGATGGAACATTTCCAATATTTGGTAAATAACGGCATTCTAAATTTGGCAAATTTATTCCATAGCGTTCTGTTTCTTGTGGCAAAGGATGCTGTCTCACATATTCAGGTTCAATATTTTTCTCCTCTTTGTGAGGTACATCATTTTTTGTATCTGGTGTATATGTTGAACCATGACTGTGAATATTTGTTATACATTTGTCAATAACATTTTGAACTTGTTTTAAATTTTCTCCAATAGTATCAATTTCAGCATTTTTTGCCATTGATTCATTTTCTTGTAATTGGAACTAATAACATGCAGTATAGAAATATATGTTTAAAAAATTGTAACAATGTTCTTGAATAAATCAAAATCTATACAATAATATAAATTATAAAAACCAACTTTTTTTGCTACTTTTTTAAATGTCTATTAAAAAAATAGATAATTATAAATTACTTGATATGAATGTGCAGAAAACAAAAATAAAGTTATATAAATTAAGAAAATGATATTAGTAAATAATAAAGTAACTGATAATATATATAAATTACAATTAAATTATATATCGAAAGAAATCATTTTATGTGGTTTTGTTTTTCAATCATATTGTTTATTTTAAAAGTATAATTTTTATAATGAAAAAAGAAAATGTATTTACTAAGTTTACTTACATTAATATCTTCTTGTAAGAAACCTTGATTATACATATAATTACGTATATTGTCAATAACATTTTGAGGGAATTTTTCTTGATTAGATTGAATATAACGATATACATATAAATCTGCACCAGTAATAACAAAACTATGTTCAAAAATTTTAATTATAGACCCAATATAAAAATCTGCTGGTGAGTAATATTCAGGATTGTTAGCATCAGATCCTGGTTTCATAATAAGTTCTTTACGAAGAAATTTTCCTCCCTAAAATGAGTATTAAAAATGAAAAATATTCATGAAAATTACTACTAACATCATTAACCTTATGACCAGAATTTCTTTTAGGTGGTTCATTTATTTTAATTGTGCTATCAGCCAAAGAATAAAAAATTAAAAATAATCTTCCTCTATCTTCAGGATGAGATGAAACTAACTCAGCTGAATATCTTAAATATTTAGAAGCATTTAATAATTGTTTTACAACATCTTTTAATGGACGTTTAGGTTGGAGTGAAAAACAAGACTGTAAAGAATCTTCTCGTGATCCAAATCCTGAAGTATATGGAGGTACTTGCTGAAATAGTTATATAAATATAAGGTACTTATAATAAATTTCAGTATGTCATTCACTTTTGTCAAAGAACAAAATAAAAAATAACAATAAAATGATTAATAAAATCTATTTACATGTACACACACAGATATATATATATATATATATATTATTTTATTACATACTATGGTAGGATCTTGTTTTTTTATTTCATTTATTGAAAATCCTGTTTTTTGTTCAATATTGAGCATTTTTTTAAAATAATTTCTAGTAAATGGATCACAATCATAAATTAAAAATCTCCGGCCATATATGAAAATTGTTTCTCCAACAAGAAAATCTTTTGGTTGATAATATTCAGTAACTTCTGCATCTGAAAGCTCCAAATAAGACGATGGATATGTGACTGGAAATATATTTATTTATGAAAAAAACTAATATTTTTCTTTTTATGAAAATATTAAATAACATGTGTAATAAGTGTTACACAGATCTTAATTTTGTTATTATCTAACCAGGTCTATCTTTCCAATTTTTTGGTAATTTTGTTTTTCTTAATAACAAAGGAAATGGATCACGTCCATCATTTCGTGAATGAATTTCTTTTACTGAAACTGTATCATCAGCTAATGTATAATAAATTTCATAAGGTCGTATTTCTCCATTTTCAGAATTTCTATCATCCCATACAACATTAAATCTAACAAAATAATTATATAGTAGTGTGTTTATATATGCAAATGTGTGTCTGTATATATATATATATATATATATATATATATATATATATATATATATATATATAAACACACAGATATACACCAAATCATACTTGATATATTAAATTAATTACTTAAGTATTTTTCCATCATATTCAAGAAATCTACGCAATTTATCATCAATTAATGGTGTTACTCTATTTGTTGACTGAACTGCCATTTGACGATTTAGAACATATGGATCAGGTGGCAAATCTTCTATTGGGTTAATATCTATACCTTGACTTTTCATGAATTCCTAAAAAAAATTTCACTCTCTTATACATATACACTTTGACTTGTTATTAATTAATATTGTGTACTGAGTTTTATAATGTGATTACAATTTATAATTTAGAATAAAATTACATTAATAAAAATAACAATTATAGTGTATTGAAGGAGTAATTTTAACTTACTTTAGTAAAAAGATCACAGTCGACAGTATGATAAACAGTTCCAAAAATTGGTATATCAATACCTACATTTAAATCTTTCCAGTGCCAATAAGTGCCTAAATCACTTTTTGGTATCTTACCTCTTTTTACTAAACGGCCTTGAGAAAATCCACAATTCTAAAATGTATTTAAATTTGAAAACTAATGTATTTTTTAATAGATTGATTTTAAAGTTTTTTTCTATATAAAAATGTCCCAATAAGATTAACATTTATATACACACTTTTATTATATATCATTTTAAAATGTTAATGCCTACACATTCACACATATTTGTGTATATATACATATGTATATATATATATATATATATATATGTATGCATATTGATAGTTTGGAATGCCAACTTACTCGGACAACTGGCTCAATTACAGTCATTGTATCATCTTCAAGAAAATAAATGATATTTACATGACGTATACGATAATGTTCAAGTGGAGATTCTACTACAGACTGTTTAAAAAATGCAACAAAATTTAAACATTTTTTATCATACAGCGCAAAATGTGGAATAAACTGCGGCGTTCCTCTACTTTTTACTCGACCATAAATCAGTGATGGATCAAATCTGTGAAAATTGACACATTTATATGACACTTTCACATTCATATGTGTATGTGTGTATGTACATACATACATATATATATATATATATATATATATATATATATATATATATATATATATATATATATATATAGTTATATGTTTAACCTTATAATATCTTTCCTATTTAGATAGCCTACAGAATTAGAATCCAATTCTCGTTTACCTATTCCCACATCAACAACACTTGGAATATGATATCCATTAACAATGTCTAAAGTATGGTTTAGATGATATTTTGTATTCTATAATAAAATAATAATAATCATTATTATTGGAATGTTGTAGTAATTTTAAATTCTGTTAAATGTCTAGTCATTTATAATTTTAAATATATTATTACAATAGTATACTTACAGTAGGATCAGAAAATACAAATCCTGGCAATTTAGGTAAACCATCACTCATTATTTATAATTTTATTGAATACTTACAAAAATCTTTTTTTAAAAAAGAAAAAACAAGCAATGTTAAATCAATTAATTAGAAAGTTACCATAACAACATCTGTTTTCATGGTATTTCAGAGTATATATATATATATATATATATATATATATATATATATATATATATATATATATATATATATATATATATATATATAAATACTCTAAAATACCATGTTGTGTGTGTGTGTATGTTTTCTTTTTATAAACATGAATTTTTAAAATTTTACAAAATCAGTCACTTTGATAAATGTGAATATGAAATGGAATGTATAGTGAATGTAAAAAGTATTCGGTCAATATTTTTCAATATTACTCTTATTTTTTGAATTCTAATTTTTATGAGTTAAAATTATGTTATATTTATTATTCATAATTATTATTATATATTTATTGATCATAAGATCATTATTAGTGCAATAATTAAGGACAAACCAATTTAAATAATTTAAATGTTCACTTAATTTATAACAATACTACGTACATAGATTTAATTCATTTGATATATTCTCTGTTAAATATAACAAAACAAAATCTTTTTGTATTTATGTGAAAAAATCTTAAACCAGTTTAATCAATAAGTCAAAAGCAATACATATTTAAGTTACTTTTAGTACTTAATTGAGTTTATATTTAGTAAATGATTTTAACTTATATATATATATATCTTACTTTCTAGAAATTTTTAAACCTTTTTGGTTTAAATTTCCAAATTACATTATTTTTTTGGAAATTATTTACTATATACATAAATTAAATAAAAAATGTATTTATTATTGTAAAACCTTTTATTATAATTAACAAATATTTATATATTTTGCTTCATTTTTCCATGAAACATGTTTTGAATCAAATAAAAATTTAGGTACAGCACAATTAGATTGTATAGATAATTTTGCTGCAGCAAAACCAACAGAAACACATATTGATTCCGGTTGCCCTAATAACATTGCTCTAATGTATCCACTGATAAAACAATCACCAGCCCCACTGACATTCATTATATGTGGTATTACTTCAGTAGGATAATAATGGCATTTATATAATTTAAATTTATCTCTTGTAACAACCAATATTCCATCTTTTCCTAATGTTACTATTATATTGTTAATGTAAGTAGATAGAGATTTTGATAATGATATTGCTTCTTCTATACAACTTTGATTCAGTTTACTAGACCTTTGAATGGATAGTGATTCAGTAATAGCACGTAATTCCAATAAATTTGGCGATATAAAATGAATAGCTTTCCAAAATATTGTAGAAAATGGTTTTACAGCTTTCCGTACATCAGTTGGTTCAAAGAATACTGTAAAAATACATAAAATAAATATTCTTCTAATGTAATAATAAACAAAAGGCATAAATAACATACTTATTTTTGTTATTCGTTTATGCTGAAATTAAAAAGAATGTCAATATATTGATTTAGAGTTGATGTAAATAATTTAAGTTACAAAACAAAAATATACTGATTTGAGTTTATAAATATTAGGAAATAGATGTAATTAGAAATTATATATTTAAAAATATTACAAGTGATTATTGATTTTTATGATGTTTTTACATTGAATCAATTTTCGAGACATCTGAAATTTTACATATTAATAAAAGTTCAACTACCGTTCCTTTAAAAGTAAAGAACACAGTAATCGAAAAATATACTTATTCATTGTTTCTTTATAGAGAAGTTTTTAACAAATTAAAATGATGAAACCAATAAATACATGTTTCAAGATTGTAAAATGTATTTTCAGATGACAGTATTCTACTAAAAATTAGTAGAATAAAAAGGATTCAATTTTAATAAGATTGTTCATTAAGTTTTAATGTAAACATAAAATTAATTTGAAAATTAGTAATTAAATTTAATATAAGTAGCATATCGAAATAAGGAGAATTTGAAATATGTTTTGTTTATTTAATACATAAATGGGTTCAAATCGCTGATTTGGTGACTATATTTGGAAATGTCACAAGAGTTATGAAGCAATAAACACCGAGCGCAAAGTTTATGTAGATAAATAGTCTTCAGAGTTGATATTCTTGTTAAATGAAGATAGGCACATATAAATGTGTTTATATTAGAAATATTAAAAATATATGATAAGAAATGTCGAAAACAAGAACAGGAGTATGTGCTGTTTTTACGACTTTTATTGCATTTATTTGCATTCTTATTGCATTTGTAACACCTTGCTGGTTGGAAACTGATGGAAGATTAGAAAATCCAAAATTCATTCGAATTGGTATGTTTTGTGGGTGTGGCTATGAACAATTTTGATTTATAACCTCAATTTATATATAAACACACACACACATATATATATATATATATAAAATATATATATATGCATATATATATATATATATAAAATATATATATATGTATATATATATATATATAATATATATATATATATATAATATATGTATATATATATATATATATATATATATATATATATATATATATATATAATGTGTGTGTGTATATATGTGGGTTTTTAAAAGTTTTCTAATACTTTTTTGACCAGTGTATATTTATACATAAACATTGATAGTACATAAGTATACATGAATAAATAATATATAATAAAAACTAATTTTTTTTCTTATAATCATGTTTATAACAGGTTTATGGGAAGTATGCTTTAAAGGATTTGAAGATATACATCATTGGTTAGTATGAATACATTGTTTAATAGTTGTATGAAATTAACTATTAAATATTTTATTGATTAGGTATGAAACAAAGTTTGATGGATGTTGGTGGGTTTTTGAAGAAGAATATTACATCATACATGATATACTTCTTCCTGGATTTTTCATTACTACACAGTTTTTCATGACATTATCTTTTACTTTATTGCTAGTAGCAATATTTCTAACAGCTATGTATTGCTGTTGTAGTAAATACCATGAAAAGTATTTAATTCTGCTATTGACAATTGGAGCTGATTTAATTATTGCAGGTGTGTTTAGTATATTGTAAAATAATAGTGTTTTTTTTATAAAATAAAATGAGTTCATAATATCAGATAATAGTTTTGTAGATAATAAAATCAATTATAACTTTATACATGAATTTGAGTTAAAAATAACATTATAAATGCTATTACTTATTTTTAATAAAAGTTACTTTTTAGGTTCTTGTTCATTAATAGCAGTAATTATTTTTGGAGTTCGTGGAGATGGTCGTGATTGGATGCCAAATTGGGAATACAATAATTTGTCTTGGTCATTTGCTCTTGCTGCTATAGGTTCATTATTATTGTTTCCAGCAGGAGCTTTATTTTTAACTGAAGCACGACGAGCTAGATACCGTAGATTGGCTGAAACTAGAGATCCTAGCCAATTCAGTATGGATGTTAGAAAAAGTGCACATACAGATATATAACCATATTAATATTATCAATAATAACTTTTTTTATGTTGTAAATAGAAATAGTACTTCTTAATAGTACTAATGATATTGATTACATTTTTGCAAAGACAAGTATATTTTTATTAATTTTATCTTCAATATTAGAAGTGATTATAGAAGGAAAGAATAGTACATTTTTTGAATGAGTATAGTATAGTATCTCTGATATGATCATGTTCGTTAGATCTGAAGGTGTTATTATTTTTTTTAATTGATTTTAAGGAAAAAGATTTTTAATGTATTCTTATTGTTTATTTTTAATTAGCAAATTGAGTTTAAAACACCTTTTACATCAGAATTAAATAATATATTTAAGAAAAAAATGATGTTTCTATTGCGGTATTTTATATTTAATTAGTATTTAGTACAGCCCATTGTATATACTCAAGTGGTAGTATTTAGCATAAAAAAAATATTAATTTTGTTAAATTTTGTGGAGCATCATAAATATATAACTAATATTTTTTTATCTTTTTAGTTATATTTGAAAATGATTTTATATTGAAGTATATAATTTGGTAATAATTTATATAATTAATATATTTAGTATTAATATTATTCAAAGAATTTTTGAGCATACTCTGGGAGAATGTGGCCTTAAACATGACATGTTATGGAAGATTAGTTATCTGATGCCTTAATGGTTAATGTTGTTTATTTTTATTGACAAATGGCATTTAAATTCATTTAATAAAATTAGTATACATAACGTTTTATAGTAATCTTAGTAGTGCAATTGTATACGTTAATAAAAAGTCAAACATTTATTGCAAAAATGCATATTTTAGAAAATTCGTAAAAATTATATATGTAGTTTGTATGATATGTACAATTAATTTAAAACTAGTAAAGAAAATCAGATTTGTTTAAATAGTCTACTGATATATTGATAAGTATTTTTTTTGTATATATATGTATGTGTGTTTAATATGTACATATTATTACATTCAGATGCATATATGTATTCTGTTTTTATTATTATTTTTGACATTATAAAATCAAGAAATATTTTAAAGTGCTTTTATTAAATCAATAATAATGAACTCTTTCATTAATAATATTGCTTATTAGTAATTGCTTATTTGGCTGCATTGTTATTATATTAAATTGTATGCAGATGTATTTTAATCAAGTTTATTTTGAAACAAAAATAAACTTGTTGATTGATTTTTGAATAATATTAATTTTTAGTATTAAGTAACATTTTGTTAATATACTCTGATATTTCCGTCCAATTGTATTTTATAAGATGAAAAAACTTTTCATGATTATTAATGGTAGTTTTTTATTTTATGAACTGAAATGTAATTATTTTTTATATTATTAAAATATGTGAAATAAAAAAATATTGACTATTTTTTACTTTTAGATTGTTGTTTCAGAAATTTGGATTAAAGAAAATTAAAATCAACACTAAGGAAACTATCTAATTTTTTTAATTCGAATGTTCTGTTTTTAAATTAGAATAATCTAATTTCATCACAATTTTTTTTTAAAAAAAACAAATGTATATGATATGTAAATTAAATTTTATACTAAAATGTTGATTTATAGTTTTTAATTATTGCTTTTACAAGGATAATACAAAAATTCAATTTTAAAAATAAGTAAAAGTATAAGAGTATAATAGAATATATGTACATATACATATCACTGCATAAAAAATAAGATATCTCGCTAAATAATTACAAATTCAATAATTATTTACCTTTACATTTATCATACGAAACAAATTTCAAAACAATGTAATTGTATAATCATAAATCAAAGTGAAGGACTTATTTTTTATTGTTACTTAAATAGATATATCTGATTTTGATTGCTACAAAATAATAATAAATCAGATCATTAAATTATCCTTTATTTGTTGTTATTTATTTATTTAATTTAAAAGAATAAACTATTTCAAAAACTAAGAATTAAAAATATATATTGTAATCTGTTGAAAAAATCTTAAGTTATGAGGACTAATTTTATAAACAAGTACCTTGTATTCATAAGAATACATTTAAATAAAAGTAATTTTCCCTTGTTGTAAAACAATTTTCATCACAAAGATAATAAAGTAATTAATAACTGCATTATGATTTAATATTGTTTTCTTTAAAAAATAAAAATTCATAAGTTGCATATGTTTAATTTTGTGCTGCAAAAATAATATCTTAATTTTATATGTACTTTTGCATATATTTTTAAGAGAAAAGGTTAAAAACATATTTTACAACTGTTTAAATTTAATTTGAATGGCCCGGGTAAAATGGACCCTATCATGTTCACGATTTGTGCAAAAAAACACTTTTCGCATAATTAACTGACAGACGGTTTATCCAAGATTACTTATAATTTGAATCCGACTAGGATATAAAAGAATATATATATATATATATATATATATATATATATATATATATATATATATATATACATATACATATAAATTTATTGGCTGGCTAAAGAAATGCCAAGTAAAGTATATTATTGTGAGAGTCTTTTATCTATGGATCTGTGAAGAGCGAATGTTTGGTATTCGTCGTCGTTGCTCGTTGTTCCTATTTGGTGTCAGTATTTTGTCTTGAATCAAGGGGAACGTACATTTTTGTATTGCGAACGGAATCGATGCTCGGCGAAATACACATATGTGTACACGTCTGCTTGCAAATGCTCGCCACTCGGAAAACACGTACCGAATCAATACTCGGCGAAAGCCAAATATTCGGCGATCAAAAAATACCGAATGTGTGGCACCGCCTTAATAATAGGACATTCATACCGATTTCAGTGGCGCACTCGGGATTTAATTTTGGGGGCGGGAAGGAGTTGAACGGATACATTTTTTTTAAAGAATAAAATCCGTTTTCTCTTTTTATAAAGCTCTTAAATCACTTCAGTCGTGGTTAGATTAATATCTCTGTGTACATATAGCGGATAATGATAGGGGATTACATTAATCTCTGTGTATATAGGAGCATTTTATCGCAATAATTTTGTTTTGTTTTCTAATGTTTTTTCCCTTTCCTTGGGAAGGGAAGTGCCACAGCCCTTTGCCCCCCTCTGGGTGCGCCACTGATGATTTAATATAAAAATTTTAGTCTGTAACAGATACACGAAAATTGTTTATAAGTAGATATGATGAAAATAGGATACTTCACTATTTCACATTTATAATGTGGTGTCTCCAGAAATGATGTTAGATTAAATAGTAAAGATATTTGAATATTATTATAAACTTATAACTTGAATTGATTGTGATGAATGAAATGTTAATAAACAATAGAACACGATAAGTAAGTAGATAAAGAGCACACGATAAGTGCATTTGAAAACACAATAATTAGTAAATAAATAAGATTAATTAAACAAACATTAAACAAACATATATTAAACCTTTAGTTTATTTAAAATTTCAACAAAAAAATTAATCATAATGGTCTTATAGTATCATATTAAAATCTTGCGGAAATGGTTTGTTGATAGAATAACATTAAGTAAGAATACACTAGTATAACAGAATGAATTGCATAGTAATAAAAAAAAAAATCCAAATATGTACTTTATAAATAAAAGCTGGGCAATTTGGATTAGATATATTACAAATGGGTCTCAGAATTGAAACATTTAGGAATAATTTAGTTTAATAGAAGACATTGTAATGAATGAATAAATTTGAAAAAATATTTAAAATTGATTAGACTTTTCTATAATTAAAATATATACTAATCTTTAGGTCAGTATCAAATTTGTATTATTATTTTAGTATTATTTATGCCGTATATTATTATAATAATTCATTGTGAAATATACTGAAATAATGGTTTTACTTAATAAGTACTGGGAATTTTTTGCCCTTCTATTTTAAGATGTAATTATTTACATTTACATAAGAATTGTTTAAGCATTCAATGCCATGTATGTAAAGATTCTTTTGAAAACAATTCCATCAACTGAAATAAACCTTTTTTCAAACAATAAACCTACAGATAAAAATATATGCCATTTTCACATACTTTTAAACACCTACATTAATTAACGTATTAAAGTGATTTCATGCATAAATAAGCGTAGTGTTTTGTGCAACTGAAAATTACTGTATCATTTCGTCTGTAAAATATAATTGTATGTTGAATTTACAAATTTAATGTGACAATTTATATAGACAATTTGATAAAATATCTGTAATGCCTCTTAAAGTGACTTTTTTTACGTTAATGAATAAACAAGCTATTGCAATTATTCATACTGCTTAACTGCTTGTTCATGAGGGGGGAAGTATAGGAAGCATTTCACCGAGTGTTTGTCTATGATTTCACCTGAGTAGTTGGTGTTAAGTAGAAGTAATTTCTTGTTGGGTGTGACAGAAAGTAGTCGTATATTCTACTGTTCGTTTTTTTTGTTTTTCTGTAAAACTAGTATGGCGTTAATTATACATTTTTTCTCATTGTTTTATTGATAATGCTAACATTTTATATAAAATTCGAGTACGTCCATAATAGG
>CM068319.1:23261458-23361458 GCA_034766995.1 Acanthacorydalis orientalis
AATAATTAAATTGTTTTAAATTATATTTCACAATTAAAATACTTTTTAATCGAATGAGACATATATATATATACACCACATACATATATCATACACATATTCACATATTCATATATATATATATATATATATATATATATATATATATATATATATATATATATACACATATATACATATATATATATATATATATTTATATATATTCATATGCATTTATACAGTTTATTTTTATTCATTTTCTGAGTCTTTTTCTATGTTTTTTTTTTGTCTTCTTTCTAATATAGTTATTTTGATTTTTTAAGTTGTCTTAAAGCACCATATTTATAATGAAGTAGAAAGGTGTGTCAACAAATAAAATATAAGCAACACCCAATTTTTGAATAGAAGTATTGACAATTAAGGAACTTACATATTTATTCAATAATATTAAACGCAAAAAATATTTTTAAAATGGTTACAAAAAATGATTACCCCAAAGCAAGTGGTAAGAATCACAGTTTGTCAATGAAATTGAAGATGTTGGTATAATATTTATATGTTTTTATTTTATAGATGCCTTAATATATGGAGGGATATTTGCTTATGTAGCAGGAGTGTGTTTAATAATATCATTTTGTAGCCCGTATTGGATTCAGTCATATGAAGAAACATTTTCAGACTTTAAGCATATGGGGTTATGGCAGTATTGTTTTCACAGATTTCGTTATCCATATTATCAATTTGACCATCTCTTCGATGGTTGTCATTATATATTTAGTCAGGTATTGTAATTTTATTTTTATTTAAATAATCAGCAAATAAATAACATTTTTTTAGGAATATTATGTTATTCGAGAATGGTTATTGCCTGGATGGTTAATTGTTGTACAAGCTTTTGTAACTATCGCTTTTATTTTGAGTTTTGTATCCCAAGTTATTATTGCCCTTGAAGTTTGTCGTTTCCCATTGGAATTTGTCCTTCAATATGAATGGATATTATCAGGAATTAGTTTTGCAGCAAATGCAGTGTCATGTAAGGAAATAAATCGTAATTTTATATATATATATATAATTTTTATATAAATAAGTAAAGAAATGAATAAATGAAAAATAATTTTTATTTTGTTTTAGCGGGATTGCTTTTCCTCGCTGTTTGTATTTTTGGTGGCAGTTGTTACAAACGAGATTGGTTAATGTATCCCAATTTTAATTACATTAGTTGGTCTTATGCATTTGCTGTAATTGCAATGTTTTTGCAATCGGGTGCTGCATTTTGTTTGTATAATGAAACAAAACGAAGCTATGAATCTCGACGTGAATCTCGAAACTTAGTAACGCAGATGCATTCCGAAACTCAAAGTCGTACTAGTTATTACTGATATTTGTAATTATTTTACAGATCTATAATATACATTTTTAAAATCATTGTTATTAAATATTATAGCAATTGAATTTAAAAATTAATTAAAATGTATTTTTTATCACCATGAATGCATTTCAGTTACAAAAAAATATTTGTAATTTAATACGAATTATGTATGATTGGAAACTAAAATGTTTTAGTTTAGTAAATACTGATTGTACTACTATTATTATTAATTTGATACAAATGTTTGAGTTTGTTAATCTTAATTAAAAAAATATGATTTGAATATTTTATGATAGATATTTTGTATGGTTAGAATTTATATTTATATATGTATAAATATATAAATGGCTTCTTTTATAAAAGTAATGAACATATTCTATATTTATGCATTTTTGCACATTTACTACTTTGGTAATTTTTATCATGTTTATATATTTAATGATATAACATTTCTTTACGAATGTTCATACAAATAATTTAAATAAGTATCAATATATGTTGTTCGTAATATAGATGTTATACTACATTTGATACATTTTATATTTAAAGATATAAATGATTAAAAATAGAAGTGCTGAATATGTGTGTATATGTATAAGTAATAGGTAAATAATGTAATACATGCATACCCATAAGAATATATACATACATACATACATATATATATATAACTGAGAATTTATATATTTTTTTCATGTTTCTTAACAGGTATAATAATTAATAAGTGAATGTGACAAAATGTTTGTAAATAAAAGCTTAATTCCAAACAACTGACTGTATAATATAATCTAATAAAAGTTTGACATAAATTATAATAAAAAAAATAGTAATGTAGATTATAATATTGTAATAAAAATTTAATTATTTTTGCTGTGTATAAGAATATATAACTTTGGATATAATTATTAAAGTAATACAATGTTTAAGTTGTAAGTATATTTATCTGTAAGTGGCACAAGTTTTTAAACATTTTGTCATACTTGTTTGGGATATTATTAAAATTATATTTAACATGAATATTGCAATATAAAAATATTACAAAGTAAGGTGTATGTATGTATGTTCTACAGAAAAAATATATACATACGCAGGTATCCAATAATTGTTTGAAGAAATATTTTAGAATTACAAATAATATATTGTGATATATGAAAATAAATATGGATCATTGATAAAACAACTTTGTATTTTTATATTTGCATATAAATAACTCACTAAGGAATTCTATTATTATTAGCATTATTCTTCATTAAATCATAAAAAATATAGTAATGAATGTTTAGTGATATATTTAAAATTTAAATTAAAAATCACTATTTTGTATGATTATGTAATAATAATAGCACTTGATGTTAATAGTTTTTTAAAATATTTATCAGAAGTAAGAATTTTTAAATGAATTTTAAATATTTTATTAAATTTATATATTAATATTGATTGAAGCAATTATAAAAAAATGCATGATGTAGGCAGATTGAAAAATCATTAAAAGTATTCAAATTTGTTAATTATTTTACATGAAAATTCATATACATGCATAAGTTAAATTATGATGAATGTGTGCATTTTTCTTTTAATTTTCATGTTTTACTAAATAAGTATTTGTGTCTATGCCAGTTCATCAATATATTATAATGTGCTCTTACTAAAAAGGGAAGTTTATTATATTATTATATAAACAAATTAAATGAAATAAGTATCAGTTTTGTTGTAACTTGAATAGAATATTTTTATTAATATGATAAAAAAATCTGTTCATTTAATTGTAACTTATTTTATTTTTTTTATGATAGTATCTATGTATTTACTTGTTTTGAAATGTATTCCGTCCAAATGTTCAATTTATTTCAAGACATATCCAATATACCAATATACATGTTTATAAAAAAATTAATGATCTTTTCATTTTTTTATGACCTAAATTTCATCATGAATTTATTCAGTATATATTGACAATAAGATTTTTGATTGCAGTTTTGTGAGTATTTATAATTTAATATGTAATAATAATCAATTAACTATTATAGAATATGTTTGGGGTCACTTTAAAAAAAATTAGAGACATTCATATTTTGTAAATAGATAATTGTAAAATAGTAAAGTATTTAATGTCTAGTTTCAGATTTTTTTTTGCATTGTATCAAGTTTAAAGACCTATTTATATAATACTGTAGTTAATTCAGTTGCATATTATTTAATTTTTCCAATTTTGTTTTATTTTTCTAACATTACTGTACATCTTGTATTAAAAATGTGAAAATTATAGAAAAACTTTTTAAGGACAGTATTTTTTTTATAAAGGAACGAATGGGTAATTTTTTTTGATAGGCATCAATTTCTTCATTTTAAGGTAAAATTAAATATATAGATCATTTTATGTTTAATTTAAAAATAACTGCTGTTTTAGAAGCGAGTCATGAGTAAATGAGTTAAAAGTATTAATATTTGCATTTCAAAATTTGTTTTTAACTTTTTTAAATAAAATTCGTATGTCACTCCAAATATTATCAACTTCACCATAACGGAAATGCTCTCTAAGTAAAAATATTTTTTTCATTAAACATCATCTATATGAAAGTAAAAAAATGGTTTGAAAATATATTCTCATAGTTTATATTTAATAATTTTCTTTAAGAAACGTTTTGTTTTATGTTAATATTTCAAATAATATTAAAAATGATCAGTTTGCTTTTTGTAATTCTATCTTAAAAATGTCAAATGAAAAAATAAACAATTTAGTGAAAAAAAGATGTAAATTTATGGAAAAAAATATACAAAGAATTTCTGTACTGAGTTGTTATAATTTAATTATTGACGAATCGGAATAACAAACAAAACTTGTATAGTTGACACGCATATGTATTTTTATATAAGAATTAAAATATTTTTAGGAAACCTAATAATTTAATATTTGAAAATTCAAACATTTAAGATATAAACCATGAGGCATGAGCGATAAGTGTATGAAAATCTATCTTTGAATTTAAGTAAACGTATTTAGCTGGGCGGTTTTTATCATTGCTCAAGAGTGCATACTTAATACGTTCGTGGACACTTTATTAAGTTGTATATAGAAACTTACAAGTGTTTCACGAAACTAGACAACATTTCAAAACCTGTAGATATTTTTTATATCAATTAGTATCCCTATATTATTATTATTTTTTTTTGTAGAAAAAGTATTGGAAGGCCACAGCCGTCATGTCCTAGCAGACCACTGATTTCTGCAAGCTGGTACAAGATGGTTGCAGCCGTCTAATGGTTTCTTCTACAAAAAACCCACGACTGTGTATAATGGCTGACTCATTTGACTATTTAAAAATAGGACTGTTAAGTGCTTACATATTTTAATTGAAACAATCGAACACTGGCTACAATGCCTATATCAAACCTCAGCGACGTCTTTGTGATAATTGTTATTTATTATCTATTTCCTGAGATAGTGAAAAGAAAACGGTGGCTCACTGTGGGACACAGTATCATGATTCAACAGTATAATACGTATAACCAGAGCGGCTGCAACTGTTTTGTCTCTAGAGCACTTAAAGCATAAGACGGCTATAGTCGTCTTGTCCGCGAAAGTGTTAAACGATACAAGAGCGAGTGTGTAATTACTTTTTTATAAAGTTTTTGAAATTTGGTTCAATTCCGATTTTTTGAATGCGATGAAATCCGTATCTTCTAACGTAGGGTTACAATTGTTTATGTAAAATCCTATGTTTGTTAACGAGTTAAGGTACAGATGAAGAAGGTACAGATAATTTAGAAAAGTGACTTTCGATTTGAAATTATCTGACTATCAAATATTACTAACAAATGCACTGAAAAATTCTTAAAAATACTGAGATTATTCACAGAATGTTACAAAATAAATCGTTTAGATTCATTTCTATACGTACTCGTATTGTCATTATAAGAATGAAAAACTAGACAGACAGTGCATATTTCAGAAATATTCAGATCCTGGAAAATTTTAACTTACATGAACGTAAGTCATAGTAATGAATACAAACATTCAAATATTAAATAACTTACTATTAATTTATTGTTTTTTATTAAAGAAAAGTGTAAAAAGTAAAAAAGCAGGAACTTAATAGTTTTCATAATATAATGAAATTATATATATAATTAATGCAAGTTGTTGAATATAAAATAATTAAGAAAATAGTTACATACCTGGAACTTTATACTTGTGAGCTAATTCTAAAGCGCACGATAATGATGGAATAGATAAATTTCCATCTAATATAAGTAGTGGAGAGTTTTTAATTATGCATTCATGAGATTTTATCTGAAAAAAATGAAATTTAAGTTAAAAATTTAGGCATGCCTTGAAAAATATTCAAATAATATCAATATGTGTGTGTGTATATATATATATATATATGTATATATATATATACACAAATACACATTCATAGTTTTGTTATGATACACACTAAAATTATGATGTAAATGAGTTTATTTACAAATGGAAAAAAATCTGTGGTACAAATTATAAGACAATAAACTTTTTTATTTTACCATTTCTGGGGTAATACATTCGTTAATTTTCATGTCTCCCATGCCAAGTCGGCATTCTCCATTATAATCAATGACTGCTGTGTATTGAGCTGTGTTGTAGTTTGATAGCATTGTAACTTTTTTCATATTATTTGATGTCATTTGTGATCGGACGAACTTAGCATTAATATCATTGCCAATAACAGATATGAACGTCGGCGAACTACCTAGTTTTGTAAGTGCATCGCATAGGTTACGACCTACACCTCCTAATGATAGAGTAAATGTTGTACTGTTCGTTGATCCATCCAACTGTAATAAATTAATTTAAATTATTTTGTAATAAAACGAAATATAGTTTTTAAAGTAATATTTATATATATATATATATATACACTAGTATGTAGCTAGTGAAAATTGACGGGAAAGTAGGAAGAAAAAAACTGTTTATCGGTTTTGAAAAATAATATATATAAACATAAAAATACCTAAGAACGAAACTTAATGAATTAAACTTAAAACCCATGAGATGGCAAAGCAAACATTTCTTGTCACCATAGATACTTGTTACTTTATCCTCAGGACAAAGTGACGAGAAATGTGGGTTTTTATATATAAGAAATATATGATATATATATATATATTTATATATATATATATATAGAGAGAGAGAGCAACACCCTGAGTTACATAACTGTGACACGTAAATTCGCAGTTAGGTAATAAATCTCGAAAATTACAACTTGTTCTATTGACAAGTTGTTTAATTAAAACAAATAGTTCAGTACGTATTTTATGCTTTGAAATGAGGTTTTTAATAAAGATGTGGTTTCTTTAAAAATACAAATCTTTTTTGTACATGTTTTCTACCCAACAGTGGCCTTTTCGCTGGCCTGTAACTTCTCAAATCAGTCACAACCAAGCATAGCATGTTTTCCAGCCTATGGTGTTGTTTTTTTTTACGAAATTGTGAGGATAATGGTTCGTATCACATATAAAAACATTTTAGAAATACAAATGATTCCTCATGTTGAGTGGAATATGCTGCTTTGATGGGTGGTTAAAAGATAATGGGGTTCAAGTTTTTGATTGGCCGGGAAAATCACCCGACTTGAATCCCATTGAAAATCTCTTCGGGCTTCTCAAAAGACGAGTTGCGGGGGAACGCTTTGGATACAAGCGGAAATTGTTACGAGCATTAAAAAATGAATGGGAAAAGATACCCATAACCACCATTTTAAATTTAATTTTATCAATGCCACGCTGAGGTTATTTAAAATAGGGGCTTTTACACAAAGTACTAGATTTGCTGCTTTAGTTTTACACACTCTCATATATTGCAGTTACTTGTTTTTGTTGCCATTTTAATATTAATGAATTATTATTATTTTTGAAAATGCATCATTTTGTTTTTGTTTCATCAATATATAAGTATGCATTATTAATATCACTGTAAACTAACTGGAAGAAAAGATAAATACACTTAAATGTTTAAGAAGAATTTGTTGCTTCTGTTTTGCACAATATTGTAAATAATAAACATTCATATAATAATAATAAATATTACAGTTTCTTATGAAGTTGCATTGAAGTAATTTACAAATTCGACTTTCGTAAAGGATTACGGAACGCATTACCTACTGTACATATATATATATATATATATATATATATATATATATATATGTATGTAAATGAATAAATTACTGCCATAAACATTGTTTTTATTTAGATTTGGAAAATGACTTCTGTATTTGATATAAATATACTAGAAGAGCAAAAAATAACAAAAAATAAAAAGCAACAACTGTTTTTAATTATTATGTTCTAAATATGTTAAATTATTTTAAGAGAAAATATAATTAAAAACAATTTTCTAAATAAATTTCATATTTTATTTATGTTTTGCTAGTAATGTAAAGAAAAAAATATTACTTCATCTACAAAGATTTTTTAAAGAATATTTTTGGAAATTTTTAATATCCAATATATACACATTTTATTTGTAAGTTCAGAAAGTTTGGAACATAATTCATTTTTAAATTATTTTTGTTGTAATTTAATTTATTTTGTAATATACTAATAAAAATATATTAAAAATATATCAAATGTATTAAAAAAATGTTTATTATTAATTAAATGTTTCCGTAAGGTTTTACTGAATCTTGGTTGTATAAATTCAACGATCACTTAACACGTTTTTTTTCTGCCTTTCAATTATTACTTCACAATTTTTAATGTGTGCGGATTGTTAACATACATAAAAATGATAGATCTGTTTAACATTACTGATGATTTGAATATGTTTTCTACTATTTTTTGCCTCTCACTGTTTGTTTTTAATGTTAAAATTTCTCTTGGTTGTAATATTTTTTTAAATCTGGAAAATGATCTGTGAATATCACATAATATATCCTTAATCTCCTTATAATCATGTCCTTATAATCATAGAATTTTTGAAATTGCTTTGATTGTCGACTTTATAATGTTTGTCTATAAGATTTTTTGAATTTCTTTGTACATAGATTTTCTGATTTACAGAATTCAAATTTAGATTCATACTTCATATTACTTGGTTATACAATGCTAAAGGATTAGTATGTTACTTTACGATTTAAGATATTTTTTTTGAAAACAATTGTTCTGTTAAATTAACTGATTTATTTTCAGCGATTTTTCCTTTAGAACTCATTTCAGACATTCTGTTATATTATGAATAATTTGTATTGCTTTTTTTCAAACAGAATACTAAATTTTTTGTCCTACAGCATTTATTTTTGTGCTTTTTTATTATTTTCATATTAACCATCTTTTTTCTATCTTTTCTTGAATTTGTTTCTCGACGTTGTAGAGTAGTAATTATTGTTCAAAAAGTTATTGGAACAAAAACTTAAAAAGAAGCTCATTTTGTTAAAATATTAACAATCAGTTTCTTATGAGATGTTATATATCATACGTTTAAACTTGAGTTGAGAAACATATATAGAATATATATATATATATATATATATATATATATATATATAAATAATTATTTCAATTTTAGAAATTTTCTACTTTTCAGCCAAATAAATGCTTGTTTCAATTTAAAAAGTCCACTGTTATCATTTATTGTTTTTAGATATCTTATTACCTCATACTCATTCTGATTTTTTTATATATTTCTTGATTCAGTTGATATTTTCGGATATAAAATTTTTGTTCTCTTTTCTTGGAATATATTACTAATTTGTAAATTTTATATTCTTTTTATTATACCTGTAAATCATCTTTTCGTATCTATTTTATTTTCCTTTTGATTTCTCTCATTCATAATATATAATTTTATGTACTTCACCGTATTACCTTAAATGTCAACTAGTTTCTACTTCGAGACTGATGTTCGATTTATAGGTACAATAATTTATAGGTATAACAATTATAGGTAAAGATAGGTAAAATAATAAATTGATTAAATAATTTTTTCTTTAAAAGAAAGTTCTAATAAATATTATTTTTATTATTTGGAAACATCCTCAATAATTGATATATTCTTTATAGTAAGTTAGTATAAATAAATATATTTCGGTAATTATTTGATTAATGTTTTTTCTTTTTCTTTCTTTTTTTAAGTTTCTTCGGTTCTTCATGAAAATAAAGTCATTAAGCATTAGTTGGATTATTTTGGTTCATATCGAGGCTATCAATTAGCTAGATATTATTATTCAATTTAAAGAAAGTACAAATACATAATTTATATATTAATATGTAACTTAATAACATTTTTTTATACTTAAAATCAGAAAATTAATTAGTATTAACATAAATATCTTAATAGAAATTGTAAATATAATATATACTGGTGTGAATTTTTTTTTGCAGTTAAGTACTTCATATTAATTAATATGTTTCATAGAAGTCATGTACGAATGGAAAATAAAACGTCTCCAAATAGCATATATTAATTAAAGATAGACTTAATTTCTCAGTTT
Source organism: Acanthacorydalis orientalis (assembly GCA_034766995.1). Classification (NCBI taxonomy): domain Eukaryota; kingdom Metazoa; phylum Arthropoda; class Insecta; order Megaloptera; family Corydalidae; genus Acanthacorydalis; species Acanthacorydalis orientalis. The sequence goes on from CM068319.1 coordinate 23,271,284, forward strand.
CTTGTTATATACTCAATCTTTCGTCTATCTCGTTTCGTTGTTACAGGACTGGTTTCAAATCGGTATAAGTCACAACCAACTCGCGAAACGATATTCTGATTTATTTTTGCGCAAGCGTTCCGCTTTTTCTTCAGCGCATGCGAATCGTAATGGTAGTGTCAGAGCCTACCCCACCCGATATGAGTGTACGCCCGACGTCAATGTTGCAGTTGCGTCGTCGTTTTCTTATCAGGGCCGATTTTATAATATTTGAATTCCTACTTTTGTTGAAACTCTTTTTCTTTCGAAAGCTGATTTTAATGTATGCATTGTAACTTGTATATATATATATATATATATATATATATATATATATACAAGGTTTTCCAATAAGGACGTAATTTTTTAATTTGAAATAAAACACAGTATTTGCGCTGAAATTTCAGGTCTCTTTATTGTAAATAATAGTTGGGGGTGTGTCATTTATAAATGGAAAATAATATCGTGTAATTGACCGTCGAGTACTTTATTACAAGTGACCATTCTTTTGTTAAATTTTTCAATAACATCCCTATTCAATCGGGGCTTTATCTCACCAATTTCTATTCTGATTTCACCATTTAGGTCGCAAATTGTTTTAGGATTATTGATCTTCACCTGTCCTTTGACGTGATCCCAAGGAAAGTAGTCCAACAGTGTTAAATCGTAGGATCTCGGTAGGATCAGTTCATGTCTATATTTCTTGAAATAAAGCGACCAGGAGATTTAGTTGCCAATAAATAAACTGTTTCACCAGCCGTTGGGCTTGTTGCGCCGTCCTGTTGGAATCACACGTTCTCCAGATCAATATCTAATTCTGCTCTCAAAAAAAATTGTTATCATGTATTGGTATCTTTCTCCATTTATAGTAATCGCTTCATCAGCCTGATTCTCAAAAAAGTAAGGACCAATGACTCCAAATATAATAAACCAATAGAAATGAATATCAAGATATGAGGAGGTGAAGAAATAATATTTAATTTTGATTCTTATCAATGATATATTTTTATAATTAAAAACCATATATTAATATTAATCAAACGAACACTTGACTTTTTTTATTTAATTATACCAGAATGATTGTAATTAATTAAAATTTATTTTCTCATCGCACAAATTTCTTCTGTGTCTAGTTATGTTTTTACCGTCATCATTACCCTTAGTCACACATTAAAAAATGATTTATTATTTATAGTTGCTTTATTTAAATAAAAAAAATCCGGAGGCGTTGGATCGTATAGTCAATTGCGATTATTATTAAAATTAAGCATTTAACTCAGCTAGATTTGTAAGACCGGAATTTAACTGTAAAATACGGATATATCACGGATTTATTTTTCATTGTGATTAATTGAAATGCTTTTTATCTTCTGTTTAAGATAGTTTGAAATATTTTTTTAATATAGTGAATGATAAAAATAAATTTGTAAAACAATATGATCAAAACGAGCAATTAAATGTCTTTATATTTTGGAATATATGTTAAACATGTTGTCTGAAATCAATGAAGAAGTAAATTTGCGTACAGAATTTATCAATTTAATATAAATATGTTATATAGATACCACGTTTCCATTCGAAATTTGATCCATCAGATTTTTGAAGTGAAAAAATATGCGTATTTTAAAATATTTAATGATAAATGTGAATAAGATTAGCATTTTTTTTTCTTTAAGGCAGTGCATAATTTAGATTAGTAATATTATTTGTAAGTAGAAACGTAGTAATTAATAATATGCAATAATTTACAAATAGTAGTGTAATAGTAGATAATGACGATAAAATACTAGATTTATATATGTACAAATTTGATTTTTTAGTGCTGTTTTTTTAAAAATTATATTATATTAAGCAGGAAACAAAAAAAGAATCATTGAAACAACTGAAGATGATTATGGTGTAATAAATTTGAAAAAAATGTATATTTTTAATTTCTTGAAGTGATTTTTCTGATGATTATTTTTGGGCTTATTTTTGCTTTTCAAAGATTTTCCTAACGTTATTTTTAACAAATGCGTTCATACAAAGTAGTCCAAGCATCCAAAGCATAATGTAGATTAGCTGCATAGATAGATTATTGCAATTTAACACTGGTTGTAGTGATAAACGATCTATGGGTGATCTCAACAATAATAAAGAAACAAATTGGAATAATATTATGTTTTTCCTATAGGCAGCATCCTTTTTTTTGCGTTTTTATAATCGTTTATTTTGCAATCCGGTTCTGTTCACCGTACATTGTCTAACGGCTGCGTGTCGACGGCGAACGGTGACGTTCAGTAGACAGCCTAGAACCGGCGTCATAACATGCGTTTTGATACACTAACGTTCAGCTTTTCAAATTAGTGGAACGAACATTTCGCGTATAGGAGAGTGAATAATTGTTGGTGGATTTTTAGTGATTATTTATCAAATTTATTCTCATTGGTACGTAGAGAACGGTGCATTTGTTTGTATTATATTTAAGTGAGAGTGTTAATTTTTACACACATATATTCATATAAATAAATATATAAGTAAATAAATAAATATATACGATTATATATATATATATATATATATATATACCTGCATATACATATATATATATATATATATATATATATATATATATTTACGTGATTGATTCTTTACTTATTTGTCGATTGATTATTATATGGATTTTGGGGTGCGTCAATATTTTCGATCATTATAGTTCTCTAGATTAAATTTGTATACATATACACATATATATGTGTATATACATATGTGTATATACATATGTGTATATATATATATATATATATATATATATATATATATATATATATAAATATATGTATATATATATATATATATAAATATATGTATATATATATATATATATATATATATATATATATATATACACATATATATGATTAATTGTATTGTACATTAATTAGATTCTTTGTAATTATTGATTTTGTATATTAATATTTTTTGTAATTATTATTTTTATATTTATTCTCCGTCATTTATATTATGTAGTTATTTGTTTTTAGACACATAAAATAATTATTAAAAATATATTTTTCTCTTTTCCACACGCAAACACATACACACATGTATATATATATATATATATATATATATATATACACGCTCTTACAAATTCGATTTTTGATAAAAAGGAAAATATGAGATATATAATACTTAAATTAATTAAAGAACTCAAAATTAAATAAACTGAATACACCAGAAAAATAAATTGTAAAACATAATCAATGCTCATTCAGAATAGAGTTATCTTGTAATAAGAAATAATATATTCGTTGTTGTTTTTGGAAATTTGTTATTATACTTAATTATCATCAAGTATTTGTATGTATTAAAAAAATGTACGGAATGTAGTATAGTAAGTAATTCTGTAAATAATTTTAGAAATTAAAATTTATATATATATATACATCGTGCCTATGTTTTAATTCTTTAAATATTTTCAAAGCAGATTAGTTTGTATAATTATCTTGATCATAATATAGAAATCGCTAGAACCTCGTTACGTTTATAAACATAATTATTTTTTACTCTTTATGCATTTAAAAACGCAATTACACTGTGGAATATAAATTCTATATAATGTGTTTATTCAAATGAGAAAAAATGTTTAATAATTTTCATATACTTTTTCATAACAATAAATATCATAAAAAGAACCGAAATGAATGGAAATTACAGATTATTTTAAAATTATTGCAGATATATTTTTATATATATATATACATGTGTGTGTATATAGTTAAGTTGAATTTAAAAAAAAATTAAAGAAATTTTATTAAAAGAATAGTTTTATTACTGAATAGAAATAGATTGGTATGAAAAATGAGTAAAATGTCTGAAAACGTTAAGAAAATGAAAGATATATATATATATATATATATATATATATTTTTCGAAATGATTTAAATTTTTAAAATTTTCTTACTGTTGTAATTGTTATTCATAATTGATTGCGATTGTTTGTTGATAAAATTAGATTATTTAATGTACAAGTGATTTTAAACGGAATGCAAATTTTGTTTATTTAATTTAAAAAATATATGAATTCATTAATTATAAAATATATTACGAATGTGCAAAGTATTCTAATAAATTTATAAAATTGTATACATTGTCTACATACGGACTTCTTACTATTTTTTTTTGAAACAAAAATGGAAGATGAAACGTTACGAATAATTATTTAAAGGCGTACAAATATCAAAATTATTAAAAATGGCTGCATTTGAAAATGTGTCTCTTAAGTGAAACATAAACAGGATCAATGGACTTTATTTCAGTACGGTTTTTTAACAAAATATTAGCAGTTGCAAATTTATAAGAATATTTTAACAATAAAAGACAAAAGAAATAAAAGAATATGATAAATTACTAAAATAATTGTTTTAAAAATCTTTGAAAGTTGATTTAAAAATATATTTTTTTATACATAAACCAATGAAAAAAGGAAACCGTTTAGTATGCTCGATTTTAAATAAAGTGGTTTCGTAACTGGAATATTTTACGGAAAATAAATTAATTCGGCTAGTAATGGAAAAATTGCGTGTATTAAATACACTATTTTAATGGAAAACTGACTGATCTTGCCGACTTTATGAACATTGAAATATAATAGAAAAATATATATTTAATAATAAAATTTTCTTCCATATTAATATATATATATATATATATATATATATAATTTCATATTTGAAATTTCATTTTTCGCGAGTTAAATTAGAAATCAAAAGAATGTATTCAATAATTTAGATATTTAGCAAGATTTTAAGAACGGTGATAACTAATGAATTTTTGATTGCATGGTGTCAAAATTTGAACCTACTTTAATTTTAAGAATTCATATTTTATGCTTTCAATTGTCTTTGAAATAATATAGTTTGAGTAGTTAAAGTAAATCCACCACAACAATAAGTAAAAATATTTTGTAAAATTCAAGATAGATATTTTGGCAGGCACGACGACAGCTAAGGCCATTAGCGTCTGTAAAAGTTAAATTAGTATATTAATTTAAAAGAATAATATATAAAATGATTAGTAATATGATAGAAAAATGGAATTCTAACACTTCAATATTAGGAACATAGCAGGTACGATTGTGGATAGCAGAAACAGTTCAAAAATGTGTATACTCATTCAAAAATAATTACAGTTATTGTTGAAATAATATTTGTTTTGTTACTATTAAGCTTTTTTCTAATAGTATATATTTTAAAAAGAAAAGTAATTGATTTATTTCGTCAACGTATCATTGAACTCTTGTTTAAATATAATTTAATTTTTTACAATTTTATATCTTGTCAACATATTGTATGCCGGTCATGTATTTTGGGATGTTTCGTTTCCGACCAGAGGTCACAAATCACATCACAAATCGACTTTACTTTCAATGTTCTTTCATCTTATGTACTGACTATTTGTGCAAATTTGTTTATTCATTTGACACACTTGCATGCATTGTACATTAATATTTTATTATATTTTAAATAACTGTAATAAAATAACTGATTAATAGATGTAGTCTGTATTGTGTACAATGTGTTAATCACTATTATTATTATGTGTTAATTACTATGATATGATTTAAACAACCGAACAAAGTAAACATTGTGAAAAAATGACAATTAGATGTTTTTGTTCATTTTTTTTATTATAACTTTTTTGATTTTCAGAAGTTTTTAGGGTGTTCTTTTTCGTATTTCGTAATTTTTTCAACATAATAATTAAAATGCGAAAGTAATAAAAAAGTGAAGATAAAATTCTTGAAATTAACACTAAATATTTATGAATATCAAAAGAATTCTGAAGTGAATTTTGTAGTATTTTGATGTGCTAATACATATTTCGATCGTAATATCATCTTCTTTGAAAGGCATTGAAGTAAAATACAATGGTTTTAAATTTATTTATATAATACTTTTTCACCATTTCGATATGTCATTAATTTTTTAAGAATTAAAAAATAATGGAAGACGTTTCGATTGTAACTGAAACGCTAAACTATATTTTAACAAATGAATGAACAGAAATGTATTGAAATGCTAACTAATATTTCGAAATTGAAATTGAGTTAGAAATATATATTACAATACGTTCGTTTGACAGTAAGTGTTAGGACATTGAATAGAAGTGTTAAAAAGTGGAATAATCATTGAAATATAATTATTAAATCTAGTAATTTTTAGAAATTTTCATTATAATGTTGATCTTCTACCAAAATAAGAGTACAAGAATGATCTGTATCATAAATCATTTTCTTGTATATATATATATATATATATAAAATTAATAAAATTAATAAGTAAATGTAATTTATAATAATAACATGAATAAAACAGTGCTGATTAGTTCTGTTCAGCGTTGTAGAAAATCAAAAAATAATGATAATATTGATTAGATAACTATTACATTTAAGTATATTTTTCATTTTTTTTTGTTAGCATTTAAAAATGATTATTTTATATGCAGGTTAGCATAGGGGAAAGTTTATAAATATTAAACTTGTAAGATATTAAATCTTTCTCATCATGATTTCGTTAACAATTCGATATAATTTGTATTTTATTAATATTAATTGATCACTTTAATTTTTTGTAGTTAATTTTTGAAAAAATAAACATTTCATTATATAATATAAAAATATTTGATAGCTGAAAATTGCGAGTTATCTTTTTCTTATTATTTTAATACATATATATATATATATATATATATATATATATATATATATATATATATATGTGTGTGTGTATTGTAGAAGATTGAATATATTTTCACCAATGAATTAATACATCAAAATAAATAATTATTGGATATGTTATTTAGGAAAAAAATGTGACGTTAACTTATGTGGGATGTTAACTTATTTAAAAGTGATTTCTGCTAAAATGACAAATTATTATAAATATAGAATAGGTGTTGATAGTATTAGTAACTTAAAAATGAAATTATTTCAAATTAATAATTAATTTGTTGTGAATAATGTACATTATAATCTTATAAGAATGGAAATTAATTAGTAGTAATAATAATAATAAACTTTAAATCTGTGTGTTTGTTATTTTTGAAATTAAAAATAAGAGAATGGTTATTTTATATATTTTTTTCAAATTGAAAAAAATTATTATTGAAATTAAATGTTTATATATATATATATATATATATATATATATATATATACATACATACATACATATAAGTTATGAGTTATTTTTTATATATAAATATTTTTTGGAAATATTTATTAGGTTTATGAAATAAGTATTACTTTGATTCAGATTTTTATTGTTTATTTAATGGACGTTTTATTATTCATTCAATTAATAATATTAAGTAATTAATATGGTTCATGTCCGTCATGTAATAACATTTTTTGTATCGAAATCGAGTAATTTCATTTGAAACACTGAATATAAAATTATTTGTACTATGAGCAAAAATATTATAACTTTACAAATTTATTCAGGTAAAAATATCAGGTTTTTGTTCATTAGAGAAGGAAGCGCATACTTGAACTGACTGCCACTATATGATGACTTATAAAAATACGTGATGTCTTGTTAACAAAACCACTTTGCTAGTATGAAAGGAAACTTTTACATCTCTAGTGGTGCTGGAGATATTATGATTGTGTCCACAGTTAGTGAATTTACAAAAGATATTATGCTTCACTTATTTTAATTTAAATGTGCATTTGGGTTGTGTAAAGAAATGTTAAATCGTACAAACATTTATTCAGAAAAATGCAGTAGCGCGTTATATTTTCATGGGGCTGAGGCAAATCTGAATTAGGGGGTCCCATGTACAATGTTGTACTACAGTAATGATTTTATAAAATATTGGTTTGGGGTCTCTCTGTTGGTGGCGCTCCAGGCAATTGCCTTTTTTGCCCATAGGATAACGCGCCACTGGAAAAATGAGAACGAATTTATATATATATATATATATATATATATACACACACACACACAAGCACCACAAAAGTGTGTGTTGTATGAAATTAATTATGAAGGTTTAATTTCCTCATCAAATCAATTTAAAATGTTTTTAGAAATGAGCAACGAACATATTTCTGTAATTAAACAGACACATTATGCGTTTTTCCGCATATGTCACAGTAAAGGTCATTATCTATCGGGCAGACATATATTTTTAGAACTTATATTTACACTTTGCATGTAGCGAAAATTTAGCATTTTTGTGAGTTCTATGTCAAGGTTCTATAGCGTAGATTTTTTTTAAATAATTCGTGACCGAATAAAAGTGAATATCTGTGTATGATTAAATTTGTTTATTAATAATATATGGAATATAAGAAAGAAAATATAAATGTGTTATAAAAAAGACTGAGCATTTTTATTTTATATTTAGTTTGATTAATGTTCTTATAAACTACCCAAAAAGCTGATGAATTAATTAATATATTATAGTTAAATATATGTGACATATATCCGAGGTAGAATAAATTTACGAAAAAGATATGTTTTCTGATTTAATCAAGTAAGTTTCGATTATAAACGGTTAAATATATCTATTAAATATTTGGTTCAAGAAAGTGTTGATTTTCTTTTTATTCTATTAAATATCGATGCATTATTTTCTTATGCGAATGGAAATGTGAAATTTGAGGTATTTTTTTTAAATATTAGAACATTATGACACACACACACATAAAGATACATATATAAATGATTCATTTATATTATTAACCTATTTTTTTTCTTTCAAAGGCTTCCGAGGTAATTTTTAGTGAGGTTTTAAATAAATGTAAATTTATTATTATTTATTCATTAAATTGTGTACTTGCAATCTTTGAAATCGTATCAAGATGTTACTTAATAGTAAAATAGTTTTATTCTTTTTATTTGAATAGTAAACATATATATATATATAATAAATTAATACATTTAAATTTGATTAAGTTTTCAATTTTAATACTCTTGTACGTGATAACTAGTTTTTCAATCGTGCCAACTTTAGATTTTGACGCGCCCTTAAGCCCCAAATAAACAAACAAATCAATCATGTCAAATAGTGCAGATGAAATAATGCAATGGAGACTTTTAACAATAGATTAATTTATTGTGTTGTACAATATTTGAGAAAATAGATGAATCATTTTACTTAATTAATTAATTGAATTTACTGAATGTTTGTTGCGAGTTAGTCATATAAATTATTTTTAATTTGTAGTAAAAATGATTTAATTTAACGAAATCCTATCGAAATATTTAGTAACACCTGTTATCAGTTATCGTTTTTTGTTATTAGTAGAATGATGCGAGTTTTAGAGATAAAATAATTATTATAATATATATATATATATATACACGTATATAAAATTTAAAAAGAAGTAACATTAATGCACATTCATAGATTATGTTGATGATATAAAAAGTATAAAAATAATAAAAATATTTTTTTACATCTTTTCATTTTAGATTATTTTTTTTTAACTTCTCAAGTAGCAATTATCAAAATAACTATTTACTATCTGGCAATTTAAGTTTCAGTTTATAAAGATTTAATGATACAATATATATCTATGAATGTGGCACAGGATTTTCGAGAAAACGTTCAATATGAAACATTTGCTCAAGAAATCCCTTTAAAATTGTATTTTCTATTGTACTAGTTGGATTAGGTTTTCTTTCCGATTTGCGTCACTCAGTTTCAATATCTTATCAAGAATTGTACGAGTAAGAAGTCCTCACAGTCACAGACTGTTCATTTTTGCTTGTTGGGCATCAATATCGATTGAACGCTATTTTCGATTTAACTTTTATGTTGACCTTAGGCGAAACCAACACTGACAAACATCATGTACGTATATACATATGTATGTATGTAATATATATATATATACATATATATATATATATATATACATATATATATATACCTACTAAATAACGATATATATTTAGAAGCTATTTGTAGGAAGTTATTATTTTTCTACGTCTTTTTTAATTCTTTCTATAGTAAAATTGAATCTGATAGGAAAATTAAATTAATAAGATTTCAATAAAAAATTGAGAGTTAATTTCATTCAGTTATTTCAGTCATGTTAACAAAAAAATATAAGAAAGATGTAAAATTTTTTAATTTGTTTACATATTTACTTATTTTCAATTTTAACGTCTATATATATATATATATATATATATATATATATATATATATATATATATATGTATGTACACATATATAAACTATTTTATTAACGAACGTTTAGAAAAATATTTAAATAAATTATATGTATAAAAAATGTATCCTGTTTTGGTCCAAATGCTGTTTAGTAAATTTAATACATTAAAATGTATATTAATATAAGTAGACATATATGAGAAGTGTGTGTGGCATTATTTACTATTTTTATTATTATTCAATAAATTTTTGATTTAGAAATAAAAGATTGTAGTTAAATTATATTTTATTTATTAGTTCATAAAATACAAATAGTAGCAAAATGTTTATATAGAAATATGTATTTTTGAGTATAAATGAAATATTTCAAACTTGTATTATAAATCATTTAAAAGTACTCTTATGTATTTTACAGGAAAAATACTGTAGTCAAAATAAAGTTTGTTTTTTTTCCATACGAAAACTGGAAAAATATTAAACAACATAGATGATGTAAACAATGTATTTAAAAATTTCAATTTTATGTAACGAGTTAACATAACTGTAGCACAATAATTGAAATCCCAAATTAATTATCAGACGTTAAGTTAAATATAACAGCGAATGTGATTGCGAGAGAGTTGGAATATATATTTTTTTTAATTCCATCAATAGAACATAGAATTGTTATCCTCTTTTCGTTCAAATTCAACTTGCAAATCGTCAGCTGATTGATTATAAGGACATTTCTCTTGTCTGTACAAACACCTGCACGCTCTCACCAATTCGATTTGTAAACTCACTTGCTGCAATGATAATTGGGTTTGTGAATAAAATGGAAAATTTACTGTTTTTACAGCAGTGAGCAATATTCAGCACGATTGTACGAGTTAAATTCACATATGTCAATTTGATCTTGTTAAATTTAAAGAGGCGATCGAATATATTTTATTGATAAATAGAAATTGTTTTTTTATTATAAATAATTTATCGTTTTTTAATATTTTTTTCTAATACATATAAAATGCCTATAAATTCCAGTTATAATTAAATACTGCTTCTAAGTTTATGATAAATTATATATATATATATATATATATATATATATATATATATATATATATAAATATAAATGGATGGTTTTCTGTACCTGTTTTTTAAACATTTCTACATTATTTAACCTGTTAATACAATATTCGATTTCTGAAATTTTGTTGATTATATAAGATATCCAACAACCTCTTTAATCACTTAATCACGATAAATTTTCTTTAAAAAATTATAATGATGGGGGTCAGGTATAAAAAAAATTAGTGCACATTAACTTTGAAAATTGTTGTTTTTATATGAATAATAATACTTCGATTGCTGCAGAGCATAAAAATCAAAGATTTATTGATTTCTGTCCGGAATGACTAAACCGAAAATATAGTATACGAAAAAATATTAAAATATAATACTTAAGTAGCTTGAGGATGATGGAACCGCCATCCAAATACGCATAAGTAGCAATTCAAAAGTTCAATTATTAATTATTTAACATTTTTTAACAGGAAAAATTATAATTTGCGGCTGAGTGAAAAATTCTATATGAAAAGCAAATATAAACTAATCATAATATTGTAGTTTGGTTTTTAAATTTTTAGTTATTGTAAATTGCTATCAGGAACTTTAAAAACGCCGTGTATTTATAGAGATAAATATTATATATTTATTAATAAAATTTATAACTTATTATTTCTAGTCAATTAACGAATTATTTAAACATTATTTTCTTCTTTTTCTTATCGATTCTTTAAAGTTTTAGTTTAAACTATTTTTATGCAGTATATTTTAGATTCATTATTTTTAATTTTAATTCAGAAAAAGAAACAGTAGTATTTGATACATCAGGTTTATAAATAACGACGGTTAGAAATCATGTCTTATTTATCTATCTCGCACTCTCCATATATATTATACGTTTGTGTGCGTAAGAGAGAGAAATAGAGAGAGAGAATGTATAATTCTGTACTTAATAACTGGAACAGTTTTAAAGATAGTCGTATAGCTGTTTCCTATTATACATTTTATCTTTGATATAAATCTAACGAAATTTTATGTCAAATATCCTGACTATATTATCATTCGCGAACATGTCTATCTTGTGTTTGTAATCGAGTGAATGGGCTATGTACAAGCATACTCCAAAAGTATTGATTCTCTATTCGCTTCAGCTTCAAAATACCGAATACGTCAGTTATAGCGTGATATGTTAAAGAAAACATGACAGCTATCTATTTTCGTGCACTTCACCCGTTCTGCATTTTATGATGACGATGACGCCACCATGCCGTGCGCTGTTTGATCACAATTTACCCTGAATTGAAGCGTCAAATGACAACGCCATTTAATGGCTAAAACGATGCTGCCATGTTCTATTTGGACACTTTACAAATCGAAAACTAAGTGATTTTAAATAGACATTGTTCAAAATATATTCTTGGATTAATTACTTTTTTGTGACAACACTATTGCATGATTAATGAATGATGACTGAAATGACATGTTGAACAGAAAATACATATATACATACATATATATATATATATATATATATATATATATATATATATATATATATATATTCACACACATATACTACTTTATGTAAGGACTTGAGACATATGAATAAACGTACCCATACACGTTTATGTTCAGTCCAAACTTTATTGGGATGATTGCTAATATATATATATATATATATATATATATATATATATATATATATATATATATAATATATATATAATATATATATTAACATGAATATATATATATATATATATATATATATATATATATATATATATGTATATATATATTCATGTTAATGTATAATACAGACAGAAGTAAAAATAATGATAAAAAATAAATACAATAATTAATGAATATTAAATGAGTTTGTCCATAATGAAAAATTGAATTAAATTTATAATAATTATATACAGATCCAAATGTGCATATATATGTACATAATTTACGTTTTGTAATATTGAAACCTTTAGAAATATTATTTAAAAAGAAAATATTTTTAATAGAGAATATATCAAACTTTCAGTACCTTGAAATATTACAAAAGTTGTTCTTTTAATAATTTATTTATTCAGTATATATATATATATATATACTTATGTATATATATATATATATATATATATATATATGTAAGGTCTTATTAGATATATTTTCCTTTTTTAAGGATTTTTGAGTATAATAAAATTTTCGAATATAGATAAATTATATCATTTTATATACTCACGCGAGACTAAAAGAAAACATTTTTGTGAAAAGAAGAGATATGTTCGAATATATGAATAGTATTGGATTGAAAACATGGTGGTACCATCTTGTGTCAAGTGTTTCCTCTTTATTTTATATGATATATAATGATGTTATGTGTTTAGGATGTTTGAATATGTAAATAAAGTAATATAAGTCTAAGATGATAGTTCCGTTTTTATGAACAAATGCGCATATACATACGTTTATATATATATATATATATATATATATATATATATATATGGATTAATGTAGGAAATAATAAATGAAAATAGTTACCAATTAAAAACAAACAATCTCAGGCATATTTTATTGTTAAATAAAGATCAGTTAGATTGTCTGTAATATTTAAAATAATAGTAATTGGAGCCAGGTTCACTTTTGAAATTAAGTATTTATTTCTCGACACTACGACATAAAAATGATAATTTTGTCTTAGTCGCACACTAAGAAAGATTTGTTATTTGTTCAGTATTTAATATGCGACTAAGCAAACATCAAATACTCTCTGTTTACTATATATATATATATATATATATATATATATATATATATATATATATACACACATAATAAACGATTTAAAATGTGAAAATTCAATTTTTACTCTGATATAGTGATACAGAATGTTTTGTTGAGACAATATTGATTACCAGACTTGCATTTAACTTGACCCACTTCTTCACTATAGCTTTTAATAATTGCAATAAAATAGAAATCGAGATATATTTTTTGAATATTTTTCACAAAAATATTTTTAATATAACTGAAATTTTGGTTTACTAATAAAATTACCAATTGTTACGTGCTATTAAAAATATAAAGAGATTTATTTTTGTCTTCTTTTTGGGTAACATTGAATCAATTTTTAAATATGAAATATTTTTCAAACATTTGATTAAATGAACTAATTCACTGGTAATTGCAATAAGAGATGAGTTTCTATAAAAAATATGTATTGATTTTTTTAAACATTATATATATATATATATATATATATATATATATATGCATTAGAATGAGCTTTTTCAGTTCTATATACAAATAAACAATTATATATGATGTTGGTGTGATATAATCGGACATTGCTCACCTTGGTAAAATTTTAATCCCATTCGATTATATTTCATGTGCTACGTTTCTAGACTAAAAAATCAATTATCTATTTTGATACAACTGTTGGTCCTGTAATATAAAACAACCCGTCCCGTTCTCTGCACTTATGATAGACGTCGTTTCTATATAACTTTCCGTAATTGATCATGTGCTTTCAAATGTTAATGTCAATTGCTGTCCATATTTCGTGCAGAGCTTGTTTATGTACTTTGAACAAGTTCATTTCATATTATAAGTTCCGTAACATGCTTGATTTGATTTTCAATATCATATTATTGTGACCGTTTAAAAGCAGTTTGTTTTTTCAGGGACAACAGTAAAGAATGACACTGTTGTATGTTTTATATAATATTTACATACATGTATTTCAGTCCATAGGAATTTATTTTGGTTAATTATCTATGTGTATAGAGCTACGTATTAAATGAAATCGATCACTGAAAGTAAACTAACCATTAAATATACGTAATAAATGTTAACTATTATATACCTTTTAGCATTTGATGACAGTGGTCGAATATATAAAATTTGAAATTTAAGTTCATTAAAAACATGTATATATTGTTACTCATGTATATATATATAGAAATTCATTACAGTTTTGTGATTCAAAGAATCATCAATGCGCAATTATTTTTATATGTTATTTTAAAACAAATTATTACGTACAAACAAAAATAATTAATGAGTTTGATAAAAGTGTGGTTTTAACCCCTTAAGTGGATATGACGGATATATCCGTCTTGCTCACTTGTTATCCGCGCATTTTGGTCAGATAGTTGCCTTGATAAAAAAAATCATTAATTGTTAATATATTTAACTTTATGTTATTTTTAGTTAATATAGAGATATTTTTTTAATTATAGGATAATTTTGCATAAATAAAGAAGATGCTTTAATGAATGTACTTTTTTCAATAAATATTAATTTGTATTATATTTATTTAGATATTCAACGAAAATAACGTCATTATGTAAGAAGTTTGCACGGTTAAATGTTACAAAACGTTAAATAAATTTATAACTGTTTTTGTTTGTATCTATGATCCAGTTGTTCTATTGTCTTAGTGGTCTTTATCTATTTGAATCTTTATCAATTTTATCATTCTAAACCTAGTCTCGGGATGTGTGCTTCATTTAGATAATTGTAAATAAGCTACCTAGAAATACTTAAAAACAACTATCTACAACTATTTGAAAGAGTTATTTACATCTACCTGGCGGTACACGTGCCGAAAATAATCATATAAGATAACATATGATAATAATCATATAAGATAACTACTAAGGATAGTTTCAGAAGGGTTTGAGTGACGTGATATATATATTTTCTTGGATGATTCAAAAGAAGATCTCTGGAACAATACGTTAAATAAAATAAAATTTTGATGAAAATAATAACAAATTAGAATATTATCCAAAATAATGATAGGTTTGAATAAATATTGTAAGTAAACAAAACTTGTTATTGTTCAATGTAATTATAATTACCTGTTAATTAAACTTCCAATAAAAATATTATTTTCTTAAGCAATATTTAATATACGAATGCTTTATGTTTAAATCTTTGGTTGTTTTGTACACATAAAATATTCTAAGTTCAGAAAATGTTTACAAGCTGTTTGTAAATTACAATTATTATGATAATTATAACAGATTAATTATTTTAAATATGAAGTCGAGACTGTGTATATGTATGTAGATACATATACGGAGCTGTACTTGCAAATTGAAATAATAGACAATATAGACATGCTTAGAGAAGCGTTGTTGCTAGTCTGCAAGTTGTAGTTATACTATAGATTATAAACAATTGTATTATAACGAACACAAGTTGCCGCGACACTGTACCGTGTAATAGAAATGAGGTCTAGGTCGATGTATTGACCGGATTCTATTCCTGGCATTTCGTATGTGGAAACATAATACTCTGAAAACGGATCATAACATAATACAGTGGTTACAATGTCAAATGGATGGTTTTGTTGTTTGTATTAGAATGAAATCTTGTGGGTTTAAACAATATATTCTCTACATTGACTTGATCAAGAAACAGACATGTAATAAAAATATAAATAAACTAAAAATATTAACTATTCGTTCTATTATACATACATTTCTTTCACAGCGAAAAAAGAATTAAGAAAAGTTCAATTTCATTTCATTTGTTTTCAGTATGTATATTTATTTTGGGACTATATAAAAATTTAGATGGGATTGTGACATAGCTTGTGTCTATTGTTATGTAGAATTGACAGATTTAATCATCGAGATTAGCAACATAATTATAATGATTATGTATTAGTGCCAATTGCTATAAGCCAACTCTCGTCCAACAAAATGGCATCTAGTATATTTCTGAAGGCTGTTGCTAAACTCTCTCATCGATTTGCAATAAAGCTTATTTTTTTAAAAAAAATATGTTTGATGTATATCTGTAATATTTATTTTTAATTTTATATTACACACTAAGCATATCAGTTTTGGCAATAGGATATAATTTTATATTTCAGACAATTGTTTCATATATATATATAATTTGTAATCATAGTTAAAATAAAATAATAAGAATTATTAATATACTGTATATTTTACGGATCTTAAAATTGTTTCTGTTTAAAATGAACATTTTTTATATTTAATTTTTTCTATTCGATTTAATTAGAAGCAATTAAGAACTTATATGCTTATTCAGTAGAGATAGTGACTTTTTTTTTAAATTTATGTCAATGTTTTGTAATATTTTATAATTTTGAATAATTAATAATTTAAATATTTCAATAAAAATATATTTACACACTTTAATTAAAAATTCATTCCACATCACAATATATATATATATATATATATATATATATAAAGGTACTTTCATTAAAAATATAACGATTGTAATTAATATTCAAATATCAAGTATAAAAACGTCATGTTTTAGAGTTGAGTTCTACATGAAATGATCTACTTGTATTAAGTAATATATTCTCAACAGAACAATAAATCAAGATTAAGTTATTATGTTCGCTTATGTCGGTGACACATGCGATCACATACCAATTCAGAAGATCTCGAAATACGCGGTTAACTGTTCGTGTGTATTATTCATTATTATAATTCAGCGAACAAGTTGATGAAGCTTCATCATATTGCAAATTGTCGAAAATTATTATCAACACAAACGTAAGATGTAATAAATAATCCGAAAATAGCAGTTAAATATTAGTTTTAGTGCTGACGATACTTTTAAATAATCCCTATTCTTATAGTTTTATTGAAAAGTACATTTAACGAAAATATTTAAAACAATAAATCGCGATAAATATCTTAGCTTTTTTTTTGTAAAATCATCAAAAATACAACTATTCCAATTATTTTATATAAGGTATACTTGCTAGAATATATTTTGAAAATTAAATGGATACAGGTTAAAGAAAGTTTAACCATCTACAAATCTGTATAGTAAGAAAGATTGATACAAAAAATGAATAATAGAAAAAAGTGTTAAAATGTAAAAGTGATGTAAAAGAAAAATAGAAAACAATTTTATTCTGAAAACGTGTATGTTTATTGCAATACCGATTTGAACTCCACAGTTGCAATTTTTTTTATGTATTATCATTTTATAAATAATTATTTTTTACTAATGGAGATACTACTATTATGAATGTGCATTAGATTTTTATAATAAAATAAAATTTGGTACAAATGTGTACAAAAAGGAAGTTTATTTTTATTTCACTAATCATTATTTGATTCGTGCTACATATTAATTACTAAAATATAAAAATGTGTAATTATTTAAAGTTTATATACCAAATCATTTATAACTCATAATTATGCTTATTATGGAGACACAATTTATTGTCTATTTATATGTAAATAAGTAGGATTTCATTAGTGAACAATAATATTAAAATTTGATTGATTTACAAATGTTAGACTGTAATTGATGATTTATTAGTATAAGGTTTGTATTGGAATATATAATACGTAAAAGATGAAAAACTTATACCAATTGTAAAAGCAGTAATTTAAATTAATATATATATATATATATATATATATATATATATATATATAAATACACACAAGGTAGAAATCTAGACCTCAAAACGAACATAAAAATACTAAGTATAAATAGTGTTAAAATAGATTATTAGATAAAAAACGCAATGTGATTACGGAATGAAACGATTTTGCCGTTATTTAATTATACCAGTCTTCGGATTCAATGAGAAGTGTACAACTGATAGGGTATTAGAGATGACTAGTGTTACTATTTGATTTCATTGATTTTTTTTTTGTAAACTTCGAATCTCGGCTGAGAAAAAGTAATAATGAGAAAATCGTACGCATCAATAAAGTTCGAAGTAATTTGATTGTACAATTTCCTACTTCGATAAAAACGAATATAATTTGTTAAATGTTTTCTTATTATTTTTCCAAGTATCTACTTGGAAAAATTCTTCTATCTAGAAGATTATCATTTAATTTACACTTAGTGTATGTATGTATATATATATATATATATATATATATATATATATTTATATATGTATTTACAAATTTTAAATGATAGATAGTAACTCGTAGTAATTTTGATTAACGTACTAAAAACATCTTTCGTTGAAATTGAACATATTTTTAATTTTTATTATCTTTATCAAATTATTTCTTTCGTCAGTATATGAATAATTGTATATAACGTACATTTTTCATTTTATTATCTAAATAAATATTTTTCAAGATAGACTTAGATATTTATATTAATTATATTGCATGTACAATATAAATGTTTCAAATAAAAAAAGAATACCTTGTGTACAGTTTTTGTAGGATATTTTTTATTATATAAAATATATTGTGATAAGGTAGTGAAAAGAAAAATACACACATATATATATATATATATATATATATATATATATATATATGCATATATTGTTTTCAATATGTTGTACAAATAACTTGTAACATTTTTCATTTACAAATATGGTGTCAAAAATGCAATAATAATTTGAAATACTTATTCACTGTTGTTAAGAAAATGTGTACGTGTATTACGTGTTAAGAAAATACTTAAATATATTATTAGCTACATACCCTAGTATGTGATTTGTGCTGAAAATCCATACGAGAGGTAATCACACGTGAAATCTCAACACAACAATCTAATTACAGTATTACCATCATTTGGAATCATGTAGACAAAGCACGATCTGAATACAAATCAATGGTGTATACTACCATTATAGCTATACATACATATACATTATATATATATATATACATATATATATATATATATATATATATATGTATATGTATATACATGCGTACGTGTATATACCTACGTATGATATATGAATTTATGTATAAACTTTCTCGATGGAATTAACTTGAAAAATATTGTACGAATCATAAATAATATTTAATCTTATCAGAGTTGTTACATAGAAAATTAAAAATGGAATTTAGTCTCTTGATATATTAATATAGAATACAAAATATCTCTCTTTTCTCTCTCTCTCCCTCTATATATACATACATATATATATATATATATATATATATATATATATATATATATATACTAAACTATATTTCAATACTTTGTCTCCATAATAAATACTGAGGACAATTATACTGTGTAAGACTTGAACGAAGAAGAAACAATGCAACATATAGAGTAATACAAAAGAAATATGCCCCAGCTATACAAACCATATGGGAAATTTTACCTTTTCAGAATGAAATATAAAAGAAGAACCTATTGTCTCACCTACTTACTACTGAAAATAAGTTTAAAGTAATAAATATATTATATTTTATATATTATAGCCAAAAACTAAGAGTTTCATTGTTAGTCACTAACAATGAAGCTCTTAGTTTTTGGCTTTTATGTCGAATTATAAAAAAATAATAAAATATGTAAAAATTGGAATGCAAAAAATATGAGGTTCATTTTCGTAACATCTCTGTATATATATATACACATACATATTATATGAAATATTAGGATTTCAGAATGTAAATAAGCAAAATATACAGAATTTTAACTTGTTTAATGCATATTCACTTAATTACTAAATTCAATTAAACATATATATATATATATACACACACACATATGTACATGTTTAAAAACATACATATATAGTCTCAGTTACAAATAAAAGGATACTTTTAATGTTATTAATGTTACTATCAATGATGAGAACTATCAAAATTAACCTTATAAATTTTGCGTTAAAACGCAGATTTGAAAATTGGTTATAATTTATAATGGGGCTTTAACTATCTCCGTTGAATTTACACCATTATATCGTATCCATTGTGAATGCGTCCTGCAACGTGTTGATGACCACTAATTCAAAACCCAAATAGCATATAAATCAGTAAATTTGAATTGAGATTGAAGTGTTTGAAGCAAAGGATAAATAATCGTTTTCATATAACAAATATATAATAGATTTGAGTTTGAAGCATCTTCTCTACGTACGATTTTTTATTTATTCTGTAAATTTATGAGACGAAGCTGAAATAAACGACGTTTGTATACTAGAGATTTGATGAGACATCAAAGAAATATGATGCAACAAACATAAAATATAGATTGCATTCTTTTCTGATTTTTAATAATTGTTATAGTGGTAAATGTTTTGTTATATAAGCAATGTAGTGAAAATGAAAAAGATGAATTGAATCGTATGTTTAAAAATGTTCATATATCTCTACATTTCGTTTTAAATAATATATACATTAATGTTCAAATAATTTTAATATTTTTATTTAAAATAATATTTTATATAAGAAATTAAAAAAATATAATTTTATTGTTCGAAATCTTCCATACATTGATTTTAAACTATTAATTATTTTGTATTATTGATATTACATACGTATGTATACTTTTTAAATAGTTATTATATATATATATATATATATAACATTTTTTATGGATGGATATCATCCTTCCTCTAAACAATACTAGTTTCCATTACGTTATAAAAATTGAAAAATTATTTTCTATTTCCTAAAACTAATTAACTTTTCATAATTATCGGAATCAAATTAAAAAAAATACAAATATGCATTTCATATTAAAATATATGTTAATGAACTCTATCTAAGAACAAACTTAAACATATTTCCTTAATAAATTAACGCGCAAAAGTATGCCGAATAGATTGCTCTCTAAATAAATAATAAAATACATAAAATGTAATTTAGTATATATAAAAATTATATATATTTTAAAAGTAAAATAATTCTAAAACATTTTTTTCTTCTTAATAATCAAGATTAAAAAAATAATTATCTAGTTATATATTTTTATAAATTTATAGTAGTAATGGTTTCTATTTTTGTTCATGCGAGTTTCTTAATACTGAAAATATTATAATTGAAGGATTTGCTCATACATACACACATTATATATATATATATATATATATATATATATATATATATATATATACGTGTATTTATATAGTTCGAGATAAAATGATAAAATTTGTTTTGAATACTGCTTAATCGTACTTTACATGTGTAAAGTTTTGTTTATTAATAATTAATTATTACCATTTTGACATAAACTGACATTGTTTCTTCTCATTATAGATCCATATTCATTTTTATACTGAATTTCATATTATTTTTTTTAGTTGTTTTGTAATGATTATCGTTCAATAACGACTGATATACTTGTTTTAATCTTGGTGAATGATATAATAGAAATAAATTTTAAAAATGATAAAGTTAATTGCAAGAAAAAAATGGTATTGTAAAAATATATTCTGCTATTGATAAGAGTATAATATATTTTCAATACTTTTCACAACGGTATGTATATTGATGTACAACAGTAATTATAATCAATAATGTTTTTTCAAAAAAGAAAACAGCTTGTTATTGAAAACTGAATTAGTTTGATGATAAATGAATATTGTATGACGATAAAAACTATGTGAGGTACTGTATTAGTAAAAAGACTCCATATTATTGATTAACTATTTAGTAATGAAAAATGTAGATCAGAAATGAACAAACGGTATTCATTAGTTATAATACAAAGTATAAGTCAGCGTTTAATTATATTTAAACGTCATTAAAAATGGATTTCATTTGTATTAGTACATGAATATGATATGTTCATTGTATAAGTATGCACATGAAATTCACATTCCACTTATTGTGGACCATATATATGATAATTTTGTAATTCATAAAAATTGAATAACCTGTTCATTGTTTTGTTTATTAATTTGTCTCCTAGAATAAATATATAAATTTAAAGAGCTTTCGTTATTATGATAAGATATGTATATATATATATATATATATATATATATATATATACTAAATTAACTAAAAAATTTTAAAATGTTTGTATGAATAAATAAAGATACGAAATAATGTCATATATGTCCTATTTAAAAATATTTTAAGAGAAATATGTATGGAATAATGAAAATAATACCATAAATGTACTGTCGTGTAAATAATATTTTTACTATAAAATTATATTTATGATCTTAAATAAAAATATATTGCATAATAAACGTCCAGTTTAACAGATAAGTACGAATTTCAGGAATCGGCATGATTGTAAGAATGAAATGTTATCTTTAAATTATAATATTTTTGCTTAAAGCACTAAATGGAATATTAGTTATAAAAATAGTAGTTCAGACATTTATATCAATGGTGATGTATGAACTAAAGTAAAAATTGTCTTTAAAAAATTAAATGTTTTATTATTTTCAATCACAAAGTGCAGTTAAAAAATATTTTTGAATTTCAATCACTTCATATAGAATGGAGAAAAAATTTTGAAAATATATTCATGTTCACAGATACAAAGCTTCCATATATATATATATAAAGAATTGTCTATTGATTTATCAGTTATAATAAATTACAAAAGGAAAAATATTATAATACTTATATTATTAAATATGTAAATTTTAGACTAAATAAGAATATAACGAAAAGGAAAAAAAACATTAAGCATATATTATATTGATTCTTATAGTAGTTACAAGTTTTATTACATTTTTTTAACTAAAATATAGCTAGTAAATTCTTTGTTTTGTAATTCACAATATTTAGAAGTTCACATTTTTTCCAAATTAATCATATTGTGAGACAATTCCTTTTCTTATATTTTAATAGGTTCCAGTTTTGTCCTCAAATCTGTTCCACATCTCATATCTTTGTGTATTATATTGTATTAATTTATTAAAACGATAACGGTTTATAAGCTTTTTATTTTTCATACCATATTTCAATAAACTTTGAAGTCACTCAACATGAATGTTCTTTTAACGAGGCGGGGGCCACGCTATTTTTTTTCTTATATATATTTTTTTGTTATTCGAGAGTATTGCACTGAAGGCAAATGCTTTTTATACTCTAGAGTCGAATTTTATTAAATGTAGAAAAACACTTGACGCGAATGTATTTTTGATGAGATGGTGATGCGAGTTCCATGCCTAACATGTTATTTGACGTCGACATTTAAACACAAAAAATATCTTTGTTAAGTCTATAAAAATATATTTTGTCAATATTCTATCAAATAATAAGTGGCGTTTTTACGTATCTAGAATTATTTCATGAAAGAATTTGAAAGTGTACTGTTTTATATTTTGTACAAATAGTGTAATAAAACATAAATTAATGATAATTTAAAATATTCTTATATATATATATATATATATATATATACATAGATGATAGTTTTTAAAAATTATGTTTAGTATATTCTTATTCTACTTATTTACTTTTTACATTTATTTAATACATAGATGTTTTTAATACATATATATATATATAATACATAGATGAACTTTAAAAATATCATTCAAAAGTATGGTCAAGAAATTATATCTTATTTTGAAATATATTTCCATATTTTCAAACATAAATATATATAAAATAAAACTCCGATGTTGATATTTAATAATAATAAAGTAAAATACAAATAATAATAATAGGTCATTGTTATTTAATGGGATAAGATAATTATATTTTAGAACAATAGGTCTTGTATGTATCATTATTGTTAGTTATAATTCATGCTTTTTGCACACATATGTAAATAAATGAAAAAATTCTTTTGGAACGTATATTTCTATTTTATTTATTTGCTAACTCATAATGTACAATATACAATATTCAGCCTATCAGATGTTAATATTTTGTTATGTTTTTAATCCTGGTTGGTTATAAAAACTTTACACGGCGAGTTAAATTGTACCTACCACTCAAATTTCGTTCATCAACAGAACAGCTTAACAACAACAAACGGCAGCAATGTTAATTTACTACACTGTCGTGAAACAAAAATATTTTGAGGCTAACTACCTACTTAATTACTTTTTGTTATTTATGACGTCATTCGTTCCAAAAGAATGACTATCGTACGAAATTGAGTCACCATTTGTGTATTTCACACGAGTTTATATGTACACGTTTTTTTTAATTTCTCACTTTCAGTATTTTTTGGGTTATTTCAGACTAGATATTTTCGTAATTGTTTTAATTTTTCAATAACAAATTCAACACATTCACACATACAGATATATATATATATATATATATATATATATATATATATATATATATACACACACAATACTGAATGAGATTAAAGATGATGTATTAAAAAAGTTAGTGTGTTGACTAAGAAATTGGTATATTTGCTATATAAAGTTTATGATTCATCACGATAAGGGTGTATGCTTGTAAAATAATCGATATGACGTTGCAGTGACTTTCGATAATAGGAGAAAAATAGAACATTGTAGGATAAATGTTTATGATGAATGATGATTTTTACACATTTTAAACTTTTAGTTTCAGTCGAATACATATATCATTGACCTGTTAAATGAAAACTATCGGTGCAGAAGTGATAACAGCTTAAAAATATTGTACATACCGTTCAAGTCGATAACTGTGAATGTATGTTCCAAGAAAAGTAGTTTTGAATATAATAAATGTTTTGAAAGTATTGATTAATAATATATTATAAAAATATTTAAGATTGTGTAAACTATTTTTATACGTTAATTTTATTAATAATTTATTTTGCTGCAATGTAAGTTAACTGAATAAAATTTTTACTATCCAGGTCAATGTAACTACTATAAAATTTCATTTACACTAACTTCACTATTAAACAAAAATTACAAGTTTCCGAATTTGATCCTTTAATTTTATGTGTAAGTTTGTTGAAGATTTGATCCCTTGACTCATTGGCTAGAAGTTTGACAAACTAACCATTGAATGTCGGTCATCAAGAATTTGTTTAATTAACAGCAGATCACAGAAACTTATTTAACTTAAACAAAATTTTAATACATTGGAGAGAATTTACTACATTTAAAGTTGGAACTATTAGTACAGTGCATAATAATTTATTTTTGAACGATGAAACAAAATGCAATTGAAACAAGTTTTTAATGTTTATCAAAATTAAATACTGATGTTTTTATTGAAATTTTGATTAGAGATTTTTTGAGTTATTTTTTTTCTAATTAAAATATTTCTACATAACCACCGACGAAATTTTGATTATAATATATTTTTAATTTATATTAACATTACATTTTACAAATAATTCATTTGATATTTCTGTAATAAATTGAATATAACTTTAATTATATGAATTTGGTCTAACTGAAGATTAATTATAACTGAATATTATTTATTATTATTACTTTTAATAAAAATAATATTGTATTAATGTAAATTATTTTTAATAAACTAATTTTATTTTTGCTATATTTAATTTATTGCCAAAGAAGGACGGAAATTAATTATTTTAAAATGATTTTAATATTATCAATATAATGACAATAATTATAAGCAATCTAAACAATAAACAGTTGCGACACACAGAAAATTAATGTACAAACACTAGTTTGTGGTACGATAAAATAAAAAGTTCGATAATGTGTCAGCAAACAAGATATTGTGGCTCGTGGTTATAGCACCCACTTTTGATTGTTTCATCATTGACAGAAATCGATTAGGAACCTTGATACCTAGTTAATCAATAATACTCTAACAGTAAGAGGTAAACTGTGATACTGGATAACAAATTGCAGCCATGACATATTCTGCATTAATATGAAAAAGCAATCGTGTTTTTATTAGAAAAATAAGTAATATGTGAATATAGTAAACTAAGGAATAAATGAAAAATATGTCAGCAAATTGATAAGTATTTATGATACTTAAATGTTTAATTAAGTATTATTACTTTCAATTTATTCATTATTTTAACAATTTTTAAAAAATTATATTGACGAATAGTATTAAAATGAAATAAGAGAAAGTTTATTCAATATATTCAAAGAATATAATATAATCTTTCGTAGTTTGTTTTTAGTTTGCTTTATATTTTACTTAATTAGAACACTTTATTCTTATAGCAATTTTTTATTGATATGCTACTTGAGTTTCTCATTATTACTATATTTAAAAAAAATCTAACCTATTAAAGAAATGTTCATGTATTATAAAAAAATATAAATTTATACATAAGAATAAAATGTTTGTAGACAAAAAGAGTACATTTGTTTGAATATTATTTTTTTTTTAGTTTGGGCGGAGTCATTTGGTAATTATGGTATGTTTCAAAACAGATAAAATTTTATCTTAAATTTTATTGTAAATTATTATGTTTTAAAATAAATTTATAATAGCGAACGATCACTTATAGATTAATGAATGGAATTTTTTACTACTTCTTTTTTAATATTTGAATTTTTTGTACATTTTATTGACTAAATTAGTAGTAATAATCGATTTATTTTTTGTTGTTTTCATTTAAAATCGTTGATGTTTTTAGTAATATGTTTTTAAGCGTTTATATATATATATATATATATATATATATATATATATATATATGTGTGTGTGTGTGTGTGTGAGAATGAGATTGATGGTTGTTTTTGATGGACGAAAAAAGAAATTGATTGAAGGGTAAGACTAGATTAAAAACGTACGTATATGTATGGTTTGTGTAAGTTTTAACTCATACTTCGTTGTTTCAGATATGCTTGACACGGTGGAGTGACAATGATGGACGTATCAAATTATACCAGTGACGTTTACAAACAACCATCAAAAATTTACCTATAAACAATCAGTATTGTATGCATGTCGACTTGTATCAGTTCTACTTGAACACGAAAACAAATTAATTGGGTTCGAAATAATATTTATTTAATTGGATCAGTGGATCCAAAAAGCACATTAAATGTTATATATCAATCTTAAAATGTTCACCCCATTATTGTTCGTATGACGATGGCGTAGAAATATATAACGGCAAATAAAATCAGTAAATATAATAACTTCGATGCCGGATCATTAAATTTTAGTGTTGGGATCGGTAGTAGTGCAATTGAAGCGAACTATAAAATGAAGGAGAACTATGAAAGTTCGAAACCGTAGACGATCGCGAATAGCTGTAAAAAAATAGTACAGCAAACCAGGTTCTCTTTTTAACCTTTGATGTCGATGTTGTGTGTCATAAACAACACAATCCAGTTGTAAAATTTTCCCATATACCGACTCGTAAATTGAATTTTTCTTTAATTCAGTGTTTTAATTCATCCATTTGTGCAACATTTAAACACTAGTAAGCCTGTGAAGTGTTATTTGTGCATTTTGTGATAAAGTGAATGTACGTGACGAAAAGACTTGAAGCAGTTTTCGATGTATACGATATGGCATTTATGCAGCCAAGGGGAAAACGAAAAAGGTGAGAAGTAATATACAACTATATAAGTGCATACAATGTATACATACATACATATATGTATATATATATATATATATATATATAATTTTATTATTATATTTTTAGATTAAATCATTTCTTCTTTTCTAATATAAATGATCTACTGGTTTACCTTTTTATTACATTTATTTTATTAATAACATTATTATATTTATTGATTTTTTATCTTTTAATATATGTATTCATTTTTAATTCGAGTAAAATAGGGGTTGTAGTTTTAAATATATTGAAAATATTTTAGATATTTAATCAAGCTTAAGTTTGACTTTTCATACTTTTTAAATTGTTTTCATGTATAGGAATATTAATGTACGCCTTCGTAGGCTATTGTTTAATTTATCTAAAATTTTCATATTTGTACATACATGTCGTATGTGCACTTACGAATCGTGTATAAATCAACGCAAAATTAATGTGTTCAGCATACTGTCAAATATTAAATTTCAATACTATGTGTTTAATGTTACGCAGAAGAGATTTGTTGAAATGTATCATATGCTTGCTCTTCATTAACAGTAAATAAATTATTGTTTAATGCTGTAAAGCGTTTTACCTGAATTTGATATCGATTGACAGTGCTGTATATTATGTAATATTCAAACTTTTTTCTATATATTATTGTGTTTAACAATTATGATTCAAATATTCAAATTGTGTGCATATAGAAATAACAATCAACTATATTCACTGAATTAATATATATATTTTAAATATTTGTACACAGTACAATTGAATTATACATATATTTTTATTGAAATTAGATCCAGTATTAATGTATTTATATAGTTTGAATTAGTTAAATATTCCTTAAATTACCATTTCATAACCTGAAGTTAAATATTATATTTTGTAATTCATATCATTATTTTGATTTAATTTTCAATATTACGAATAACACACACACATTCAGCCACATACACCCACATACACACACACACACACACACATATATATATATATATATGTACATATAAAAAATTCTATGTTTTTCTTAATGAATATAGTTTTCGTTTTGATTCAGATTTCTTTGAAATTCTAAAAAAATATAATCTGTTATTCTGTAATATATAAATATATGAAATGAAATCAATATTCATTATAAATATGATGTTACTGTTCACATTTATAAAATTAATTTTTATTTTATATTCTTGTATCTAAAATTCAAATGTCGTCGTCGTTTTTTTCTTCATGTTTGATATAAATTTATCTTTCACATAAACATATTTATAATACACTTTCTGTAACAAGCTACGTGACTGTCTTCTTTCTCACAGCTTCATTAACATAGATATGTTTGTACAATGACTTATTTACTTATACATCAAATAAAATAATAAAAACGTGATTTTATATACATAACATTATATATATATATAATATAAATATATTATATATATATATATTATATATATATATGACAAAATGTTAAACTTGATATTTCAATGACGGTTATTTTTAAATATGTTCCATTTTTTAATAATTTATTTGACATACACATATTTTATAGAAAAGAATATTTATTTATAAGGTAAGTTATTTTCTATCAACTGTTTTTATATCTAAATTAACAATCAGAATAATTAAATTAAACGTTTTTGCTATTTTTTCTTAGTGTCGTATTTTTTGAAATGTAGTAAAATTTCGCTCAAGATTATGTCTATGGAAAAAAACGTTTAATATTTTAATTTACGAGTATAACAGTTACAGTTTCATTTTAGAAACTGATAGGATAATATCCATTTTTTATCTCAAATTTCGATCTTTACTCTTTGATTAAACGCAGTATTTAATCTTACTTTCTAATTTATTTCAATCCACTACCTAAACTCTGTCTAAATTCTGTGTTTAAACTTCCCAATATAATATCAATCCGTGTAAATATTTGTTGTATTCGTACTTGAAAAATGAGGGTTGGTTAGAATATAAGTCATATGCATCGCAGAAAAATTTTAGCTGCAGAAGGTTAAACAAAATATGTCAATTTAATGTTTAAAAGTGTAGAATACAAAAACAAATATATATATATATATATATATATACATGTATCGTATTCATAATAATGTAATATACAGTAAAAAATTAAAATTAGACGTATATTAATAGGTCTGTTTGAAGAATTTTATTGTATTTCAATGTTTTTTTTAAACACTTAAATGTAATGTCTTGTAATAATGTAACATTTATTAGAATTTTATTATAATGAATGTTATAAAACTACTGCAAACTGTTTTATAAACAAGTAGTAAAGAATCATTTTGTTTATCATTTGATGTGTAGACTATATAAAAGTTAATGTTAAAAATTAAACAGTCATTTAATTATCTGGATTACGAGCTAATATCTTAATGATGTTTGTATAATACAATATATTTGTGTTTTAAAAATTTCTGAACTGTTGAAAAATATTTTTAATAATAATATTTAATATATTCTCATTGCATTTCATTTAATAGTATAAACCCTACGATGTTATATTAAAATTGATAATTGTATCTTATTTGAGAAAATAAATACATAAATCGTACATCAAAAAAAAAAAAATACAGAAAATGAATCAAATTGCCCCTGTATTTTCCATTCCGATGGATTTCTGTCAGTTATTACAGCGATTGTAATAAACAGTTTCAATAAATGAATAAGTGCCTGTTTCTATGGTTACCGCCATCTGCCATTACAGTATGGTAAAACCGCGAATCGACCGGAATATTCATTAGTACTACTAATTCAATAACAATTTTCAGAGATAGAGCGAAGTCAAATCACAGTGATTTTTTACATTGTTCAAATAATTATTCAGTCGTGGGTGGAAGGTTATAAATTGAGTATAATTTAAATTATCTGGTTAGTTACTATTGTTTTTTCGCCGAATTATAATGAAAGCCATTTTAATGAAGCAGTGTTAATGATTTATTATCTGTTGAATTGTTAAAATTAGCAACTAAATTAATTTAGGAACTTTTAATTTATATATATATATATATGTATATTAAATAAATATATAAATATACAGTTATTATGCAAACTTTTATGATAAACTTGTTTTTTTTTTTTTTAAAATAAATCATCATATATATGATGATTCATTCTATAAACAATAAAATGAATGAAATAAAATAACGATTACTTTATTTAAAATGTCTATTTGAAGAAAACAGTTCTACGAAAATATTTTTATATCTCATATTGAAGTCATAAGTTTCATACGTACTTCACTTGTATTTGAACGTGTCGGACGTATAAAGGTATTCTTTTTACAATGTATATGGTTATATAGGAGTTTATATACTTAGTTTTATCATCCCCATCTGTGTTTGGTTACGTTTTCATTTTTATGTTGTCACATACTCAACCGTTATTGCTCCAGAGTAAATATGTAATTGAAGAGTTATTGGATTTGTGATTCTTTTTAAAAATTATATCTTTCTATCCAGGATAGTAATTAAAAAAAATTGATTATTTTTTGGTTCTTAATGGTTTCAATGAAACGTGTACATTCATTTGAAAACAATCCTAACAGAAATGATTAAAGTGGACGAAATATACTAGTAATATAAAAACAAAGATTATCATAAGTCCAGTTATGGTTTTAAGATTTTCCAAATATAAATGACTTTTTTTTAAACAGGGTAAATAATAAAATTAATTTTATTTAAGACATGTACAATTGAACATTTATTAACATTACAGTTATTCACAAAGGGTTTATAGTACTAAATGGTTCAGATCTCTTAGTTTCAATAAATACTTATACGGCAATTTTTATACATATTCAATAATAATATAAAATATTTGTTTCTCTTCTCACAACATAATGTAAAAAAGAAGTATTTTAAAGATTAGGATTTACCCTTTTTTAAATAGATAACGTTATGTAAGAAGTTTCGAAAGATGAATTCGTGAATTATTCAATATAAAATATTGTCTCCTTTTGAATATATATATATATATATATATATATATGTATGTATATATAATTTATTTAGTGGAGAATACGAGCAGAACAACAGTTTCATTTCCATTAAAGCAAATAAATCAAGTAATGTTCATTCAGCTGTCTTCATAGTCTACAAAAGTTAAACGAAAAATTTGTCAACGTGCAAACAGAACAGGCACATTTGTGATTATTTGTATGCATAACGGCATAAAGCCATTTGACGTGTAATAACGAAGATCGTTTCGAATCGTACAAGTTATATTAGGAAACTCAGTACAAAAATTTTGTGAAATTTCAGTTTTATATTAAGGGATGTTATCAGACGAATATAAATTTATTAAGCCGTTCTAGATATTTGTTATGTATCTGTAATCGTACAGAGGGAATGTAGGAATGCTTTTATTATATACAAGCAAACAATGGAATAATAAAATTAAATGGAATACAGTAATAGAAGTATACTTCTACGTATACTAGTTTATGTTATTTATGTATTGAATATGTTTTATGGGATTTTAAACAGACATTTTATAAAATAGAAAGGTGGGTTGCAATAACATATATATATATATATATATATATATATATATATATACATACATATATATATATATATATATATATATATATATATATATATATATGTATGTCTTATAATAAAGACCCAGATTGATATATCTGTACTATTTTGCATCCGAATAAACACTTTTTTTTATATAAAAGATCGAATAATAAAACGAGCTGCTCATGTTAGTACTGAAAAAAGTATAAATTTATTTAGGAATTTATGTGTAACGTTTTTGAAAACTCTTATCGATCATACTACAGCGACAGGTACGTTGACTCAATGCATTTGAACATGCTACAACTATAGAGATTTATTTCCAGGTGATTGTCATGCAAACAAAGTTTTCGAAATATATTCAGAAATAAGGATAGTGTCGCGTGACGGCATTAATCATTGTTGTATTTTGCACATCACTATGTTCGTATATTGCGAAACATGAGTTACAACGGGCGAGTTTGTAAACTTTCGAAGTAATTTCATGTAAAGTAAAGAAACATTCTGTGCATTCGTCTGCGATATTATACATATCATATATGTGTATATATATATATATATGTGTGTATATATATATATATATATATATATATGTATATGTATATACATATACGTATTATACATTTATATGAAAAGAAAATGATGTATTTTTGAAATAAATCGTATTTTACTAAATGCTTTCAAATTTACTAGATTAAAGTAAATATTCTATAAATATATATTCTTTTTTATGAATTTACTTTCGAAATACTTAAAATTTTAAAAATTGTTAAAGGTTTTTTATTTTCATTCATTTTTAACGAATTTACATACATCTTTTTAAATAAATTGTATAAATAAACACATGTTCCGGTTTATTTAAGTACAAATTAGAAATATATATATATATATATATATATATATATATCACTAAAATTATACATTTGTTATTGATTAAACAATACATTTATTTAATAGGATGTGTGCCATGAGTATCAATCTGATTTACAATGTGTATTGATTTGAATTAATATTCTTGACATTAAAATAGCAGTCAGTGGCTATTTGAAATAAAATAAATTTAGAAAATGGGAGTAAAGAATATTAAATTCTTTTAATTTTTTCTATGAATTTTGTAAGTAAGATGATAAACGTCTTGGCATTCAATATCGAATTAAAAGTATACAAAATTTAACTTACACTTTTTAAAGATTCTTTTACATTTTTAGTATTTTTATGAAATTATAATCTAATAACAAACATATATATATATATATATATATATTATATATATAAATATATATATATATATATATATATATATATATATATATATATATATGTGTGTGTGTGTGTGTATGTTTATGTGTACATGTGTGTTTGTGTGCGTGCGTATGACCACATGTTTATCAACAGTTGTTGATAATTATGTCAAAAAAACAACAACTAAAATATGAAAACTCTGTTTGATAACTATAGAAACCACAACAGTTTTTGTTTTACTAATTGTAGATTTGTGAATTTGAACATGAATGATTTAATTAAATGAATAATAAAGTTACTCGGTGTGCTCGTTCTCTCGGTGCCACAAAACAAGTACAGAAATTCGAAATTTAATTAAATTATTTTAAATTTATATGCATTGAAATATTTTTAAAAAATATATTCCTGGAATTAATATTGATACATGTCAATATTACATAATATATATATATATATATATATATATCAATATATCTATCTATCTATATATATATATATAATAAATTAATATTTTTATTTCGATAAATTACGATTTACTGGAAAATAAAATTATGAAAAGAAAATAAAAAATTATTAATCACACAAATATAAAGCTATGGTATAGCATTCAAGAAAATCAATACTCATTTTTTCAATTATGTTCAAGATAGAGACAAATATATCTAACATATACTAGAATTCGGTATATCACCCTATTAAAACTTATTTAAATAATATTTTCTTTGTTTTAATTTAATGACATATATAATATAATTAGTAAATTATAAAAACAACTCTTATATGGGAATTATGATGTTCATATATTGGTAATAATACTGAAAATTTCGTCTTTCTTAAATTTACTATAAGAAAAGTTCACTTGTATATATATATTATCCTTTATATTAAAGTATTTTTATATTTATCTATAATTAGTGTGAAATTATTCAAATGGATAAAAAATATTTAATGGCATAATATTAAAAAAACAAAACAACTCACCATATAGTCATAAGAATAATTTATAATTGAGAACTGACCTGAAACAAAAATAAAATTCATTAAATGTTATTTATAAATTATTTCTGATAATAAATAAATAATGTTCATAGTCATAGGCAATTACTACATTTAATTACATAAATAATTTATTTTGATTTAGTTATAAAACAAAATTATGAAACTATGTTTTTCTTTAATCATTCAAATTTATTAAAAAATTATAAAATATTTTGTTATTAAATTTTTGTTATCGTTTGAATCTAGACATATAGAAATATAGATTTTATAACTTTCGTCATATTCAAGTATATATATTTTATTTTTCAAAATTTCAATGTGTCAAAAATAATTTAAATGGGTTTGAATTATATGTTGTCGTTTGAACTGATCATTAACTGATTGCTATTTTAAAATTAAATAATGATACAATTATAAATAATAAACTTAAAGGATTCAGTGGATTCAGGACTCAATGTAACAATATATATATATATATATTAAAATTTATTATCACGAGATACTGTGGAGTGTTATTTTAATATGAACAGTGTGCACCTCAATAAAATGAAGTTGATAATATATCGGATATTTTTGTTATTTGTAATATCTGCTTATAGAAGTTAAAATATTTTCATTAAAACTAAAATAAAAGAAAAATATCTGTCGTATAACATAATCGAATAATTCAACCGACTCGAAAATGTAATTTTTATAACATATTATTTTTTATATAATTAAAGTATTATTTAAAAAATTATTTCTAGTATTATGTATGATTCATTTCTGTAAATGAAATTTATTAAGTAGGAATATTTAATGTAAAATAAATGAGGTAACTTAAGTAGTTGATAATAAACAATTCAATATTGACTTTAATGAAATAGAATTATTTAAAAATATTCTATTTCTAGATCAGACATGAAATATTACATCAGTTATTACAAGATATTTTTGAAATTATGATTGAATAATGGAAAGCGACGTATTCATAAAAATTTAAATTCATAATCTATTATTGAACAGAGATTTGCATATATATATATATATATATATATATATATATATATATATAGATATATATATATATATTTGTACGATTTTCAGTACATTGTCTATTTGCATCTATTTTTATAATTTAATATATTTACATATGACATGCGTCAACGTTATTAAAATAGTTTTTAATTTTAATTAATATTTTTATTTCGATAAATTACGATTTACTGGAAAATAAAATTATGAAAAGAAAATAAAAAATTATTAATCACACAAATATAAAGCTATGGTATAGCATTCAAGAAAATCAATACTCATTTTTTCAATTATGTTCAAGATAGAGACAAATATATCTAACATATACTAGAATTCGGTATATCACCCTATTAAAACTTATTTAAATAATATTTTCTTTGTTTTAATTTAATGACATATATAATATAATTAGTAAATTATAAAAACAACTCTTATATGGGAATTATGATGTTCATATATTGGTAATAATACTGAAAATTTCGTCTTTCTTAAATTTACTATAAGAAAAGTTCACTTGTATATATATATTATCCTTTATATTAAAGTATTTTTATATTTATCTATAATTAGTGTGAAATTATTCAAATGGATAAAAAATATTTAATGGCATAATATTAAAAAAACAAAACAACTCACCATATAGTCATAAGAATAATTTATAATTGAGAACTGACCTGAAACAAAAATAAAATTCATTAAATGTTATTTATAAATTATTTCTGATAATAAATAAATAATGTTCATAGTCATAGGCAATTACTACATTTAATTACATAAATAATTTATTTTGATTTAGTTATAAAACAAAATTATGAAACTATGTTTTTCTTTAATCATTCAAATTTATTAAAAAATTATAAAATATTTTGTTATTAAATTTTTGTTATCGTTTGAATCTAGATATATAGAAATATAGATTTTATAACTTTCGTCATATTCAAGTATACATATTTTATTTTTCCAAATTTCAATGTGTCAAAAATAATTTAAATGGGTTTGAATTATGTGTTGTCGTTTGAACTGATCATTAACTGATTCCTATTTTAAAATTAAATAATGATACAATTATAAATAATAAACTTAAAGGATTCAGTGGATTCAGGACTCAATGTAACAATATATATATATATATATATATATATATATATATATATATATATATATTAAAATTTATTATCACGAGATACTGTGGAGTATTATTTTAATATGAACAGTGTGCACCTCAATAAAATGAAGTTGATAATATATCGGATATTTTTGTTATCTGTAATATCTGTTTATAGAAGTTAAAATATTTTCATTAAAACTAAAATAAAAGAAAAATATCTGTCGTATAACATAATCCAATAATTCAACCGAATCAAAAAACTAATTTTTATAACATTTTATTTTTTATATGATTAAAATATTATTTAAAAAAATTATTACTAGTATTATGTATGATTCATTTTTGTAAATGAAATTTATTAAGTAGGAATATTTAATCTAAAATAAATGAGGTAACTTAAGTAGTTGAAAATAAACAATTCAATATTAACTTTAATGAAATAGAATTATTTAAAAATATTCTATTTCTAGATCAGACATGAAATATTACATCAATTATTACAAGATATTTCTGAAATTACGATTGAATAATGGAAAGCGACGTATTCATAAAAATTTAAATTCATAATCTATTATTGAACAGAGATTTGCATATATATATATATATATATATATATATATATATATATATATATATATATATATATATTTGTACGATTTTCAGTACATTGTCTATTTGCATCTATTTTTATAATTTAATATATTTACATATGACATGCGTCAACGTTATTAAAATAGTTTTTATTAAATATGACATAGAACATAGGGTTTCATGCTGTTATTTTTATACGTACATATATGATTATTATAATTTTACACGAACAGTAGCTACATTTCTGTATAATTGCTCTCATATTTAACATAGTAGAAGAGAAAAATACTTTTTATATCTATGTACTTGGAAGATAATTGGATCGTTCGAGTGAAAATAAATCTGTTTAATGATCATTTAATAAACATGGAGGTATCTTTAGTCATACATATATTATTATATACGCAAAGTCTTAAAGGCAAGCAAAAAAATGTTTAGATTACATGACTAATAGTAATATTATTTCTAAGTAAATTACGTCCATTAGAGAATAAAGAAACTGCATAAACTGTTGAAATTATGTCGTATAAATTAAAAGGAAGTTAATTACAAAATGTAATTGTAAATATTAATTTAAGTGCTAAAATGTTAAAAAAATAATTGTATTAATATAGAAGCAATGTTTTATTATTTAAGTATTTAATATTATTTGAAGTAGAACTTAAGTCTCATTGTCTATAATTTATGGTAATAACAAAGAATATTACCTGCAGTGTAAATATATACTTAATTAATTCTGTGTAAATCCAATGGTAATTTTAATCCGATAGTTTCATATTATGCATAAAGTCAAAATTAACATATTTTTGTATAAAGTTTACTTTACGTATTTGCTGTGGTTCGATTTTCTTATATATATATATATATATATATATATATATATATATATATATATATATATATATATATGTGGATAAAATCAAGCAAATATTTAAGTCGTACTTTTTATTAACATTATATAAAATGTAGAAACTAATATATTTAATAATTTTGGTTTCATATGAAACATAATAATAATATATTCAAGCGTTTATAGAAAATAAAAAGCAAGTTTTACAAATATATGTGGATTTTAATAAATTGAATAATATGTATGAATATATATATATATATATATATATATATATATATATATATATATAACAAAGATATTGTTATGTTTAAATCGATTAAACATATATTTTATATTTGTAAGATAAACAATAATCATGATGACAACAAAAATATACGTTTATTTATTGTCGGTTTAGAGAGAGTAAATAGAGTATAAATGATGAGATATAAGATACATTAACACTTATCTATTAGTAAATTTATTTTAGAAAATAAATAATTGCTTTCCATGCGTTTATTTAAAATCATTTGCAGTTTATTTCTTATGAAAATTTAAAAACTGTTCATATAATTTAAAGTCATCACTGTAAAATAGAATTATGTGCATTCTCTTTATTGTTCATTAATAAATATAGTATTTTAACTGTATTATCCTGAAAGAAAATTTATTATTCTATAAACAGAGTTTAATAATTAATAAAATAGTAAAAAGGTACATATTAATACAATAGACTATTCTGAGTTTAAATATTTTTATTTTCATTTATTTCAGTTTAATTCTAGAAACTTGAAACGTTATTACCGATACTTTACAATATTGTCAAATTTTTTATTTTTATAATGTGTAGGATTTTTTGTTATTTACCCGATAAAAAGTTATTTAGAATCGAAAAGAATTTAAAACGAGAGATTTTTTGCACTAACAAACAGAAATGGTCCTAACAAAGAACGAAATATATGAATTGTGTATCTAAGGTACAATTATAAAGATGTACTCTCGAGACAACTATTGTGTTACGTGACAAATCAGACCTGAGATCAATGAAGCATGAGTTCGAATCGTCCCAGACCGTTTTATTGTCAAGAAAATCGTTATTTTATACAGAACTGTGATCACTGACAATACGAGTGGATTTGAAATGACGGCTATAAAATACATTTCAGTATTTAAAAGTATTTTTCAGTAAATATTTTTATGTACTATTTAAATGTGAGTACAGAAAATAAAATTTTTTGTAAGAAGTCACTTTTTAATTGCTTCGAAAACGTATTTAATATTTATCGTTTTTATTTTATTAATAAGGAACAAAACTGGAATTATAATAGAAATTGTAACTCGGAAATATTATAAAATTTTCATTAATTAATGCAATGTCATGTTAAAAATGTATGTAATATAAATAATATATATATATATATTATCGAATTAGTTATTGAATAAACCAGAAAACATTATTTGTAATATTTTATCTGTTTTTTAATTTACTGAAAATTTTTAATTTACTGAAAATAATCAGTATTTTTCTAGAAATTTTAGTTTCAATATTTTATACAAAATGGTATAATTAATATCATAATTAATGATCGATTTATTTGTATCTATTAACGTATTTATTGTATATAAACTTTTACAAATATAATTATGATTATGTGTATAGTAATTAATAATTTACACTTAAATAAGATTTATGTTTAGTTCAATTTCAATTCAATGTATATAAAAATAATAATTTACTAATTACAAATATAGCAGTAAATTATATAAATAATGTCATATGTGATTATTTGTGATTGATATGCTGATTTGAATTTATTTAATGAAGAGATTAATTGTAATTACTTGTACTAACACTGTCTCTGATGAACTGTAATTAGGTTACATTTGTTAATTGTTTCTATTAGATTTTATTTATTACACTTGTTAATATTTATTTACGGTCTTTATTTACTAAATGATTAATATGTTTGAGTGTTATAATATGTCGATCGATTACTAGTTAAAATATTCGTAAATATACAAGAGAAAAAATTAATTTATACCATTTGTTTATTTAAATGAGTAATTTATTCATTACTTATTTAATTTTTACATAAATTATATCTAAACAGGATAAGATGTAAGTTGATTATATATGAGGAATAAAAAAAACTGTTACTAAATTCAATTTTATACAAATCAATTAATACTTTCAGAATGATTCGCATGTTAATTAATTCAGTTAAGTGAATATTTCTGTGATCCTGAGATTTTTTCATTGATATTAAAATTGATTTTCAAAATTTGTTTAGATTATCAACACACTGATTAAAAATTTATATGAAAAGTAATTTAATAAAATATGAAATGCCAACTTTTATTGTTATTTTAAGTTATTAATTTATAAAATCTTAGTGTTATAGAAAAACCAATCTCAAATTTATAGTCGCAACTAGAGCTTACTGTAATAAATTAAATGATTTTAATTAAACATTTTGTAGTAAGTTGTGTTTATAGATTATTTTTCATAAACTTACATATGCAAGTGGTGTTGTAAAATTCTTAATTCAAACAATAAAACAGAAAAATGCAGTGAATCCTTTGTTGTAAGACAGATCACGATTTATTATTATGTTTCACATTTTTTCTCTTCACTATTACTGAGTGCAATAATGAATATTTAATATGTGAAATGTGTATGGGATGTTGGTATTCATCACCGACTATAATGTCTGATTCAAACTATTTAAAATTTCATTTAAAATATTAATAGAAAATTGTATAATATTTAAATTGTTTGTCAAATCGCTCTGTTTCTTATTTATACATACACATTGAATAATATGTTATGTAAAAAAAAACAAAGTTGGTCTTTTTTGTAGTTGACATTTTCAGTGATGTTGCAAAAACAGTAATTGTTTTTTCAAAGAAGTTAAACGAAGTACGTTCCGTCTACAGTAACAAAGAACTCGCCTAGCTCAACGTATTACGAAAAGTTTCGTTTGTCATTCTAGACTACAAGCGTGTTTAAAGCTGCTTCCAGACTGTCCAGTACTTTTCAAGGTTTCATGAAAATGATTTTTTTTCGATTAGGAAAGCCGAAATAAGTTTTTTTTTAAAATACCGTTTGTTTTATTTTTTAATAAATTCATCGAAGTGTACATGTTTAACTGTTCAAATAAGTTGGAAACATGTACAACTATAAAAACAACAATGTAATATTCGGAAATATAAATTGATATTTCTCATGTATTCTATTTGTTTACAATAGTGTTGGTAATATATATATATATATATATATATATATATATATATATTTAGTTTGGTTATTTATTATAATTATATTCAGACAATTACCAGCTTATAGTATAATAAAAATTAAGAAAATTTACTTTTGAAAAAATGTACAAACTTAAAAATTTATTTATTTGTATATACTAAGTACACTATTTAATTATACAAATTTTTGTTCTAAATAAATATTGAAATGATAAAATATTTCCTATATGCAAGATTATAACGATTTATATTGTTTATATTGTTTTTAAGAATTAAATATTAACATGCGAAATGATTTTTTCACTTAAAACTTTCGAAATATACATTTGTATGTCTAAATATTACCATTCTAATTAAACATAAATATAATATAAAAAAATATATATATTTTTTGTATTTTAATTAAATAATTAAAACAAAAAAATGGCTGTTAATATATTTTTTTATTACATATTTTTTAAAAGTATGTGAATAAGAAGCAGAAACAACCGTTATTTATTTTATAAAAATATGTCATTATTTTTTTTTAAAGAAAACACTTATTTTTTCGTTTCTATGAGAATTTCAAAATATTTTTTTATATTTTCATATGTACATGTGACTGTATGTTTTTACATATAATTTAATATGAAATATGTTTTGCATAAAGCAATTTGACATTCTCAACAACAATTTTTACTTCTACATCAACTCTTTGACAACGTCTTTAATTATTCATTTAAACACCTTTTGTGCCGACGTTCTTTTTATAATACAGTTACGCTCATGATTTCATTTTATTTCTCATCAACGTAAATAACTTTTATTTGCTAAACATTCTTAATAAAATTAGACCATGTATTAGAAAGATTCAAACAATATTAAATAAATATTTATTGTATTTGTTTGATGTATTTTTTTATATAATTTAAATGCGATTCTGTTTTGAAATACAATAAATTATTAATGCATTGGATGTAAATATTTACTATATACAAGGTATCAATATTTCTATACTTCATTTATGATAAACTTATGGAAATATTAAACAAGAAAATAAGCTGTGCATAGTTTACAGTTTATCAAGTTGTCACGTTTTATGTTGGAATTTGAACATGTTGTATAACACAGTACATCCTGATATCATTATGTGAAAAAAACACATAAAAAAGCTATAAATATAGTGCATAAATGTTTCAAAACCACACCATCATGCATCATTGTCCATCTATGAGCACTATAAAGCACGTCGACTGTCGCGTTTTCCCATTTCAATGGATTTCACACATGTGCTGTATAGCGAACC
Organism: Acanthacorydalis orientalis; assembly: GCA_034766995.1. Taxonomy (NCBI): domain Eukaryota; kingdom Metazoa; phylum Arthropoda; class Insecta; order Megaloptera; family Corydalidae; genus Acanthacorydalis; species Acanthacorydalis orientalis. The sequence goes on from CM068319.1 coordinate 23,314,531, forward strand.
TATTTAAATTTCCATAGTCGTATACACATGTACGTTTTTTTCTTGCTTCACTATTGATTATGGCAAAACTAAACATTATAGTTTACAGCGTAGAATTAATATCTTATTAAATAAAACATATTTAATATAATCTTTTATAAAACACTTTGAACAAAATATTACTCATTTATGATAAAAGTAACAAAACTTAAAAGTTTACATTTTTTATGGGAGATATTTAAAAGTTTTTATATTATCAAGATGTAAATAATGATCGTATAACTTTACCAAATTGAATTCAGTTATGCATAAAATATGTATTAAAGGTCATAGAGTGCACATCCTTGAGGATAGAAAATAATTTGTATGAACTTTTCATAGTACAGATTTTCAACTTTTATTGTGAGTTATAATATTCTTGTTAAAAACAAGTTGTACTTATTTGAATTGCATCGGTGGTTCAAAAAGATAAAAATACAATTGATATGAAGTAGTTCTTTTTTAAAAGAATACTGAATAACTCCGTGTAAAAATAAATATGTTAATAAAATAAATAAATCTGTTTGTAAAGTTTGATTTCACATATAAATGATAAAAAACATTATTAAAAATATGTTTATCAACTTTCAAGAACGATATAAAATTCTGGAAATTGGTTATATAAAAAAATTGGAAATAAACTGGAGTAAAATTGGACAAAGAGTATAATTTTCCTTTCTGAGCATTCTAAAAAAAACTAAAGTTGTGCAAATATTATACATAAAAATATAAAACTAAAAAAGACATATTAGATATGTATTTACGAATGTGTCATTATTTATGATAAAAATACATCCTTTTGGATTATATTTTTATTATAATCTCAGAATTAAAAAATATGCTGTGTCATTATTATCGCAAATAAGTGTTGTAATAATATATGTTCTTTTAAATAACTTTTTTTTATCAAATATTTACTATCAAACATTTTATTAAAGTTTTACAATTTTCTAATTCTTCATTTTAATTTAATTAAAAACATAAATATCTTCATTTAGTCACGAACAATGTACATATTATTAAAAAAAGTTCAGATAGAAATAAAAATATGTTGTCTTTTTATTCTTGTAAAATTATTATTTTTATCTAAGAGTAGTTTAAATATTTACTGATTATATATATATATATATAAACGTTGTTCTTATGCTATGCTTTTGATCTGTTAGTTCAAAAGTTAGGTAAGACAAAAAGTGGATTAATACATAAAATTTCCTTCTTGTATATATTCATACTAACAAGGCAACATCTTCAAAATACATCTTTTCGTTTCTCGACAACCTTGTGGTTGTTTAAGACGGGAAGCACGCATTAAATATTTAATAAGTTTTAGAATATATAAATTATTTCAAAAATAAAGTGTATATGCTGTTTAATTTATCATCTTCCATCAATGCTGATTCTAATTTAATTATATTAAAAATTGATCATGTGAATACTTATTGAATGATTGATGAAGTAAAGATTATTGCTTTAAAAAAAATTATAAAAATCATTTTAAAGAAATATTCTGTGAGATATTTAATGAAGCATTTTTGTGTATATATATATATATATACACACATATATATTGCTGTTGTGATATGAATAAATTCACTGTAAAAAAACGCAGTTTCGTTCCACAAAGCAAAATATTCAGAAGTACAAAGCATTGTTTAGCAATGGCATCTGTCGCTTGTTGGTTTGTTTTGACATTTCACTGGGGTCAGCGAATGCAGGTTCTATATGCTAAACCTATTACAAGCTACCACCATTTGCGTGGGATTACATGCACGAAAATGTTAATTTTATTTTTAGAAAATGTTATATTTTCACGAATAGCTGAACGTGTAGAATAAATATTTTTATCGTTTCATGTACAAGGTATGTAGCATACCATTCTTCAATTTTATGTGTGAATATTTGTGTGCGTTTTTTTGAATACATGAATGTTACCTATGTGAAAGGGCAAGGGGAGTTATTGTTTAAATTGGATTAATTTAACTTTGTTTTATACAGTGAAATATAAAATTCGTGTTTATATATATATATATATATACATACAGAGAGAGAAAGGAAGATGAATATGTATTTGGATGTTTTATATTAAATACGTTTTTCAACATATTCTCATTCATATATTTTTGTTATTTACAATTTCGTATTACAAATAATGTACGTATATATATATATATATATATATATATATATATATATATATTGAAAAATTATCAATATTATATTATGCAAAAATTAAAGGTATAAAAAAATAATGATATATGCATGCTTATTTTATTTTCGAGATGGTTTCGACGATTGGTGATAGAACATATATTAATTGGAACGTCCATGAAAATATTTAGTTAAGTTGAAGTGAGTGATGCTTCTAAATAATAATTTGTAATTACTATTTTCATTTAATATATATATATATATACATATACATACTTTAATTTGAATATTACATAGTTGTAAAATTTAAATTTTTAATTATTTTTGCCATTCTTACATGCAATATTTGTTTTTTTTAGTTGTATTTTTATTCGGGATTATTAAATATTCAAAACATCATTTATATATTTGACATAACATTAAAATATTATTTGGACTGTATTCTTTAAATCATTATCGAGTTTTTCTTTATACAACTGATTTCTATATATGTCATTTTCAGATTGAGTTTTATTTATTTTCGGGTATAAAAAATTATCTAAAACAAGAACTTAATAGTGACCGAATGGAGAAAATTAGAACGATATTGAATAATAGATACACAGGAATATAATCTAGGGAAGAAAAATATCTTATATAAATGTGATATTTAGTGGGTGTTTTATACATATATATATATATATATATATATATATATGTATATATATATATGTATATGTATATAAATAGTTTTCTACGTTCCAAGTTCAGTCTACTTTGTATTTAGATAGTTTACTTTCATAAGCGGTATTTAGATGAAGAGATGAATATATAATTGGATGTTAGTAAGAATTTGTTACTGTGTACTGTTTACTTCACAATGCTATACATTCCAAAACAAAACAAAGCAACATGAGCTAATGTTGTGAAATGTAAATTTGTCATCCATTATAAATACATTAGACAAAGGTTAGATAGAAAAAATAACATTTTGGACAGTGTTCTAGATGCTGTACTAAATATATTTTTTCAATTGAGACAATTATTGTCCTCTCACTAAAATTACGTTCTAAATTTCTGTTTACTTACAGTTCTGTTGATGTGTTTATAAAAATATCACAACAATATCGGTAAGAGTAATGTACTAAGTGTCTAGGATTTGTAAAATATGACATATTTTGAAATTATTATATACATTTTATTTTGTTCTATGCATCCGTATTAATTATGAATATAAGAAACATTTACTGTTCATTAAATTCTCTATAATGTACTGCTGAGATTTTATGCAGCGTAGGCGTGAATAGATAATGCTATTATTTTCAAGAGGTTAATTAAATTATAATGTTTCTTATTTACTATATATTTAGTTACTATTAAGCAACTTGAAATAAATCAATAAAAACAAAATGCTTCCTTAATAAACCGAAAATATTTTATTACTTTTTATAAAGAAGATTTTTTGTAGATTTATAACATACATATAGATTGTATTAAAAAATAAAAATATTATATATGATGGAATAGTAAATATATGACTTTTAAAGAGAAAATAATACTTATTGCAGGTGTTTATATGTAGTATAAGACTCAGTGTATATATATATATAATGTTGTGCTTTCAGTTATGTTGTTAAGCGAAACTACTAATCAAATGTTTGAACATCTTAATGGTTACCTATTGTGTAATGTATCTCTTATACACGTTCGAAATTAATGCAAGGTGGTGCGATGTCGTTTATTTTGTAGTATCACCTTAAAGAAATTCCAAATCATTCCAAACTGTTTTATGAACAGACCGAACGCGCGATTCATACAGACCTTTTGTACTTTTCGAGTATGGAAGTATCATTTACCGTCATGTCATGCGCGAAGGCGTTGAAACATCTTATCAGAGGGGGAGTAGAATCTGCAGTGGTTGTGGTGTACACGAGATGAAACTCCATTGTGTACCCTGTGCGAGAGGTCGGCCTCCTACTGAAATGCTTCTCACAATTACATTAGTTCGTGCTACATTTACATATTAAATACGAGCCTACAACGTCTGCTCAACTTCACATTTTAGAAAGCACACGGCGTAACTAAACACAAAAAGTGTATGTTCAAGTTTCGGGTGTGAGACGGTAGTTCAGCGATTGTACTGAAGAGTTATTTTTTGCTCAGATGATGTCATTAAGGTCATATATGAAACGTAGATTTTCAAATATCTGCTACTACACTGTTATGTACATCATAATATATATATATATATATATATATATATATATACATAAATACATAATGTAGTTATTATGTATTATCTATTTTATTTTCGAGATTATTTGCGTTTTTCCTATGTTAAGTATAAAAAATTTAATATAAAAGCAAAAAGTTGATACTTTTGATATTACTATATATATATATATATACAAACATATTGTTTCTTTTATAATATTAAATTATTTATGTAGTATTACATTATTTAAATAATAATACATAATTATAATAGCTCATAACATCATATAAATTCATATATTTGTTGTTTAAAAAATAATGAATAGAAATGTTTTTAAGAAGAATAAAAATATCTAGATAAATATATACATACATAAATATATGTATATATGTATTTATATATATATATATATATATACATATATAAAGATAGAGAAAAAACATATAGTAAATTGTTGCCTGGAAACAATAAATATAAAAATTTAATAGACAAAATGAATAGGCAAATGAGATATTTGAAAATGTATTAGAAATATATGGAAAAAGAAAAACTAGGCTGTTCAAATTGTAAAAATTTGAAATAGGCTATTTATTGAGTAGCAGATTTTAAAATAATGAAGTTTATATATATAACTTCAAGTATATTATTATAATCAAATAAACTTTAATGTCGAAGTGTACCGGACTATCGGAGATTTTACTTGTCATGAAAAATATAACAAATTTTCATAGACTTCCGGAACTTCCAACCGCTGTGAGTTCCCACGGTAACCACAGGGTTGGCGACGGGCCGAATTTATGACACACTTTATTCGATAAATACAATAGTGGTATCATTTACCGGATATTGTTCGACTCCCGGAAATTGAATAAGCTCATCAGTTCTGCTGATGATGACTGTATGATGTTTTTACAGTGTGATAAGATAATTTTTATTCTTACGAAAGTACATTTTGGTACTATTACAAATATTTATTTTACTTTAAATATATTTGTGTAGTTTCAAATTTCGTTGACAGTTTCTTTTAAAATAAATTTTAATAAAAATGTATAGTTTAGCCAATCTAACATTATTTAAAATTTCTAGATAAAAAATAAGAATTTATATATGTTGGTATACATGCTGTGTACATCATTACAATCAAGAATAGTTTCTTAGCACAATAAGTGTAATTGACAGGATATAATTACCATTTTTTAAATTTTAAGCAACTATTTAGAATAATACTCGTATATTATAAAGTAAGTAAATGAACACATTCATTTAGAAATATATTGAATGATTAATGTGGAGGAAATTGAAATATAATATAGAGAAGACAAATATAATTAAATGAAAAAAAATCGTGAGTTATCGTTAAAAATAAATATAAAAAACGAAAATATGAACTAATAAATCTGAAAAGGAATAAAAATAAAAAAAATAGATTGTCATCTACTTCTCAAACTGAATCTACTATTAAAAGTAAGAATAATCATATATATATATATATATATATATATAACAGGACCTTTCAAAGCACAATAATCTGAATTAAAATCAATAACACAAACAATGTTATAAATATACATAAAAAGCGAATTGTATGTAGTTATAAGGAACCACAAGATTTGAAACATGAATCAATATGATGTTAAGTACTATGATAAATTTGAAAAAATATACACAAGCATAAAAAATACAATTAGTTTAATATACTTCGCATAAATAAAAAAAGGAAGCTTATGCTCTAAAGCTTGCAGCTATACATATCCGAAAATTGTGAGTATTTTTATAAATGATTGGAAATAAATACAGTTCTTAGTAAAAATAAATGAACATGATTTCTATTGTATTGCATTTTAATTAAAACATTTAATTAATACTGAACTTTATTTTTTATGAATATAAATTAGTAAATGATATATATGAAGATGTTAAATTTTCAACTATACTATTTACTTATTTTCTTTTCATCGTTATAAAGCTAAATATTTGAAAGTGCGATACTGTTATATTTATAAAATGTTAGATACTTATAGCAGATATGATTTATAAAAAAGTTGAATATAGCCTATCAAAGTTATATAAAAATATCTATATAAGTATAAGCACATTTTCAATATTGTGTTAATATTTGTAATTTTTTTTATATAAAATTTAAAATTTTAATTTACAAGACAATAAATGTTTGCAACATAAAACGAGCATACAAAAAAAGAAAACGGAAAATTCTTCTAATCAAAACAGACAAGTAGTTGTTTGCACGAAAACTCAAGTCGTCACGAACAATATAATATGTAGAAAGAGCTTCCTAATCATCTTTCACTCAGTTTTAATTACTTTTATGTTTAGCAAGTAAATGTGTTACAAGAAAAAAAAACTTGCGAATAAAGAACATATTTTAAATAAAGTGAAAGTGTCATGTTTTATTAGTGAACGCAATGAAATTATTAGATAATAAATAGCGGACGAATAAAAATGTAGATGATTTATGTGAAATATAAGAACAACGTTATAATATTTTATGATTCTTTAGTATCGGTTAAATATTAAAAATAAAGAAATATTTCATTCCATGAAAATTGATATTTCGTTTCAACGATTAATTATAATTGCAACAACCTGATAAATATGGCTATTTTGGGAATAAAGTTCATTTCAAGTTTATTATAAGTAAAAATAAAACAATAAATATTAATATCACAAATAATTTGATTTGTGAAACTGAATTAAAGAAAAAATAATCAACAAATGTATATAATTCCATTTTTACTTCAAAATCTGATAAATCTGATATCTTACATAAAAAGCTTATACATACAACCCAATATAACTTTATATACTGATTTAAAGGACTTTAATGTTTAAGCACATTAATTTATGTACTCGAAGAAAGTCTGATGTTTTTAATTGAAAATATTTATTTAAATTCTTTTTATTTGTAACACTTATTTAAATGAAAAATCTTTTAATATATATATATATATATATATATATATATATATATATATATATATGTATGTATATAAATGTGAATGTTTCGTGTAAACCTACTAGGAACACAACAAATCTATAACTACCGACTAAACTTTAAATACATGTTTGAACCAATATAAATATCTATCAGACCGAAACACAAAAAATCGTTTTTGTTAATGTAAAAACCAGTCTAGCCTATAATTTACACGTGGTAATAAGAATAATTTCTATAATAAGATTTCAGTTTCCATGCCCATGCCGTTTACCCAGAAGTTAAAATGTGTATCTTAAAAATATTAATTTTCAATTAAAATCCGAACTATTATTTATTTATTTTATTTTTAGTAGAATATTATGACACATATTTTAGATAAATATTTGAATAATTATTAATTTTTTGATAAAAATAAATGCATTTAGTTGCATATAATAATCTACTTAATTTTTATAATTAAAATTTGTCAAAGAACTTTAATGAGTTTATGTATAAATGCTCCTTTCTAAATCTGAATCATGTATGTGAATTATTGCTAATTTAAAATTAATGCTAATTTTATCTTATGAATAACTTTTAATTATACAGATTATGGTATAACACATTAATGTATTTCAACTCTATACAATGGAAAGAAAATTGACAAAAAAATAGTGATAAATCAGTTTTAATCGTAAAATATCTGTAATTTCTAATATGTGCATAATACTTAATTTTATATTATTCACATCTGATTCAATTATTTTTAAATTCTCAATTGATAAGTATAAAAAGTGTTGTCTCTATCAGAAAATATTTTCATTTATTTTCTTTATTTTCCACTTATATAAATACTAATATATATATATATATATATATATATATATATATATATATATATATATATATATATATATGGTAATGAATGTATAAAAACTGCTGAAAAGAGAATGTTAATTGACTTTTGTTTAAATAGTATACTGCTTCATTAAATTTTAATACAAACATTGACATTTAATGACATTATACACACAGGCACATATTTCATGTACATACAGATAGAAATTATTTATTTGTAAAGAATTTTAAAAAATAGTTCTAAATAACTCAATTTGAATTAAAACATAAATAAATGAACAAATTATTGACAGAATAAATAGAGAATAAACAATTGGTATTAATAGAGGCACACCGATGTGTATAATGGTTCTAAAATGATTCGATACGTTTATTGAAAATGATTCATGCATATAGGGAACAGTAAAAGCGGAAGTTTGAAAATTGAGAATTAATTGTCTACGGGTGATCGTGCCGAACGAAATCAATGCTATTTGATTTCCACGTTCATGCAAAATAATATTCCACGCTACTGAAAATAGCAACTTACGCTTTTATAATTAAGTAACTCTATTTTTGTGAGTTATTTTAAAATGATTTAAAAATTGGAGCTCATTCTTTTTTTCCTTTGAGCAGAGACATTTTTTTCAAATGAAATGTCATACATTAAAACTTTTGATACATTAGTTGAGCATTAAATTCGTTTCATTTTTTGTTATAAATACTTGACATAAGTATATTGAAAGCAAATTTATTACTAATTAAGTTTCTAATAAATGATTATTAATTGAAATAATAATAATAATATATATATATATATTTAATTATCTCCATATTTAAATCTAATTAATGATTAAGTAAACATGTTGAATTAATAAATGAAAAATAGAAACTATCTTCGAATATATTATTTTTAAATTTTCGCCCAAATTAACAAGTTATGATGGAAACTACACTTTAAAAAATATTAAATAAATTATTATTTGTTAAATATACACTTTATTTAGCTTGGCAATCGTAACAAACACTCAAAAAACTTATAATTATCTCTTTTTATAGAAGCGATTTCGTCCATGTACATTGTCTTGGTGGTATTTGTATAACGAATATTTTGAATATTTATCCATGATTGCTTTCGGTTCTTGAGTATTCGATAAATTGTTAGTTAATAAGTTGCCGTGACAACGGCATAACAGCAGAAACTGGAAGACAAATACTCAAGTGATTTATCAGTATCAAGACAATAGGAAAATATACAAAAAAACTTTAAAAAGTATTTCGTTTACTTTTCTCATCAAAAATATTACATTATTTATTAAAATTTATGGGTATTTTGTTTTTTTTTAAAAAAATTATGTTGATAAAATATTATTTAAATATTTGTGAAAGTTTAATTATATTGAGATATGTTTACATAGAACAGGATTAAAAAAAGAATATTTCTCGTTCAAAATTTCACTTGGTAATATATTTTAGATACACATTTTTGATTTTAATTTGAAAATCATAAAATTACTACCACTATTTTTTCGACAATGATATCAAAAATTGATTATATATGTATGTATATATATATATATATATATATATATATATATATATATATATATACACACATATTAAAGAGAAAAAGTAATTATATATAGTAGATTTTGTGTTCAAATGATGTCTATTTATTTCAGTCTATAATTTGTTTCTATACTACTCTAAAAAGTTTTTGGACTTTGTGTATTCATCTCAGTTTCAGGGTTTGTTGAGGCTGTTTTATGTCTCATGGGTTACATTCAAGAATTTTGATTATTTAGAGTCACTGTTTCTTCTTGTTTTGTTATATTTTGGTCATTACTCTAATGTTCGTAGCCGTGCAATGATATATGATTTTACGTGTATGCGTAAGTAAATTATAATATATATATATATATATATATATATATATATAGATAGGTAGATAGATTTATAAAATAAAGACAAGTAATAAAATATAAATTCACTTAAGAGTTACACAAATTAGAAGGTCATTTAAAATATATCAAAATAAATAATTGAAGTAATAAAATCTTCAATTGTACGAATAATGAAATAAATATTTATTCAATGCATATGTTTATTAATATTAGTAAACTAAAATTAAAATTTTTTCGTTGACAAGTCTTATTTTAAGTGTCTCGTGTTTAAAAGTATATTAATAAAGAATGAAAAATATTTGATAAATTATAAAATTGAATTATTACTGGTTTTAGTATAAGAGATAGAAATAATATTTTTTTATATATAAAAAAAATATTGAACATATTAACGATCATAATTGGAAAAATTTAAATCTATTTATAATTCAATAGAATATGATTAAATAAAGTGATTATCATATTACCAATTATGAAAAACGAAAAATTACTTACTCCAAGTTTAATTCTAAAAATACTCAAAATGATATGAACGTTCTGAAAACATTATGAAAAAAATGAAAACCTAATTGACTTCATCATTTATAAATTATAGTACGAAAGTAGCTACAGAAATCAATAATTTGTACAGTGATACCAAAATTATTTCTTGACGAAACGAAGCAAACAGTGAACGAGACGATTATTAATATTAATTGAAGTTCTATTTTTAACTAACATAGAATCTTTGATATATTTATAAACATGTTTTAAATTTACTTTAAAATTATTTAAATTTATTGTTAATGTTAGTTTAATATGACTGTTATATACAGGTTAATAATATTTTTAAGATTATTTTCATTATATTATACATGTTTAGAGTACAGTAAAATACAAAATAATATTTATATTACATATAATAATAAGAAAAAATAAGAATGCCATAGAAATAATTGTATTAAAATAACTAATTATGATTAATATATTTCCTCTAGTAGAATAGAAAAATATGATAGATTTTAAAAATGAATGTATGTATTAAAAAATAAGTACTTTATTCGAATATATTCCTGTGAAATAAATTTGTAATTTAATAATTATTAATAAAATAAATCGATTATTATTTCAGTTACATTCTTATAGAATTATTTTATAAATTTATACGATTAACTTTCCAAAAATTAGAATAAACACTGATAGTTAATGAAAATTTAATTTTATTGAGTGTAAAAAACTTTTCTATTTGGAAATCATTGCTGATTAAATTATTTGCTTCGTAACATTGAAATAAAATGTATTTGTTTTTTATGTATTTTCATTGAAGGCATTCAATTGTGACGAAAAATGAGAAATCAATAAAATCGGGTAGCATTCGAACGTTTTAATAATATCAAAGATATCATATGGTTGCGAAAGGAAAATTGTCTCGAAATGATTTCTATAAACAATATGTAACTTTTATCGTCGTTATTATTGAAATTTTTTCAATCATGACTAAATACAAAACATAACCTGACTTGAACAAAATTCAAACGGATCGAAAGGATAATGACGAATGATTGATTGTTGGAGTGATTCGTGAACTGCCGTTTTACACTAATCTATCATGGTTTTGACGCTTGTGGGGTACACAATTATCATGTCTAAAAGCTGTGAAGTGTGTAATTAAAACAATACAGGTACAAAATTCTAACTTTCATCGTAAACGAGGAATAAACACTCCCTGTACACTTATTTAAAGACACTGTAGATTTTCAATCTTTCAATATTTTATGAGATGTGCTTCTCGTTCCAAAACGTAATTACGGATAGCAAGAAAAATGATTTATTATGGCGTTCCATTTTTAATCAGCAATGTTCAAGTACGATAAGAAAATAGGTGTAATATTTATTAAGAAATATTGTATGAAATAGTGAAACTTTTATTCGTTATTGTTATTATATATAGTTGAAACATTAAAATAGTAAAATATTAATAATATATTTTGAATTATATTAATAATAAGTAACTGAAGAAATTAGAAGAATCTAACAAATTTATTATTCTTCATCGAATATGTGGCATAAAACAAATTATAAATATAACAATTCGTTATTTTTACGAAATATAAATGTTTAATTACTATCAATAATTAAATCTTGCTTAATCGATATTTTTTTTATTAATTTATTTATATGTCTTTAATATTTGAACGGGTTCAGATAAGTGCATCATTTTTGTAAAATGATTTATTGAAACCAAAATTATATAATTGTTCATAAAAGTAATTATATTACTTACAATTATATATTGTTTTAATTTTTTCAAATTATTTACAATACTAAAAACCATTATATGCAGAAATTTAGAAAAAAATTAAAGTGTCATATAATAATAAATATTCATAAAACAACTGCGGTAACTTGAAATAATAATTCAATATGTATTTTAACATTTGAATTTAATTGAGTATTTATTAAAGAAAGTAATAAATCTTCATATTATGCACATTTCTAAAATTCATCATAGCTTAGTTACGGTTTTAATACAACAGTATCTACTAGCAACCACTATTTACCCACAAAACTATTTATAAACACAAGTTACTAAATTCATGTTTTCTGTAGCGAAATGTTGTTGTTTAGGATCCATTCTGAGAATAGAGCAAAGTAGATTTATAATGTATGATAATTTTAATTCTGAAAACGACAAAGAGCACAAGCTTCAATATGAAAACAATTTGTATCGCTTTGTAAGCTACAAAACATACTCTTTCAGTTACTGGACTCTGAAATCCATTAATTAAACACACGTTTGTCAGTGACGACGTTAACAAAAAAGTATCCCTTTTTTTAGAAAATTATTCCAAAATGATACAGTGTGAAATGTTTTAGAAAATTATGTACTTTCATATATATATATATGTATATATATAATATAAAGAATTTTGTTCATAATTAGTCTGTAAATAAAATACAAATGACAAATTAAATGCTCAACTTTTGATTTATGTATTTACTATTTTTTAAACAAATGACAACATTATGTTAGTAGTTTTAAAATATAATTATAATTGTTAGTTATATATATATATATATATATATATATATATGAAATTTTATTTAAGCGACTCATTGATTTTCATTAAAAAAACTATTAAACTGATTATTACACGTAATTAATGGAATATTATGTAAACATTTAATTTATATGTATTAAAAATTATTAAAAACGTTATTGGTTAATTATATAAAACAATTATGGGTTAATTATAATAGATTTATAATCTACTATATATATATATACACAATATATATATATATATATATATATATATATCTATATACTAGATTGTGAAATCAATTATATTGGAAATAATAAGATTTCTATGCCTGAAATTTATTGTGTATTAATTTTTAACTATTTTGTATATTTGTATACAGTTTCATGTAATACACGAATCTGTAAATATTATAAAACTGTAGCGTTTACATAAAATTTAATCAAATAACTAAAATCGCTTAGTTTAATTTATCGTAAACAAAAAAATCTAATCTATAGTTCTTTTACTACTCTAAACGATATCGGACATCCTCTTTTCAATTGTACGATACTGATTTCTTTTTGCTTTTTTTAAAAAAAAAACTCAACAGTCACACAAAAAAGGTCTGAGAACCGGGTGTAGAAGAACTCGAAGCAATGAACGTGTCTTAACCGGTCTTGTGTTCGTCAAATGAACCGTGAATTGCACTAGAGAATAAAAAAAAAACAATGTAAGATCTGAAAGCCATTATTTCAAAGCCTTGTTGTAATGTTATGTAGAAGGGTATTTGAACTTGTTTATCTTTATGTGATATTAAACTGCATTTAGGATGTCTTTATTTGAATTCGTAAAGAATTTTTTTATATACTTTTCATTTTATTGCCGTATTTTACATATTCTAACGACTATAAAACTAGTGATTTATAGTATGACTATTCCTATGTCCGAACAAATTATAATACTTATTATAATTTTAATCTAATGCATTATTTAATTATAAATATAATGTATTGAATGTTTGAAAAATGTATGTATATTTTTTTTATTATAAATAAAATGCATCTCTATATACGAGTACAGTTGAACAAATAAGTAAGAAATAAATAGAAAGATATTTATGAAATAGTAGATACATTCATTTCATTTTTTTAAGTATGGTATTATATATATATATATATATATATATATATATATATATATATATATATATATATGTACAGAGTAGGCAAAAATAGAGATGCATTTCAAAGTACCCTATAAATAATTTTAGAATATTTTTTTACCTATTTCGGTTTATTTTTTCTAAAGATTTTATTAATTTGCTAATTAGAGTAATAATTTCATATGAATAACTGACCTGATATATGTAATTTCAACAATTGGGAATACACTTTATTTTTTAAAAAAATTCGTTTTTCAAAAAGTAATGTGAATATTAATAATAGAGTACTTCTTAGTTTTGAAAGACTTTGTTATAGTTTAGTATCAAAGATGATTCATCAATAATTTTATTCTTGATTGTTAATATACGACAATAATTTGAAACAGGATAGATTTATTTATGAATATACTAGTATTATATACAAGCAGTGTTTGTCTTGTTGTAGTTATTTCTATCAGATGAAAATATTGAGAATACCCATAGATGGTTTTTTTTATACAAAATTTATTTATTTATATACATATATATATATGCTGTATAACTCTAGTTAAAAATGTTATAGAAGCCGTTTTATACAATTAATAGACATTTATAAAAGCAATTTTAAGTTTTCATAGAAACATTTTGTCAACGATTTAAATTTTGCATGACTGGTACGGTTTAAATTGCAAAACGTAAATATAAAAATGTCACAGAGGTAAGGAAATGTAAAATTTAAATAAAAGCATCATTTTCGTGTTTTACTTTATGCATAAATGTACCGTAGAACACAACTTCAGTATTTCAGACATAGACCACGTTTAAATATTAACATAGAAAATTTAACGATGTCGAAAATAGAACATACGGTATAGCAGTAATGTAATTCTGTACTATATATATATATAATATACATATATAACTTAATATGAATATATTCGACATAAGAAATTGTAAGATGCTCAGTATTTAACTTGCAATTTCACATTTGCAATTCATGAATAGTTTTCGTTGAAGGGTAATAAAAACAGACTAATTACCCTTGTTTCTAAATTTGTATTAATATAAATTTTTCCATAATTGTGATTTTGATTTTAATTATATATTACTTCTTTCATAAAAATAACATATACATAAAAATACATATCTATAAAAATGTGTGGATATATATATATATATATATATATATATATATTTGTTTTAATTCTTTTCGTGGGAAGACCCATAATCATGATTCAGCACTGACCCACTTTATCTCCGAGTACCTCTTTATTTTGATCGGAAAAAGTTTCCAGATCTTCTCTTCATGATAAAACCAGCCAATATGCAAGAATATCACAGTGTATTTCCTTGGTATTATGTTCGCAACTTTTCGTTGTTTTCAAGAAATGAAGTAAAAAATTAGAGCAGCAGTAATTTCGGAATGAATGCGAGGACTTACATGAATAATAAACAATAATAAAAGTAAAGAATTTGAAATGTAACGAAATGAAAATAAGTTTGAAGATATATGAAAAAAGTGCCATTGAGTCATTCACATTGGAAAATTTTGAAGAAGTTATTCATCCAGCAATGGATTATTAATGAATACAGTTGATATCTTCGTCGATATTTCGGAAAAAAACATAACATAAAAGCATATTCTAAAAATACTGCATTGTTCAGAACTTTTTTTTAATTATAAAACCAATATCACGTATAAACACAGGCATCAATATTAAATTACTTAACTGCGCAAAATTTCGTGGAATTACATTATCAATATTTGATTTCTTTGTATATGATTAAAATGATTTTAAAAAGTACACCGTTAGTATATTATTTATTTCGTACATGAGGACTCAGCAGACCTGACATGCAAGTCTAAGTAGTTCTAATGATTGGCATGATATTTAATGGAATAATGTTTATTAATACTATTTAAATTATTTTACAACCTTTTATAAATTTCCAACTTCATAATTGAATTATAAAGTTTAATTGGTTTGAAATATATACATACACACATATATATATATATATATATATATATATATATATATATATATACATACATATATACATTATTTGTATTATTTTTTAATAACACTATTATAATAAACACTAATGTATTCTCATACACTTATATTGAAATTTCATTGTATTGCAAATTAGTCATTAATTATTATGATTTACATAAACCAAGTTACACAATTTCATTTTAATTTCTATGATTTTATATGAATTATAAATAACTGAATCATATAAAAATATTATTTGAGTATTTCTATAATTTTCTAAACAAAAGCTACATGCAATATAATAAATTATTGTTTAACGATTTACCACTTCAATAAATTTGCTTCAACAATAAACTAAACATGGAATTCTACAAAGACGACCAGTTTTTAAACATTCATAAGATGTTCATGCATCTGCAATATTATTAAGGGAGACTAAGGAACACACCCTGCACTCACGCCACCGGAAAATATCCGTTAATATATGTGCCTACACACACAAGTACACTATACATATTTATTTCTATGTGAATGCATCACAAAATAACAATAAACGTATTTTTGTATTTTGAATTGAATTACAATATTACTTTACATTATATTTACAGAAAAGTACTAATATAGAGTTGTATCGGAGTTCTTTGTAATTATTTTTCAAATTCTTTGAAAATATATTTAAAAGAAATAAAAATCAAAATAGAAACGTATCTGTTCATAAAACACACACACACAAATATATATATATATATATATATATGTATATATATACATATATATATATATATATATATATGTCAATAATTTAAATTCTGATGCATTTTGTAACTGGGAAAGTTTCTTGAAACTATACTATGCTGCTCTAAATAACAACTAGTAGAATTTGAATTCAAGTTTCGTACTTCAATGAAACAGTATATGGATAACATTTCTTATTGAAATTCAAGAAATAATTACAAGACGAAGTTTATATTTCTCACACCTATTCATGTTCATATATACATATAGATGTGTATATATATATATATATATACATACATACATAAGGAGAATAAGATATACTTACATAATATATATATATATATACATAATAAGAACAATAAATAAATAAGTCATGTTTATCTTTTACGTATATAGAAAGATATTAAAATAAAACATTACAGAAAGATATATTTTATTATCGATCATGTCCTAACTATTATATTGCAATAACTACAAGTATTTGATGAATAATTTATTATAGTATTATGCACTTCATAAACTAAACATCTTTATTTTTTTAAAAAAATAATATGATTAAAGCCATTTGTAATATTTTAAAATATTTTTATGAATTTTGATAAATAGATATTAATAAATAAAAAATAAATAATAATTAAATGAATACGAGTCAGTTTTTTATATAATTTATAAATTAATGAAATAGAAGATTATTGGAAAAACATTAATCTTTCTTTAAGACTAATTAAATATTGTATTTAAAATGATTCATGTAAATGCTACTTTAATTTGAATATGTATATATATATATATATATATATATATATATATATATATATATACAAATATATGTAATCATTCAAGTCTCAATAATAATTAATTATAATAAAAATGAGAAAATTTTAATTGTTTTGTTTATAAAAAGTCTGTATTTTTCCCTTCTTAAAAAAAATATTATTATACATGAATTGTAATATTTATATTACCTAATAAGATAATAAATATGGCATTTATGTTGACATAATATTTATCAAAACAAGAAATATTTATTGCTAAGTACGTTGGATAGCAGAAGTAAAATATGAACATTATTAATTATGCACAGGAATTCATGTATCTACTGGGACTAAACTGGAGGCATATGAATGCGTAGGTGGATTTTACTGACTGGAATACACATTCTAAAGCATAAATTTAAACTTATTTAAAATTTACGAAGTATCACAGCAATATTGCAAAAAGTATACAAATGTACACAAACTCACACACACACACACACACACACACATATATATATATATATATGTATATATATATATATATATATATATATATATATATATATATATATATACATGTATGTATTTCTAATGAATGAAACGTATGGTATATTAAAATGACCACTATTGTATATTTAATAACAGGATTAATTAAATCCTAATCAAATGAGAAAAATGAAAAAACATTTAAATTCAAAGGACTGTAAATATGTATATATATATATATATATATATATATATATATATATATATATGTATATATATATATATGTATATATTTTTAAATATATATATATATATATATATATGTATAAATGAATATATTAGTTATTAATTTTGAATCACATAATAGCAAACGGTCAGTATAGTAACTGATGTTTCAAACGAACTATTATTGAAATTACTGACTGCGATCATTTTCAGAATGTCTGAACGCTTATCGTAAATTATAATCTGAGCTGTCAAATGAAAAATGATTGTAGTATATTTAAAAGAAAATAAATTACGTACATTATCATTAAGTAAAGGTCACTTTATTAAATGCGGGTCAAAAGAATTGCAGTTCATGTGAAGCTGTCTGTTAGTTTCGAAAAAAAGAATGGCACGCGATTCAACCTTTTGTTAGACGTCAAGGAGCCTCCTACTCGCCGAACAGCATCCTCTTGTCTTTGTTAATTTACTGTTTCCGGTGTTCTTTCCCCTATTTCGCCTAGCTATGAAAATAACACGTGAAAATAACGAAACGTTTTATGAGCTCGGACAAACTAGTGATTTCAAGTAAGAATTATTTTACGAATGGATGTTTCAGAGGAGATATTTTCCAGTACATTTTTATTTCTTTCACCATTTAGAACGTTCTTGTTAGCAGTTGTGTATTTTATTTGTATCATTTTTAATGCAGTTTCAGGACGATTTTTCTTGATGTCGCTTGTATCTAGTCTGCTTATCTCTTTTTATTATTACTTGTTAATGTAGTTCTAAAAAGCACAATAAAAGTAAGATTATTCATCCGACTTGTTAATTACTTGGAATTAAAAAGATTTACCTTTTGGATTATATAATAAGTAGTCATGTTTTTATATTTTAATGAAATAATTAATTTAAAATGCAGTAAGTGATTCCGCTATGAATTACAAATGCGGATTTTTGATTTTAATAAAATATCGATTATTCTTTCCTTTTAAAATTTGTTCCGTTCATTAATATTTTAAACTCTTCATTTTTGTTATTATATCTGTAATGTCTGTTTGAGTTTGTTTATATTCTATTATTATTATTATACTATCTGTTCTTTTTACTTATAAAGCATGTTTCTCATGGTTCCCTGTCTGAAGTCAGTGAAGTATTTAGGAATTTAAGATCTAAGTTTCATTCCTGTAGATAAGGAGAGGTAAAATTATTTCATCGAATATTTCGGAAATCATCGATTTAAAGATTAAGCGCTTTATTAAAATATATTCTGTAATATTTTTGCTTTACTAGAATATGCATACGAGTGTATATATATATATATATATATATATATATATATCTTTTTTGTCTATAGCTGAAGGACGTGCACCATTTTCTCCATCATGAAGACTTTTGTTTCCATTATGAAATTTTTGGAAGTAGTGTGGAATTGTACATGCACTAATTGACTTTTCGCCGAAAACTAATTTAATATTTTGAGCAGTTTCTATTGCTTTACGTCCCAATTTGAACTCGTACAACAAAATCGCGCGAATTCGTATCTTTTCCAATGACTATTTTAAAAGGTTACATCCAACAATAGTAAAGCATGAAAACAATAGACATGAGCTGAAATCAGTAGTGCTAATTTCATTGTTTACAATGATGTATCACGTGACTACGACAAAAGTTAACGGTGACTAGAAAAATCGTCGCCGTACTTAAAATGACAAAAAAACCGCAATTATTTTTGCACCAAACTGAGTACGTGTGTAGGTACGTTCGACTCGATCTCTCTCTCTCTCATCGTATTAAGACAGACGCTGTGGCGATCGTCACGTAGCGAAATAGTGTACGTTTCCTGTGTAATTTCACGAGTTGTTAAGGCGCACTAAATGCTAACGTTATCGTCGTTATTCTTAACGAAACGCCGGAACGGACGCTTAGAGCGGACTCGCCGCCGCGAACTGTTTATCACGTATTTCGGACGTTGCGTGACGACTCGATCAAGGTGTGAAAAGTTCCGTCTCGCACTTCTTAATGGAATAATTTACGATGGGCCTTGGCGCCAGCATTACACCATCAAGTTTCCTTTTCACATCATTTATCGTTGATGGATAATTAATCAACACTCAAAATTTATCTATAAACATGTCAAAAAGTCATCGTCCAAATAATGAGATATTGAGATGTATGTACGGTTATTTTGTACTGGATTTACGTTCTATACAATAATTCAGATTAGTGAAAACCCAGCCCGCAGTCCGACAAAATTTATACACCAGACATTATTTAATGTAGTAGAAAATGACAGTGTCATTTTTTCAAAATTCATTTTACGGTTAATTTCATCTTAACTATGAAATTTTATAAATTTTCGATTTCGAGTCAATATGTTCTCATGATTACTTTAATTTCAAATTATTATTTTTGTTGCATCTTCTGTAATTACTGTTTTCGTACCAACTTTATTTTTTTTTCTATTCTTATAATTTGAAATGAATTATTTCAAGCTTCGTGGTATCTAAAGCTGTTTGATCATTTTGGGATTTAAGTCTTATATGTAATTTGTTATATACTTTTTTTAACTCTTCCGTTCCGATGCAGTAAACTCAGTCGACAGCATGTTTTTATTTTCAAATATCTGTCATGATATTTTAAATTATATTTATTTATATTCTTATAATACATATATTGATACTAATAACTAGTGTAAGGATTGACCTTGATATTCAAATGATTAAAAATCCTATTCCATCATAAATAGTAATTTACATGAAAAATATTAACGGTCAATTGAGTTTACTGCACCGGTACAGGAGTCGTAAGAAGGCATCGTGTAAGAAGCGTTAAAAACAAATTGAAATCATTGATTTAAATATTGAAGTGTTTTATTTCACATTGGTAAATTTTCAACGAGCAATCCATCTTTATTAATACGTTGATTTAAATAAATATACTGTCTGTATTTTTCAATTATGGCGTCTTTTATATATATATATATATATATATATATATATATATATATGTATATATGTCTATAATTTTATTTTTTAACCATTGTTTTAGTAAAAAAATGTTAAATATGTTTGTTAATTTAAAAAAATATCTGAATAATTGTGAAATCAATTAGTGAATCATTTTCAAATAATAAATGATAAAGTGATATAAAAAAATACATTAATACTTTCAGTACGAGTAAATGGAAACTTTTGAAAAAATACTGTTACAGTAATTATAACAAACGAAGATATACAATTAATGAAGAATCTATAAATTGACTAGAATAAACTAGATATCATAATTGTGAGAATAGCCCATATATTTTATTATAATATAAATTGTTTGAACTATTTTCTTTAATGTGAGTCTCAGAATCTGGCTATTACTGCTGTCAACAAACATAACACTACCATTAAATTGTGTGCCAAATGTCTATATTGTTTATGAAATGAGAAATATAAACAAACAAATCAATGTATTTCTATCGACTTTGTTTCTCTCGGAATAGCTAAGTTAGAATAATTGTCTTATATTTTTGCTACAAATATAATGAAATGATTTATCATTGGCCGAACGTATAAAATTATATTATTCGAACATACACACACACACACATATATATATATATATATATATATATATATATATATGCATTGTTATGCATAGTAACAGGCACAGTTAAACGTCATAACTGTCCGAGACGGGTTATAACTACAAGGATGCCTTTTCTCATTTGAATTTAATCCGAACATATGTCAGGTTTTCAAATGAAAGATGAGACACGATATACTATTTACAACATTCGTGATATGCACACATAACATTTCGATGTTGTGAATACTAATTAGGATTGTAAACTTTTGATTTTATTACATATTTAACAATATGTATTTCATTAAAGTAGCGAATTTTATGCAAAATGATAATATTAGTATAATTCGTTATTGCTGCAGTTTTTTTATATTTAGAATATGGAGAAAAAGTACATATATATATATATATATATATATATATATATATACAGTGGCGCACCCAAGGAGGCAAGGAGCGCTGGTACTTCGCGAAGGAAAAGAGGAAAAAACATTAGAAAACAAAACACGAAAATGCTGCTATATACACAAAGAGATTAATGTAACCACGACTGAAGTAATTTTCATAATTACCTAATGAATTTTACTGGATTCACATTAAACATTTTTTATCCAATCAACTCGGCCCCTATCAAGATTGAATCCTCAGTGCGCCATTATGAATTTAAATGTATATATACATATAAACATATATATATATATATATATATATATATATATATATATATATATATACATAAATGCCTTTTTAATATTAGTATAAGTGAGGTATGCTTATAAATACTAATAAATATATAAATAAATATTTTCAATTTTATTTTAGAAAAACTTTGTAAGTAAATAACTGTTAGTATTTTTCACACAACTAATATACTACTTTAAAAAGCTATTACTTTTTCTAACCATTAGTTTTTCTAGCTATTAATTTATGAAAACTCTTTAGCCAGACAACAATATATCTGAACTATATACAAACGCAAAAAAAATCTTTTTTAACTTATATACACGCACGCAAGTAAATATATATTCTTCTTCGCGTGTTCTTCTATGTTTTATATTAACATTGAACATAAATATCATTAATTAAAGAACCGTATATCTTTAAAGACAAAAAACAATGGTTCACATTCAAAAGGTAATAATAGTTTAACTGAGAAAAAATAAAATAACGATTTTAAATTGATATAGAAAGAAATGCTTGTAAACGTTTTATTATACCACTTTAAATGATAAATGTTGCGACTGATATACTTGAAAATATAAAATTTTTAGCGTACACAATAAACGAATATGTTTAAAGATTTAGTAGGTATAAAATAATAATCATACAGAAGTGATGGGCGATTTCTTTTAATCATATATAAATTATGATATTGTAAATTTTCTATTACTTCGTAAATTTTATAAACGTTTATTTGATATTCATTTATTTAAAACGTGTCGCTTTCTTGGCACAAACTATTACTGTTGAATATACGTTATGTTATCATTACTGGTTTCCATACATTTTTATCCCGCGTGTTAAGTTTTCTGGGTCACGGAATTTTCAGTTTTAGGTCTTATAAAAATATATTCAGTTTTGTGCGCAAGAATGTATGAAAATTGCCTATAAAAATTGCATTACTTTTCGTGTATGTTCTAAAAAAAAACATTTTTCTTACAAACGTGTATTACGTACTTCACATATTTTGCTATTAAATGGATAAGAATTGTGTTTTTCTTAAATAAATATTATATATTGCTTGCATTGTTATACATTAAAAAAGATATATATATATATATATATATATATGTTTTCTTATTATTCTTTTTCTTGTTTACTACCAGTAAAAATTTAATTTCAAATACTTTATTCATAAAATAAATACATTTATGTCCAGCTTCTTTTTGCTCAGAAAATCTAATAAATTGAAGATTTTCTTAAAACTAAATTAACCACATACATTTTATTTTTAAAAATTAGTTTAATGAAGATAAATATTTGAAAATAAAAAATAGGAAATTATATTACAATTAGGATCTAGGTACAAATCAGATTTTAATAAACTAAATAATAAATTATATAGTGGGATAAATATTGTTATCAAGCA
The DNA here is from genome assembly GCA_034766995.1 of Acanthacorydalis orientalis. Lineage (NCBI taxonomy): Eukaryota > Metazoa > Arthropoda > Insecta > Megaloptera > Corydalidae > Acanthacorydalis > Acanthacorydalis orientalis. The sequence continues at coordinate 23,338,564 of CM068319.1, forward strand.
CCACAACAAATATTTATATATATATATATATATAACGTATTATTATGTAAATAGAACAATTATTAATGGGCGAAAAGGGCTCAATACAAGTCTCGAACTTATTAGTAGTAATAACTAATTAAATTAATCCTTTAGAAATTATATCTTTGAAAATATCTACCATGAAATTAAGTATTTTTTGAATAGATTTCGTCTGTGTATTGAATTATAAAAATAGTATAAAGAGTAATTTCTTTAGGAGAGAGAGAGGACTGTTTAAAAATAAACACAAAAAAGAATGAAGATAAGTATTTGTTATTTTTAATAAACATAGATTTCTCATTACTTGTTTATGTTCTTTTGATTACATTACAGAGAAAATCTTCTTGAAAAAGATTAATTAAAACAATATATTGAAGAAAAATAACAAAGTTAGTTCTATATATATATATATATATATATATATATATATAATATATATATATATATAAAATATATATATATATATATATATATATAAAATATATATATATATATATATATAAATTATTTTTGTTGTACTGCGATGCCGACTATGTAGTTAATAGGAGAAACAATATATCTAGCTATGTTATAAAATGGTAACATTCAACTATGTGTATTTATGGGTATCGGATTTTGATTTTTTTTAAGTCAATATAGAAACAGCCTTAGTTTTTTCCTAATTGAATGTTGTATATTTTCCTACTCATTATAGATCAATTTATCGTTCGGAGTGTTGTTTCGGCGAATACATTTTTATTTTCCATACTGTAATTTCTACTTGGGTTTGCTCGCTTAATCTAATTTGTATTAAAAAAATGATTTCAAAACGAACGATTAATGTTTCCTTTTCTGTCCGTAAACACATAGATTACTGTCAGGCTGGTCAACGCCCTCTGTCCTGTACTTTTTGTTTACGAGCATCGTAATAATGTAATTTTCACTGTGAAACTTTTATAGAAGCGCGGTTATGAGGCGGATGTATTTTGATAAAATATGATGATAACCAGCGTGTTAAATACGCCATTACAGAGCTTGTATTTCATTCACTTTTCAACATCGTAATGAACATGTGCTACTATTTTATATTAATGTATTTCTTGCTAGTAGAATTTCGAATAAAAATTCTGGAACTATATTGATTAAGTTTCGAAGTTCACATTAATTTGCAAAATGTTTATATATATATATATGTATATGTATTATGTTATATATATATATATATATATATATATATATATATATATATGTATGTATAAAGAAAGTGGGATGGAAAAAGAGAGAGATAATCATTAATTGTCTTACCAATGATATTTGTATTGAAGAAGATTGAAAAAAAGTATTTATGTAAATAAAAAAATAATTAAAACCAAATTTAAATTATGTAATATAAAAAGTTGGTGTCATTTATAGAAAATAAAATACCTGTTATTTTTTTCCCAAAAAATGATCCTGTATGTTAATGCATATATATATATATATACACATATATAAATAATTTGTAAAAAACAGAAAATGACGTTTTTGATTTGTTTTGCTTATTGTCTGAAATTGTTATGTTTTAAAATAAATATATAAATATTTATACGTAATATATATATATATATATATATATATATATATGTATGTATATATGCGTGTATGAGTATATAAAATATGTGTTAAAATAACAATGAAAAATGTGCGTCAACCTCGATACGTCTGAATATTATTATAAGATGTATGGAATGATATTAAATCTATTTTTGTATATTCCACTTTAAGGTAAAACGGCCAGAATACGTATTGTGATCGAAGTTGAAGAAAGATAGTGTTTGCGCACAGTTCACATACCATATTAAAATTAATGAAAATTAATGAAATACGTTCCCGGGTTACGAGCCGGCGTCTTTTCATTAAAGATGTACCACACCTGGTACCGTGTAGGTGTGCTTTAACGATGATGATGTGATGAAATTATTCATCTTGCATTGTAGATTTAAACACTAGGTTCAATGGTTGGAGCGCGATATTTTGTCGATGATATATTGTTTATTCGATACTATTATATATATATATATATATATATATATATATATATATATATAATGATATCTACTCAAATAACAATAATGTAAACATTCATTATTTTTTGACTTAGAAATTTATTAATTGATATTTAGTCGAAGTGAATATATTGCTGAACATTATCTGGAAATTTTCATAAATTGACTATAAATTGTATTTATTTAAAATACATTTAAATAAAGCTGTTACTTGCTGGTGAGTTTGTCTCAGTAGAATTTTTTCTTATAGAGTTTAATAATTCCATTACGTATTAATTAATATATATATATATATATATATTGTTGTGTATGTATTACATAATATTTAATGTTTTATAAAATATTTATATTTTAATTGTATAAGTTCTTAGTTCATACATATTTATTTTCGATTTTTTTCATGCTTTTATTGTTCATTCTCATATGTTAATATAGCATAAATCGTAATTGTAATATAATTACTTACTGCCGAGATTTCATATTCAAAAATGAAAATAATTGAATAATACTGATTTAAAAGAACAAAGCTCATTGACCTTTCTACTGCATTAAAGGTCTACGGAGCATTTACGGTCTATGGCGATAGCATTCAAAGGCACTCCAGTTAATGAAAACGGAAACACTAGCGGATGGTAGCTCTGTAGGTTATTTGCAGGATTGTGTTAAGTGTGAGGCAAAATGACAGTACCAAATACGTTTGCAAAGGCGTAGGTGAGTAGACAGGACACAAAATGGTGTGCCGACTATGCAGGTGAACACGCAAACACTGCAGTTACAATAAATCTTAATCTTTCTCTTTATCCATTTATTCAGATGAACGCGAAACACACACACACACAATACATATACGTTTGACTAGCTATAATTAAGTATTAGTGACACAACTCTCACCAATTATTTATTAAATTTATTAGCACATGCGAGTTGTCACGCTACGTATGTACCGTAACTAGAACAGTTAATTTCAAAAAAAGTATGGTTAATTATTCATGAATCGTTTTAAGTGTTACTTGAAATGTGCATGAAGCCTATTTTATAAATAAAACATAAACTGTTTTATTAATATTGATGAAACGATTAGAAGATAATGTTTATTATCAGTAAAATAAATGGATGTAGACTAAAACAATAATATATGTATATATATATATATATATATATATATATATATATATATATATATATATATATATATATATATACTGAAATGTAAATATATTTAATTTGTAAAAATGTGTTTTTTATATATTTATCATTTTTATCGTTTGTTTTTATATGACACATAATACCTAATTATCATTTAATTAAAAAAATTGTAATTATTATACAAAATTTAAATGAAACGGAATTTTGTACGTTCATAAATAAACATTTAAATGACAATATACATATATGTAAATTACAAATTATATTCAAAAACTTGAAAACACGGTGTATGCTTCTAGCAAAATGATCTATATTAAAATTGTTATTTTGCATACAAAACGTTAATAATATAAATATCAAATAATCATAAAATAATTTAAAAATAATTCTGCCTAAATTTTTTAAACTATGTATTTTTATATGTCTTTGTGCCTAAATATGAATATTTTATTTCATGTACATATAATATAAACAGTGTACAGTTTTAATCGAATAAAATATATAATTAAATATAAAAAAGGTTAAAAATGAAAATGTTTTCATTTCTGTATATTTTCATCTTAAGTAAAAAAAAACACATGATGTTACAAAATTATGATTTTAATATTTTTATCACGTTAAATTTTCTTCTAAATAAGAATTATTCGAAAGAAAGTTGACTTCGAAGTAAAAATTTACATAAAATATTGTTTCATATAAAAGTAATTACAGATCTAATGGCATAAAATTTCTTATTATATTAATATTTTGTAAAAATTTGAAATAGTCACAATTTGTCAAAAACTTGATGATATTTATATAAAAACACTCGATAGTTGAGATATTAACCGCAAAAAAGTGAGATCTGTTCTATATATTAATTTTTATAATAACGTTAGAAATTATAGAAAAAGATGAAGTTTTCGTATATTATTATTGAACTATGTAATTTGTTTATTTGTAAATTCCACTTTAATGTTCATTCCTTTTATGCTACAAATAATATATAGAATTACATTTTTTTTCTAAGGTCTATTGACTTTAAGTAGATTATAAAACGAATATATCATTCCCACAAGAATCTTTTAATATTATTAAGTGTTATAAGATAACGGTTCATAGAGTTGAAATTTATTATTAAAATTGTAATAAGGTTCACTGATTTCTTTTCGGATGATTAGAGCATGAGTAAATCACACACACACACATATATATATATATATATATATATATATATATATATTTATATACATATATATATATAAATATATTTAATAATATATATATATATATATATATATATATATTTATATATATATATGTGTGTGTGTGCGTGTGTGTGTGTTTGAGAGCGTATTAAATTTACTGCAGATCATTTCTCGTGTTTGGCAAAAATATGTCTCAATAAATGAGAATGTAGTACGAGTAGAATATATTATGAACTTTAAAACTTTACACACACTGTCCCTGAGGGTCACAAATCAGAAAACTTTTTTAATAAAAATAGTCATCGAAGAATGTAAAGAAGTTAAAAAAACGTTAATAAGCCCATAGAGAGTTGTTGTCTCTATGAAATCGATACCGCAGAAACGTGATATTGAACAAGTATAAAAATAAAATCTTGATATAAAAATAAAAATTTTCTTTAAAAATATATTTTCTGCAATGGATAAAAAATACATATATATATATATATATATAAGTATTTTTATCCATTCATTTTTTATCAATATACAATGATCATTAAATTAAAATAACAGTTCTAGTTAAACACAGTTAACCTTTTAGTGAAATATGAACAAGAGATATAATAAGGACAATAATGATTACATACAATATTTCACGGAAACCTTTAAAAAAAGATTGTTTGAAAGGTTTACTTCGTCAATTAACATTTCACTTTGTATCCCACAAGTACTCATATCTTCATAAAGGAAAAGCATATATAGTTAACCATTATAAAATATGATATGGTTATAGTAATGGCTACGTAAACAGTATAGGTGACATAGACACAAGACCTGAATGCGACATAAATGTCAAAGAGAAAGAATTATGTATACAAATCAACTATTGTTTTTAATAAACCGATTTTTTCACTATTGAATACAAAAGTAATTATGAACGTACAATTAGAAAAAGGATTGTATTTATACAGGTAATTTAGGACCATTTTATATTTTATTACTATTTGTAAATTAGTTTACAGGACTGTTTCAAAGAGTATAAAAGAAATTTATATAAGAAACATTAAATTACTTATGAAATAACAAATGTTTTTAAAAATGGATGTACATTTTTTAAGTTCAATTTAGACTCCAATTTATGCCACTTTAAATTATTGTCAGCATTCAATGATATTAAATTATAAAATTAGTTTCATTTAAACAAAATGACGGAAAAGTTTTTAATTCAGAACATGAATATTTAAATTTATAATTGAAAGGAATCAGTAAGCATGTAGATTTAATTACAAAATGACTGGAATCTAAATCCACATTATAGATTTTAACATTTATAGCATATTTCTTGGAATATATATATATATATATATATATATATATATATATATATATATATATATATAGAGAGAGAGAGAGAGAGAGAGAGAGAAAGAGAGACAGACAACGAGATTTATAACATATGATAATATCTGTACATTAAGAATAATTATGATATGATAAAAAATTCATTTAATTTTGCAGAATGAGAATTCGAGCAGTTTTTATTACTGGTTTATATATATATATATATATATATATATATATATATATATATACGTGTTTCCGTATATTTCATTACATTGCACTGTTTTTAATATTAACAGTAAAAAAACCTACATGAGCCAAAAGAACGTTGCATTATTTGCGTTGTAGGATTATTTTTTGAAACATATGGGTATGTTTTTAAAATGTGTCGAGAATTATATATATATATATACTCGTATATATATATAATTCTATATATATATGTATGAATATTGAATTAAATTAGTCAATTTGATTTATTTAATTATTCCAAACATTTTGAAAACACATTCGTAAATATGTTGTTTATTCTGAGATGGTAGAATTTATTTTATAATAAATAAACTATTCCATACATTCATGTTTTATACTCTAACATGAATATCACTTTTACATGAACATGTCGATCTGACAATTACCTATAATGTGTGTGTATGTTTAATAATAGAACAAAATTATAAAGATGCACGATATTTAACTATAATATTTAACAATTAGAAATATTTTTTTAATGAAAAATTATATGGGGTATCCAAGGTGGGATACGATAGATATAATTTACGACAGGCCGGCCATTTACTCTACGTGTTAGTTACCTGATTATTACCGTTCTTTCTCCTGGGATTAATTTAGATTTAAGGACCAGGTCGACAGTACGTTTATGTTAAGTTTTAAGTTTATGTCCTACGGTTATTTACGTTCTTTGATTATTAAATTCACTTATGTTTAGTGTTTCAACTTTGTCGTCTTGTTTGAATTTTATCAGTAAATTTTATTAGTTAATTACTCATTAATTATTACTAAATTAATTCAGTACTGAAAAATAATTAAGTAATAAAGAAAAGTGTAATCATAAGCCAAGTTAGCAAGTACGAGTAATGATAAATAATCCTAACTAGTAATTATTTTACAAAGCTGAACTTGTCTACAAAAAATATACATAAAAAAAATAATTTACTAAAAATGATTCTCTTTTTATTATACCTTCTAAAGGATATTAAATTGAAAATACATGCATTTTCTAATGTAATGTAACTAAATGTTGTTTTACGTGGAAAAACGTTTTCGTGTTGCACGCTCCACGACTATCATCAACTTTATAGCAAAACAGTATGAAGATTAACAGCTGGTAGGTGGAGTATATTCTAAGTATTATTTTAAGCATGGGTGAAAGTAATTATCTTTTGATGGAAACACTGTGCTTATTTTACATGCCTCACTGCGACAGATACACAAATGCGATAAACAAACATGATGTTGGCTACACAATTAATTTAGAATACTCAAGTTAAAATTTCGTTCCTAAAGGAATTTATATGTGTATGGTAATTGAAAAATTTAAATTGAAAATATTTCTATTAACGTTTTTCGATCCTCCATAAGAAAATATATTTTGATATAATAACTAATTAAATATCTGGTTGATGTACTGTATATAAGTAAATATATTGTCATTATGTATTGTCAAATTAGAAAACAGGAAGAAATCTTTATCTAGCAGCGAATGATTAAAATGATAACGGAACGTTAAGTAAAATCAAAATTTGTTTTGTGTTTAGTATATATATATATATATATATATATATATACATATATATATATATATATATATATATATATATATATATATATATATATATATATATATATATATATATATATATATATAGAGAGAGAGAGAGAGAGAAAATCAAATCATAATTATTATTTTTAAAATAAATAATTTTCATTATTTGGATAAATATATATATATATATATATATATAGCAACATTTCCATGAAACTCTCATTGACTTTTAAGGTTAGTCTTTTGACGGGTCATTTATTCGCGTCTGCAATACGTAGCTGTTTCTTTCATACTATTACTTTTTTTTTTAAAAAAAATCTTTTATTATGCCATCGTTCGCACTAGATTTGAAAACAAAAAGCGTGTCGTTCTTTTGTTGTCTTCTTCCTAATTTTGATAACTTGGCGTTCTTTGATAAGTTGAGAACATAGTTCATTATTATAAAAAAGACCAAGTTCTTAACTCAAACCCTCTCTATGCTCCACTCGTTCCATTCTGAATATAGTAATCAATATTTTTAGAAGTTATTTTTTTGAATAACAAGTTCAACTTTTGTTTTTGTCACGACTCCAATATATATATATATAATCGTTTCAAGTATTATTCTCTATAAAATGGTATTTATAAAAAAGTAGAATTTAATAATATATATTAGTTAATTAGTAAGAAATTATAGTTGATTTGTGACATAAATAATATTAAATTTATTGTTAGCAGTGAAAAATATTTTTATAACGATTTATTCATATTAAAAAAAAAAACGGGAAAAATATTCGTGTTGTGTGAAAAAGGAAAAGAATGCTGACTATTTGTCATCATCTTAGCAGACTGATTGTGACCTTACGGCGCTGCAGAGAAAATAAATGAGATATATAACACACTGATGTTTAAATTTTTAATGTACGTTGAAATCTCAACACAATTTCAATGTGTGTGCTTTAAATAATACATTAAAATCTGAAAATGTGTTTCGAAGCTGGAAGACATTGAATTTACGATGTTTATATACATACACACACATATATATATATATATATAATTAAATTTTTGATAACTTATTGTAATGATGTATTCTGAAGTATAATAAAATGTATGTAATATTTATAATCCCATTCATATTTTATGAATATCCTTATTTAATGAATAGCTCTTAACGAAAAATTAAATATAGAACAATAATTTTAAATACAAAATACATTCATTTATAGTTATTTTTTATATTAGACAGAGAATGAAAAATTACTGCTGAAACTAATACAGTACATACATTTTACATATTGTGAGTATGAAAACAAATCGAACAAACTAAAAAAATATAAGTAATGGGATATTAATTTAAAAAGGAATAAGTTCTATTCATACCAATTTATTTATTAAACATTTTGATATTATGCCATATTTTTGATGTGCATAAGGGAAGAAAGTATTTATTACTTCTTTCTATTAGATTGTTTATTTTATAAACATAAATGATTTAAGGTTTAAATGAAAACTATAAAAATTCTTAGATACTTTTTTTAAAAAAAAAATCAATTGGAGTAGATAAATAAATTAGAAGATATTAAAAGATAAAAAGAATATTATTACACAAAATGCAACAACGTTACTGAAATATATTTAACCTTTGATTTATCAAATCTGGTTCCATGTTTTACTCGTTCTTATTTAGTGTATGAAATATGATTTAATTTCCCTCTTAAGAAAATTAAGGTAGCATTAATAATATCTAAGTATTTTATTTATTTGCATAATAGTATAATAAGTAAATTTTTACATGAATTTCGTTTCATTTTAAATTTATATTATTATTTATAGGGAACTCATGTATTATTTTCTATTTAACAAATTATTATAAACTGTATATTTAGGGAATATATATATATATATATATATAAGTATATATTTTGTTTAGAGCTTGAGATAACGATATAAGAAATAAATAATAAGTGTATCTATAAAAACAAAAAAAGAACGAAAAGATTCCTCCTATTGAAACTATTTTTTTATTTTTATTTTTTTACAAATAAAATATGAAAGTGATATAAGATAATGTAGAAAATTACATAAATATTAATAGCGATGTTGTATATTTCAGACTTGATCAAATAATCAATTTTTAAAATATAAATTTATATTCATTTCCTTTATTATGTCAATACATTATTTGTTTATTTTTTACTATAAATTAATATGATAACTATAACGAATTTCTTTCTTTCAGGTAAATCAAAGTAACTGAAGCAGTCATTTTTAAACGAGGAGTTCCATCTAAAGTTGGGATTAACTGTTCCAAAGAATAACTGGTATTAAATTATTTTATTTATTCGTAGTAGTATTTATTCAGTTAGTTATTTATTCGGTTATTCGATTTTATTTAGTTATTTATTATTTATTCAGTATTATTTTATTTAATTAATAGTTATAAAATAAAAAGATATTAAAACTAAGATAAGAGATTTTTTCTACGATATTGTGCATAATTTAGTTTTTGTTAATCTTTTAGAATAAAATATCAGTTAAAATTTTGTATTTCCTTATCGCGTTATGTATTTAGAGACAATTGCATGCGATTATGAAAAAATAATTTTTGTTCATGTATCATGTAAACACATTTATAAAACATTTTGTATATAGAGTTTAGTACATCCCGCTTATTACAGAATTGGTGTTGTTTTTGCAATGTAATTATATACTGCAGCAATTTTTGATGAATATTTTTTCAAAAAGATTTTAATCTTTTTTCATTGGAAAATTTTTGAGTATACTTGTTTTAGTTATTGAATATATATATATATATATATATATATATATATATATATATAAAGAGTAGAATTATTCGTGGACTGTTCTATGTTCAACAAATATTAATCTTTGTCCGAGTTATATGCATGTCAAATAAACGGAGCAATTATTCATTTCAAAATCAAATCGTATTGGCTATTGAAGTTAAATAACGGGCATATAATAAAAGCATCGAGAGTGTGCTATATTCATTTCGGACATGAAAATATCTATACCGCGCCGTAAAATTTACATGTTTTTGATAACAGCATATTAAATTTGAACAATAATGATCAACCATTTCATTAAACAGTCAGTAAACAGTCAAGGGTTAGTGCCCCTTCGGTATACTTCAGATCTCAGTGTTGAACATAACATAGTGTATGTACGTTATTATAATGGGTTGGGTGGTTTGTACACCGCAGGTCATCTTAAATGAAAATTTATACACATTCATGGTTGTGTCTAGTTTACACCTAGTTTGCTGTACCAGGCATCTGCTGGTCGAACACATTCGTTACTGTAATCTGCTATATTATATTATATCCGCTGGCTGTGGCGTTGATAACATGCGGAAGAGCTGTGGTCGTTTACTACTAGCAGCTTTGAACAGATGCGGCGAAGGTTCAGCATGATGTCTTCCAAAAGCATATGCTTTCATAAGGGAAATCATCAGGCGGTTAACCAAGAGGCAGTCAAAATATACATTAATGTATACATATGTACATACAAAAATATTAACATATATATATATATATATATATATATATATATATATATATACAAACACCCCGCTGTAATCTTCATTTAAATGTGAAAAAGCTAATAATATACAAAAACTGTATTTTAATTACTTCAATTGTAAAATAATAAGCACTCATTTTAAATATTGTAATTCTCAAATAGTATTCCAATTAGAAATTTAGTACTTAACGTATATATATATATATATATATATACAAACAGCCCGCTGTAATATTCATTTAAATGCGAAAAAGATTATAATATACAAAAACTGTATTATAATTACTTCAATTGTAAAATAATAAGCTCTCATTTTAAATATTGTAATTCTCAAATAGTATTCCAATTAGAAATTTAGTACTTATCGTATTATATATATATATATATATATATATATATATATATATATATCACTCTCTGTCAATCCACTGATGGATAAAGGCCTCTTCCATGACTTTCCACTTCGTACAATTGAATGCCTCTCTTCTTTACTCTCTTTCTTTACTGGTTTCTAATAAAAATTTTAATTTCCTTATCCCACTGGTACATTGGTCTTTCTTTTTTGGCCTTTTTTATTTCTTGGTTACCAGTTAATAATTTCTGTTATCCATCGGTTGTCTTCTCTTTTTGAAACATGCCCCGCCCATTCCCATTTCAGACCTTTACTCTTCTTATTACATCTGTGCCTTCTGTCTGTTTTCGTATCCGTTCTGTTCTTTTCCTATCTCTTCTCGTTATTCCTACCATGCATCTTTCCATACTTCTCTGTGTTGTTTGGAATCTCTGAATGAGTTTGGTGTTAAGCACCCATGTTTCGTTACCATCGGTAAGGACTGGTAGTATATATTGATAAAATACTTTTTTCTTTAAACAGAGTGAGATTTTTGATTTAAATATGGAAATATTTTTCCCAAATACGCTCCATCCCATTTTTATTCTCCTGTTTATTTCTTCAATAAATGATCAATTTTTACTGATAGGCTGGCCTAGATAGACATACTTCGTAATTTCTATTTATATTCCTTTTATTTCAATTTTTTTCATGAAGACAAACGCATTGAATAATATTTTTGTTTTGGCGTGGTTCATGTTCAGGCTAAGTTTTTGACTGGTATCATTTAATTCTTCTATCCTCTTTTGTAACTCTCCCGGAGTATTTGCGAAGGTAACTATATCATCAGCAAACTTGACTTAATCTTTCGCTTTTTATTTATATATATACATATATATATATATATATATATATATATATATATATATACACGCTTTTTATCAGTATATTAATAACAATGGATAAGTAATAATTTTATTAAAATATTATATAACGTAAGTAATTTGTGATTAAATACTGAATTTAATAAATAATATTAACTCAACATAGTTTAAAATGTAAGTTTGAAATTGTAGAAACACACATCTATAACGGTGACAAAATATTTCAAATAAATGTATTTATTTATATAAAATACCTTAACAAAGATATATTATAAAAGAAATTAGAATACGTAAAAGTAATAGTAAATTAAAAACAATTTAAGCTGTAATTAAAACGATAAAAAATAGATATATGATATTGATAAAGTGTACAATTATTGTATACTTCATTAATATTGTTATAAAATATACAATTTTGTTTTCAACATATCTGTTAATTTATCATTGTTTTATCTTGGAGTATTTTCTACATATAAATCAATATTTATAATTTATTTCCCATTGCGTAGGTGTAATGTTTAACTTGTAATTGACATTTTACCAACTTCGGATGCTATACAATTTATTTGAATCAATATATGAAGATATATGAGAACGTTTATAATGAAATTTCATACGGTTCATGAACAAATTTGTAATATTTGTGTATCATTCTCTTTTTATTATTATTTTCCCAAACGGGCTACCTTATTATTTTTTAATGAAATTAAATAGAATTGACAGGTGGTTAAAAGTATAAATTAATTAATTTTTTATTTAATTAATACTTTTCTTAACATATACTTATTTAATAATATGGTTTTATCTTTGAATAATTATTTATATTGAATCAGAGAACGTTTTATATTAAATTTTAGAGAATTATATATATATATATATAATATAAAATATTATTAAGATGCCATTTAAGTCTAAATCTTTTAAATAGGTACAATTGTTTTACTGAATAGCAGTGTTTCTGTTTTTATTTTAAATTGTGTTCTTTTCCAATATTTCACAATTTAATAAAAAAAATCAGTTACCCAGTATGTTCATTGTTTGAACTCAATCCTATTTACTGAGGGCAAAAGCAATAAACTCTTGTTGTAAAGTTTCAGTCTTGTCAAAGACACAAAGTTACTACCAACGCATATGGCGTTTTTCCTATATTACATAACCTCTGTTTCAAGTATCGTATATCAATTGAAAAGAGCATGAAAGTTTGGTAGCAATATCAACAAATTCAACATCGGGCGTGGTATATTGACAGAATCATATTTACTTTCCATGTGGCGTGTCTATTTGCCTAAGTGACTAAGTAGACGAATGAAGAAATGAATATCCATTAACTAAATTACATTACGTTTCAGACGGTATTGAGTACTTGTGTATATTTGTATAACCGCATACGTATCTGCATCTAGAGCTGTCGATGATGATATTTTATTGTAATTGAAACACTACACCTGCATTATTTTTCCCATATTTTAATATTAGTTTGTCATTTTCATTTGCGTTAACATCAGACATTTATTATTTTCAACTGATTATTTTATATATTTTATTTACCTTTAATATTAATGTAATATGCTTCATATACAGTGACTATAATTCTCTAGAATAGAAATTTTAGGCTGATAGAAAAATAATTGCGATTTATGACCTTATAATTGATACTGCAATACAAATATTTCAGGATAAGTAAGGAAAAAATATAACCTCAGTACTTGGGATTTACAAATACTAAACAGAACGTAATAATAACAGTCAATTATTATTGTATATTTGTTTTTTGCGAAATTTATTTATTATCAATTTGGTTTATATATACCATCATCTTTATTTTTTAACTACTTTGCACTTTATTTTTGTCCACCTGTTGGATACATTCATTTCCCAAAATTTTCCAATTTAAAGATTTAGTTGTTTTCACAAATGGTTTTGTTTCACCCCACAACCCACAAAAGAATTATTGTCAAAAATGTTCAGTAAATCATTATTGATTATTTTCGATTGTTACTTATAATCAATCGATGCAACCATCTTCAGAGTGCCAAGGAACAAAAAAATTTCTAGTGTCGTTGCTTCAATAAACATTCCCAGTGTGTTTTTATCCCTTCTATGAGTATTTATTTGTATCTTTTTCGAATTTTTTACATTTATTGGTTCCTGGTTAATAATTTATGCTGTTTACTTTCAAATGGTATAAATTGAGATCTTTTTAAAAAATCAGCCAGGCTAAGTTCAAGTCAAATAGCATTACTTACAAATATTTTATATAACTTTTATATATTTTAAATAAAGTACATTAAGAAATCACATTGTATTTTTAATAATTATATATATATAGATATATATATATATATATATATATATATATATATATATATATATATATATATATGTAATGAAGAGTCGGAAATATTTGTTTATTAACCGATTATTTACTGATTTTTTACTGATATCAATATCTATTATAACAGCTAGTTTTGCAATCATTTAAACAAAGAAGTGCCATATATTGATCAATATACATACATATATATATATAATTCAAGAAATTAAAACATCTATAAATGTTCATATGTAATGTATGTATTACATAATATGTTATTACAGCCTAGATTCATCTACAAGTATAATGAAAAAAAAAAGATGTGTGGAACGATTTTTTTCGTGTCCTAACAACGCACAATTGCTCTTGCAGTCTAGAATACTTTGGATTACAAGCCATAGATCATTTAGAAGTAGTGGTCTGTGGAAAACATACAGCTATTGACACACTTAAACGAGTTTTTATAAAGGTTATAGAGATCTTTTTGAGTGAAATTGGTTTTGAGACGATGAATGATGTCAGTATGTTCAAGAGTTTGTGAAGAGGAGGGGCTATTTTTATTACATTAAAATGTATATTAACTTATAATTATTTTGCATTTTAAAGAAAATGGAATAAAATGGTATTATTGATAAAGTATATATATATATATATATATATATATATTAATTATTTTACTTTGGTCGTGTTAATTCTACTTTTTTGAATTTTACAATATTTAAATTTGTTTTAGTAAGTAATTGAGATTGTAATGGATATATTTCAATCCTGAAGTCTATACTTGAGTATTTTTCTTAATGAGAAGAATAGATAAAAATAATATACTCATTAAAATATTATTGATATATTGATTGAATATATTATAAACTGATATATAAATATAATCTTCATTAAATATGAATACACAAGTAGGAAGGAATGATTACTCAAAATTATTTCATTTTAATTTCACTTCTAGAAAAAGTGTATATGAACGTAATGTTTAAATGGATAACTTACTATATTTTAATTTAAAACATTATCTTCCTATATTGTTAAGGTTTTTTTTTCTGAAGACTATCTCTAATTGTATGACTTATGTATACAAAATGATCAGTTTTTCATATATTAAATGTATAAATTTATTCGAAACGTTTTTTCTATATTGAAAATTCATATAACAAGAATAAAATATTAGATAGAAAAATTGTTTTATAATACAGAAAACATTACCGTTGAAATATTTCTAATGTAAATAAATAAAACTCATTTTTGTAAAACCGCTTCCACATTTCATGAACACAATTTGCAAGACAACGTCAAAATTCATTATTCTCATATGCAAATACTATTATTTGCATGTCATGTTTTGTACAACTAAGTTTTGGTTTGTTTGTAGTGACATGAGTGTTTGTTACACAGTTGTATTTTAAATACAGTTTTCTTACCACTTCAGCTTGGCATATGAAATTACACTGCTGTACACGTCTTATTATTTGATATTAATTATCTGATAGATGACTTACAAGACGTATACAGTGCGTGGATGTATATTATAAATGTAAGGAGAGCGAAGAGAAAAAAGAAATTATATACATGTGAAAATAATTTTTTTTCCGTTTGATTTTTTCATTTGGTCGACTTTTCGCGTGTTCAATTGTGATGTATTTATTATATGTAATAAGTATGTAGTCACATCTACATCTGAGATAAAATTGAGGCATAAACACGTGTGTGTGGAGATAAACCAATATTATGTTAGAATGAATGTGCTATAAATTCACGTAATCCGAATAAAAGGAGCGGCTGCTTTACTTTATGCCATTTTTATGCGTTCGAACACACGTCATTTCGATTGTTATCGCATCGCACTAACGAACATGATTGAGGTTATTTGGGATAATTTTGTTCTTTGTTAGTGTAGTTTCTGTTCTTGTCAGTTAAAAATTTTGTAAACACGTTATATATATATATATATATATATATATTTGTGTGTGCGAATATAATATTAAAGTACTTCTTTACAAACTCATTAGAAAATGATAAACACAGAGAAGGTGAAGCGGTAACATCCAAGTACAGATTGACGTTATCTTATTGAATCGCTGAATGAAAGATAAGAATATTCATTAAACACGCAAGTTGTTAACATTACATAACTAAGTGTAATGTCATGAAATTGGCGAATTTAATTATCGAATATAATTAAACGTAACTTTATCGTTTTTGTTTAAATTTCTAATTATTTTGGCAAAATTTCCTGTTTTGAGTAGAATTTAAGAATCATTCACGTCGTTTATTTGTATAATTTGTTAAAAAACGAATTCAAAAATAAATTTAAAAAAAATTATGTAAAGTAAACAAGAATTAGAATTTTATACGTCAGAGTAAAAGAAATATTTCTATTGATAATTATTATAAATATATTTATAACGCATAATAAGTTAAATCGTCTTTTTTAATATTATTAATTATTTATGATTTCTTTCAATTATTTTTAGAATTACATTTACAATTATTTATCTGGTTAGCAAATAAGAATTAATTTGAATGTCCAGTGAATAAATCATCTGATATACAAAAAGCTTCTATTAATATGAAGCGTTGATAGGGGATATTGGTAGTCACTGAATTCTATTAACTAGTTTCATTTGAGTATGTGATTGACATAAGTTTCACGTTTTCGATCTTTAATTAATTACTAGTACTTTAATTTTCAAATAAGTTGAAAAATAGTACATTTTATTTATTTAGAGACCAATTTTTATAGTATATTTGAAGTATATAAATAGATTTTGAACAGTTGTAATTTTTCATAGCTTAATTTTTTTAGGACAGATATACCTAGAAGAATACTTTTTTCGATTGTATGGGAGTTTCAGAAAAGTATAAAACATTTACTGACTTTCAAAAGATACAAATAAAAAACAGGTAAAAATATTTCCAGAAATAAACATATCTGGCATAAGACTTAAAGTTATCTACTGCCACCAATCGACAATTTCACAATACTTGTATGAATATTTCATATTTGCAAAAGAATGGAAAGTTGACATTTTTATTGAAATTAAAAATGCCACCCGAACTTTTAAAAGTAAAATTTAGAAGTTTTTTTAATTAAATTCAATAAATAACGTGTTTTGTAGTCAAATGTTTTCAATTAAACAATAATATACATTAAATTATTTTCATGTATAAATTATGTTCCGTTTACAACTAACAACTTACATTAATGATATTCATTAGAACGTACATTTGTACATTATTTGTCTCATTGCGTAGAATTAATTGCAAATTTTACGCATTTACGCGAATAACTGTATGGTAATTATATATGAAATTAGTGAATTTATGCTAGAAGCCATGATAATTTATGCTTTATGACATTATTATCTATTATTAAATGCTGAAACTGCATATAGTAGGCTTGAGCATAAATAATGTTCTATTTATGGGAAATATCATGTTTGAAATTAATAATTTATAAGAATGAACAATTATTTATGTATATTGAACGATAAATGCGATGACGTATGATAATAAGGAAACGATTCCTTAAGTGACTATTTATTAATGATATTTAATAAATTAAAATTGTATATGAGAAACACAAGAATACTTTTTCATTTGACTGACTATTAATTTTAGTTTGGTTTTAATCGGAAAACTGTAAAAATATTATAAAAAAAGATGTTTAATGAATGATCTTGAATTTGGTTTTAAAAATTGAACACTGACTAACTACAAATTGATTGTAAAGTATTTGAATCAATGTCTTAAATTAGTACAGATGTTAGATATAAATCTGAAAAATATCTCTAGGCTTGGAACCAACTCGGTATTTTAAAAGAAGTTTTGTTTATAGAAACGAAACATCAGATTCTATTTTAATTAAGTAAAGATGAATATATTTGTGTATATAACTAATAGTCTTTCTTTATCTGTGTGTGTTCTTTTTTTGCAGATTCATTGAATGTTTTATGAATTATAACAATTCTATATAATGATAAAAAATGGTTAGTTCTTTTAGCATTGGAAATATGTTTATGTTTTTGATGAGTGTACTTTTAAAATAAATAAAATAGCGTTTTATCTGATATTTTGATTTTTACAACTAAGAAAATTTGAAAATGGATCCAAGAAAAATATTATGAAAGCATTTATACTCTAAATTTGTACGGTAAAATTTATTCTAGATAAAAAAACCGATTAATCTAAGAATATTACCTATTAAATTCACGATAGAAGTGCGATCACCAATGTTTAGAGCCATGGATTAATCCCTCAGTGCTTCGAATGTGAAGTGTGGGGTTCAAATGGAATAATTTATAGATTGAACAATATAAAAGAAAACATATATAAAAACATGTTTTAGTTGGATAGTACCATCAATAATAAAATCGGGAAACTAGCCAATATTTAATACAATCAAAATATCCTTTATTCTTGGTATTGTATTTCTCTGGGCCGTTGTATTTCGCTTTATATAGTAAGATCAGTTTCAATTTTTTCATTGATGATTGTTTCGATATTTCAAATATCAGTTAAACTTTAATACTAAGTAATTAAATAAGTAAAGAACGTGAATTAATGACCTTAAATTACACGATCAGTGACTAAATCGTAAAGGACAACTTAGAAAAAAATAGTATAAACGTCAGCGAACAATAGAATCGTAAGGTATTTATTGAGGGATATTTTTATGAAAATCGTTCACAGTTTCTTATGCATACTCGATTTTATGTGAAAGAAAGACTTTACTGGCATAATCAAGATATTTTTGGTAGAAATAAATGGTAGTTAAATTTAGACTGAATAGATGAAGGATAGAAAATAGAACGGACTGTTCATGAAATAAAGTGTATAAGTTGTGCGGAAGTCTTAAATAGTAATGCACACTTATTGATCTATTGAAAAGAACTATGTGTTAAGATGGGAAAACTAATATCAGACATAAGAATGGAAAATTACATCAATTTTATGGAAGAGACTTGTATAAAAATCTTATCTCTAAAAATCTTATTTTATTAAATGTATCATTATATATATATATATATATATATATATATATATATATATAAGTCTAAATATATAATTATTGTTGTAATACTTATATAGATGTAGTAAATCCATATTGCTAAAAAATATTGTTAGCATATTGATCAAAAAAAAAAATTATATATTGTATTGAATATATATATATATATATATATATATATATATATACATATATGCACACACATATATATGAGGTTAGTTATTGTATCTCAATACAGAATTTTGAATGTCCAAATAAACAATTAGTTTTTCGTTATTGAAAAAATATATAACTATCATTAAATAATAGCTTGAAAAGAATATAGAAGTGCATATACCTACTCAAAAGTATTATTTGAGTACTTTAAACGTTTTAAATCTGTTTCATTCGTTAATATTTATTTTAATAGGTTGATAATTTCAAATGAAATAATAATGAATAAAATAAATACGAAATACTAGTCTTGTATGTTAGAATTATAAGTAGAACAATTTTGTGAAACGCCAGCCGAATATTCCACTATTATCCTGTTATATGCGACATTTATTACATGTATGTAAAGTCCACCGTTACAATAAAATATTATTACGATTGGAATCCCGATCCCTTTTTACCCTACATGTACATCGAGTCGGTCGCGTCGTCGTCTATTTGATAAAAAGCTCACATCTGCACGGCTTTGTGAACGTCACGGAAAGGGCGTTGTTCCACGGAAAGCTGGAGTAGCTGAGGCGAGTCAATTGCAGACCAACACAAAGGGAAGCCAATCTACGAAAGGCACCTCACTAGTCCCCGCTCATTGACTGCATTGTCGACGTGGTGAGACGTGCAACGCGCCGCAGTCTTAGTGATTAAATAGATATTCTATACTGCTTAAGGAAATTGCTTCTGGAACTGAACTACAAACAAATAACGTATAACTGTATGAACTGTCGATATTATCATTGTTATATTCCACTTTGATTATTTTAATGTGTACATATATCGTATTATAGAAATTCAAGTGCCTGTGAAGTAATTCGCTTCTTCTCAAACAGGATATGTGATTAAAAACAATATAGAAGAATATATTAATATGATTAGAGAAGTTATAAAAGTAGACATCGATTTTTTTTTTATTTTTAACATGGAAATGCTATTTTTTAATAACAAATATATTTTGTACCTAAATATTGTTTAAAATTATAGTTTGGTACTGCAGTTAATTTCATCTTCGCAAATTAATTAATACTCAACACACCGTTTACAAATTATTGATTACCACAAGTACTACATAATTATCCTTTATCAAAATGCTTACTAATTGTTTATTATCCACTTTGATTGCTCATGCACATTTCTATGGTAATGGTATTACCTCAGCGTCAAAGCAAGACTTTCAGTACCTGTACTTTGTAGATGATGGTATTACAGACAAATTGCGTATAGAAAATCAAAATAGGCAATAACCAATTTGATTATTTCAACATAGATTTTTTTTAAGAACAATTAATTTATTTGTGAAAGTGAATTTAGTCATAGTTTATTATTAGGATATTTTAATACTTGTTTCATGCATGTAATCTTAACTTGTAAAAAGAATTGTCGATATTCATTTTTTACATTAAAATTTTATCTCAGAAAAAGCTATATTTATCATCTATAATTAAAAAAAAACACTTAATGTTAAAGAAATAATTTATGATCTAAAAATAATGATTTAACTGTAAACTGTAATATATGCAATAGATTTGAGTATTTTGGTCAATTCACCAAATTAATAAATAATATAAATGAAATAAATATTCAAACCCTATAATAGAAATGAAGATATGCAAATATAACGTTTTATACACATACATCTAAAATAAAAGTCATCGCTTATTGATTTATGAACATATTTTTTATACCTTTTTAGAATGAATGTAATAAAATTTTGTTATTCAGTACAATGCTTCATATAAATGAAAGTTTATTATAATGAATACGAATATCGTTCCTTGTTACAATTCTATTTTTAATTATTTTCCATTGTCAGGATATTTCATAGTTTATTTAAACTAATATATTTTTTAATCCAGATAAATATGTTTCTTTTTATAGCAGTATCGTTTAAATTAATTGAAATGTTTTTGGCCAATAAAAATGTAATTTATTACTTTTAATTATCATCTGTGGATGTTATTATCAAATAAGAAACAGTTCATTATTTTATCGTAATAAATTAAAACTAAAATATTAGGGTTACTATAGAATGAACGTTCATATATATCTGCGACATTATTGGTCCCTAGTGAGGCATATGTGAATTGTGTACAGCCCACAAAACACTGGTACAATATATAAATATACATTTTGTAATTATATTAAAATTAATTACACTATATACAAATAAAAATATTTCTCTATTATTATAATATTGGTTATATATATATATATATATATATATATATATATATATATACATAATCATTGCATTTGTAGAATATCCATGTTATTTATTATATAAGATTTTTTGTTCTTAAATTGTTTTTCAGCGGAAATAATTTTTTTATTTAACGAAGAGAACAAGGTTGTTTATGATGGAAAAAATCAATGAAAGAAAACAAATAAGCTTTTTTCAAACGTTAAAAACGTTAATATTTTATGTATGTTTCCTTAAATGTATCTTAGTATTCAGTTATGATTTTAACGAAGAACGAAATTATATTCGTGATTTAGATATTTTTTTCGTAAAGACAGTTATATTTTATTCATTATTTTAATTTCAAATCTATGTATATTAAAAATTTCTCTCTATACATACATACATACATGTATATGTATACATAAATATATATATATATATATATATAATACATAAAAAAATATATATATATATATCCACATTTATTTATATATAAGTATATATATATATATGACATATATATATATATATATGGGAAGTTTATCTGTTATATACTTTTTTAGATGATTAAGAACTATTTTGCAGCTTTATAAGAATGCAAGCTATATAAATATTTATTTTTTAATTATTGTTAGTACATTATATATTAATAAATATATTTCTATTTATAGATTACAAATATCTTAACGAAAATGAAAAAAAGATTCTAAATATTACCGAAAAAAACATTGTTATGGTATTATATTAGAACGGGCAAGTACGAAAATTTAAACACATACTGTTTAATTATATTAGGAACGAATTTTATCATAAATATCGGCTCCTAAATATTATTTTTAAATAATTATTCATGGTTTTCTAAAAAGTTGATATATTAGCTCTAAGAAGTTTCGAAAATTATTGTGAATGTTGCTGTATCAACTCAAAGATACTTAGCAGATATATTAATGAAAA